>JAHKNS010000002.1:7118976-7848788 GCA_019054645.1 Fusarium sporotrichioides
TTGTATCCAGCCAAAAGTCGATAGGAAGGTTCTCAACGAGACATCAGTTGGCCCCGAACTCCAGCATTTGTATTCCTAACTTGGTCATACGAGGCTGTCCAAGTTTTGATTCTTTTTTGAATTATTTCTTATTGCTTCACACTTCCTTCAAGGCTTCGCGTACTGAGCGGTCCACTCCTTGGCGGTTGCGATAGCCGCCTGCTCGTCCTCCTTCCAGCTCTTTGCAACATCGGCAGCGAGGGGATCGTCGGGGTTAGGGGCGCCGAGAAGAGCTTGAATCGAGAGAAGGATAGTTCGGATCTGAAGAGCGGGAGACCAGTTGTCTGGAATATTTGTCAGCTATGTTGCCTCTGAGCATTATGTCTCGATATAAAACACACTCTTGAGAACGTCAAGACAGATACGGCCAAGTTTATCGACGTTGGGGTGGAAGATCTTGGTAAGGAACCGGATCTTGGGAGGTGTCATGGGGTAGTCGTCGGGGAGGAAGAGCTCAAGGTTGAAGACACCGCCTGGACATGTGGTCAGAGTTGAACGAGATGGTCTGTATCGACAGAAAACGTACCTTCGTAAGGAGACTGAGCAGGGCCGTGGATTTGAACATCGAAGTATCGAAGGTTGTCCTCGTGAGGGACGGCACTGATTCCTGGAACACTATATCGCGAGCGGTGTTAGGATGCGATCTGAGGGCGCAAGACAGGACCCTTGTGTCCGGGACGGATAACCTACGGCTCGGCCATGAGCCTTTCTGTCTCTTTAATAATACGCTTCGGAAGAGCCATTTTTGGAATCCTGATGCAAGCTGAGTGGTGTACGTAGAACGTTGTAAGTGTGCGCGAGGTTCGACGTTTGTATAATTTGGTATCGTTATCGTCTCGTGTCGTCGTAGCCTTTGTGTTGGTGACGAGTGACGGGTCGTGGTCAAGATGAAGTTGAATCCTTGAAATAAGGCGGGCACTTAAACTACTAAGGTAGCAGGCATGCACTACTCCGTACCTAAGGTACTGCTTGGGTTACGGCGGGGCAGGCTGATAGAAGGGATCAAGTAAAATTGAGGGGCAATAAATGGCAGATTCTCTTAAGAACCCATGGTAAAGATTAAAAAACAAGGCTTCGCAACGTTTAAAATACCAATAACTACTAGATACTTATATGACTAAAAGAAGTGCTTCAGAAATGAATGCTGGAAAGAGAACAGAATTCATTAAGTAGTTACTGGGTACCTTGGCACTCACTTACCTTCCATATGATGCCTTCTCTTCAGGCCCTGGGTCATACAAATCTAGGTAAAGAGTCCCACGACATGTGCCCGATACAGGAAGGTTGCTGTTTCGTCAGGTGCTAGACCTGGACCAATTGATAACAGTGGGGAATGTACCTTCACACCTCAAACAGCAGGGGAAGTACTTGTGCGACGTCGTCGCGCGCTTTGACCATCTCCTTTCAGCAACCACTGGAACGCGAGCTTCACTAACCAACTTCATGAACAACACCTTGTATAAACAGTTTCTCATTCACAACAGCCTTCAATAGGCCCTTTTTTGGGTTCAGCCCTCTTTAAGAAGAGCTCTCTATTCTTTCTTGCTCTTACGGATAATGACATGATCATAAGTTCCTTCGTGGCAGAACGCCGTATACTACATTCTTGCCTCATACGAGCAACGACATGAGGCACGTCGTGATAGCCTCTTCAAACATCCATCATCATGCCGTCCTTCGACCAACTCGCTGATGCTCCTAAGAAGGGCAAGGTTATCAAGTCTGCCTATGATAGCGAAAGCTTCGAATCTGATGGTACGATTCACGTTGACGGTCTGGTCGGCTCAGCCACTATCTCTCCTGCAGGACGAGATGTCGCACTAGCTTCGTAAGTCAGAAGATGTGACTGTATATGCACACATCCAACTGACCTTTAACAGGCCTGATGGGCTCGCAATTATAGACCTTGATTCGCCATATAGTCCTCCTCGACGATTGAGAACTCACGGGCTTCCTTGGCTCGTCGTGGATGTTCAATGGTCCCCCTTTGCTGCTCGTGACTACTGGATCGTCTCGGCCGCTAACCATCGTGCCCTTGTGTGGAATTTGAACCGCAGAGAAGACTCCAGCTCAGGCGCGATCGAGCACTCGCTACAAGGCCATAGTCGCGCCATCACTGATGTCAACTGGTCTGCTCATCATCCCGATCTTTTGTCAACTTGCTCAGTAGATGGCTATATCCACGCATGGGACCTCCGAAGGCCACGCCAGCCCGTTCTTACTTTCTGCGATTGGACCGCTGGTGCATCACAAGTCAAGTACAATCGTCAGGCTTCTCACATACTTGCTTCAGCCCATGATCGATGGCTGCATATTTGGGATGAACGTCGCTCTTCCGAGCCTCTTAAATCCATCAAGGCCCACAAATCCAAGATTTATGGTCTGGATTGGAACCGCTCAGACCCCAAATCTATCGTCTCTTGTTCTATTGATAAGAGAATCAACTTCTGGGATTATACTGCAGAGGAACCCCTGCAGCACACCATTGAAACTGGCTTCCCAGTATGGAGAGCTCGCCACACCCCCTTTGGGCACGGTCTGCTGGCTATACCCCAGAACGAGCCAGGTGATCTCTATCTATACGACACACGTTTCAATCCAGAATCCAAGTTGACAACTCAGCCAATTGATGTTTGGCCTGGCCACGGAGATCATAAAGCAAAGGAGTTCCTGTGGAGATGCCGTGGCGGTATAACTGACGATGGCAAAGATAACCGTGAATTCCAGCTCGTCTCATGGGGCACAGACAACGAACTCAAGCTGCAATGTATCGATCCCAAGACTTTTGCTGCCATTGGACACAAGCGAGGCATACCGGCAGATCCTGCCATCAGTCTCACACGAAAGGGTGCTACATATAAGACGTTCCGTACAGTGGACGAGACAGCAGACCGTGATCGAAAATCTGCTACCATGAGCGATCACCGCCCTGGGACCAATTACCACAAACAAAGCGCACTAACGTTGGGCATGCGATCAGGAACGACCCAGAGTCATCGTGCTGCAGTGGCATGGCGAGGCCCTTCGATGAAGGCCAAGGTCCCTGGAAGGGCTGTCGACCGCAACCAATCACAGATAGGATGGATGAAGGGAATCGCCATGACCAAGAGAAAGGCGTCAACAAGCGTCAAACGACACCTGTCGAAAGACTCTGGTATTTTTGGCCACGGGTATCCTGACGACGAGTGGGCTGAACCCGACACTATTCAAGAAGAGCTTCTACGTATTAGCCACCAGCTCCCCAAAGTGAAGTGGGATAATATCAATATGGACAACATGACCCTAAACGCTTCGTTGAACGGACCATGGGGAACCGACGGAGACACCATCTTTATCAAGGTCCGCATCGATATACCGATCGGTTACCCCAGGACCAAGGCGCCAAAGTTCTTCGTTGAAAGGTCGTCTTTTATGCCTGCAGAAACTCACAAGAAGATCGATCGTGAGATCCATCAACTAGCGGACCAGTTCTTGCAAAGAAAACAGAACTGCCTCGAGGTTGCTTTCACGTATCTCTTAGGAGAGGTTGATCTTGAGAGTAGTACGACCTTCTTCAAGAATGTCCGGGATCTTGATGATGAGCTTGATGGCCTGGCTGATGAGAGCTCAAGTGAGTCTGACGAAGACATACCAGCGGGCGGTTCAGCATCCATGTCTCAAGAACTCCCACCGCACAACGAACTTGATACCGCACTTGCGCCTCCAAACAGGACTATCGTACCACCGCCACCTAGAACCTGCGGTGCTAGATTCTCGCATAATGGACGGCTAGTCTGCTTCTTTCCTTCCAAAGAGGAAAAGGCCAGGGCTCTATTCACAACTACAATGGATGCTTACAGGGAGCGTCCAAAGGGGGAACCCTTCTTTGCCGGGTTTGGCAGAATCGCACATGATCTGAGCCCTCGGCAGCGATTCATGGCAGAAGACACCTCTGCGTCTAGTGGAGATTCTGACTCCTCTGCTTCAGGATCCTCCTCCTCCTCCTCGTCTTCGAGTGATTCAGAGTCTACGTCAATGCACAAAATAAGCCTCTGGTATCACCCAAGTCGTCAGTTTAGAAAAACTTGGAGCGAGGACAGGTCGATACGGTCCAGTGGCGGTGGCACAGGAGTTGGCACTGGTACTGGTACGGGAACAAGTCGCCGCCGGCCTGGTCGGCCAAAGAACCTCATATCGATTCATGATTTCCGTGCTCTCCACCCCTCGAAGGAAGAGTTTGCGTGTGAGTACGCAATATTTGGAGATGGAGCTGAAGTTTGTGAACACAATGCAAAGGTCGCTGAGAAATACAACGCCCGTGATCTTGTCGATGTCTGGCGATATCTCGCGTTGTTATTAAACAAGGGTGTGCCACTCGAGGTTCTCACGCACAATCAGCGTCGTGACTCTATCTTGGTGATTGCTCACGATGTGGTCTCAAGATGCAATGCCACTTCTTCTCCTCACGATTCACTTTGGGACAGACATGAAGGTGCATTGTCTGGCAGAGTGAAGTGGGGCAAGCACCCTTTGGCCCGCGACTTTATCATGGATCTGTTTGCATACTTTGAAAAAATTGCAGACATTCAAATGCTTGCAATGCTTTCATGCATATTTAGCGAGTCCTCCGCAGCAGATAGTGTGGCATATTTTGAGTCCCATCTACCTCAACCCGATACTCCCCTTCCTATGAAAGCTCCAGCGTTCTCTCTGGACTACTTTCCAACAGATGCCTCGCTCTGGAACATCGGCGGTCGCAGTTATACAAACTCAGCCATCACCACACCAATGACAGTACATACTCCTGTCCACTATGCTGGATCGCAAGCATCTGATGATGGCATGTGGGGTGGAGATGCAGCATCAAACTCATACTCCTGTGGAGAAACACCACCAAACAGGTTCAAAGGATATCTCGGAGACGTCGAGGCGCCACCTAGCGTGTCAACGTCTCCAAACACACGTTTCCTTAACCGTGCAAACTCCGGGTTGGCATCGGCTTTCGCTGCCAATCTGCCCCGTTCATTCGCAGGAGTGAGCTCGTCTTCTCCCCCGAATCATGGTAGGAAGAAACCAAGCCCCGCTGAAACATATCTCAGCAGTTTAGCTCCGGGCAATGTCACATGGAGTGCCTCTACTGCAATGGACTCTAATGGTGGCAGAACATCGTTGGATGATGACGAGTTTCGAAGGGATGAGTTCCTACCTCTCGTTCCTACAAAGATATCTGTCACTATGGAGGATCAAACTGCGTTTGACGACGATGGCTGGTTGAATATACCATTGCTCGAGTCCAGTCAAGCAGATGCTCATGCTCGCTACCGATACGCGTATGCTGAGATGCTGCAAATGTGGAATCAACCCCTTGCTAGACTTGAGATCATGAAGTTCAACTCGCTCAAGGAGGACATGACTGGTGGACACAGCGATGACAATTTCCACGATTCAGCCACTGGTCACGATGGCATGAATGGCAAGAGCCATAGTAATCATGCCAATTCTTCTCCTATTGCTATGGGCAAGAAGGATCAACTTCAAGCCTTGCTCGCATCGGGCCGTGGCTTGGATGTCACAGGCATGTGTCGTATACATGAGATCCAATTGGAGCCTCTTCGATACACGTCCAGTGACTCCAAGGTTGGTGGCGCTGTAGGCACATGTGATCGATGCCACCAGACCCAGAGCCAACTCACATGTGTGTATTGTCTTGAGCCGGTGGATGCTTTGTTCCCTCCCTGCTTAGCCTGCGGCTGTGCCAGCCATGAAGCATGTCTAGCAGAGTGGCATGCTGCTGGCGAGACGCAGTGTCCCGCGGGCGATGAATGTAATTGCGTGGAGGAGGCCGCAGACGGTCAAGTCGAATCATGGGCAGCACTGCAGGGTGCCATGCTCAAAGGACAAAGACATATGATGATGCTGCCTGGTCCGGCTATGGAAGATAGCGATGACGATGTAAAAGCGACTCATGACTGGGAAAGGGTAGAGCCTGCTGTTCCTTCGCGAATGCAAGGATTTTCTGCCGCCAGTATTAGTCTTGGTAACAGATTGAGAAAGTCGGCGGGAGAGTGGTCAAGGGCTTCAAGTTTGAGACGAGGTGATCGGAGGAACATAATGTAATATCTTTGTAGAAACATCAACCCACACCATTTGGATGCATAGTTTGTAGAACATTTACCATATATGTCTTTGCTATTACAGCGTTGAGGCGTTTACAAAGATAGATGAGATAGAAATATACTGTTCGTTGTTTGACACCTACAGATAATGAAGGTACAATGGTGCTATTCTAGTTACTTGACAGAAATGCCTTTCTGTGAGGAACTGTGTGCTCCAAACCGCTAACCGTCCGCAAATATCACAGACTAGGTACGATAAACGCCCGTCTTACCCATCCTCGAAATTCGTCACACGTATGGCTTGCTCTAATTCTAACTGCTTGAGCGCTCAGAATAGAATCAAATATCTATTAAATAATAAGAACAACATACCTTGGTATGCCGTAAAGTAACGGGGTAACTAGGTACTAAGTTGCTACCTCTACATCAGAGTCTTGTATAACACTGCTCTGATCCGCGCGGCAACTCGCGAGCATTTGACTCTTTTGTGAAAATCAAGATGGTTCGTTTCGTCGTAAGCTCGTTCCGTGCTCCAGCTCTATTGCTCCCCCGTTGATCAGTGTCGTAGCCACCGTCTGTAATGATTCCTTAACCAGGTTATTTGAGTGTAGCTGTGTGTCGGAGAATACTGTATTGGGTCTCGACAGGTCTTGTCCAGCTCTTGCTTTCAAGTCAATTGTCTGCGTCGTCTAATCTCCCTTCCACCTTCGCTCCAGGCTTCGCGATGCAGGTTGAAGGTCAAGATTCTCTCAATGGCAACCCACCTCAACCCATTCGCATGAGTTTGGTCACCAGTTTCTTCTTTCGCCCGCAATGGGAAGATTCGTACCCATTTCTGACCATCATCAGGAGCCTTGTATTTTCCATCAAGAAAAATAACCTTGGATACCATTTTCGTGCGTCCTTGGTTGAGTCTGTGACAATCTTCTTTCCCGCAACGGCCTTCGTAGAGAACAGCATGCGAATCAGGATCACTGAGGTCTAGAGGTGCCATCTCGATGATCTCATCCTCCACCCAGTACCTGAATTGCTTCGCCAGCTCCTTGAGCCGAGATTCGTATGTCGCTTGCATGTTCACGGGGATCTGCCAACGTGGATCGATTTCTCCCACCTTCACAATCCATAGTTCATCAAGGTTAGGAAACCAGAATCTGTCAAACTCGATTCTCCCGAATTCTCCTCGCTGATTGTAGCACACAGATAGGTAGACGGAGTAGTGATGAGGTATCTGCACCCGGCCATCATCGGGGAAACAATCCCAAAAGGCCATCCGTCTGACCCGGGGCGCAAGTTCATCTAAATACTGGTCTGTTGCTTGGTCCGAGATCTTATGGTCGCAAACAAGAATATCCTTGGAAAAGTCCAAGAACGATCCGCGGCCTATTGGCTCATACCCTAGTCGAGTTTCATCTCGCGCTTCGGCATTGACTTGTGTAACAGTTGGTAACGGACAAGACCTATTTCCTTGGGCTAGATCACCGTATAAAACGATGCGAGGCTCATTGGCCCGCGACCATATCTTCAGGCGAAGTTCGGGAGGCAATGAAGTGAAGCTGGCTATAGATGAGGTTGATAGGTCCGAGGAGGGCACTGTCTCAGAGTCATATACTGAAAACGAGGACATGTTTATCATGGCGAACGGAGTATACGGCCTCCAGAGCAGACGATTTGACGGAGATCATTGAGGTTTATAACCAACCCAAGAGGTACGTACGTATGTATGAGCAGCGGTTTTGATCCCACCCACGTCGGGTATATAGTGTCAAATCCCAGCACAGGGGTTCTCACGAGGACAGACGGAAACGGTGTCATACCTACATGTTGGGGGGGCCATGACCGTTTGCGGCATATCCGGGGCAGGAAAAATAGTTGATCCTCGTGAAGCCATCGTCAGACGTGATGCTTGTACAATGTCACTGTCTACTAAAACTGGGATGGTTCACCGACACCGCCTTAGAGCGGTTCGATAGCAGCATGATGCATGGTGGATTTGGCTCCCTCGGTCAGCCTACCAATAAGGCTGCTCTCCAAGGGAGAGAATGGTGATGAGACCAGGGTGAGCCGCAGATGGTGCAAGACGTCTAGTGGACGATCACACTTTATCGAGCATTTCGCGCTTCTCGTTCGCCTGTCTGTCTTGTAAAAAGCAAAGCTAACCAGCGCCGCACCGCGCCGGCCCTTTTTCCCGGTCGTCTGTGATCTTGTCAAACACATTCAATGATATTCTTTTCTTCCCGAGCCGTGTTAAATATTACAGACAGTATTATATCCAGTCGCAGTCGTGCGGTCAGCAGAACAGTTAGCAGAACACACCGGTCTAAAACTTAGAACATGTCGCTAATTCAGAGCGAGTGTTGGCGAGCTGCCTCGGTCGATGGTCTGATGCGAGTTGAACCGTGATAGATTATCCCAGTCATGCGTCAGAAACCGGCGGGCGAGGCCGACGCACTGCTGAAGCCGGAGAACATCAGGTTGTAGCTCAGTACAGGGTGCTGTTCACTGTCACGTTGGGAGGTGACCGCTTATGATGCTGCACTGTACAGGACAGTATCGCACTAGGGATGTCGATATGGGACTAGGGAACGGTTATCCGGGAACGTGGGTCTATAAGCGTACCAGATGTTTGCGTTCAGCTCATTACGCACAGGAAGAGAAGTGGATATGACTCGCTGACTCGTATCTGATCTTGATCCTGGAACTTGCTTGCCAGGCCGAAGCGAGAGCGTTACAGTTAGACTGTATGATCTGTATCGTTATCAACGTACAGTGCTACATGACACTACCTAGACTCGAATCCCCTACCTACTCAAGGTTGGACCCGGGGGTTTGGGTGCTTAGAGTGAGGCGGGAGGGCTTGAACCTGCAAGGGATATCGGGTAACCCCGTGTGGAGTCTATAAAGTTGAGGCGGGAGAGTACGCGATTGGTGCCAGTGTAATGGTTCTGGAGCCGACCAACATGAACGTATTTACCCAAGTCGGGATGTGATTGGCAGTAAGATCTGACCCTGAGCACTGCAGCAGTAACCTTGGGACTGTTTCGCATGCTCATGATTTGCCATCACGGTGATCAATCTCGTCGCTTAATACGCATCAGCAGGTGCAGACGTGTGGCTGATCTGGGTCCCGAGACCACGTTTTCTCCAAACTGGACCTGTCAAGATCGGGAACTGGGTTAAACCAAACGTCCGAGGGCCAGACTATCTATCTGGTCAAGATGCACCCGTGGTCGTATGAGTGTGACGGAAAGACAAGCTTGCATTCTGATTGCCTACAGTGCTTATCGTGCAAGCCATAACAAGCCATCTTCCTTGATCTGAATGAGACAGACAGGAGAATGGCGGTGGTGTGCTGGATATTATAATGGCTAATAGATTTGTTGTTGGACGGCTGGATTTGAAACATCGGTGTGCATATGCGTCTGCATAGCAGCGATATGGTCACTTCCGGTACCCAATCTTGTCAAGAGCTCTGTGGTATAGCCGCCAGCGATGCAGTTTCTGGAGTGATTAACTCTCGAAAGTTGGACTGGATTGTCTTGCAGAAGCTGATGTAGGTCGGAACTGAGAGTTGACGGTATAGGGTAATCCCGAAACTTTGTCAGGTCGTTTGCAAGGAATATAATCTGTTTTGATCCACCACAATGTACCCGAGTCATGGCTACCTATATGGGACTCAGTGCAGTATAGCAGGAATGTGATGCTGAAGTAAGACGGGAAAGAAGGGAGATAAACTTGCCTGATTGAGGTTCTGTATCCTGCAATCCAAATAGGAAGCTGTAGACTGACACGGGGGAGAGAGAGTCCATGCATCGCAGGGCACTTACCCCACTTGTCAAAAGGTTCCATGTAGGCAGCTCATCATGCAATGAGAAAACACATGCGCATCTATCACCAACATCCGAGCCCGTGTGAATGTGATACAGTCAAAGAAGGCACATCCCGTCATTATATTGAATCGAATGTCCGAGCGGAGCTTTCAGCTGCCTGACCTGGATACGGATACTTGCAGCGGGACGCGCTTAGATCAATCAATCAATCCGATCCATTCCATGACGGGAAAGGCTACAACACGATCTCCAAGCCCACTAGCCCTTAATGACATCGACCCACTCATGACAACTGTCAATGTCAATTGGCATCATTGCCAATCTCAGACGCAATCCCTAACTTCGCACCAGAGTCTCGGTTCAGCTCCAGGTCCTAGCACAAGTCCAAGCCGACACCCCAGACGCATCCAATGCCTTCTTGATAGAATGCCATCCCCTACCGACGACGAGACGCCATTCCCCTCGTTAGACCGTTCTACCCTCCACGGGTTTGGCCGTTCGCATCTTTCCCCTGACGATGCCTTCGTCTCGCCTCCTCGAGGCCCGCGAGGCCGCAGCAGAAGGCGCAAGCGTCCATGGAAAAAGCTGATGTGGGTGAAGCAGTCCTGTATGTATACTCTTGATGCTCCCGAGGAGATAGTGCCAGCTAACAAACCGATCCCCAAGACCCTGATAACTACACCGACCAAGCGACCTTCCTCGAAAACCTACAGCGCAACCCTCGCCTCAAGCCGTACGACTTCTGGCCTCTTGTCGCCGACTCCACAGTCATACTGCAGCACGTATGCTCTGTCATAATATTCGTTGTCTGTTTTGTTGGTATAAACCAGGACCGCGTATCTCCTGTTGCTGTCACAAGCTGGAGCAGTTTTGCGACATTCGTGGGGTGGATTTTATGGGAGCGTTGGCTATCCGAAATCGAGGAACCCGACGACCCGAGCCTGGGCGTGGCAGCGAATGTTATGGGGAGGGCCGGCCGCACTGGAAGTTTGAGACGGCCAACCCGTACAGGAAGCATCCGGCGTCCAACTCCGCTCCGGATCGAATCGGCACCATCTACTGCCGCGCCATCTGCTACTCCTTCGGCGGCGAGCTCGACGACTAACTTACATGCGCCAACTACGATGTATCGAGCGAAGTCAGCTTCGAACACGTCCTTGTTCAGTGGTGTCGCCCACACTCCACGAGCGAGTCAGGAACATCTTCCTGAACTACCCCCTCCACTCCTGCCCGAGGAGAATAGGTATAGACAGAGGATGGAGACTATTAAATCCGCGATCCTTATCTACTGTACGCTGCTTGGACTCAGTCCAATACTTAAATCACTTACACGATCGACATCAAGCGACAGCATCTGGGCAATGTCATTCTGGCTTCTCGCAATCAACATCTTTTTCTTCGACTACTCAGGTGGCGTAGGTGCCAAGTTTCCAGCGTCCCTGTCCACCAATGCTGCTCTAATGGCATCAACTGTGTTAGCCAGCCGGCTGCCTTCTACAAAACAGGTGTTTAGCCTGACTCTTTTCAGCATTCAGGTGTTTGGATTGTTCCCAGTATTTCGACGATACGTACGGCACCGCAGCTGGCGTTTTCATATACTCTCGGCTATTCTGCTGGTGTTGGGAGCAGGCTTCGGGGTTGGTCTTATACTGGGGGATGCTGGAGGCACGGATGGATGGCCGTGGAAGAGCGGACTGGTGGGCATGCTTGTTGGAGTAGTGATTGCTATACTGGGTACAGGAGGCTGCAGTTGGTGGCTGATCGGGCTTCAGAAGTACAAGAACGAAATACGAGGGCCATGGGATGCAGCGAGACCTATCATCATGAACCGGCCTCGATGGGATGATGATTCATGACATGATAGAACTTAATTGTAGACAGCGTACTCTGTATCTCGAATTGAATATAGATGTAGACATATCGTGATAATGACAATACAGGTACGTTTGCAGCATCAAATTCCCTTTTTGGAGTTTGGTTGTACAAGCGAATGCTATCAAAGAATCTTGGCAAAATCTTAGCGCTAGGCCAAGCTTTTGTTCTGCAACACACGGAGCGACATCTAGAAATTGATAATATGGAGAAAATCGCGGAGATACGAAAAGGGAAAATCGCTGTGCTAGTTCTCCATAGCCGAATTATTGAAGCACGGAACTAATCGGCTTCAAGTAGAGTTTGAGGGCTGATTGCCTAGGTAGGTAGGTAGTGTAAACAGATGAGAGAATTTGCTGTTGGGTACGAATATGCGGTTCTACCACCTACTTATCATTACGTGGTCACAGTATGTGTTTGCAACATGTTCGGATCTGGGATACATTACGGCGATTATATTGAACATGTATATATCATGATAGTTGTGCACTGTTGCGTAGGACAGCATGAGAAGCGTCTGCTGTGTCTGGTGACTAGACCATGCCGCCATTGGATGTTACTCGGGATACGAGATGCACCTTGGATGTGATGCTGATCTGACGATGCATAGGTACGTATTATGACGTTGAAGACCCAATATCAAGCCAAAGTGCAAAGGAATAACCGCCAAGAAAGAAGCAATCCGTTTGAAGAATTGGCTTGTTTTGTTTCGTGGTGTTGCACTTTACTTTGTCGATCTCAGCCAGACACAAACACCTCCCCGAATTGGAAACCAACTTCCACCAATGGTACGGGAATAGTACAAAGTCTACTATCGATCTTCAAAGGGAGAGAGCAACTCGGAATAGGGAGACCCTGAGAGGCGCAATTCCCCAGAGAATCATACACACCTCAAGCCATAAAAGTCCTAGCGAGGGATGTTGACGCGTAAGTGTCTGTGTCTGTTGGGGGCTTTGCTACCTCTACATCACAACACAGACGCAGACGCAGACGTACTGTGTAGACGCAGATGCATACGCATGCAGGGAGAGAAGGAGGGGTATAAGCTGACGTTGATTACCTTAGGAGTAATTAGTAGCAGCAGCAGAGTGAGAAGCGATTATCTGCCGCAGGCATTCAATGCAATTGCAGTTAAGCTCACTGCTACTATTACCAGCCTTGCCAATATTGAATGCTTGCCCGTTAGCCTACCTGCCTAACTAGCCAACTAACTATCTACCGTCCGTTACAGCGGCTGAGCTGAGAGCAAAGGCAAAGTAAAGTATGTATGTATGTATGTCATCCATTCGTGGCGGTTGATCCTCTCTTCTCTAACTGATTGCGGCGGTTATCCGTTGGTTCAATCAAGGCAAACGAAGAGTAAACAAAACCAACAGGGCTGGTGTTTTTCTTGGTTCTGCAATGGCAACGAGGAAACCTTGTTCATAGCAAGTTAAGGTTATCGCAAGATGACTTGTCCAGTCAATGTTTTTGTGTGAGGTTGTCCGGGGCAATGAATCTTGTAGCCTTCTTCTCCCCTCAGCAACACCATTTTAGCCTTCCGCCTCCCTTCCCCCTCCTGTTAAAACACTCAATGCATCTGCATCTGCAATGGGTGCATACCAAAAAACGCCATGGCGCAGCCCCCGAAACGGACGGCAACCGGCACAAGATGAGGAGATTACTGCACAGTCTATCTCGAGATTAATAACCTAAGTTAAAAGCCAAAAACTCAAATGATGTCCCGAGAAGCAATCCCGAACACATAATTGCGTCTGAAAAAGGGCGCTGCCATAATAATAGAGTTGTTGGAATACCGAGCCATGGTACGTGATAATTCCGGGAGTTGTTATACTACCACCTTGGCGACAGAAAATGAGAGATGATGGACAGGCCATTAAAACCTTCAGAGCTGTAGTAAGTACCTTGATTGGTTGCATCCAAAGTCCCAAAAAGTCAACCACGGGTGGGCAGGGCAGGCTGCCAGGGGTTCAGTCTAGTTTGGTCTAGGTAGTTTACGGATAGTCCAGTCAAGTCAAGTCTAGGGGCAAAAGAAAGGGAAAATCGACTAAAAAATTATCGAATCGAATCCATCAATAATAGCCTGTATGTACTCATGGACCGACGACCAGCCACTCTTTACCTAGAACAGGTATGGCATGGAGGCTTCGGAAACTTAGCTTGTGTCGACTATTGCAGTCCAGTCTATTCGATACTTTTCGATAGGTATGATGCATACCTATAAAGAGGCAACGCTGACCTCCCTGGTTCATGTCCTGTCTCTTATCATATCCTGTCAAACCCGCTTTCGTTAATAATAGTCACTCTTGTTGCTTCCAGATCATTTGAAGCTCACTCGCTATTTACTACACATCAATCGTTCAAGTAAACTACCTACCTACCTAATCAACACACCTCAAACAAAAATGAAGGCTGCTCTCTTCCTCGCTGCTGCCGGCCTCGCTGTCGCTCAGGACCTCAGTGGTCAACCTGAGTGTGCTGTAAGTCGGACCACATCTCCACACTGAGATGCTTATAGTATGGGCCCTCGCTAACCTCTACAGCTCAAATGTCTTAAGGAAAACATCCCCAAGGCCGGTTGCGAGCTCACCGACACCGCATGCCAATGCGAGCCCTCGTTCCAATCCAAGCTCGCACCCATCATCACTCCCTGCTTGACCGAGGCCTGCCAGGTTGACGACCTTCTCAAGGCCCAGAAGGCCGCTGTCGACGCCTGCAAGGCTTATGCCGCCACCGCCGGCGCCGGTTCCACCACTGTCGCTCCCACCGAGAGTCTCGGCTCTGTCACAGTCAGCATCGACACCTCCATCACTGGTTCTGCTAGTGTTCCCGCCATCTTCTCAAGCATCCCTGAAGAGAAGCCCATTCCTCCTGTCACTCCCCGCCCTGGCAACGGAACCATGACCAAGACCATGACAGAGGGAGGTGGATCCGGAGGAGGCGCTGTCACACCCACTGGAACTTCTGGTGGCGGCGGCAGCGGTGGTGCCAGCAGCGTTCCTACCGACGCTGGTGCTGGGGCTGTTGCTGGCCCTGCCATGGGTCTGCTCGCCATTATTGCTGCCGCCATTGCTCTGTAAGAGCTTCTATATATCTGATGCATTTAATATAATGCAACATGACCTTGGAACAATTTGGGAAAGCTACTAAGCTGGAGTTATTGCAAAGGAATTTACGACATGGTGTTCTATTGAAGGTTTTAGTCTTTCGGAAACACAACAGGTTCCCATTCACAGCAATGGAAAAACTAGTAATAGATACCTATATAGCATCTAATAATAAATAAGTCACCAAGTCTTTATTTCCATCACGTGTGGTAAGAATTAACCCTGCTTAGGTGTTGCTTCTGCATCTTTCGAGTCACGCCCGGCCTGACTTGTTTGACTATTCGGCCTTTCCCAAGTCAACATCGATGAGCCACGGCAGCTGTACTGGTCGATATCTGATGTCCATGATCGCCGCATTCACAAATAACGTCTGCTCGCCTGGAACCAACTGACTTTCGCCTTGAGTTAGGTCAAGCTGGGCAGCTCTTTGCTTGCTCATTTCGATAAGGTTTACCCTCGTTGTTTTGGCCGTCTCTTTGTCCTGTGTCACCCCGTTCGGCCGTAGCCCTTTCAGCCCGAGCTGTCGTGACCGATCCTTGTCAATTTCATCCCCATCCCAGGTTACATGATGCATTCCCCATGCTTCATGGATATGCCCAAAGCAATGGATCTTGGGTTTCGCGCGGGCAACGGCTGCAAGAAGCTGTGGACATCCAGCGCTTCTGCCCGCTCTACCCGCAAAGTCGAGGATACCTTGAGGAGGGCCATGAGTCAAGGCAACGTCTATCCCTGGGGGAATACTAAAGTCATGACCGTTGCGGTACTGGAAGGCCCAGCCACCGTATGCAGGAGTCCAGGGACTTGCATACACCTTTAGCGATGCGCCGTTTGCCAAGGTAAACTCATGAACGCCCTCTGTCAAATACTTAACACTGTCGTCTTCAGCTTCTCGAACGATTTGCTTGACTTTCTCAAGGGTTTCCTCCGTCCCACCATACTTGTTGATCCAGTACTCGTCATCGAGTGCAGTGTCATGATTACCCGCAATAGCCAACTTCAGGGGTGCTTTGATAGACCGCAAAACGGAAAAGGTCTGTTCGAACTCGGGGATAGTCGAGCGTCTTGTGAGATCTCCGCAGTGAATGACAACATCTGCTTCTGGTAAAGGATGTCTCCAGCCTGTAATCACGTTCATGACATCTTCCTGGTTTAGTTTATCCTCAGTACTAGGACTTTGTTTGTTTTTGGGCTTTGGTTTAGATCCATGAGTGTCCGATATAATAAGAATGCGAGTTTTGACGCTTGTCGAGATAAGGTGAGAAGGCATCTTGCTGGGGGCCTGTGTCTGTTTGGTACTCTACAATGGTCGCGGTGATGTTAGATGTCAAATGTATAGACCGCCTCGAAAGCCAGGAAGCTTACATCTAGTATCTGCACTTCGTCCAAAGGCGTCAAAGATATGCGGCAATGGCGTTGAGGGTGGAACCTCAAGAGTTGATGATGCAGCAATTTTGGTAGGCAGTTATAGAATAATGGTGTTGATGTGTTGTAGATGTGAATTAAGATTTGAGTTGATCCATCGCTACCTGCTATATAGGAAATTGTCTGGCGGATAACTGAAAGTTTAGCATCTAAGCTTTAGAAGTTAAAAATAAATTACCTACTAAGTACTCTGGTCTAAAAACCACAAACTGACATGCTTCCAGCGGTCAACTTTCTGATACTCGGTAACATAAGGTCCTGGAGAGCTTAGGCTGACGTCGATAGTGGGAAGTGGGCCTCAAGCTCAGCACCTACAGTAGAGTAAGTAATTCCTATCTTAGTACACAGACCCCTAGACATCAACATCAAACACACACCTCCAACTAATCCACCTTCTGCGCTTCGCCATTCACAACCGCGACCAGCATATATAATAGTTTGTCTTCTTCAAGCCAAGGATTTTCTTTCGGTATGGCAGAAGAAGCATCTCAAGACGTCTCAATGGGATCCCCTCCCCCCGCGCCTACTCAAACAGAACAGGAGCCCAAATATGGCGGCTACTCACGATTTGAGATTGAACTCGAGGTTCGCTCTGCTTCTTCTCCTAGCTCTGCACATCCATGGCTAAAACGAAATTTCGTATAGTTTGTTCAGTCCCTGGCGAACCCAGCCTACCTCAACCATCTCGCATCCCAGAAGCTCCTTAGCCAGCCCGCTTTTGTCGCATACCTTGCCTACCTGCAGTATTGGAGCAAACCGCCGTACCTTAAATACCTGACGTACCCTGGCCCAACACTACGACATCTCGAGCTCCTTCAGCAGGAAACATTCCGACAACAGATCATTAGCCCTGATGTGGTGAGAGCACTGATGGAGGAGGGCATGAAAGCCTCAGTAGATTGGCACCGCGAGAACTAAAATGGTCCTACCGAGTCGGAACGCTACGCACAGCAAAACAAGACATGAACTTCATATATGATACCCAGAGATGTCAACGCGACAAAATTGAGATCAAAACTAAATATTTCGAAGCGAAAGCCGAAACATTGCTGTGGCAAGAAAAAGTAATATCACCCTACGTACCACTACTGCCGCTCAGCAGTGATGTATTGGCACTGCAGGCATTGTTCTAGACTGAACTGTTTAAAAAAAAACACAAGCATTTGATGGCCCAACTCCAATTCTCCGCGCATACAAAGAACAACCTGTCGACCGGCAACTCAAAGAAAACCCTTATTTGAGCTCAGTTTTCTCTCCACCGGTGGCCGCAAGACATGCACTTGAAGAAGCTGGTCATAGGCTCATCAGCACTGCGAATCTGGACCTGGAAGAAGGCAGCTTCCTCGCCATCGCATCCATCGGCAGGGCACTGAGCAGGACCCTTCTGCGCATTGTCCCAGGCGCCGGGACCGCCAAAGACATCTTCTCTCTCGACACGTTCGTATAGCCGTCGCGAAAAGACAGGCTCGGTGATGTGGTGTTCGAAGGGGCAGGTACGGCACTCGAGTCTGTTGGTCCGCGTGCTTGTGAGGGAGACAGTGAGGATGTTTGCGCAATGGGGGCAGACTGGAGGTTGGCGTTGATCAGCTTGGAACCCTGCATATCGATATGGGGTTGGAGAGTCTTACAGAGCAACATGGCGGCGGTTTGATATGCGCGCGTTGAATAGCTGAATATGTATCGAATTTATCGGGTGGATACACTCTCGTGTTTGACCGTGGTCGTTGAAGTAATCGCGTTGTTGAGTACCAAGGCAAACTCCGGAGTATGACTTTTTTTTTATTTTGCCGACGACAATGAGATTCCATGAAGACAAGCGGGTACTGCGGGATGCTTATTCCATTTCTGGATACGGCACAGTGCTGGTGGGGCCATCGCTCAGGCGGCTGTTTGCTGTTCTAGCGCCGTCCCCCGCCATTTCCGCCTTGAGAGAGCTCATAGGTTAGGTGCCCGCAGTACATTCTTGGGCGTCTGTCTCAGCATCAGCCCTCCACTCTCATCGGGCAGCCCCTCCAAACACCGCCTGACGAAACACTTCGAGCAAGATCAAAACTGTACCTGATTCTAGGCGGTCTTGCCCATATTTACTGCCACCTCTCTTAACCCCAAACGACACGACAACAAGTTACACATATCTCGTCGGTCCTACGACTCCTTGATCTTGAACCTCTGCCGAACCTTCAACATCGACTATCGTCATCGTCGACTTTGGTCAATTTATACCCCGCTCCCGCGACAGCAATTTGATAACCAGAGACCCTGAATATGGCCGGAGACGAAGAACACGATGTAAGCCATACATTTTTACCATGGCGAAACTTATGAGGAATTCATAATCATACTTTCTGTGTCATTAGGGCGCTTCCGTCCAGGAAATCTTGATCGAAGCTTGCCGCCGTAACAACGTCGAGCTTCTCGACGAATGCCTGGAGGACAAGGCCGACGCCGAAATCTCAAAGCTCCTCAACGAGACGAAAACTGTTATGGGCAATCATCTCTACCATGAAGCCGCCTCTCGCGGAAACTGTGCGCCTCACACTTGCCTATACACACAACTCATGAGATCCAAACGAGCTAACCCCCACCGCCCTTAGATGAAATCATCGATCACCTCCTCGACCAGCCCGAATTCGAGTGCGATCCTGTAAACACCCGGGAAGGCGACACACCACTTCACACTGTCATCAGATGGATAAACTCGGAGCCCCCCGCTCAGCGGCCTTTCGGTAACGCCCTCGTCGAGATGATGCTCGAGGCCGGTTCCAACACCCGAGTCAAGAACAAGGCCCGCCTCACCCCATACCAGCTTGTTGACCCCACCAACACAGAGCTACGCGAGCTCATTCAGAAGCACGAATACGCGAACCAAAATGCAGGAGACTTCATCAACGTGGACAACTCGGCTAGCCAGGGTGCTGTGCTTGACGTTCCAGACGAGAGCGATGATGATGCTGAGTTCAGTGGTAGTGATGACGAGGAGCGTGCTGAATGGGAGAGGAGGCGGAAGGAGAAACAGCGCAAATAGACAAACGGTACAACGCGCTTATAAGTCATTTAAATAGAGGTTGCCTCTCATAAGAAGGGGCTGACCAACATATGGGCAGGCATAAAGCATTGAATATCAGAGCGATAGAACCAAGGTAGCTTACGCAAAGGTGCAAGAATAAGTGTTTCTTATCTAAGGTTATCGAAAATAAGGGGGTATAAGCTTTCTAATACAGGGGTGGTATCACTTCCTCCTCTTCATCTGTCATGCAGTCGTGGGCATCTCGTTCGCAGCATAAGTGCACAAAAGAGTGTAATCAAGAGCAGGAGCCAGCCTGGACTCTGGGCAAAGGAGCCATCTGTAAGTCTTACTTGATTTTGACCAACAGGAAACGCACTCAGACAAGAAGCCAAAGTGCCGTTGCCAATCCTGTCGAAATCATCATGAGTCCTGTGGGCAACACATGGTTTCCAAGGCTCTTTTCAGATACAATATAAGTGACGTCTGTGAGCTTCTTCTGCGTCAACTCGGACAGGCTGCCTGATTCGGCTAGCTCGTTCATTTCTTTTCCAAGTTGTCGCAAAATATTAGTCGACCGGCCCTTTGGACACATGATGACCTCAAATCCTCCACC
Source organism: Fusarium sporotrichioides (assembly GCA_019054645.1). Taxonomy (NCBI): domain Eukaryota; kingdom Fungi; phylum Ascomycota; class Sordariomycetes; order Hypocreales; family Nectriaceae; genus Fusarium; species Fusarium sporotrichioides. The sequence goes on from JAHKNS010000002.1 coordinate 7,138,959, forward strand.
TGTGGGAATAATGAAAGTGGACTGCTGATCATCAAACGCGAAACTGTAGGCATCGGGGCAGATTGTCTTTGCCCTCTTGCTGTAGGCGGATGGCTTGCAAACATCTGGGTCGTGGTACTCTCCAACACAACAATCTTTATCGGTTCCGTATGCGGCGCATGCGCTATTGCACGGGGAGAACTCTGGCCGTTGGATGTTGTCGTCTGGATAAGGGTAGACCCCGTCCCCAGGCTTAATGGGTGGGAAAGCGAGGTACTTCCACGGACACCAATTGCGAGCATTCTCATTGCTGACCCGAGTTTCCAGCGGAACAGGGTAAGTTGAGTTTGTGTAATAGGTCCCAGTTTCACTGCTTGCATAAATCCAACTAGGTGATGCAATGCAGGCACAATTGGTCAGGTTGGGTGGAATAAAGGTTGTGTTCTTCGCAGGAATGTAGTTGAGACCCATTGGGAGGTTGTAACCATCTACCAGTGAGATATCATAAAAGGTCTGTTTCCCGTTCATACCACCAGCCAATGTAAATTCGGCCAGAGTTGCTGGCGTAGCGCCCTGTTACCGTTAGAAATGCAGGGCTTATTTCTGTAGAGCACTTACACTGGACTCGCAATCCAACTTTCCAAAACAGTCTCCTGTCTTGCAAGAGCACGAATCATCCTTCACTGTGCAGTTTGTACGACCCCAAACCCGTCCCTGCCAATCTGATGAGACCCAGAGGTCTTTGCTCTTTCCTGGGGTGAGCTCAAAACCTCCGGTTCCTGGGCCTTTGCCAGCCTGTGTCGCGATACCGGGCCATATTGTTGAGTCGCATTTGTTGGTGACGGTCAAAGGGATAGGCCTATCAGAGTCATCAGAGTCATCCGGTTCCCTTCGGGTCGCAGCTCTAATTCGTCCTGGGAAATTGAGAAGTCTTTTGTCTGATCCATTGGCGACAGCAGATGAGCCATCCGCCTTTGTAGTCTGCAAAAAGAGACCAATGGCAAGAGTAGGCACCAGCACTCGACAGATAGAAATGCTACTAACGCCTCTACGTCTTGAAGAGGACCCCATTTCACGACTCGCAAAGCTCAATTCAGGTTGGGTAAAGATATCAGGAATATGCGATTGGTTTCGTGATCCAACGCTATTGTCGAACAAGGTGACCTTGAATCCAAGGCTAAAAGTAATGAGTATCAACAATTGGTGATCATAACGTCCAAGTAGCTAGGTATTCAAGCAGCGGTTGACAGGCAAATATAAGACAAGCGTCGTGTTGGTATGGAGCCAGGGTCCAGGGTCGAATGTGACGTATAGGCGACAACAAAGCTGCGAACCGGGACCGCTTGCTTGATTCCCAGCGTCTGTTTCTTGATCACCCCTGTCCAAGTGATCTGCGATTCAAGAAAATGACCAGATGAATGATGGGCGATTGGCCCAACAAGCAGGGTGGTCTGGGCGAGGGAGACGTGGTAGGGCTAGGCTATCTTCGAAGCACGGCGATGAGAGGAGTCGAGAAATCTGAAACGACCAGGGGCAAGAAAGGTGATGACGATGATGGGATAACAGCTATTTTTGGTGTTCGATCGTCCGAAGATAAACAAAAGGTAAAGGAAGGACGAGGGATAATTATAAGGTAATCGACAAAGCCCAAGAATCCGTTCTAAGCAAAGGTGAGAATCATGAAACTACAAGAAGGCCGCGAAGAAGAGAAAAGATGAACAAGGGATTCGAGGGACTGAATGAGCAGAGAAATATGGTAGGCACTAACGGATTCCATCTTGGCATCCTGCATGGGTTGCTCAGGGAAGGAAGGAAGGAAGCATGGGATGGCTGGAGTTGATGCCATGCACTGATGCTGGCGGGCGCCTATCTATTACGGTTGAAATGACGTCAGAGAAGCGTGTACCGGAACAACAATACCTCAGTACCTGCTACCTATTAGGAACTCATATTGAGATTCACGAACAGCAAATAGACCAGGCTCTGATTAAAGATATGACAGTTTAAACTTGATTTAATTGGGCGATTTAAGAGGTCACTTATTCCATCACTAGCTTCGGCCGTTAGAAAAGCCTAATCCCACGTGTGTTAAACACCATATCTCACTGACAACTCATATTGGACAACGCATTGTATCAAAGAGCTCAAAGATAATAAGGGGAGACAAAAAGAGATCAATAAAAAAACATACAACACCGGGGATTCGCTGGTCGTCACCGACCCAACTACTAATCCGGCGCTTCGCAGCTTGACGATGGGGGAGCGGACGGGACCCCGTATTCTCTACGAGCTTTGGTCGTATGTGATTGACAGTGAACATTTAATGGTTTATGAAACAAGGCTGATGGTGCTCATTAGAGGTGGACTTTCGTTCAAGGAGTCAACACTATAACATACTTGAGTAACTGCATTCATTCAACTGGAATTCGTTGTCTATATACGAGTAATCATCATGTCGTTCAGGCATGCAACTCTTTCCCTCTTGGACCCGGAACGTAGCACCAGGCTCAAACACACTGGTCTGTTTACCACGCTCCTTTATTTAAATTCTCAATACTAAATCCAACATCTTTCGCTCGACATGTAGTAAGACCTCTCTACAAGTGCTCTCAAGGCCGTCTTTAAATAATCTCCCCATACGCTCTGAATGGGTGTCATCTCGGCCTGCGTTTTCCTAGGTATCATGCGGTTTCAAAGCGAACCTTAAACTTATCGACTTTTCTCTTTCTCTTCCGGCGCTGATCCTGTTTATCTGAAGCGAGAGCGGCAGCGACCCATGACCTCGCCTTGGCAGACCAGCTCGGCGCTGAATTCTGAGCCATCCAGCGTCAGGTAAATATCGAAGTAAACGCGGTAGAATGTGCCTTGAGGGGTATCCATGCGTTCGAAGTCCTTCTCCAGGTTCTTGCGGGACAAATCCGAGGTAAGGGTAACGACTTCCTTAATGCCTGCGCACTGTTAGTCATGGTTTTGGGGTAATGATTCTGGCCAAACCTACGGGGATCCTTGGTGTATTCAGGGCAGACGTCATCGTCGCAAGCATACAGGACATCTTCATACATGAGGGTAGCACCTGGGGCAACTTGTCGGAAGAAAGAGACCTTGACAGGCTCGCCGTTCTTGACCTTCTGGCCCTTCTGGACGAAAATCTGGCGGGTGAACTTGCAGCGATCCTTTCCATCGAGAGAGGGTACACGGTAGGCTTCAGGATGGTAGCCCTCCTTGAAAGGCTGAAGAGTAGCCATGAGGTAGTGGCGACGGGCGACACGATGAGTGACGATTCGCTCTGTGATACCAGCAGTGACAGCGCCCTTCACAATGGCAGCGACGGAGTCCATGGGCCGGACAACCTTGGACTGGAACTGGGGAGGAACGTGGAGCTTGATTTGCTGGAAGAGGTACTCAGAGGCACCGAAACCACCGACAACCAAGATGTTCTGAAGAGTACGGTTCTGAGCCTGGATGGCAATAATCTGGTTCCTGACAAGCTCCAGAATACGGTTGACAACAGGCTCGAAGCACTGAAGAATCTCCTCATTGGTGAAGGTCATGTAACCCTCCTCAATGCCGGCCTCTGGGAACTCGGCCTCGATACCGACATCAACAGCCCACTTTTGGCCGTTGTTTCGGAAGTCAGCCTTGATTCTGTTCTCAAAATCCATGATACACTTGGCATAGACTCGACCGGCCGTTTTGGAGCCATCAGGCAACTTCATTTTGCGGATCTTGGTGCGGAGAATGTTGCTGAAGTTACGGTTCAGGGCTGTTGAACCACATGAGTCACCAGAACCAGCTGTGCACTCAGCGACGGTGAATGGGTTCTCCTCCTCGACTTCGTACGCAATCAAGTCAACAGTACCACCACCACAATCCACAATCAAGACGGCATCATGCACCTTGAGATCCAGTAGACCGGTCTTAGAGCAGAACAAAGCGGCGGCCTCTGGTTCCGAGACGAGGGTCAGACGGTTGTCGTTCTCGTCACGGAGGAAACCAGCCTGGATAGCGGCAGCTCGGGTGGCTGCTTTTCCAGCATCGTTCCAAATGGCAGGGACAGTCAGATAGTATCGAATGTTGCGTTCTTCTCGGTTAAAGACTTCACCCAACGCCTTCTGCAGGGCTGACCGCATAGCCTGTCGAAGCTTGAAAAGGTAATCGGCGGCGACATCGATCTCGGACTTTCCTGGGGGCAGAGGAGGGAGGTTGATGGGGTCAATGTATGTGTTACCGCTCAGCATCAGTTGCAGCTTGAACCACTCGACCTTTTGCACACCGGGCTTGGGATAGCCGGTAGGGGCGAGGGCGTCAGCAATGTCAGGTCCCCATCCTACCACCTTTTGGTATTGATCGTAGTAAAGCACCGTCGGAATCTGCGGAGTGTCATGTTAGCTCAATTTCTTTTCTCGACCTATCTCGTTTCCCCGACGTACCTTTTGCTTTGTGTAAGAACCAGCGCCTGGCCATTCGGTGATGATATCTTCCTTGGCCTCGTTGTTGGTCGCAAATGCAAAGGCGACACCAGAAAATGTAGTACCCTGTGGATTGTTTGTCAGTCACTCTTCTTGCCATGGCGGCGGCTGTTCAATGTGCCTACAAAATCGATTCCGACAATCAACTGAGCCTTGCTCTTGCTGGCACCCTCAACCTCGGCAGCAGGACCTGGTCGCTGAAACTGCTGGTTCATAGGGCCGCCTGGGGGGCCGGGAGGAGGGTATCCTTGAGGAGGCGGTGGTTGTTGTCCGAACCCGGGAGGACCTCCCATCGGAGGAGGACCTTGGCCCATAGGAGCCATACCGGGCGGGTAGCCCATGGGGGCTCCGGTGTTGATCGGAGGAGGACCGCCGACCATTTGAGTAGGAGGAGTGCGGTTGGGTTGTTGAGTGAGAGGACTGGTTCGACCAAGAGGAGCTTGGCCAGGGAAGTTTGCAGTATAGCTAGGCGGACGGTTGCCGGGGCCCGGGTGATTCATCGGAAGACTCGTCGTCGAAGACGATGGGGCGATCGAGGCAGGGCGTAGCTGCTGTTGCTGCTGAGGAGGCTGCGGTATTTGACTTGGAGGAGGGGTTGGGCTCGGTGTTAGACCTTCCGGGGTCTGTATGCTTGCGGTGGACTTGCGTTTTCCGAAGCCAAGGCTCTTGAAGCGGGAGTTCATAGAACTCATATGGAAAAGAGGAAAGGAAGCAGAGGTGGGAAAGGATTGAGAAGTAGGACCCAAGAGGTCAAAAGAGGTAGAGGCAGGCACAGGCACAACAGACACAGAGGGCAGCGAGCGAGGCGCCGCAGCAGGACGGGGGGCAGGACGGACAGGACGACGGGGATTTGGATCGAGGCGGATTAGGATTGGGCGTAAGAGTGGGAGGGGGATTTGAGAGGACGAGTGGGAGGGTCAGGCTTGGGCTCGGGTCAGAAATTAGCACGGGGGCGTGGGAGGGGCAGCGACAGAGCAGTACAGTGGCAGTAGCAGCGAGCAAAAATGGTCAAGCTAGGTTCTTTTTCGCCTTGAGAACCTAGGAATAGCGAGGGGCGAGGCAAAAGCCCAAGGACAGGCAATCAGCCGTTGAACAGTATGGTTGCGTTGCTACTGATTCTGAAGCTATGATGCTAATGCCATGTGCTGCTATTATATGTTGCTTCGTTTCAATTTTCGTTGAGTCCTGGAAACTGCTGGAGCGTGCGAAGCGACAAAGAGGGGCGTGCGAGCCTGAGATCTTCGCGGGATGGTTGGCTAATAATATTGAGCTTGGGCTGAGCTTGGGCTTGTAGCTGGCTTGTAGCTGGCTTGAAGCTGAATGCACAGGAAACCGACTGTTGATGCTCTCCGGGTTTTCTGGCCTGATGCAGGCTCGAGGCTTGGGCAAATGCTGTATTGATGGTGGCAGGCAAACTGTATTTGGTCTGGCGCTTCCAATCTGTGGTCTTTTCAAGTATCTTAGCAACTGGCGAGTGTCTCTGCACCGCTATCTGTAGGGTCGTAGTGACAGATGGAGTTGTGAGATTCAAAGTGGGTTGGGCTTTGTCGGATTGGCGTCGATACGATACACACGCGTTGGTCCGTTCAGTGCTTATTACCGTTTCGAGACACGATCAAACAAAGAGGCGCAGTTGAATAGACGGACGGGTTGGCCGAGGAGGCAAAATACTCAGGTATTGAGTGGATTTATCAAGAAATGCTTTTGATTGTAGGTACGAGGCAGTTGCTAAGGTCCTATCAATGTTAAAAGAAGAATGAGGGTGGATGGTACCTTCTTCCTTCTGGGCTTGGCTAATAAGCTGAGGGTTAGTGAGTGGCTTAATTGAGGCGCTGCGAGCTGGGCTATCCGCTTCAGAGATCAATGATCCAATAGAACGGGCAACCAGGGACAAGAAAGCAGCGTCCGACCGCTTCCAGTGGAGACGTCGTAGAGACGCAGCTGACAGAGCTAGGATCTTTCCAGTGGTTTAAGGCTGAGTGCAAGGATTTACAGGACCCATGTCCTACTGTGATGCTACTGTAGGTGCATTTTAGCGACCAAGAAGGTCTGTTTCACACCGTTTTTCTGATTGATGAAAGAAAGTTCATGATCTTACTGTTGCTCCAAGTTAAATATTAACATTGGGCAACATCGTGGGACAACGGCTTAACGTGTTCTGTAGCTTAAACTACGATATGATGCTGTATTACCTTTGTACCGACCAAAAGAAAGACATCGCAATAGCTAACAGCATGATCTATTGACAGACTCTCTAGGATAAAAACAAAAGTTCAATCGCTTGCTGACAGGATGCAAATGCAATCTGATGGTACGCTGGTTGATGGATATGTTTCCTATTGTGGCTGTGGGCGATCCAGTACTAAATTAGTGCTGTGGGATCCTATCGGCTGAGATGTTTCTTTTTTCGGCAACCGTTCTGTGTCAGTAACCACATACTTGTCTGTAAGAGTATTGTAAAGTTTATATAGGCTTACATATGGTATTTAGAATAGCCAGTTCATGAATTAATGCCTTCGATTATGGTTCTACAAAGTTGATAAAGAGCCTCAAGATTATCGATCATCTTGACGTTTGGTACGAGGCGATCTGGAAGGTGGGGAAGATGCAAATGCAGGACACGAGCAAAGCCTCAATACGATACGGCAGTCTCCTTAGGAGATAACAAGTACCGAATCCAGGTATCTACCTAGGTAAGGAAAAAAATGAAAAAATAACGGCCATGCCGATATTCTGCGACTGTGACGAGGGCGATGACGTTGGTAACTTCGTAATGCCTACCTATATAGTCGTTCCTCAATACTAACAAAGAAAACAGGTCAGGCTACAGAGAAGTTCATTCTGAACACCGTACAGGTGCGAGCCTAATCGCCCTGTGCCAGTTTCAGTTCAGATCATCAATCTCTCAGCCGCGTCCACCCAGACTTGGGCTTATTTAGGATTGGGCTTGGGTTTAGGCCTGGGGTATGCGAGCGTAGGACAATCAATGCAGGGCCCTGGATTTCAGGACCTTTCCGTAGGACTTTTGGTGGATCCCTTTCTTTGTCGTGTACATTTGGTTGGTTCCAGTCTCTCATTGCCTTTTGTTGATTCGACATGGAATTGCGTCCTTTCTCAGCGGCGAGAAGCTTGGCTGTCAGCAATTATCAAGGGTTTGAAATCAGTAGCGGCTTTACTCCGGACAGCATGCATCTCTGGTTGTGGATGTTCCTGTTCATATCATGCGATTTTACCACACAACTGGATGGAAATCAAGAAGAACGTTCTCTAAAGATATACTACTACTACCTTGCCTTGCGAGTACATTTAACCCACAGCTTTTGATCCTCGATATCTATCTTGAGATGCGAGCCCTGACGTCTACTATAGCTCTTTACTTTAAGGTAATTGCAGATTGTGAAGGTGGATAGATAACTTGGCTCTGCGAAAGCGCTTACCTGGTCCCGGTCACGCACTAGCTTGGAATTCAATCAAGAGACCAAGACATTTGAGAGACTTCTAGAGAATCAAAGGTGAGAACAGGAACTTTGTCGATAGCTAAGCATGTCTATTGCATTTCTGCTGAACTGCGGGTGGCATAGCTGTGATGCATGCGTAGGTAAAAGGCAGATGCTTGTCCAGTATATATGCATGAAACGCCTTGAACAGACTGCCAGCTTTAAAAAGTCAGTGTCAGACAAGTTGTCAACGAGCCGATTGCCCTTATGATACTTACAGGTCTTGTAGAAGTGTACGGGGTTTGTAACGTTGGAGTGTCAGAGCTGCGAGGGATGAATGACAACAGTGTCTGTACACTCGAAGAACTGCCGAGATTATGTCCAAGACGACCATTGAATCACTTCTAGTTAACTTAGATAAGATACCTAAGGTACTTCGGTCCATTTATAGGCGGCGATACATCATCGATCTTTGCAAAAGGAAAACAGGGGTGATCGGAATAGTATTTCCCAGCAGTATAACAGTATTCAGTCCATTTGTAAGTAATTACAAGCTCGAATTTCACTACCAACTGAGATGCTTGTCGATTAGCGACACTGTAAATAGTTTGTTGTAAATGAAAAAAAAAAACATTTCTAATGTCCTAGTATGTCTCGAATTGGCAGTAACATAACTCATCGATTGTCCATGTATGAGTGCTGTACGTCCAGATTGGGAAAATCGGAGTCCCTTAGACTGAATGAAAAGACAAGATGTGAACTACTTATGGATGATTTGCACCTATATATCCTGTTTCTTTTCAACTTGCCATCGCATCTCCTCCCAAAGTAACTGGCTCTAATAGCAGTAACTACATTTCCATACAGACAACTCCACCATGCGACATCAGAAACAAAGATACTCTGTCAAAATAATCCGAGGGGACATGTGCTTGGAAAACGACTGATGAACTATGTCGGACTGTGAGCAGCAGCAAGGTTGGATCAAAGACATGCACATACCCTGCTTGTCCTGGTCTGAGGAAGGAGTCATTATGTTCAATATTAATGACACGATATGGATGTGCTAGTAAAACACTCCTTGTAACGCATCTGGTTCTTTCAGATTATAACTAACGCAGTTGTAGGGAATAAGAAGCATGGGAAATGTTTGTGGTTGTCACAAGTCGACCCTCAGGCTATGAACTCCACCAGCACTACTATGGAATGCCAGATGAAATGATGCAGGAGTTCGCGATCATCTAACCCTATAGGTCTCGAATTGCTACTCAAGTCTCATAAGAGTACTCTTCCCTAATAACTGCATAGTTAACGTCTTCTGGACAGGATAGATGTCTGCAAATGTCAGCTCAACAGAAGTCGTACAAAGCAACTAAACCGTATGTATTACGAATACATACATAATTTACACAGCTGCTACTTGACTTGAGACATATCAGCTTGTTCTTCCTGCTCTACCCTCTGAGTAAACTAGTGCAACAACCCAGTTAGTGAATTGACATTTAACCTGGCCACAAAGGCAGATATCAGCAAGTGAAGCACAAGCTAAAATCACATACCAGAGCGCACCATCATAAACGGTGAAACAAAAGGAACAGGTTACGGTCTTAATATTATGATAGTCTTGCTATATGAGAAATACAATGTGTGGCCATTGCTGTTGGCTGCTCGAAGCTCTGTCACCGGGACTCCCGTTGATAACGAATACAACCCATGTATGCATGCTTCATTTAACTATCACTGCAATCTTGAGCAATGGAAGTAAGAGCTATTCACAAGATATACATGTTATGTTGTGTTACGGCATACTTGTTCTAGTATCATGTCTGTGCTGGGGACCTTGCCTGCCAATGGAACGAGGTTCAGACTCATCATCAAATCCAAACACAACAAAGGGGCATCCGGGAGAGACAGCCTCAGCCAGACTACTATAAATGAATACAGGATGATGTTGCATATCATTTATCGGCCTTGGCTTAGTGGCAGAAAGTACCTTCTGAATGCACTACAATCCAGCAAAATACCTGTGTGGAATAACTGTCAGGTCAAACTTGAACAAGGGGAAACAATATCCAGAATACAGTCCAAAACGCTTGTCCTGAATCCAAAGTATCAGGAGTAAATAACATAGTGTTTCTCCACAAAGAAGAACAGTCATGTTCTCTCAGTTGCATTGGCTTTGGAGTATAAGAATAGATACAGCCCAGTAAGACTATAAGGCTGCACCATCAATGGTATAGACATCGAGTCATGGAATTTTCAGATACCTGTAGTCAACATCAATATTCCAAAGAGGCTTGTTAGATGCATACGCCTCGAACTCGACATGTTCTATTCGTATAATCGATAGCATTGTGGAGATACAATCCGTACAGGCTAATTGTAGAATGGACAATCTCTGTATTAAATCTCTTCATTCCAAGAAGCAGCATGGTACAACTCTCGTTCTGATATGACTGTTTCCCACCAGTCGATTTGATGGTGTCTTCTGATTTAATCGTTACACAACGACGATGGCCATATCACCTATAAAGAGACTGTGGGTTGACAGACACCCCAGCGTTACCTCGACTCAAATTGAAACTTACTGATTCCTTCGACTACGGCTTACTTCTGGGGGGTAGTTTAAGCATATAGTCATGAACTTCATTGCTACGTAAATAGTGACTCCGCCTCAGCAAAGTTGTACGAGAACAGATACTATAAACCAATAGAATACTTACCCGTGTATTCTATTCGACAGCGGATAGTCCACACGTATGACTTTCAGAACAGCATCACGATCGTTGAAGGCGGAAGGGAAACAAGGCTATATAGATCGCCGATCTACAGGGAACACATATAAGAATCCGAAGCGGCCTCTTGATAGGACGGAGATATGTTGCCGTTTCCATGCTTGTCGTGTAATCAACAGGACGGATCCACTCGTGGACTTGTCGGTGACCTGATCGAAACAAACTAACTGCGAGATTTTAGAAACAATAGGAATTGGTAAGAATCATGCTTAGGTTAGCAGCTACTGACCGAAACTGTAGGTTTCGGCTGTTGTTGTTTTAGGCCTAACGGGCCAAGAAGCAGTCATAGTTAACCGAGGATATGGATAGAAGGGAAAGATGCTCATGGAAACTCAACGTGCATGGCCCCATTTGATTGGGGCGCATGGGCAGTCTGGAAGATTCTAGGAATACCTAAACAGATATATCCGATAATTAGTAGAGGATGAGAAAATGCAAGCCAGGCCCTTCACGTGGAAGTGGGAACAACAAGCGAGACTCTAGCGAAAGAATTCCATTCTATCAAGGTTACATTAAAGATTGAAGCTATCTACATACGCTAGGTAGCTATCATATACCTATCATGTCAGTCAATTACCAACCGATCAAACATCTATTACTGTGGATAAGTTAGCTTGTATCCGTATTTGGATTGCCAACCCATGCAGCTTCAAGGTTAGCGTGACAAACAAGAGTTTTGACAAGAGTTTTTAGTGTCGTGCATCAATTAAACCTTTAGACTGGGGTCGAAACCCTGACCCATAGGATGAGACGGGATGGGATAGGGGGTGGTCCTTCGGGATGAAGGAAGGAGGGGTGAGAATCCATCTGTCAGTTTAACACAAATTGGTGAGTCAGATTACAATCTGATATAAATTGATCTAATCCACTGAGCAGAGTTGAGTAAGTGAGGATCATCGTGAGCATGTGAGTTAGTTATGGGGAAGGGGTACGTGGTGTTGTGGGTAAGGCAAAGATAAGACAAAGCAAAGTAAAGCAGAGCAGAGCAAAAGAAAGGGGGTTCAGACCTCAATTGAATCAACAACTCAACAATTATCAGAGACGGTGTGAAATAAAGAACAACTAATTAGATGCAGTAATAATCTATCTCCGCTCTCGGAACCCCCGACCTCTTTCTTTCTCCCCTCTTTCATCTGGCCCCGGAATCCAATCTTAGCTCCCGTCACATGAAGGTTTGTCTTCCCCATCTTTTCGGAAACTCCTAATCAGGTTAGTCTCCTTTCTAAACAGTTTGTGCCTGAGCGGGGAAACGCTCAAAACTGCTCGGGACCGGGGCCTAGAGCCGGCTCGTCTTTGCGGCTCTGCTCCGTTCGCTTAAGCACAAGCTCAGGCAAGCTAAACAGAACCCACACAAGAATCAATCAATCCCACAACATGTCTTAGATTGATTTTTTGCTGCTCACGAGGATCAACATCATCCCCCATGTCTGCCTCATGCCCCATACCCCCATGCTCTTTGTCTCGGATCCGAACACGTACAACTTTACTCTTGGGATTTCCGGCATTAAGGGATAGACCCACCTCGTCTTTTTTTCTTCTTTCCGCGTGATGTGTTGTTAATCCTAGAATATCTAAATTAAGACCAGGGCTAGAATCTCCCATAGAAGGTGTCTCACCTTAGCGAGTGCTGTAGCGGCATGGCACGGTATGGCACGGCATGGATTGCATTACTGTCGCCTTACGAATCCAACTAACCCATCAAGGCATTCCGAAAAGCACGACGTTGAGTATCCCGCTTGACTTTGGGTTGTTTTGCTTTGTCTGCTTTGTGACAACTCGCCACCCCTAAGCCTTTTCCCCTCTTACGTTCCAGTTTTCACTTCTTTGTCTTTTTGATTACTGTACTATTTGTCACATTCCGCAACATAGGACACACCCCTAGGACAGTTGTCTTGGTAGATGCATGACTTGGTTGGATTGTTTTAGTATTGTGCCTGTCTACCCACAAGTTAATCTGGGAGACAACTATTCTCCATGGTACCAACATTTTCCAACACTCTAGACCACAATTGCATCCTCAATGATCGACATTTTGGCTCTCAGCAATCCCCAACATCTACAGCTTTTCAATTATAGTATTTGGTCTTTTTTATAGTCTTCTGAAATCAAAGTTGTTATCAAGTGACTAGGCTTGTCAATAGTCCCGAGGCGATATTAAATGCTTCCAATAAACAAAACTTCAAGCACTATAATGACATTCACAACACTCACAATTCGATAATTTGAAAGAGGCTTAATTTTAAATCGTTATGGTATTATGCACTATATGGAAGCTTTTTAAGCTATACTAAATATCCCAGAATATCAAATGCCGAGCTCCTATGCTCATGATGCGCTATGCCAGTTGAACGCCAGTAAACCAAGTCATTATACGACAAAAAGTTTCCAAACTTTTGTCTAATCCATCCTCGCCTTATTTTATTCATCATCCTCATCCTCCTGCAACCAACCCCGGCTCATCTCAACAGCTCGCTCCCATCTTCGTCGAGATCGACGAACCATCTTGGGGTCAGCCTCGGGGTAGAAGACCTTACGATCCTTTCGGTTGACTTCGTGCAGCTCCTCAAGCTCGTTCCATACTCCAGTAGCAAGACCCGCAGCAATAGCAGCGCCTAGTGCTGTAGTCTCACGCATGGCGGGGCGATCGACAGGAACTCCACTGATGTCGGCCTGTGTTTGCATGCAGAGGTCCGAGTTAGATAGACCGCCATCCACTGCCAGAATGTCGAGGGCGTGGCCTGAGTCAGCTGCCATAGCGTCCAGGATAGCTGCTGTCTGGTGGCAAGTAGCTTCGAGAGTAGCTCGCACAATGTGGCCCTTGTTGGTGTGCTGGGTGACTCCAAAGAGAGTACCCTTGGCATCGTCAATCCAGTAGGGAGCGAAAAGACCGCTGAAAGCTGTCACGAATGTAACGCCGCCGTTGTCAGGAACAGTTCGGGCAACAGTGTCAACTTCAGAAGAGTTCTTGATAATGCCCAAGTTGTTCTCGAGGAACTTGACACCAGAGCCAGCAACGGCAATGCTACCCTCAAGAGCGTAGACGGGCTTGCGACCCTTGCCGAAGTCGTATGCAACAGTGGCGAGCAGGCCGGTCTTGGAGATGACAGGCTCGCTGCCAACGTTGTAAAGAAGGAAGCAGCCAGTGCCGTAGGTGTTCTTGGCCTGACCGGGCTTGAAGCCACACTGACCCACGAGGGCAGAAGATTGGTCACCCAAGCAGCCAGCAATAGGGATACCCTTGAGAGGTCCCCTGTAGAGGGTACCATAGGCAGTGGGGTGGGAAGAAGGAACGATCTTGGGCAGGCTGACCTTGGTGCGATCAACATCAAAGAACTTGAGCAGGTCTTCATCATAATCGAGTGTCTTGAGGTTCATGAACATAGTACGACTGGCGTTGGTGGCATCGGTGACAAAGATTGGTCCGCCCTCACGTGCCTGTCCACCGTTGAGCTTGTAGATGAGCCATGAGTCGACAGTACCAAATGACAGTCGGCAATCCTCGTAGGCCTCTCGAACAGCTTCTACGTTCTGAAGGACCCAAAGGAGCTTCACACTTGAAGGGTAGGTAGACAATGGCAGGCCACAAGATTCTTGGAGCTTGTCGGCGCCAGGCTTATTCTTGAGGTCACGGACGAGGGCAGAGGTACGAGTGTCAGGCCAAACAACAGCGTTGTAAAGGGGCTCGCCAGTGTTGCTGTCCCAAAGAACGGTGGTTTCACGCTGGTTTGTAATACCAATGGAGCGAATGTCTTCAATACTGTGGCCCTGAGCGCAAAATTTCTCGGTTGCCTTCTCAATGCAAATCTCGGCAGATTCGAGAAGGGTCATAGGGTCATGCTCGTGCCACCCAGAGCTAGGGTAGAGGTTCTCAAATTCCATCTGATGACTGGCGACAGGCTCGCCATGGCCATTGAAGATGAGGAATCGGGTTGATGTCGTACCCTGGTCGATGCTACCGACGAACCAGTGCTTCTGTCTCTCTTCCTCGGTCTCTTGGATTCCATCGGGGAGTTGTTCCTCGTGGTCTGACTCTAACTCAGGCTTGGCTGAGAAGAAATCTCCTGCGAGATCTGCTGCTTCAGCATCCTGAACAAGACCTTGTGGTAGCTCCTCAAGAAGAATATCGGCAGTTCGTGGTCGCTTAGACTTGAATTCTTGTCTAAGGAAGTCCTTGGGGTTTAGGTCGTCGAAATTGTCTTGCACCAGACAATGGGGTGCGTTGGTTGTTGAGAATTGCATCCTTGCACACAATGTTGACAAATTGTTTGTAAGTTTGTGGTTTGTGATATCGTGGCAAGGGAGCCGTCCCTAGCAGAGTAAAGGATGCGGCGAAGAGGTTGAGTGTCGTTGAGCTCTACCAAGTTGTAATAGAGTTGGTAGCCAAGGAGCTGGATTGTTGTTTTTATATATAAGAATGGGGAGATGGGGAGTATGCTTGATAGATGATGGAGAATATAGAATGGAGGATGAAGAAGGTAGACGATTGAGGGAGGAAGTCGGCCTTGATAAATGCTTGAGGATCGAGGGGGAACAAGGGGAAGGGTGGGGGAAAGAGCGGAGGGTAGGGCGGAGGGAGCCTCGGGATGCCATTGTGAGTTAGACACGGGGGAAGGACAGGGCGGGAGACCGGCGCCCAAACGGCTGGAGTCAAACAGAAACTGACATGTGCAGGGCAGGAACGATGTGTGTGCAATGCTGACGACTGTGAAGGCAGTCAGTCTCAGTCTAACGCCCACGCCCAGAACCGGATAGGGAAGGAGGGCGGGGTGTTGGGGATGCTTGCTAGGTACCCAGGTTTGCTAGGCTTGGATGTTGTGTTGCTGTGCCTCGACAAGGACCACTTTGCAGTCCCGGGGAGATCGATCGCCGGGTCAAATTCAAAAGCAGGTTTGATTTTCAGTCGGCTTCTGCAATCATTTAGCGGGGCACTTTACTTCTAATACCCCAACCCCACTTTGCAGGTCAGGCGGACGATGCGGAGCCCCGGCCTCGGGGGTCTCATCCACTGTTTAATTCAACGGGACATTTGGATGAATTGCTTTCCACGGGCTAAAGCCCACACAGGGGAAATTGATTCTCATATCAGGAGGACAAGTTGAGATTAAGCTTACGAAGAAGTGAAACACATTCGAAGCTGAGCAACTTTTCAATATTCTCAAACCCAAAATAGCACTCCCCACGTTATCCTAAAACCAATGCAGTAACCCGGCAAACATTCTTTCAATTCAATTATGTCTCCCGGAAACCTTCTTTAAGGGGTGGACCCACCGAGTCTAGACTCTTGGAGGGTGGGCATAGACCTACATGTACCCAAGTAGGGTTGGTTGACGCGTGCTGCCCAGGCTCGTTCGGGAGGCTCAAATGTAGCGATTGACACTCAAATGACTGTTACTACGCTACAATGCTTTTTTCTTTATAGTTGAACCCCTGGTTGGTGGATTTTCTGTACCCGCCCCCAACAAGTACTGCCGGCACCCCCAATGGCTTCCATTTGGAATCGTGACCCAAATTCTTCAATATTGGGGGAGTTTTTGCTTGTGCGACTTTGCATTCAGCCGGCAATCAAATCCATGGGTTGGGTTCGTTCCTGAAGATAGCTCTGCAACTACATGGATACGACAGATCCAATCCTGGACGGGTGATGGCTACTTGAACCAATGGGCAGCCTTGTCGTTCCCAAAAAGGCTAAGCCATCAATCAATTTCTACAAAAGTCGGACATGCTCTGCTATCACGAAGTACATGCAAAAGATCATGAGGAATTGCATCTTTTTCACTGCGTCTACCCTGTGGCCGGGGTCCGCATTTTCTAATTGCTTCTGTTTTCTCTGCTCCTTCCTTCGGACAAAGTCGTCCGCGTGGGATTAAACCGGTTTTGAAAAGTGGCGGTACACGTCACAGACGTGGCAAGTGCGTTACGAGAGAGTCGCAGTGGATGTGGCTGACATTGCTGTAAAGGCAAGTGTGATGCCTTATCGATGAACACATTTGACGATCACAATTGCATCGAGATTCGAGAAAAACCAACACTTGGACCCTTTATTCTTCTATGCAAAAAACGTCACTTCACAACGTCACTCTAGAGGCTGTGGCCTCTGAGAGATCGCTATAACTATCCTGAGCCCACATTTCAGCAATCCACCCGTGGACATGGCTATGACACAACGCTTTGGCACATAAATCCAATGACGTTACACCGTTTCTCTCACAAGCGGGACTGACTCCAGTCAATATGCAACCAAACGACAATCCTCAGTTATCAATGTGAGTTAAACGATCGACCCGGCTATATGATTTCATTTTCCTAGTACTTACATTTGTCGATCAGACCCAGTCCTCTGGCGCAATCATCAAAACGTCACTTACCTCAGGACCAGGACCCCTGCGTGGATAACTCCAAACGTCAACGGCCCAATGTCAACAAATCAATCCAAGAGCTTACCTACGGTGACGTTACTGAGTTTCCAGGGTCCAGTTTCACATTGGGCGAAATCCTACAATCGACTAATAACACAGACAACGTGGAATTCTCTCAGAGTCCCCTTGACCCCTCTCCACGAGAGCCCCAAGACCCTTATGACGACCTTTTCGATGATCTGGAGTTAGATCAATACCTCGAGAGTATCACTGGACCTGCCCCCATTGAGCGTTCTGGGCCTGCGACGTATCTAGATGACACATATGAGTTCGATCTAGAACAATTTGACGAGGATGCTCTGGAGGAGCTTTTGAAGCAGGATGCTTGGCAAGAACCTCAACAGCCACCATCAAGTGTTCTTCGTACATGGATTCGGAACTCACGGCCAGCGGACGAGTATAACCCGCAACTGCAGCGCTCCTCACTGCACTCATCTTCATATATACCAGAATCCAGTATCAAATACACCCTATTGCCAGAAGAAATAAACTGGAGAGCGGCCCAAGAGTACACGCGCCAGCAACCAAAGCCTGTGTCAACAGTTGAAGTTTCCACTGCAAACAGGAGCAAAATCCCCGAGCATGAATCACGACCAGTTGAGCAAAAAACTTGGATCTCTTCCCAATCTCGATCGTCAGCGCCCACAAAAGCTCACACTTCCACCGTATTTACTGGCCAATTATTGTTAAAGCCTTTCAAAACGTTTTTTGATCTACAGGAACTCTTAGATGCTAAAGCACAAATGTTCCGAAATCAACCCGATATCATCTTCGAACTGTTTGCTCGAGTAACCTACTCGAGTCGCGAGAACTTTCACAAGAAGCAGTACTTTCGCTTTCGAAGCCTGCTCAAGGAGTGCCCGCCTTATCTTAATGGTGCTCTTCTAGGCTAGGAGGCAGGGAGCCCTATCGATTGCGCAGCTCGGGAGCTACTTAAGGCGCAATCATCGCGCATGAAATGCTTTTGTCGATGTAAGTTGCGACCAGACCCCGGATCGGAATCCGGTTGGGGCATCACGGTACTTGAGATCTGCATTACAACCTGGAAGGAAATTCAGGTAGCTATGGATGCTCTTGGAAGAAAGGATCTGGATGAGCCAGGAAGTTGCTCTAATGATTTTGTGGGTTGGTGACGGAATTACCTTTGAAGATGGGCGCCAGCCTCACGGGATATAGTTAACGCTTCTTTATCTATCCAATAAATCATACGTCTGAAAATCGGTCGTTCAAAATCTCTTGTATTTATATGTCTATCTCTGTCTAACATTGCCAGTATTTCCTGTGAACATTGAAATGCCTGTGCATACTCTAAAGCTAATTCGAAGACTATTCAGAAGCTAACAGAAACCTAATGCCGAACCGATGTCCAAAGTCTCTAACTGGGATCGTTCTGATGTTTTCATAGGAAAAGATAAAGGAATGCATTTTTACTAATGGTGCTGTGCTGTCCACATCCAACAAATGCTGTGGGCTATCGTGAACTCAATGCTGTGCAACTCCAGTCTCTGAAGTTCAGTTTGGCATCTGGAGGTTCAAGTAAGGAGCCATGGCCTTTTGGGCAACAGGCTTTACTTGGCGCAATTCTGTTGTGGTGGGAGGCTTTGTATCGCCTCGACGTCGATGCCAGCTTTCCTCAGTTTCAAGCAGCGCAGCATCCTCATCCTTGCCTGTGGGATCGACAAACTGGTATGATCGAAACTCGCAGTTTGACCAGCCAGTAGCTACAGAATATGTCAGTTAACCATACTTTCTCTGCTTGATATACAATGGTTACTTACCTCTTTCTGCAGGCACACCATACCAGTCATCAGTCAAAAAGTGCAGGAATCCTCCATGAGACACAACAACAATGTGCTCATCGCCACTTACAAGGTCCCTTAGAGCTTTTCTAGCTTTATGACCGCGGACCGTGAGCTTCTCCACCGTAGGCTCATACTCGCTCTCAGGGCCCTTATCGGTCCACGTCTCTTCTACCCGGGAGTAATCAGCGATACCCTCGAACTCGGCCTGCACTTTGGCAACTGGAGACCCAGTATCGCAAGGGTTGGCAGAAACCTCCTGAAAAACGGGCATGGCAATGATAGGCTTGAGCTCATCAGTGCCGAAAGCGTGAAGACAGGTATAAACCGTGCGACGCATAGGCGAAGCAAAGAGCTTGGTAAGCTTATCGTGGTGAGGGAACTCTTCACGCAGAGCAGCACACTGTTTCTCGCCAAGGGGAGTCAGGTCCGGGTCTTGCATAGACTCGTTCTCGATGGAGAGGTTGTGGAAGCCTTGAGCGTGGCGAACGAGGTGGATAGTAGGCGCCATGATGATGTGTATTGTAAAAGAGTAAGATGTAAGTAACTGAGCGATATTCAAAAGGTAATGTCTGGAACAGTAATCAAAATAATTCAGAGGAACAGAAAGGCTGGAGATATAAACCAATATTTATTTCAATGAATCACAATAGACAGGTGACAAGTTGTACGATAACAGGGAAAATTTGGATCACTGTTGTCATGTAATGACTCAAAACACCTCCCGACGTGGCCCCGCAAACGCCGGTGTCATGATCATGATCCCCGGAGGCCGGACCCAGCTGCGTAAGCGGAGCTGCCCTCCTTGGTGAGCGGCGTGCGTGTCTATCGCTCACCGATTGGCCAATCTGGGGGGGTTTCCGACATGCATTAGCCTCTGTAGGTTATTCAAGGAAGAGTGGCCAGCTTGTTGGGTCGCCTTGAATACCTATTGCGTATATTCTTCGGCTTGATGACCGCAATCCCAAGTAGAAAACGATTCAAGTACCTAAGGAGTTGAAAATCACATCCAAGACGGCACGATACTACACATCTGCTGGTTTGTTTCTGTTGTTAACCTCTCGTTAGCCAATTGACTCGATGTGCTGTTTTCATCGCTGATGTGTTTGCTTTGAATGTAGTCTCAGTGGCTCTGTCGCCATGCTAGTTAACAAGAGGTTTCCAAAGAGACTCGTTTCACACAACCCGTTGCACGTTACGCCAAAACATAGAATGGTATCACAATTCAAATTCATTATCTATCAGCACATCCGATCGTGAACCATGTCCCTGATCTGTCCTGAAATGCATTCTTCTCATCGTCTACGGCAAATAATCCCACAGAAACGCCATTGCTTGACCATAGTTAGTCAAGCGTAAGTGAATACAAGTCCCTGGCCACTATTCAGTACGCGATTAAAACTCAATCAGGGCCTCCTCCTTGACAGGTTGTTTCGCAGGTTCCTGTTGTGGCACTGAGGGGAATGAATCTTGCGTGTAACCACCATACGCCCAGTTCTGCGGTGCTACGGGTGGCTGCTGATGCTGCTGTGGCATAGAAGGCTGCCAGTATGCTTGCTGCTGCGGGGGAGGCGCTTGTTGGCCCATCTGAGGCTGCTGAGGTTGTTGAGGCTGCGGTGGTTGGGAGTGCTGCAATTGGGGGGACTGAACAGGTTGCTGAGGTGCCTGGGCTGGCTGAGAAGGTGTTTGGCCTGGTGTAGACTGTGAGGGGACAGGCACTGGTCCTCCAGGGTATTGCGATGGCGATTGCAAGTTAGGATAAGGGGATTGAGTAACGTCAGGTGCTACCCCTGGGGCAGATGGCCCAAGAGGGGCCTGCTGAGGCTGCTGAGGCGTGAAATAGTAAGAGGTATTGGGATCGTTAGCAACTGGCGCCTGCGGTGGTTGGGGGTTTTGTGCCTGTGGGTTTGGATCGTGTGATAGCTGCTGGGGCTGCTGCTGGTACTGGTCTTGAGGTGCCGACGGTGCCCTGTTCTGCCAGCTATCATTTCCCTGAACGTGTTGAGGAGGGTATTGGCCGGGCTGTGGTTCCGGCGCAGATCCATAAGAAGGGTACTGAGGCTGAGGTGTTACATGCGGTGGTTGTTGGTAATGTTGGTGTTGAGGCGAAGCCTGGTAGCTAGCTTGCTGTTGTCCAGTGTAAAAGCTTTCCGCGGCACCAGGATTGCTGGGCATCTGAGAAGAAATAGAGGGATAGGGGCCAGCCGGCTGGCGAGTTGGAGGTAGGTTGTATCCGCCGAGATTCTGCTGGCTGTATGCCTTAGAAAGTCGATCTTCCAGCATACGGTCATAATACCGAACGACAGTTGAGAGCTTGGCATGGAGATCAAGGAGTGTGTCTATGATTGTGTTAGCTATTGGCGCTTGTGGAGGATAATTTACTCACCATGCTTGCTCATGGTTTCTCCGTAGGTTCTGGCAAGCTTGGGTCGCAATGTACCGATGCTGTCATAGAGCTCCTGAATCTGAGGTTCGCGAAGAATGGTTCCTGGGGGCTGGGTCTGAAGGCGATCCACCAATGTTGCAAACAAGTTGATATTCTCCGCTTCCACGGGAGTTAATTCGTAATCGTTCTTGGGGAGAACAAAGTTGGCGGGGGAAGACGCATTAACAGAGCTGGAGGTTTGTTCCTTGAGCGCTGTAGCATGCCTCTTTTTCTGCTCTTCCATATCAGCCAAGGACGCGGCAATAGCAGCCTTGAGGTCGTCGTCTTCCTCTTCTGCTTGTTTAGCTGCCGACGCATTGCCCTCGGTCGCATGAGTAGTTTGTACAGGCCCAGTAAAGCCATGGGATTGGGTCTTGACTTCCTCCAAGCTCATTGCTAATGCTTTTTTCAAATCCTCATCAAACCCGTCGTCAACTCGAGCGTTCCGGGGTTGCATAGCGGAAGTACTGCGCGTCTTATGAGGATATGTCGGTGATCGATCGAGCGACGGGTTAGGGAGTTTATGACCCTTGTTGGTAAGTTTCGCATAACATCCGTCGTCGACTCGTACAGGTGCCATGATGCCGAGATGGGGGAGCGCAACCACCTTGGCAGAACATTGCTGGTCGAAACAGTTGCCGCAGTTTCGGCAATGATGCTTTCGGTTCGTGAATGTAAAGGGCGTTCGACATCTCATACACACGTCGGAATCGGTCCATTCAGGGGGCTAAAACACTATTAGCTGGTCGTCAAGGCGAGCTCTGGTGGTTATGCTTACTGCGCTACTGTCAATCATGCTGCTAGCCACTGATGTCTTGGGAGGGAATTGATATCCGTCACGCTGTAAGGTGCGGTACACTTCGCCAATGTATGAAAGTTCATATCTTCCCTCAGTGGCACCCGCCCAGGATTGTATAAGCTCAAGGATTTTTGATTTCACGTCAGCGTTAACAGCAGCACCGCCGACTGCCTGGAGAAGCGACACAAGGTTGTCCATAAACTCTCGTGATGCGACTTCGGCAAGGAAGTGCGATCCGCCATTTTTAACACAAGTATCGGTAAGCTGATGAAAGGTCAGCTTGAAGAGTTATTATTGATATGGCGGAAGCCGTACGTTCAAAGCGCTCAGTTGGGTGTTGGGATTCTTGTTGCCGATGCGCTTCTTGAGGGAGCGCATCGCCTCTTTGGGCGCGACCGTTTTGGATCTAATGACATCGGAAATCTCGAGGTTCAGAGCAATATCTTCACTGATAATCCATATTAGCGGACGATATTACAATGTAAACTGAGCAATAACGCACAGGCTGCTGCTCGTGGCCTTCTCGATCTGCTCGTCCAGGGCTGTGTTGGCGGACGACGACCACCAACTCATCATCTTGAATTCGGTACCGACAATGAATAAGAGAGATGCACGCTGAGGAAACAAGTCGACCAGTACTAGAGCAATCAGGTTCTCGGTTTGACGATGCAAAATGTCGGGAAGTGACGACGGCGCGGCTGCTATGCGATGCGATGCGATATGATGAGGTTGTTGATGACTGATGGAGGTTCAGTATCTAGCTTGGTTCAGGCTATCACGAACCCCAGCCTCTGTTCAGGTGCTATTTGGTCTTAGGTAGAGTCCCTCACAAAGTTAGCTCAGCTGGCGCGGATTGGACGAGAGCGGACATTGATTCCACAGCAGTTCACTTCGAGGAAGCCTAGACCCCACTGAAGACCAAATACTCGTAGGGCCTGTCGTCAGCGTAGGTGGGCAGGGGCACGGTCACACTAAGCTGTAGGTTGGTCTCTGGAGAGAATGACGAAGCTGGAGGGTTCTCATTTGTGGCGTAGCTATCCCTTCTACTACGTTATGGGTTTAGTACACTCGAGGTGGCTCATGCGCTGGGAGAACAAAGACCTCCCATGAGGGGTACTAAAAAAGAGGCAAACAACAGATACTTTGTCTTTGCGGCGGGTCTGGCTCCCTATCAGGTACCTATCGACCCTGACTTCATTGGTACCCTCCCCCACAAGTTAGTAGGTGCCGACACCTCATGGCACCTGGGCACTCAACTCACCCATAGGCGGCTCCTTTATACCAACTTCATTGTCCCGAGGCGATTCGAATATCCCTCCTCCACCGCTTCAGTGATGTTTTTGATGGACTATCTCTTTGTCGTGTTTCTTTGTGTAATCGCTTTTTGAGTTATGCTGCACGATCACGCTTTCTTAACGTACCTAGGCCAAGACGTTGACACTTACTTAATACTCCGCCACTCAAGGTTGCGTCGCTGTCGAGATATACCTTGTAACCCGAACCTCGAACCTCCTTCCCACGATTTGACGCTGAGACTACATCCAATTTACGAACTCGAACCCTTCGACCGAGTCCTTATAGTATAATTCGCTCCGGCAGAGTAAGCCATCATGGCTTCTCTCGGCCATTCACGGGCAAGCAGCGTGGCCACAGCAGGATCGCACTCCCTGGGGACTCCAGGCGCATTCAGTCATGGCTCGATACCGGGTGGCCATCGAGGGGGCGACTCTCCCTCAAAGGCTTCACTTCCGCATATTGACGATGTTATTGCTCCTCCTCAAAACCTCGACCCTAATATGTCGGCCCGGAAGCTTCTCGAAACAGCCGAGACGGCCTTACGACAAGCCGAAATGTCTCTAGACTTTCGCAGACCAGCCATTGCTCTTAACGAATACATACGAGCATCCATCATCGCAATACAAACCCTCCCTAAACACCCCGACTATTATGATCTCAGGACCAACCATGCCGGTTTTAGACGGGCTCATGCGAACTTGCTTGCCAAGATTAGCCAGCAGGATCCCATATATGCTCAAGTCAAGCAAGATATCATCGCAGACAACAAACGATCAGGTGTACAGCCGCGGACAGTCCGGTCGAGCTCGTCGCAGGGGGGGAGCCGGCCACAGACTCCGTCAGGGTTGGCAGTGGATGGAACCATGTCGCCGTCAAAGCCTCGCTTTAATGGGACTGTCGCCAATGGTTCTCCTGCTCGATCAAAACCGACAATCCAACCAAAGCCTCAGTCTCTGCATGGGAACGCTATTAAACCGGGGGTACAAAAGGAGCCCAGAGCAGTAAACCAGGATCTTGCTGCCAGATTTGCCAACCTAAGAGGCCCGCAAGCGTCACCCGGACAAGATCCTCGTATCAAGACACACCACATAACACTTCCAAAGCCAATGGGCCCTCGAGAGATGCCTCCTCCTCGCCCACCTAAGGTTGGTATCGACACAAGTGTGCCGACTCTGCCAAAGATCCCCGATGCAATTTACAGCCCTGCCCGTGGAAGCATTTCGGGAGAAGTGACAAGGCCGCCCTCAAGTACACCACGCAGCTTGTATCGTACAGCCTCGACAGCTTCGGGCCCTGGGACACCTAACGGCTCATCACAGTCGCAACCTGACTATTTTGCCCCAACGCAAAGCTATTCCAACAACTCTATCCCTCCCGCCCCACCAAGCAATCTGACCAGCTCCATCAAGATTCCTGATGGACATACCATTTCCCCCGAAGGGTTGTACCAAGCCATGAAAGCCAAAGGCAGCATTTTGATAATAGATGTTCGAATGCGTGATGATTTCAACGACGGCCACATCATGTCGTCGTCAACAATATGCATTGAACCTAGTATCTTGCTCAGAAATAACCCCTCCGCAGAGGATATTTCTGAAAGTTTGATCCTGTCACCCAATCAGGAGCAGTCTCTTTTTGAGCAGCGTAATGTATATGATCTAGTAGTTTTCTATGACCAAAACTCTCAAGATATTCCTCAACAACCACGAAATCAGGGTGATACAGCGATCGTCTCTCTCCACCAGGCCCTAGTTCACTTCAACTATATGAAAGAACTCAAGAACACGCCAAAGATGCTCAAAGGTGGTCTAGATGCATGGATTGACCTGATGGGACAGGCCTCACTAGGGTCGACCACTTCAGCCGTGAGCAGATCAGGGCAGCTGGACCGAAATCGAAACCGACAATCAGGTATTGAGCGGGTGAGGTCCAAATATATCGTTAAACCTCTCAAACCGGACGAAGTCAAGGCCTGGCAAGAAACGCTCAAGCATGACGATGACATGCAAACTGCATCGTCGCCAAACTTTACTCGCACTACCGAAGACTTTCTGAGAAGGTTCCCGCCAGTGTCACTGGAACAGGAGTCGATGGTTTCTCCGGAGGAAAAGCCGCAAAACCGAGCAGTTTACGGGCTATCCCACAAGGTAGATCTATATACAGACTTGCCTTCGCCTCCTACAAGACCAGCGCCTGCTCTTCCACGCCGTAGCTACAGTGGCCTCACTGAGGGGCGTGACGAGAACGAGCTTTATGGAAACAACAACACGGTTGTGCCAGCACGACCATCAAGAGTACCGACCATGAAATCTTTGGAGCACCAGTCGACGGGTGATTCAAACAGATTCTACACCGGGCTCAACAACCCTCACAATTGGTGCTATGCAAACAGCACGCTTCAGAGCCTTCTTGCTTCACCCGATTTCGGCAAGATGCTGGCAAATTCAGAATGGGCCGCCAAATACAAGGCCCCGAGGAAACAAGACGAAAAGATCGACCATCCCCAACTCATGATTCGCATCATTTCGAACCTGTTCCACTGGATGAACTCCGGCAAGTTCCAAGTCATGAAGGCTCAAACACTCATGGTAAGCTAAGGAATGACAGGAAATAAGAATAAAGCTGACTCGACCACAGGACTACTCGCGGCATCTTTGCGAACAGAGTCGTAGCATTGAGCAGTTCGGCGGATCCCAGCAACAAGACGCTCAGGAGTTTATGACTTTCATTCTGACGCACCTCCACGATGAGACCAACACACGTCGAGACCGACAGGGCAACATACTACAGCCGGATACCTCTCGCCAAACACTGTTGAAAGCCGCTATGCAGTTCTGGAGCAACCATCTCGAATACAACCAATCTATCGTTGATCGCTTCTGGCGTGGTCTTGAATTATCAACTGTTGAGTGCCTCGAGTGCAGCACACGTACTTATATGTATACCACCTTCGACCTCATCACCGTTACAGTGGGCATGGGCCGTGGTATGACTCTTGAGCAGGCTTTCGATGAGTACGCCTCGAGCAGTCCTATTGAAGACTTTGCTTGTGCTCGTTGCTGCCGCCCTACTCGGGCTCAGCAGAGTCTCTCATTTGCTCGCTTTCCCACTTTACTTTGCGTCGCGTTTCGCCGCTTCAATTACCAACCGGCCACAAGAGACACACGCAAGTCTACTGCGCCTATCACATGGGACTTCAACGACACCGACTTCACCCGCTACTTCCTCCCTCGAGGTGCTCGCGAGTCTTCATCTGGTACTGATCCCATGGATCCAGCCTTTACAGGACCCTTCCGCTACGAGGCTTACGCAGTCATTATTCACACCGGCAGTCAGATTAACAACGGGCATTATTTGGCATATGTGCGCGACTATACATCTCACGACCCGTATGCTTGGTACTGCTGTAACGATACACGTGTGACAAAGGTTCGCATTGGAAGCGGAGATCGCGATGATGTTCAGGAAGAGGTTTTTAAGTCTGGTCGAGATAAAGTCCCATATTTGGTCTTCTTCCGCCGCAAGGGCATGCGTTGAGCCTACCATATCTCTATGTGTGGCCACTAACAATACTCGTCTTGCCTATCTGGGTATTCCGTTGAATACCCTGTTTCTTCATCTATCTTCACAGCAGCATGTTCTCGAAACGGTCAAAAGGTCTGGGACGAATTAAACCATGGTTTTGTCTTATGTTCCTTCTACGTTGTGCAAGTAGAGTGTTGCCCATGCCCTCTAAGTGCCCCAGTCTTGGGGGCTCTCAACTACCCAACCAGGCACACATCTTTTAACAGCCGTCTTTTGCTTTCTAGCGCAAACGTTTTGATTTCTTGGCCATGCCACTTTGCTAGGTTGTGTGGAAAGTTCTTCTCGGTCGCCTTTCAGCACAAGTGTATTATATCTAGCAAGCTGGTATCGCACTGCATTGTACGGAGTGGGTGGCGTGAATCTTTCAGTATATCTGCTTGGGGCGTCGTACATTACAACAATCATCGCTTGGTGCACGGGGAATTTCTTTGGGGAACAGTCTTTACATGTTCACCTATATATACCAACGATACTTGGTTTGTTTTAAGTAGCTGTTATGGTCATGCATTCAACTCAGATTTCCTGCGAACGTGAAGTGCTTGTGAAATACCATCAACACATCAGCAAGCCGAATGGTCCCATAGTGCCCTCTTGGCATCGCAATGGTCGTGATTATGTCCCTTGAACTATTCGTTCTCAGTTGGCAAGTTCGTGTTATGTAGAATTGAAATATTATCGGCTCATATCAAAACCGGCTTTGAGATACGCAGTAGAGCAGGGTATTGGGAATAAGCACGATATGACCTGGAGCCTAGTTCCAGTGTCCTTACAAAATTTCCCTTCAAGATATCTTGGAGCCAACGCCACGACAATACATTAGACACTAAAAACAAAACCAAGCTAAAAGTCGATACACTCTCTCGTCCCTCTTTCGATCCTGGTATTCATCGTTTCAACTTCACAACATGATGTCCCACAATTTCGTTGCATATCCGATTCTGTCGTTATTTACGAGCGCTCGAGCGTGGCAGTAATGTCCTTCTTGAAGTGCTCAGTGATCTTTCGTCGGTTAAGCTTCTGGGTGGCAGTGAGAAGTCCCTACAACGCGTTAGTAACATGTTTTATAGGCGGTGAGAAAGCAGGGGGTCGTTCTTACGTTATCGGAGGTCCATTCTTCATCTGTGATCAAGACACCAGTAACAGTCTCCATGCTGCTCAAACCAGCACGCTTTGCGGCGCCCTGGAGATCCTTGAGAACAAAGCTCAACATCTTAGGGTCAGTGTGGAGGGTGTGGAGGTTGTGCTCGTCAAGACCCAACTCCTTAGCCTTCTCTGCCACAACCTTCTCGTTTGGCATGATGACAGCAATGGGTCGTGAGTGCTCGGGATCAGCGTGAACCATAACGTTGCCTACCGATTGAACACCACGATACACGGCCTCGAGTTTCTCAAGAGCGATGTACTCTCCACCTTGCATCTTGACAAGATTCTTGACACGATCAAAGACTCGGAGATGGCCTTGCTCATTGAACTCTCCAATATCACCAGTCTTGAACCAACCATCAGGGGTGAGAGCCTTTTCAGTCTCCTCGGGGTTGTTCCAGTACTTGGTCATAACGGGCAGACCCCTGATCCAGATCTCGCCCTGAGGGACCTTGGCCTCGGTGGAGTAGCCCAGCTCGGGGAGCGCAACGAGCTTGACGTCGCATGCACAAGGAGTGGGTCCAATAGCGTCAGGAGAGAATTCAAGCGGGCAGCCCAGTGAGCCATTGGCGCAGGTCTCAGTGAGACCATAACCGGCCAACATGGGAGCAACGACCAGCGAGATGAAATTCTTTGTGCCGTCAGAGATACCACTGGCGCCATTCATAGTGAAGCGCATGCGACCACCCGTCAATTCGCGGACCTTGCCAAATACAAGGCTATCGAACAAGCCGGCCAATGGCAGCTTGTTCTTGGAAGCAAATGCCTTCCAGTTATAGGCGCCCCAGAACAGGTTCTTGAGAAGAGGGCTAGCAGCCTCCAACTTGGAGGTGATACCCTTCCTGACAGTTTCCCAGATCTGAGGAACACCGACCATGACGGTGGGCTTGAACTCGCGCATATCACCAGCACAGTTCTTCATCGATGCATCCGACAGTGTTCGAGGGTTGCCGTATCCGAGCGTTCCGCCGATGTACATGACCAAGTTTTCGAGGGCCATTTCGAAGATATGGGCGAGGGGAAGGTAGGCAAGAATGCACTCCTTGTCGCTTACGCATTCTTCCACACACGTGTACAAGCTGGTAACTGAAGGTGAAAGGATTAGTCAAATGAGTGCACCGAGGTAGGAAGTTAACATACTGCCAGCAACGAGAGCTTCGTGGGTAATGCAAGCGCCCTTGGGCAGACCTGTTGAACCAGAGGTGTACATGATGCAGTAAAGGTCTTCTGGTTTGGCCGGGTTCGGTTCAACAGGGTTCTCTTCGCCGAGTTTGCGGAGTTCCTCGAGGGTGATGACCTTCAGGTCAGGGTGGTCTGCCTTGAACTTTTCGAGCTCGCCTTCCTTGGAAAAGATGGTTGCGTCGTTGACGATGACAACCTTGACTGACGACTTCTTGATGGGTTCTGAAGCGGTCTTGAGAAGCTGCGAATCGACATACATTGCGGCGCAGTTGGTTTCCACAAGCGAGTGCTCAACGCCGCTGGGACCGAGTGTATCATATGCTGTGACGATCGAGATGGATTGAGAGGCAGCAGCGTGGGAGGTGGAGATCCAGCCAATGCTACAGGCTAAAGTTAGAGATAATCACAAGAGGGAATCGGTTTTGAACATACCTGGTAGTGCCGAAAACGTGAAGCTTGTCCTCACTGGTCAAGCCGACTTTCCTTAGACCGGAGCCAATCTGTAGAACACGCTCGAGGTACTGCTTGTAAGTTAGGTATTCGAAGCCAGTCAACTCGAAGTATGACCACTCCTTCTCGACTTCCTGAACCTCGCCATCGACGTTCTTCTTGACCTTCTTCTTCTCGTTGTGCATCTTGATCAACTTGCGAGTACCGACAGCATGGTGGTTCGGGTAGAGTCGAGCACTACGCTCGGCAATTTGGAAGACAGTTCTGGCATCGGGAGCAGGATAGTTGATGAGACCGTCCTTGGCCTTGGGATGACGTCGGGGAATGGTTTCACCAGGAAACTTTTCGTAGCCAGGAGCCTCGACAGTGAAAGGAGCCTTGTGCACTTGGTGCAGTGGCATAATGCCCGATGTCCAGTCCGACATGTTGACTGTACGAGAGTTCACGTAGGTGGAGGGTGTATGTGTATGTGTATGAGGAAGCTGGCGATGAGCACCGTGCAGGTGGAAGTGAAGATAAGGGTGCAGGTGAGGGTGAAGCAAAAGAACTTCACAGAATGGTCTGCGATGACGACAGTGGGGAACGAGGTTATCGCGAAGTGTAAGGAGAAAAAGGGAAGAAGGATGAAGGGGGAGGCCGGTGCAATTAATGCGAGGAAGGGACGGGAAGTAAAGCCACGGACACGACGTAGGAGACAGAGAAAGCGCGGCGCAGGCGTGGGCGTGGAGAATGTCAACTGGCATAGAAGCAACTGCGAGAGAGCACCTCAACCAAAACTGAGCTAGGTTGGAGCTACTGCCCACTGCCCGCAGGAAAGGCACGGCACGGCGCACCAAAGCAGTACCGCAAAAGCCCGGGCCAACTGGAAAGTGGAGTAAGATCAAGACGCCAGCATGTTGCCAAAGGTACCCCGAGGTACCTATAAACTACAGGGGTTATGATTGTATCTGTCTCCGATTTTACGCTCTGGCAGTAAGTACAACATGGATATTGAGGTTCTGATCTTCAGGTTAGCTTAGCAGATCAATATATCTACTAATTGAGTAGATTAAAGAGTTCTAACTCTTCCTAATAGATATCTACCTCTTTAGTATAGTTTCTACCCTGCAATCTGTATGCCTACATATTCCGAGTATGTTTGGACTGACTTGACCTTCCTGCTCCGTGTTGGGTGTTACAACGACTAAAAGTTAGAGTGCATTAATGTTGATTATAATACCTACCTCTCATGGACACATCCATAGATAGGTGGTAGGTAACCATCAGAGACAAAGTCCCTCTTGTCAGACAAGTTCAATGGATAAAGACTCTGTTGTTTACAATGTTCAGATAAGAAGTTGTGATGCAACAACAACAATAATTGGACCAACCTCAAGCTCCACATAAACATAATTCAGTTGTTTATAGCGACGGTCTGGCTTGGCCTCTTCAGTAAACTCAGGAATAGCGTATGATCCTTGAGAAAATCTTTTAATCAATTGTAATTCATGTGAAAATGGGGTTCAAGTTTCGTGTGAACTTATCATTTTGCTATATGAGTTTCATAGCAATTTCCCTGTGCAACAGGAAAAAAAGGTACGCTCAGGTACGACTAAGGATTAGAAAGCTACCTAGCCTTTTTAAGATTAGCTCGGTCCTTCTCTAGAGGTTAGCTACAAGGAAGCGCTCAGGCGCCAAGCCCACTGGGGAAGCAGTGAGTCGGTTGCTCATTGCGTCACGAATGGAGCCTCTAAATTTGCTTAGGGTGGTAGGTTTGCGACCACGTACATTGATTCAACCAAGGCGAGACAGGACAGCACAGGACTCTCAACAAGGCAACATATGGTCGTCATCATGAGCAAGCGAGAAGGCAGGCAAGGCAGAAGGTAGTCTTTCGGTAGCTTCGGTTGGTGCATTGATTGCTCAACGTCACTAGCAGAAAAACAGATCTACCAACCAGGTATTGCAAGCGACTGACTGGGTAAGGGTAGGGTCTGCTCGGTCTTAGGTTGTTGTATCACCGGATCTCAAAACCCTCGCTGAGGCTTGGCCGTTGGGTTAAGGCTGGTTGGTGTGTGTGCCCTCGAGCCCCTGGTCTTCATTCCTTAAAAGGGAGACCGTCTTTACCCATTCGGATCTTCTCCCACAAGCTGTCTCTGTGAGTCTAGGTACACCTACGGAGTATATATCAACTTAATGCAAGTTAGCAGTTGTCAGCACTTTATTAGCTACCGGCGCGCAGCTACATTGTGGTCTCTACACTTGTTGATGAAGACTAATACAGGACAAAACCATCAAGGTTTGGATTTCTGGAGCAGTATCGTAGGCACCGTGCATCTTTTTTTTTTCTGTCAGTATCCATGGATCCAACCTGTCCATGGCTACCCTATCGTGCCTTGACTCTCTTAACGCCACACTTAATTATCTGAGCGCGCCGAGAAATTGACCCTTGCCTGGACAGGCGGGTCGTAAAAAGATACCTAGGGACTTAGAGCAAATCAGACAAAAACATTGGTGCTCTCTTGAAATAGTTCCTAGCCGATGCCGTAACTTGGTCCAGGGTTCATCACAACATGGATGTACAGCAACTACTGTACATCATATAACTGTATCGGAACCTCTAAGCCTTAAAAGTCAACGAAGAAAGTGACATTCTTCAATGTGTTTTCCATGATACGCCAGATACCCAAGTAATATTACTGGTCGCCATTGTCGGCATGTCTCCAACTACAACACTCTAATCTGTTGAGCTCCCTCTTACCAGCCACCTTACTTCAACTTGGTTGTAGACAACTTCAACCTAAATTTATTCAAACCAGATTCATCAAGACGCATGATCGGATCCACCACCAAAGCCTCCGGATGCCATCCCCCGCCGTGGCTCCCCCGGACTCTCCAAGGAAGGTTGTAAGGTTGTGGGTGGGTGCTTGTCAGATTGGATCTTGAGCTGACCAGCCGAGGTGATGCAGGTTATAAGATGTTCATGTGGCATGTGTTAATGACAGGATATGCCCTTGTCCTACTCGGCCAAACAGCAATGTTGAACGAATCTTGTTGGTCTGTCTTCCTGGCGTCTTGACTTTATTCAAACACAGCCACTCTGGGTCTTTCTTGGCGTGCAATTTTGCCTGCATACAGACGCCACCATTAGAAAAGCCAAGCATTCACTAGGTTACCCCATATTTAAGCTTGCTCACAGCCAAGACCGGGCGGTGGTCAGGTGTTGCTGATGAAGAGGGGCAGACCAGACGACGCACTGTTTTATGATAAAAACGTTGCCGAATAGTCTATAATGCTTGAAACCCCTGCTTTTTGGGTGTACTTAGCTGTCTGTCTCGAGTCAATAAGCGTCTATAGCAACTCTGGAGTGCAACTTCACGATGCCAGTCGGGATGGTTGAGTGACACGAGGCCCGCTGACTGACGGGATTGTACGACTGCTTCTGTTGATTAACGATACATTAGTAATGAAGGATTTCTAAAGTTGACGAAACACAGTAGAAGTACAGCTGAGCCATGAACTCAAAGACCTCGTGATGGAGCCAAGACGAACTACTAATCACCTGAAGCAATTCATGGCTCATGGTGCTGCCTTCGAAGTCTCATAGCAAGCAAACGCCATGCTGTGAGTGTCATCACACAAGACGCAGAGTTTGATCATGAGGCTTTATCCTTAATCTTGATTCTTCTATGAGACAATTTAGTTATGGTGAGCTTCGTTTCAATAATGGTAAGCCTCTTTAAGCTAAGAAGACCTAGATATAGCTTGAGGGCGAGACTATCCGCTCATGATTCAGATTTTGATCGAGATAGATGGAGATTTATTCAATTCGTTCTTCCCATCCTGCCCTCTTATCTGCGGCCTGCCGAGGCATGCGATATATTGTGGTTTTTAGAAATATTGCATATGTTACTCATTGCATTTCTCGTTATTGCTTCCTGGACCCTTTTTTTTTTAGCGTCTTTGCAGATCTGTCACCAAACTTTTGTGATGATTCAGGGGTATACTACCTCCTAAGGCTGTATGTAATTACTACTGCTGCTACTAACTTCCAATGAGAACTGGCCTGTCTCATGCAGTTGAGCCCGTTTATCGCAGGGCAAACTATCTTGCATCAATGCCCATTGCATTGTCACCGCCAAGCAAGTATCATGGCATTGATTGCATATGTACTACTTAATTACAATGCAGTGCAAAGAATACTAATTAAAGAATATCGTAAAAAGCCACTCGCCTACTTTTATCAATACTTTAGTTTAGTACTCAGTATTTCG
Source organism: Fusarium sporotrichioides (assembly GCA_019054645.1). Taxonomy (NCBI): domain Eukaryota; kingdom Fungi; phylum Ascomycota; class Sordariomycetes; order Hypocreales; family Nectriaceae; genus Fusarium; species Fusarium sporotrichioides. Next base: position 7,172,987 of record JAHKNS010000002.1, read on the forward strand.
CCTATAAGACACGCGTACTTAGAGGCGGGTCAATTGAGTGATTTGAGACCGCTCATTGGTCGCCGTCATGTTGGAATGGGAGCTCTCAGGGGCAGAATGACCCAAAATTACATCGGAAATGGGGCTTCCGCTTCACTTGACGAAGAACTAAAAGCTAAAACTCAAGCGTCTCGCCTCGTGTTTCTGTTTCTTGCGTTGTGTTGCGTTTGCTGGAGACTGGAATCCGGAGTTCAATTCCTTCCTCAACATCTTATATTTGACATTTAATCCCAAAAAGACTATCACACAGCTCATCTCATTATGGTGATCCGCCGAAGCACTGAGCGGTCCAACGACTGGCTCAAGCCCGTCGACGATGATGAAGATGAGGGCTTCCTCGCTTTGGCCGAAGATGGCGACGCTGAATCAAAGGGGATTCTCGATGAGGGAAATAGGTCGACGCTTAACTTGACGACGGCTGAGCTTCCCGTGTATATGACAATTCACCGGTAAACTTGCCCCAACCACTTCGAAACCGCAAGAGCATGTTCAGTCTCCATGGTGAGCCATTGTATAAGCCCGCCTCGGAAGCTGTCCTCTCTGGCATGAGATATCAGTGTGCTAACTCTTCTTGAGTGTAGAGTCCGGCGCTTAGTCCTTGCAAGTATTGGTAAGTCTTGTCCCCCAGACTATCATGAATATTGTAGCTAACAAGACACAAAGATGACCCTTATACTATGGAGCACTTCAGAGATCCAAAGATGAATGCTCTTGTTGTAAGACCCTTGGTAGAAAGACTTTACAACCCAGACGACATCTCGGTTGGTGAGTTCATCAGACAGAATCTTGCATCCGATTCTCTCAAACTTACCGCTCTTTAGTCTACTGTCTATTGGCAAACCGTGTCTCTTTCCTAAGAGACCAATCGGCAGAAGTTCATCAGAGCGTTAACCAAGCTCGTGCGATACTGTGTGAGCTACTCGCCAGTCGAGTTCTCCGCCGCTTCCATGAAGATAATCCAGGACCTCAAGGTCTTTTGCTGCTATCCCATATCCTCGTTGAGGGGTTCGATCCATTCCAGGGAGCTCCTAGTCACATGGAGCGGCCAGCTAACCGCCCTCAATGGCCTGGAGCTTCTCCAGACAGCCCTGGATCTGAGAGAAAGCTTACAGCGTTGGAGTTGGCAATCGTCTCTGAAAGCAAGTTTTTCATCAGCTCTGCAGCTTGTCAGCGAGCTGTCGACGCTGTTCACAATGGTCAGATTATATATACGCCACTGTCATTCATGGATTTCCTTCCGGATTACTACAAACGACGACCTATCTCCCTTTACGATCCTCGAACGGCACCCCTGCTCAATCACCACCGTCTTATTGTTCCCCGCAACCGAAATCTGATCGAACTTGTCCATTTTGTTATTCTTCTGATCTTGTATGTCATGACTATGGTCTCTCGTCACTCTGAAGTCAACATGTGGGAGTTTGCCTTTTGTATCTACACGTTTGGTTGGCTCCTTGAGAAGATGGCCGCCATTATCGAGCACGGCTGGGCAGTCCACGCCCAAAATCTGTGGGCCTTTTTGGATATTACGTTCGGTTCTATCTTTGGAGCCTACTTTGTTCTTCGCATCTACGATTTTCTGCTTGATCAGCTTCACTCCGGCTATGGACTACCGATCTTGTGTATTGCCGCGCCTGTCATGTTGACTCGGGTTGCTTTCAATCTGCTACCCAACAACCTGGTTTTCATTTCAGTTCACGCCATGATGAAGGACTTTACTATGTTGACGTTTCTCGCTACTTGGTGCTTCACTGGCTTTCTACTCGCTTTGCAGTGGCTTGTTAGTGCTAGCAACGACGGCGATGAGGAGTTCAGCTGGTATGTCGTGGGCAAGTGGATGCTTTGGATTTGGTTCGGTCTTGACGGTGAAGGAATCGAGGAGTCGGTGCGGTTCCACATTATCATCGGTCCTGCACTCATGATTGCCTTTGCGTTCCTCGGCAACACGCTCTTCTTGACTATCCTAATCGCCATGCTTACAAACACCTTCTCCAAGATTGTGGCCGATGAAACCGCTGAGATTCAGTTCCGACGCGCTGTCTTGACATTCGAAGGTGTCAAGAGCGACTCGATCTTTGCCTACCCTCCCCCTTTCAATATCCTGGCTCTCATGACGCTTCTACCCCTGAAGCTTGTCACCTCAGCCCGGATCTTCCATATTGTTAATGTGGCTCTGATTCGAACTCTCAACATGCCTACTCTTCTCCTCATCAGCTTCGTGGAGCGACGTCGTCTTTGGATGCAGTCAAGACGTGCTGCCGGCAAGCGATCCAAGTGGCAATTCACTTCCTTATCACCCCACAACGACGTCCAGGCTGTCTTCAAATCTGTTCCGCCAACCGAGATCTCCGACATCATTGATCAACTCGACCCCTTGGGAGAAGTCCCTATTCTTGAGGACGATCTGATGCCAACAATGACGGCCGACAACCCGCAGTCCAAGTTGAGAAGAGTTAGGATGTTGCAGCGAGAGGGACATCGACGAACGGGCGGTAACGAAACATGGAGCAGCGCAAGCAGCGTGCAGGATGAGTAATCTGTAAACTAGAACTATGAAGCATTGTAACGGCGAAATGGATATGGTAGTTTTGAGTTATGACATATTTTGTGAATACTTGGGTTGGTAGTTTATTTCTAGAAGAGTAGGAGTTATACATATAAATAGAATGGGACGACTGCCAGATATTGATTCATCTAAACTTTGCCTTCCTCTTGACAGAAGCAGAAAACCAATTATCTACTACTAATCTACAAGGTGAAATATGTAGTGTACGGTATAGAAAGAGCTTGGGTGGGTCTGAGCTGAAGTGAAGGATGGCCCCGCGGTCATGGGCCTTGACGGGAGCTAATGTAGGACCCAAACTTTAGAGCAACAACATCACTAAAACTTGACTGGATCCAACAAACAAAGAGAAATAACGGAAATCAAAGTCAATTAATCGGATCGCGGTACGCTTGGAAAGTACTCAGAGCGCTCAAGAACGAAACACCCCAGCGAACACCCACAAATCGAGCCATCATGACCCTAGGCGGCGACTCCCAACCGCTGTCCCTGCGACCGCCTCCCGTCGCCGATCGCAAACCTCGAAACATTGCCGAATTCATTACTCGTGTCAACGCGCAACCGGGCGGCTTTCGAGCTCTGTCAGAAGCTAAGCTCAAGGACGAGATTGCCCAAGAAAATGCGACAAACGGGGACTCCCAGCAGAAAGACGTGGATATGGACGAAGCCGATGAAGACGACGACGAAGAGGATCAAGATGCGACCAGAGATCTCCAGGAGGTGCGCATGGAGATGTTCAAAAATCTTGAGTATGAGAAGCCCTTGCTGTTCAAGAGAATTGTATCCTTGGTATCAAGTTGCCGCTGAGACTAACCTCTTCTCAGTATCGCAGGAAACACGGCCCTCCTTACCCTCGACTTTCTCTCCCTCCTCATTTCGAAGCAAAACCCTACACAGGCCGGCGTTACCCTCTCTCAAGGCCTGCGCGACATGGTGGGAATCGGTACGATAGGCGCTGATAAGCTTGACAACTCGCCCATCACTTCAGTCAAAGCACAGGAGCAGGAGAATATAGCACTGGGCTTCACGCTGATGCAAACCAACAAGGTGCGCGACGCTGCTGAAGCTGCGAGCTCGGTCCTCCAAAAGCAAGTCACAGCCGAGGGAAGGTACTGGGAGGATATCGTCGCGGTCCAGAAATCGGGTTGGTCAATAACCAGAGTTCCCATGGAGAGGCATACACTGGGTGTTCGGTTTGGCTTTTCAGAAGGTATGTTGACCTACGCCATTAGCACCAACCAAGGCTTTACTAACGCGCTCGATAGCCGCACCTGAGTACAGGAATAGCCTTGCGCCCATGAGAAGAGGCCCTGATGGAACAGTCCAGCTCGACTGCGGTAAACTGGGAGGGGTCTCAGAAAGAGTCGTGGTGACGTATGAAAGAGACGGCCAAATTACTGGCCGCTCTGCTCTGCCAGCCGAGACAGCTGTCGATGCCCCCCTTGAAGAGCACGTCCTTGAAGCCAGAAACACCATTTTCTCACAAGAGCTTTGGCATGAGCTTACACGAGAAGCCCGTACCCTAGCAGCCTACGACGTCAAGCCAGATGGCTCCCGGCTTACCTGCGACATTGATCCAGAGTCCAAGTCAAGAATCATCTTGGAGTTGGTGCCACTCGGTACTTATGCTTCGTCAGACGATAGCCTTCCAGATAATCATATTGCTGAGACAATATCGCTATCTTTACATATTCTCCTTGGCTATGCCCACAGGCAGAACGAACTGCTGAGGACACGTCCCATGCCTCCTCATATCCCACGATCGCGAGGCCAGCAGATACACGCTCTTCTTCGCCCTATCATCGCTCGCCTCATGCATTTCCAAAACGTCAAGACTGTCACTCAGCATGTTGGCGACCTCGTCAAGTCGCTACAGCGAGCTGGCATTTCCTCTAGTTTCGTCCTCAGCACTCCCAAGATGTCGCCCTCCGATTCGGACCCTTCGAACCAAGGACCTAACCAACTCGCGTCTTCGCAGGCCATGATCAAAAACATGCTAAACCATATCGAGTTCAACATAAAGCTCACCATCCTCCCCAACATCACCTGCACCGTTCGTGGCCGCACATTTCAAGTTCCTGTCACAGCCACTCATTATACTGTGCTCCTACCGCCTAATTCGCCCCTTTCCTCTGTTTGCGCCCCCTACAAAGAAGGATACCCTGATCCTAACGCTTTGGCCGATTATCTCGGCACCGCCACCACGCGTCTGCTCGTAGAGCACTACCTTTCCAATCTTTCGCCCCCATGGACACGGAGTATCCAGGGCAACGCCATCCGTAACCAAAGTAATGAGGAGTTTGAGTTGTCGTTCGCTGTTACAGAGACATCGGACTTACGGGTGAGAAGCACATCTTTGGTCGACGGCAAGCTGGCGCGTCAGGATTGGACGTGGTCGGACGATGGCGACAAGGAAAGCGTGCAGGCTATAGTCGACCAGGAGATCCGGAGGATTTCATCATGAGATGGAATTTAAGCTCTGAGTAACCAGGGCACAGTAAAAGGGACTGTAGTTTGCATTTTCTTTTACCAGATATGAGGCATTGCCTACAAGCCTTGAAAGAGCACTTTTGGTGAATGAAAAGAGAGACATGGGAACACGCAAGTGGAACTAAATTTACCATGGTTTTCGAGATACCAGTCCGTATGTGGCAAAAGCCGGACAGACCTCTAGAGCACAACATCCCCAAATGCGCACTCTTACACGTCGTAGGCAACATGACACAAATAAAATATTAGAATTTCGTTAGCCAGTTCCTACAGCGTATGATCTCTGCGAGATCTTTCCGCCAATCATTGTCTGCGTTGCATTTGCTACCACCTTGAGAGCATCGCTTGTGGACGACCAGCATTGGTTAGATGCCGTTTCCGTCCAAGATCCCCAGAGCTCTCGACATTTTGCCTTGGACTGCCACATTTCTGAAAAAAATGACAGCCGGGGCAGTGGTGCCATTTCCCGCCTTGAGTCTAAATAGCTCTAAAGAAGAAAAAAAGGTTTCTCTTATTTCATAATATACAGTGAGTCGTCGACACCATGCCGGCAACGTTCCATTAATTAATGACTATGCATTGTCTAATCGCGAATGTTGAAAAGATTCCTCAAGTCGTTTTCGCTCAGTCGTCCAATGTAGGCACCTTGGTTCTCGTCCAGGGCCGCTTCGACCATTTCTTTCTTCTTGTTCTGCAGATCGACAATGCGATCTTCGACCGTCTCCTTTGTCAATATGCGGTACACTTTGACTGGCTTCTGCTGGCCAATACGATATGCTCGATCGACAGCCTGCATCTCGATGTAAGGGTTCCAGAAGGGGTCCATGATGATTACCCGAGAAGCAGCAGTAAGGTTGAGACCAGCATTGCCAGCCTTGAGAGATACCAACATAACTCTGACATCCTTTCCGTCACGAAAATTATGGGCCGCGATATTGCGTTGGGTCGCCGACATGGACCCGTCGTAACGTTCAGGTTTTGTCATGTTCTCGCGTCGCATGGCCACCTGTAGAAGATCGAGCAACAGAGTCCATTGAGAGAATATGATGGTCTTCTCTCCGGTTTCTTCGATTTCCTTAAGGAGGTTCAAACATTCCGTCACTTTAGAAGCAGGTTCCCAGGTCTTACGCAAGTACCTCATGTACTTCTTGTACGCGTCGCGGTTCCTGGAAGCCTCTTTGCGCAGGGTCTTAAGCATCGAGGGTTTCACGTCCAGTGCTTTGTCTTTGCCCTTTCCTTTCGCCTTTGCTTTGCGCTTCTTTCCGGTTGGTGCTTCGTCGTCAGAAAGACCGTCGTCAGAAAGACCGTCGTCAACGATAAAGCCCTTGAGATTACCTTTCTTGTCAATCTCATCGTCAGATTCATAGTCTGAGTCGGTCTCTGAGTCTTCACTCGCGTCAGTTTCCCCAACAACTTCTTCGTCTTTGACAGACCCTTGCTCGATGGTTTCAGGCATATGAACCTGCCTGAATACATCGTATGAAAAGCATTTAGAAGGGTCAAATTGGCCACGACAGACAGGGCACCTAGCTCGGCTGCTTTCGGTCCCTTCCTGTAAGTTGTTTGCGTGAGCACTCTCAGCAATGCGGACAAGGCACTCGCCGCAGCTATCATGCCCACAAGGAACAAAGAAGCTGGGACATTGGACAGCATCGTAGCAGATAGGGCATTCGAAAGTTTCAATGCCCTTGATCCTTTCGACGATGGCTTCATCGAGCTCTTTGACAATCTTGGTCTTCTCTTCGTCAGAGACTGCAGATGGCGCATCATCTACATCGAGGTTTAGATGCGGATGGCAACAAGCTTGGCGAAGGCGGAGTAAGAGAACAAGAATGTTGGAGTAGTTCTTGCTGACGGACCTCTCACGAATATACTTGCTGACCAACACTTGGGCGTTTTTCTCCAATTGAGTGTAGAAGTCAAGCTCCTCAGGAGAGAAGGTAGCATAAACGATATCCTCGGTTTTCTCTGGCAGCCTGAGGATGGGCTTTCCATCAAGTAACGAGTTCTTCTTGCGACGAAGCATGATAGCTTTGAGAAACACTTGTAGTTTCCTCATCGCGGTGCTTTTCGGGTCACCATTACGGCCGAATAATTGACCGAAAGACTAGAGTAGCGAGCGTTAGTGACGATTCGTCGTGAAAGATTAATAGTAGCATACCTGACGGAAGTCATCCCACTTGCAGTAAGGTTTGATTTTAAGAAACTTGACCAGGGAGTAAAGTTCCAAGACACCATTCATCATAGGCGTTCCGGTGAGACACCATCGGTGAGTTGACTTGAGTTGAGTACATGCCTTAGCACCTTGTGTCTTCTCGTTCTTAATACACTGCGCTTCATCTAGGATTACGCGGTGAAACTTAGCCTTGGGATGCAGGAGTGGGAAACTGAGGTTGGGAGTTCTGTGATTCCAGTCGATTTGGTCCTCCTCGGGGTTTTCCTCTAGAAACTTATCAAGACGTTTGAGTTCATGTGAGAGTGAGCCGTAGGTGGTCAAGACCACATCGTATCTGAGCAGCTCGTCTATCGAAGTCCGTTTACCGTGGTGCACATATACCGATAGTCGGTGAGATGATTTGGTTTTGGTGGCGATCTCCTCCTCCCACTGACGAATGAGAGCGACAGGAGCGACAATCAAGTTTGTCTGTTTGGTCAGTATTGGGTTCGTTGTTGGGTTTAAAGTACATACCTTGGGTCGAGTCGTTGCTGGGCGAGCCAAAAGAAGCGCGAGTGTCGAAATCGTCTTTCCCAACCCCATGTCGTCTGCGAGAATACCGCCCTTATTTGTACCCGCCTCCATTTTCTTCATCCAGGCAAGGGCAATATCCTGGTGAGGGTACAGTGGTCTCTTTAACCCAGCTGGGGCTTCCCCTAGGCCTGCCTTTGGAAGATCCATGTCGGAAGAGATGTTTGAGAGCAGATTCTCAAGCTCCTGCGCGTCCAATTGGGGCCCTTGGAAAGCGGCATGAGGATCGTGATCAGGATCCTGCATCCACTCTCTGATATGGGTAGGCAATGGATTACCACCGCCATCTACTCCGTTGGTAAGATCGAATCTATTTGTCCGCCCAATAATTTCGCTCAAAGACGACGGACTTGCAAAAGAACCTGGCATGAATGAAGCAGGAGGCCTATACGAAAGGCCAGACATACCTGCCATGTGAGGCAAATGATGAACACCGCGTCTGGTCAAATCTGGATAGCCCATACCCATGCCAGGGACTATATGCTCCGCGCGACCTGTAGGATGGGGAAGACGAGTAGAAGACCCCGAACAGCTAACATATGGTTCTTCCTTGTCCGCGCGGGGGTATGGAGGGGCCGGCAGAGGTATGTAGTGGGGGTTTAGTTGTCTTTGAGGGATCCTGAAAGCTGGACCAGCCTCGGTTGAATCATCCCAGCGCGTATCGTAAGCACCAGGCATGCGAGACGGGCTCTCTTCATTGGCGATTAGAGGACCAGGGGGAGGTTGACTGCTCATTATCCGTGTGAAGGCATTACTCTGAGGAGAGTGTGTTGCCATCTGGTCAGAAGAGTCTTGGCTAGAAAGAAATCTTGCAAACGCTCGGTCTGATTGTTCTTGTTTTTGCCTCTGCTCGGCCTTGATCTGTTCTGCGATAAATTCATCATCATCCCTAGAATAGTTTTATCAGCGCTTGAGAGAAGTTCAAAGGGCAAAGCCATTTACCCAGTAAGGTCGATGAAGTCAACAGATCCATGATCCAGGCTATTGTTGGCCGGTACATCCGAGGTCAAGTCCTCAAATAGAGGAGAGAATCGGCGAGCTTTTGCTTGATTCTCATGGGTAGATAGGCGAGCTGAGTCGGCCCCCCTTTTCCGGCTGGGCAAGGCATAGGAGAAGCCTCCATACTCCGTAGCAGGATTCATGACGGAAGCTGTATCTCTTTGTCTTCCACCTGAAAGAAAGGTCAGTCTGATGCCTAGGAAAGTGGCATAGAGACAGAGTAGGATATGTAGAAAATTGTGCGCGCATTCCTGCTCAATGTGTGCGGTGTTCTTTGTCAAAAGAGCAAGCAACCATGTTTGGGCGAAACATAACGAGTGAACGAAACCAAGACCAAAACATAAGTCACAAGCTTCTGGTGTTGGGGTAATAGCTCTTGGGTTCAACACAACTTTGTGGATAGGGTTCAAACACAGTTATGAGAGGACTTCATTCATACCTGAACTGGAGGACAAACTACCTTTTGGCGCAAGGGTCGTTTGAAGGGCTTCACCGGCTGCGGGAAAGTTAGTGAATTTACAACAAAGGAGGATGTCTAACACATGCTTGTGAATGATACATACATATAGATTGTTTCTTCTGTCTCAAATCCCGAAGCAGCTTTTTAAGGCGAGCAATCTCCTCGTGGGCATCTTGTCGCATTTCCTCCGCTCCGTCATAGTGAACATCTGTAAGTGAATCGAGCACGACCTTTTGTACGGTTAACTCCTCCTGGATCTGGTTCTCCTCCACACTCATGGAGGCGGCGTCCTGGTCGGCCATCTTGCGCTGTAGCCTGCAGGAAGGCGAACGAGATAGTGTACAAGTGCAGTATCATCCGAGAGCCTCTCGGTCAGCGACAGCAGCGGGCCACAAGGGGTAAGGGGCCGGCCATCAAGATTTGGATACACAAGGCGACTTGAGTGGCTGACAACGGTCGATACTGCAGTTTGCAGATATGCGCATTCACAAGGGACGCCTGCTGATTTGGGAGATACGCGCAAAAGGCAAAGACGCTCGGATCGCTGACCATGCAACGCTGTGAGGTAAATTGAAGAGAAGATTGTGATATGCGGGTACTTGATAGACGCAAGGTTTAACGTTCAGGGTGAATTGTAGCTTGTGACTCTAGACTCTTTGAGTGAGTGCATGGAGTGTACCCGACAGTATGGGAAGGTAGGAGCTACGCCGCGTCACGCGTATTCACAGTGGAAGAATTGCACTAATGCAGGCAGCAGTAGGAGGTTGTAGTGGGGGAGGGGCAAAGATTGTCGCCTGGGCAGGTGTGCCGTCTCATTCTGGCCAGGGGCATCAAGAAGATGAACATGACTATGACTACTATTGAGGGTGTGAGAGAAGAAATTACAGAGTCAGTTTTATGCTATTTTAGACATGTGCTTAGGATACTTAATTTTTGTACCATAGCTTAGAGGTCAAGTTTTTTTTATGGTCTCCACATTGATAGCCTATTACAGTATACCTTCATGGAATCATCGATAAAATTAGTGCTATAATTCGCAAGGACATACTCCGGAGCTCAATGAACAATTCGCCAACTGTAAAAAGAGGCAGCCAGTATAATATCGACTAACAAATATAGTAAATTCACATTTACTTTTTGTCATTAAGGCATAAATGTGTCTACTGATTAGCGGAATAGTGATATTGTGACTTCAAAGTTCCAATCGTTGTAAATGCTAAGCCTTACTTAACTCTCATACATTAGTAGCTTGCCAGTAGAATTTTAACTAGTGTCCCTCTGTTCGATAAGAGCTCGGATTCAAACAAGGAATGACCTTCTTGGTTGAGAGTTCGACGACAATCACTCAGAACTCACAATGTCTTGGAATAACAACGCTACGTGGCAGTAACGGATAGGGATAGGCGGTTGAAAGTGCAATACAAATGCAAATGACAGGCTACACCACCACCCGATCAATCTTAGAAGTACATGGTTGAGTGTCAATTGCTTGCTCTAATAGCGATGAAATAGATTATAGCTGAAGCACCAAGATCAATGGTTCTTGTTTTAATTTCTTTTATGACGTGGTCAGCTGGGCTGTTATCTCGTTGGCACTGAGACTTGCTGCTGTTGGGTTTCCATTCTTGTCAGTTCTGTGCAACAATAAGCACGGCAGATCGCCTCATTTTCAACCAAGAATGCAGAAGTGGACCGTTAATGGTAAAAAGAAACCGATATCATATAGACCAATTCTGCCTAATGATTCACAAAGTCATCCAATCCCTGCATGATATCAAACGCCCCGTGAGTCAGCCTTGGACTCACCGTCCGTTTCAAACGCCATAGGAATCCCAAAAAGCCAACAATATACAACGCACTAAAACATCTAGTCATCGCCAGTAATCTTGTGCCAGACCTTCTCCACCTTGTGGGTGAACCAGTCCCAGACGCCTTCTTTTTTGTCATCATCATCATCATCGTCACTATCACTATCACTATCACTGTCTTCATCCTTGTCGTCGCTTCCCTTGGATGGAGCCGGCGACTTGGATGGCTTTGTTGGCTTCTTAAGTGAAATCGTAGTTTTAGCAGATTGCGTAGGAGCGACAGGCACTGTCGGCCGTTGAGGCTGAGTAGGCTTCTGGTGGACAGTCGGGCGCACGGGTTGCGTTGGCTTCTCTGGCACAGTTGGGCGAGCCGACTCCTTGGGAGCGGACGGAGGGTCTTCTGGTTCTTCGGGTGTATCCTCAGGTTTGTGAACACCAATAGGCTTCAGTGGGAGCCGCAGTGTTCCGTTGTTAGGAGCGGGTGTCAGGCCAACAGAGTCACACAGCATGTTGTACACCTCGATATTTTCTGATTCATAAGTTAGCGACAGAAACATGCTTTTTTAATAGAGACTTAAGACTTACGGAAAACATCAATTTGGCTGTTGGCCGGGTGGGGGAACGCTGGGCCACGAGCGATGAAGATAGCTCGCATCAATGGGTGCTCATGATCGTATCCATGAAGACCTCGAGGGTGGTAGACGAGGTTCTTTGTCTTTCCATCTTCGACATCAAACTCCTCTTTAGTCACAATAGCCCATCCTGTCTCAGGAACAACCCAAAGGGGAGCAATGCGATGGTGCTTGGAAAAGTGGTATCGCTCGGGCATGTCGACATCCCGGAGATAGACCTGAAAGTTAGGGTTTGATTTAGACTTCTCCTTCAGCTCATCGTAAAGCCCTTGCAAGTCATCGGGGTTTTTGGGTCGAAGGCCATACAGCGGCCAGCCGTCAATGTGCTCGATCTTGTCTGTATCAATAAGATCCTCGAGTTGAATGAGGCGTGAGATATCAGTTGACGCCATGCCATGGTCTGAAACGACGATGACATTGACAATGTTTGTCAAGTTGCGTTCTTCGAGACCATGGAAAATCTTTCCTATCATACCATCCACATCCTGAATTGTTTTGCGAATCTCGGTGGTGTTGGGGCCGAACTTGTGGCCATCACGGTCAACATGAGGTACGTAGGCAGCAATCAGTTGAGGTCGCACGTCACTAGCGTCCAAAGTCTTGTCTTCAAACCCAGGCATGTCCAGAAATTCCATAATCCTAGAAACCTTGTTGTCGAGCGTCTCCTTGCCATTGAATTTGTCCATCAAGCTTGGTTCGGTGTGAAGAACATGCGCTTCGCTACCGGGCCACATGTGGATAGCACTTCGGATTCCTTGTCTCTCTGCTGTCACCCAGAAAGGCTCTCCTCCCCACCATTTTGGGTCCAAACTCTGTTCGGGATGGGTGTAGTAGAATTGCGATTTGAGTTCAGGATCCCAGAATGTGTTGCTGACGATACCATGACTCTCAGGATATAGGCCAGTCGCCAGGGTATAGTGGTTCGGAAAAGTGACTGATGGAAATGATGGATGCATCCATTTTGGCGAAACGCCCTCAGCGACAAACGAGTTCAGTGCGGGTGTAAGTCCCCTTTGAAGAAAGTCGGCGCGGAAACCGTCCAGGCTAATGATAAGAGATGTCGGCGCAAAGAGAGCGGTTCCATTGCTAACCAGTGTCTGGTTCACTTTGACATTTCTGCTCTTGCGATTCTTGGAAAGCTTCCAGGCCAAAAGAAGCAAGATAGCAAATCCAATGGCGATAAGTGAATGGATGAAGACCCACCGGCGCCAGCTGCGACGCCGCTGGGTCTTCGCTTCGGCAATCAGATTGAGGTGGTGTCGATCAAGTTCGTCGCTATCGTCCCTTTCGCTGCTTTCGCCGGTTGAGCTTCCCTCCTTCATGCCTCCCTCTTCCATCTCGTACATCAATTCGCCATCTTCTCCGTGCTCCGCATGCTCTACAAGCTTCTCGCGCTTCTTCTGTCTTCGCTGACGCCGGGTTTTTCGCTTTTCGACCACGAGATTCTCTGTTGAGCTGTTGACTGAACGATTTCCTGAACTGCTTCCTCGGCGCCCAAACATTTTCCCTATATTGGGCACGGCTAATCCCGATCCACGCCTTTCTCGTTCTTTCTTTTGTCGCGAATCGATTACGAGTCGGTCGATATCTTCTTCTTCCATCAGAACGATGCGATCATGAGCGCGCAGTTCTCTGCTGTTTCTCGCGCGCGAGATAAGCTCGTCATCGTCGGTATCGGTATCCTGGTCGCTGCGGGAGTGAAGTGAAGAAGCGTCATCGTCGTATGCGATCGGGGAGAGGAACGAGGCGTTATCACGATCCGCCTGGGAAGGCGTGGTATTTAGGTTCGATGGAGGCATGATTGTGGGACGTCAAAATGTTCATGAGGAACATAAAGTGTCCTCGCAACTACAACGTTGCGGCTATAGCATTTATTAAGGAATTCTATTTAAGGGGACGTAAGACATGGATAGTTAGACCCTTGAATGCCTACCACTGTGCTAGTACTATTCAGTAAAGCATCTTGAGTGCCGCCCACGAATGAGACTGGGGGGCTAAATTCGGCTGGGCTCCGCATTCATCCACTTTCGAACGACGACGTTTGTGAATGGTGCGATCTTATTTATTCAATGGTTTAATGGGTTGACGTTCGGTTTGAGAAATGCAAGGGATTGTGTAAAACACATCCTTCAGGGACTCACTCTCACTGTATCGAGTAAGATAGCAGGCATCTTGATTAGAACGGAAACACCCGCACTGTACTGTACCAGACAGAACAGGTTTAAAAGGTCAGATTGACTGAGAAGTTAGTCAGTCCTTGCATGCAAAAGTTTAACCTACCAATCCAACCAATGTGCACTCTTATTTACTACTGACGGAAAGTATCACTCTGAAACTCCATTTGAATTGCAACACTAAAAGCGACACAACCTTGGTCGCTCGTTGCAGCTGATCGAAGCAAAAGAAAAGGTTTTGCGGTTTATGTGGATCGAACACATGACCTTCAGATATCGTAATGATTGAAGTTTGACTTCAGTCTGACGCTCTCCCAACTGAGCTAAACCCGCTGTTGATTGTAAGTCTCTACTGTAACACAGCTCAAGTGTAGCAGAATCTACTACGAAGAAGATTGCTACTGCTGGAAACGCTCATCCCCAGTGGTTGGAAATGGTATATTCTTTACATTAATTAAGTAGTGGCAACAGCAGTTTGGTATAAGTTGCCGAAGAAGCCTGGATGACCTTTATTGTGCATTACAAACTCAAGCACTTCACTTGGCTGCATATAACCCTTGCTTTGCACACTTCAGATCCAATATCTACAGCTTTCCTCCTCTGCTCGCAAACCATCCTTCAGCCTCATCTTGTCCCAGAAGACTCGAGATCATAATCTTCCCGAATACATCGATGTCATCCGCTTGTGCTTTGGCAAGAACTTCTGAACAGATGGCATTCGTCACAACATAATGATTCTTATCCCTCCAAGCTTCGGCAAAGCTCAGCGGCGTCGTCGCATTCCACAAATGCGCCGACAACGTCCAAGCGTGACATAAACCAAGCCTGCCATCGCATTGCAGTATTTTGCAGCCAGCCATGATACGATATGCCTGGACAAAATAGAAGGAAAATAGTAGTGTTCGGCGCAGAGACTCCTGCAGAATCCAGTTTTGCCAAAATGTCTTTGTTGGCGCTATTGGATATGTAGGGAGCGCTATAACAGTTGGGTCTATGTCGAACTGCGCATAGGAGAACAGCGATACTGCGGAGGCTTCTATGGCTGGGATGATACGCTCTGCTGATGCGCGAGCCCCGATATCGCCATCGTATAGTCGAATAATCTGGTAAAGGATGAGAGCTTGCGTGTGTGCCAGACATTCTAATGGCGTTATTGGTGCCGGCGCTGCAAGGAGGTCGTTGACGCGAGATTCTATACTACGAAATATGATCGGAGAGTTCACGCGATTCTTGGCCATGTATAGAGCGCAAGAAGAATGAGCGTCTGGGCCAGAATTAGTGGGGGAAGGTAATACACACGAGAATTGCTATATTACCCTGTAACGATCGAGGCATTCCATCTCTATAAAGGAGCGGATGGGACCAAGGAGTTTGGTTCTCAAGAACCATCTTCTCTGGGGCTCGCTTTATTTCATCGACAGCCCATTGAAGCCGGTTCAAAATGCGTTCTGGAACATGCGAAAAGTCTTTCGTCGAAGGTGCAGTTAATGTCCATGGCTGTTCAATAAATTTCAACGTGTTGTCCTCCAATGGAAACTCCAATGCCCCAAGATCATCAGAGCATGCATCAAGTCCCGAAATGACTGCGTTGAAGTCTTCGATTATAAGTCCATCGCTTGAAAGACTCTCTGTTGTTTGAGGGGATGAGCCGTCAGTGGTAAGGCAGTCGGGAGATACAACCGCCGATGCTTCTGAGGAAGAAGATGGCTGCCCTCTCATCACTCGACTCGGGTACTGGCAGTCGATACGTCTTTGCGAACACCGAAGACATGCTGGCATGGCGAAGTCGCAACGCCGCTTGGCCTTGGTGCAAGCGGCGCAGGATTTCCGCCGAGTTGGCGGATTGCGGCGTTCACGGGCGGTGAGAGACATTGTCGTCACTGTTCCTCGCCTTAAAAATTGAACTTGCGGAGTGCGAGTTAATAGAAATGAAGAATAGCGATGTGATTTGACAGCAGTAGAATAAAGAAGGTAGAGCCTGAGTCCAACCACTCATTCAGGGTGAGATGCGCCGGGGAAAATGGGGCTCGGCGGAACTCCGCCCGGCTCAAGACAGTCGGAGTCGGGAGTTTTATGAACGATGTTAGCGGATCTCCGGCGACGGAGTTGAGTATCCCGCATGAGATATGAAGCAGTCCTCATTCTCTTATGATTGCCCTATATAATGATTCAAAAGTCTTTATAACGGGTTATTATCAGACTCTTTCTACTTACACAATCACCCACGACACATTCTTGGAAAAGATAATCAATCTATACACTGATCTCATTCATCTTCAACATGTACACACCTACAGTATTCGTCAGCGGAGCTACAGGATGCCAGGGAGGTGCAGTAGCCCGCTACCTTCGATCCAAAGGTGTCGCTGTACACGCTCTCGCTCGTGACCCAACCTCAGCCAAGGCTGGAGAGCTCGAATCTATCGGGGCCAAACTTACACCGGGCGACTATGATAACAAAGCCGCACTAGAGGAGGCCATGAAAGGCTGCACCTCTCTCTTTTTAAACCTTATGCCGGATTTCGCAGACCTCACTGCCGAGAGGCGATGGGCTACCAACATCTTCCTCGCTGCCAAAGCAGCTGGTGTCAGGCATGCCGCTTACTCAAGTGGTTTCGGCGCCGATAATCCAGATAGCTTGACAGTACTGGAAAGAGGCGGTTTCGTGGACATAGTCATGCGCAACAAGAATGCCATTGAGGAGCAAACCCGTAACGCAGGCTTCGATTACTGGACTATTCTGCGCCCTGGATTCTTCATGGCCAACTTTGTTGAACCATTTGTCAGAATGTATCCTGGCCTCGTCGAAAAGGGTGTTTGGACAACTGCCCTCAAACCTACGACTATCCTGCCTCTAACTGATACTGTAACTATCGGGAGGTTCGGCGGCGAAGCGTTTTTGGACCCGAAGCGGTTCCACGAAAAGGAGATCACGTATGCTGATGACTGGCTTGATGCAGAGACCATCCTGAGCAAGCTCTCCATAGCGGTCACCAAGGAACTCAAAGCCGAATACCTTTCGGATGAGCAGATTGAAGAGCAAAAGCCAATTAATCCGTTCATATCTGGCCAACTCTGCACGCGAGAGATGGCCAAACTGGCGACAAAAGAAGCTACTGAGGAATGGGGCATCCCGTTGAGCACATTTGATGAGTTCTTGCAAAGAGAGAAAGTGGCCATCCACGAGACTTATTGGAGATCTAACTAGTGTGTTAATTAAGAGGTAGCCAGAGCAAAAGGACAGGTGGAAGATTCATGCTTCACATTGTAAGTTTGCGTGATGCCGCTCTACCCTTGCGTCCAGAAACATTCCTTCATATGAGGGTCTCTAGTCCAGTTTGTATATACAATTCTTAAAGCCCAACTATGGACTGTCATCCAAGATGCGCCATTAACACCATAACGCCCGTTAACGCAGAAAATGTCCCGTCCACCGTGATCCTGACTGACACTGTATCCGCAGGAAAGTAATAAACCCCAAATTACTCATGCTACATAACGTTGAACATCCAACACCAGGTAATGGATGTGCTACACCAACAATCTCAAAAGGACCTTGCCTGACATCCCCCAAATGTTCACAAGCCTCTCCGGCCGGGTCCATAAGAATTTGTATGTATCGGTGCTGCTGTTCATTGTCCTCGAGTCTGAAGATCTGAAATTGAAACGGGATAAATCCTGTCGGCATCGTATGTGGCACTTCCTCTCACTGCGTGCTGTGGCCAACCCAATGGCATGCTGGATACTCGACGATGTGCATGGCCTTGGCCATTGGGAGCACCTCCATACATCACCGTATCATCGGCAGCGCGCCTATAGTTGCTCTCTTGGGAACTGTCGTTGTTTTGGAACACTGCTGCATTCTTCTCGTCGATACCCTTCTGCTTCTGATGACCGAATGCCGCGGCTGTTGATGACCCAAAGTTCCGGGCTTGATCGATTGGGCCTCTGTCTGAAGTTTCATCCAAGAAGATCCACATCACGAGGGCAAGAAGGCCGGTGATAACCAAAACGGTGAGAATAGCAGCTCCAGCTTTATCGCCTGCAGGAAGAGGGTCGTACTCCAAGTCGGGGATTGTTCGTCCAATATCTGCGGAACCGCCGCCAGGATTAGGCTTGCTTGTCCCTCCCGTGTTTTTAGTCAATGGAGCCGGCCGGTCTTGTATCATGCAAGCAAGTGTGACTTCTAATGCTGCCATTTGCTGACCGACGGTTACATCACCTTCAAATTTGTTCTTATTCCAGTATAGACCACACATTCTCCCATTCTCACCTCCGGTGCATACATCGGTGGCCGCAACGGCCGAGGCGCGCAAGAGTGGCATGATGAAGTCGTGAGTGTGAGGTGCCCATTGAGTAGTAACGGCCAACCAACGACTTAGATATGCCTTGAATGACTTCTGGTCCAGATTGCAGAGCTTCACAGATTCACATGCGACTTCTGTCATGATGTTTTTCTGAGGCCCTGTGAAGAAGACCCTGACCCCTTCTAGGAGGTTGTCAAGACGATCTTTCCAGACTTGACTTTCAGTATGATTGTACATGGCAGCGGCGCCAAGAATCATACCGCCCGCATTGTAGGAGAACTGGTAAGGTACCAATTTGGTACAATTGTTGTAGATGTGAGCACCGTCGTAAACATACCAAGTCTTTGGATCAATAAACTCGGTCCCAATCATCCATTCCCAGGTTTTATCGGCCCAGTCGGCATAACTGTTATTGCCAGTGAAAAGAGCAAGACGCGCGCCCAGGGCGAAGAAGCAAGCCTGGGAAATCGAGTTTTTGTAATCGTAACCTTTATTCCACTGTTACTGTTTGTCAGCCTTTGTGTGCACGTTCCGATTGTTGTGAGCGTCTGAAGATGGGAAATAAGGAGCGAGTGACAA
Source organism: Fusarium sporotrichioides (assembly GCA_019054645.1). Classification (NCBI taxonomy): domain Eukaryota; kingdom Fungi; phylum Ascomycota; class Sordariomycetes; order Hypocreales; family Nectriaceae; genus Fusarium; species Fusarium sporotrichioides. The sequence goes on from JAHKNS010000002.1 coordinate 7,191,784, forward strand.
AAGGGAGTTTGGAATACTGAATAATGTGAGCAACTAACCTCAAATATCTGCCACTTCAACCCGCCGTTGCAGTGCTCTGTATCCCATCGAGCAGCCTGGGTGTTGAAAACAGCTTGGGCAAGTCCGAGCCATTGCGGCTCATCAGGTTCGGGATGAGGGAAGTTGTACTCGGCGGCGGACATGACAGTGAGTGCCCAGAAGCCCTGGTCATCGTTTCCTTCGGTTCTTGTCTGGTTGATAGGCATGTAATCATCATGGTCACCGACCTGGAATAAGAGTGCCTGCTTAGTGAGATTGACATATTGGTCATCGCCAGTATATGCCCAATAGTCAACAAGTGTTCCCATAAAGGCTCCGGCATACCACCCTTAGATATCAAATTAGCATATGTGAATGAGGCAGAGGCAGACTTGTGTATTTTCATACAGTAATAAGGTTCAGGTAGTAAACCGGGCGTGCCGCCGGGCTCATGCCCATGGTACATAGCAACCATGTCCTTGGCGATTGTTTTGGAAATGGATTTGACTGAGGCTGTTTCGAATGTTAGCATCGAATTGAATGTTGAAGGAAACGCAGCATGGTGCATGGTTCCACGGCATAACTCACTTGTCGAATTAGGATCCAATTTGTAGGCCATGGTGAAGGGATTCAGCGCCAGCAGCAGAATAGCTATGACGCTATTCGCGCCGGGCCTCGCCCCATGAGATCTTGAGGTAAGACGCATGCTGACGATGAGATTAGAAACGACGACGGAAACACGTGTCGAACTTCATGAGAAGATGGGATTTACGACAAATGCAAGAAAGAAATCGAGACAAGACAAGACGAGAGATGACGGCGAGAGGTGGAGAGGCCGACGTGAGCAAAGGTTAACTTGAGTGGTAAAAGGCAGGTAAGACCGGTAACTAGGAAAGGAAGGAACAGGGGTCGGGGGGTCAGATTGAGGGAGGCGGGAAGAGCTAAAGCGAGTTTAGGTGCATCCTACACTGCAGCCAATATATGCTTAGTTTGGTAGGTCAGTAAGCAGGTAGCTATTCTGATGGATAGAACTTTAAAAGATAAAAGTTGGAGGTCGGGTGGTGAGAGGGGCAAGAAGTCCAATCAATCATCAGGTGAAGATGATTTGGAAGATGAAGACGTTAAGATGAGTGAAAGGTCAGACATAAGCTTGTAAAAGAGCGTACTACCTAAACTCGTGTAGTGACAGTAAATGGCTCGTTCGTGTAGCAATACACACCTAGGTAGGATGAATCACAGCTTACAGTACAAGGACAAGGTACTCGAGAGCTAAAGGATTGATCGTCCAGTCTAAGCCGCAGTCATGTAGTCTACAAAGTCCCATACGAAACTCTTTTCGGTTCCAGGACTACATACCATCTATTCAGATGCTGCAAATGTTGGCTAAAAACTGCGCTTAAGGTCTTGTTTCACTCTCACTATATCACCAGATGAATGCAGCTTCAGTATAGTAGTTAGATAACTTGAGACAGTTTGAATGCGGAGACAATACATCGTGATGTGATACATATGTATATGGATTAGTGGATATGTTTCCCCTCGATTCCCGAGGCTGGACTCCACTGACCGACCTTCTGCGGGGATTCCCAATAGGATGGATGGATGGGACAAACAATCAACCTGGCCTGGTAGCCCGGGACACTTCTAGGAAAGGAAAGGAAAGAATAGTGCCAAACCAAGACAGGATAAGCTTAATTCGTACCTGAATGGGATGCAATGATGGGGTATCCATTATTACGAACACTAGACCATCTCGGAAATTCGGCAGCCTCAATAATTGATGTAGTGAATAAACAGAGACGGTCGCTACTTAATGGTAATCTATCGGTTCATATAAACATCCATGGCCTTTGTCTTGACATCATGACCAATCGTTGCAAAGAGACCCCAGCGCCCAATCCCTCGGAGAAATGCTTATGTCCACGTGCCAAGTCTGCCAAGCCATTATGTAATGACATTAGCTCAAGTTGTCAATGACGTCGCTGTTCATATCACGTGACTTATTTTCGATATTGATTTGCTTCAATCAGTTTCTATCAACACAAGTGTTGGTATTTCAAACAGCATGTGCCAGCTTCTGATACACATAGACTGCCTATATACATGATATGCGCCTATGACTGCTATACGTGCATCACTTCAATGAAGCTGGTTACAAATATCTTCGACTTAAGATATTGGAGAACCGTTCCTAAATCTGTCGATATGGCAACTTTCTCCGTACTAACTCAAACGCACTATTTATTCGCCATCTCATAAATAAATACGTCTCACAGCGTATCCCATGTATTGTCATCCGACTCCATTGGTTCGTCCGCACTTGAGTTCCCTCCATTCGTAAACTCTCGAAACAGTGCAATATCCTCAAACTTGTCGGATAAACTCTCCACGGTCGCTCCTTCAGGATCAGTCATGGCGAGGTTCAAATCAGCCATAAATGTAGCTCTTATTTCATCTGAAGGATTGCTCAGCCGATTCTTTTCAAACTGCTCCATCAGTTTTCGCGCCTCCTCTGTTGATATGTCGCCTTGCTGAAGGCTCATGGAAAGTATGCTTCGACCACTAGTTTCGGCAAAACGAAAAGATCCCCGTAGGTTACCGTAGGATTGGATGCAGTAGAATAAATAGAAGCGATATGTAGGGTCTCTTGTGTTGCCGAGGATGGCGTTCGCAACGTGGATTAGAGCAGTATGCCATAACATCGTGTAAGACGAGCATGGGTGATTTTCACGATATACCACCACGAGGCGTTTCAATTGATTTACCGATGCCTTATAAGCAGCATCTGGTGAGCTTCGCCTGCAAGGAAATGTCTTCAGTCGTAATGGTTTGTGAGAATCCCTTGCTCGAACGGTAAAAGGTCGTAAGATAATGAGGATGCCCACGTGAAGCCAAATACTACCATCAAGTCAGTCTCCATCACACATGCATCAACTGGGCCTTAACGTACTGGAAGACCAAGACATGGTGCGGACTATGCTCGGAACGCATCATGGAAGGCGGCAGCGTCTCTGCCCAGGCTATCAGCTCCCGATACTTGTATTCGGCAAATGCGAGTGTGACATGACTGCTGAGACTCTTAAGCGGATGGGGCTGATCACGATAGTACTTCAGGATCACCCCGTGCATTATTCGCCAGAACCGGCAGAGAACTGGAAATGTATCGCCCATGTACGTTTCTTGCAAGGTTTGCCGTACAGGCGCTGGGCTACCCTCGGATGAGCGATGCCATGTATGTCCCGGTATTGGCATAGCAGGGGGATATTCGGGGTATGAAAGTCCTGGCTGTTGGTAGAACAAAGCCATAAGTCTGGGTATGTCAGCTTTATCAATGCTCTGTTTAGATCTGCCATGCCACTTACACTATCCAGTTGAAAGTGCCCCAGGCAGCGTAGGATGTTGCACTTTGCATATCGGGGCTGACCTGTTTTGCATTTTCAATTGCAACACTCTGCTCGACACCAAAAAGACCCAGACGTCTACCCATGGAGTTGACCTCTGATACAAATGTCAAGACGTAATGATCCTTTCCATTGCCCATGTACCCCAGACCCAGTAGCTCTATCGCTGCAAGTGTCAAGAGTGAGTCCTTCGTCTTTTCCAAGGACCGCCGCTTCTCAGTCTCTTCGCAAAACTCGGGTATATACTTCTGAACAGCGGAGTCGATTCCACTGTACATTTGCTATTATTGTCTCAGCGACCATATTCAAGTGCCAAATCCAGGCTTGGTCACTTACGCAGCCCCAGTACATGATTGCACTGACTAGTATCTCACTGCAGTGATTGGTCCGGCAGTCAACAAGATCAGCCAAGAACAAATCCGGGTCAAATGGACCTAGAAGAGGGTGATCCGTCTCCAGATACAGTGAAATGACTTTTGCTGCCAGGTCAGAAGGAATAGGTACGGATGTCCAAAAGCCAATATCGAGTGTTTTCAGCCGCTCATCGCAAAGAGTCAGGTCGGGTACCTGGGCATGTGTAGGGTTATGCGCTGGGAATGGATTGGGTTCGTTGTTCGACATCTGAGCGTCGTTGTCGCCGTCTGGCATCGCTTTTTGGCCGGCGCTGAGGAGTTTCCTAAGGATAGTCAGTATTGGCTGGAGAAGACAACGTATACGACCAAACAATAAATTGTGAGGTCTGTCCTTTATGACCCACTGACTTGAGAATGTTGGACTCAGGGGGCTGCAGTGTTGGGAACGCAAGAGTATGCCTTGCCATGAGTTCAGACTCGAGACCTAAATATCGGGTCTGCTCAGGAGCAGCACCGCGCCTTTGGACGCGAATAGGATGTGCTATATGTGACTGGATTATCGAGAAAGCCGTGTCAAGATCGGCGTGGCCTCGGAGGATTCGTAGAATGTCAATAGCTTGAGCTTCGGGTCCCGTCTTTATCGTCTCAAACAATTCCAGGATCTGCTCGGTTTCTTTGCTTGTCCGAGGTAGGCTCTTGGTCTCGGTGTATACACATGGCTCTTTCTCGCCGCGTCGACGACAAGTCTCGCAGCTTGGCTTTTTGCCATCGCACTAATCAAACGACTCGAGTCAACAGAAGCGAGCTATAGTGTAAATAAGCAAAGAGACTGACGCGAATCTTTCTCTTACGGCATGAATTGCATGCCAATTGCGTATTGATCCGTTGTCGTTTGAGGGGCTCGTCGCCAGGCGACAGAGGAGTTGAAGAGGAACCAGAGGGTTGGGAGTTGGAGGAACTCTCAGACTGAGGAATAGGGAGTAGCTGGCGATATCTTTTTGACATTGCTTAACTCTGACGTTTGGCGAAGGCAGGGATTGGCTGGTCGAGAAGAAACCTAGTCTGCTGATGACTTGGTTTAGGGACTTGATGAGAAGTGCATGGCGAGTGATGGTCGTTATTGTGTGCTGTATGGCATGGGTCTGGTTCTCCATTGTTATTCCCAATGATTCACGTGAATCTCTACAGGTCCAAGGGTATCGATTTAGTGTGATTGGTAGGGTATCTTCAATATGAATGTTGGGCTGTCGCAGTTGGACCATTAGACTCGGAGTATCACCCAGACTGAGTGATTGGTCAATCATCCTTGTAAATCGAATGAAATCGATTTCGATTATTTCGATTATTCCGATCATTTCTTGATTTCAAACGTTTTCCAAAAAAGGGACCATTTCCTACCTATTGCTGGGTTGTTCCCCGAGGCGCCTTTCCGTCACTATGACACCAGAATGACTACGATTTTGGTGTCACAACAGCCTTATTTGGTGGTTCTACGTGATTTTCAAAGTCTAAGATTGACTTCGTCCCTCACTCTGCAGCTTTGAGTCATGTTATGTAAAGTTCAAAGAAACAACCTTATCCTCACATATAGATGAAAAAGATACCTGCCGAGCAGCTAGCTTCCACATCGTCTCCCTTCAAACCACAACAGCCTTATACTAGAGCTTTTTGTCAGTGGGTTTAATCAAACTAATCCGGTAAAGTATTATTCTGATCCATATATGTTACTCCGCACGATTCGGATATATAGAAGTAGTGCCATCCTCCCAATCCTTGCGACAGGTACACATGGAGTTGCTTTGAAGCATGCAGGTGGTGGGTTAAAAAATAACCGGGAATATGAGCCCCTACATTTCCCCTCCTAACACATACAAATTGTGGTAAATCTTTTCCGGTTTCTTTTTTAACCCACCTGGCATGGAGCGGATCCTTCGTCTTCGACGTTTCTGCGTCGAGGCCAATGGCATGCAGTATCAAAGCGCAGTGAATATCTGCCTCGTTGTGATGAGCTTCGCACAATAAAAAGAACATCCGGTGTGTTGAGTACCGCTCGACTTCCCAGTTGCGATCCGTTTGTCGCGACTGTACCACAGCAGGTATGTACACGCCATTCACATCAAAATTTGAGGGGGAAAACACAGGCATCGAGTTACGGCCGAATGAAACACTGGCATATCATTGTCTGAGCTTCAATCTTACCATACATACGATTTGCTCACATCAGACCATTTATAGAGCAGTCGTGCATCGGTAGGCTATACGATCGAGATCTCCGTAGCTCTGGATTATGACTGTAGAGATCCATTGGCCACTAAAGAGTGATCAACAGAACCTTTGCCCGAAAATTTCGACACTGACTGAGCGTGACCCCAAGGAACCCAACAGTCCAAGGCAAATCGGTGATTGCCAGCCTTTCATTCAGGATCAGTGACATTGAGACAGCATATCAAGTGTCCCGACCTTGCCAATAAGCTCAAAGGATATGCTTCAGACGTTAGTTGGATGCACAATGATTCCTGAACTTCGAGGATCTTCGAGACCAGAAGAATAATGCCAAGCTTTTTTTGTTGGTAGTTGGGCGGTTGGTCGGTACAGGGCGTTAGCCTGCTGAATGTGGCTTCTTATTAACACCCTTTGAAATACTTCCTCCAAAACAAAGAGCCTTTGTGGTGACCTTTCTCCTATGGCTTTATTGAAATCCCTATCGCTTTTCACATCGTTCTAGGATGGTTTTAGTGCGTGAAAAGAGTACAGCACAAGTTCACATTTTATGCATATATTTTGACTTTTACCTCAGTGGCTGCTTTGCGCAACGAGAAATAATCGATGGATTCTGCGACAGGTATCAAGAGAAGTTATCCTTGGCGTTGGGGATGTCTTACACAGTTCCACCGACAACAGCTAAATAGCGCCTGAACGATGCATCCGCTTCATCGTCAAACAATCAGAATTCCTGGAATTTCTATAGGCTCTTATATAGTAGGTAGGTACATACCTTAGGATCTATATTACTTTAGATTCTAAGGTATTTTGGTATTGCTTAGGTTGTGGTGAAGGAAGCAGAAATGGGCTGCTTAGCAGTGCTTAAGTACCTATGTATTGTGTGAGAACAAGATTGCTCTTTGTGTCCTACCTTCTGTAACTTAAAGCTGTAGAGCGAGGGAAAAGGTCAGTATTGGATTGTAGATATCGCGAAAACCACCAAATAGATTCTGGATAAAGAATGCACCAGTCGTTTCATGATGGTCGCAAAACACCGGTAACAACAAGCTTTTATATGCTATCTTAGCATCAGGGACCTATCTCACATCAACAACTGGAAGGGCCATCAGGGCATTTTGGGTAGAATCGTCTTATTCATGTATCTGAATGTATTGAATTGTTTCAGGACAAGCGTAACGTTTGATGACGATACTTAGACCCATTAAAAGTTAAAGTATCGCTTGCATGATCGTGGCGGCGGCGTCTTGCTAGCTGTGGCTGGTGGTTCAACACGAATACGACACCCTTCCGTCGCTGGCTAGAAGCAGATGTCCCGGCCACAACAGAGCATCACATGAGAATATCGCCCACTTTTGGTCAGCCTTGTTAGGTACTGCTACTCAGGGAACTGCGGATAGCCAGAACCAATGTATATCTGCTTACTTCTCGGTTTCCATGAGCTTGGCAGTTAATGAACTGCAGTATCCGAGATATGTGGTGGAAATAACTTAAATTAATCGGAACCCCCAGAGAGCATCCACTGCAAGATTGACTACCAAGATGGTGAAGTTTCACAGATGCCAAAAATAGATTGTCAATCACCATCAAACACCACAATTGTACACAAGCCAGCTAGTCGTAGTTAAGAAGCCATAGAATAGGCAATTTTTCGTCTTTTGGAGACTTTGAACCCCTCACACAAAGTAGAGATACTTGGCCACCCGACCTCACAAATGGAGCCATTTCAGGCTCAGTACTTCTGAAGCCCGGTCCTCTCGGGGGCCTCGTCACCCAGCAGCGCCCCAAACCAAGCCCCCGACCAGCTCCGCCCTTCCCTAGGTTTCCCTTCACCAGTCCAGTCCACCAGTCTCCGTGCAACCTGGTCACTCGCTCACTACGGGACTCGTTTCGCCTGAACCAGCGCAACGTCTCATAATCAACTTCCCTCTTCCAACCTCTCGCTACGCCAACCTCCTTCTTTCGCATACAATATCCCAACAACACGGCACGAAACGACAACGACTTCTTGATCTCGAAATCCCTTCTCGTTCATCGTCCATTTGTCGCGCTTCTTCGATTGATACCCATTGCTATTTTCTAGCGCTTCGACAGTTTCACAAAACACAGCCAAAATGCCTGAGCAGGAAGCCCCCTACGACCCCTATATCCCCAGCGGCCAGGCTGGAGCCCAGCAGCAGCAGGGTGCTGGCGGTAATGCTAGGACGCAGGCGCTGCAAGCTGTAAGTTGTTTTCCTGATGATTTCATTGATGCGCTGGTGTTTCTTTGGACGGGATTGGGTTGCGACACTTGGCGGCCAAGGTTATTATTGATGACGATGACGTCTCCTTCCGCAACCCGCGAACAAAACACGAGATGATCATTTTGGAGTGACGAGCATCAACCTTTGGCCCAAGAAGTCCATGCGATACTTGTTGCAATTTGGAAAACAGTATTGTATGGACATTTTGTAGGCAAACGGGCTGAGCGCTGCTTATTCTGGTCCGCTCTCATTCTGTCAGCTTCTGTCATTATAGGCCAAGCGTCATTTAGCTCACGATGCCAAAATGCCTCCCAACCCCATGCGCCATGGGAAACCAGACTTGACGATTCTTAACAAATTGGAAATTTACTGACATCATCGCCAGCAAATCGACGACACCGTGGGTGTGATGCGTGACAATATCAACAAGGTATCCCAACGTGGTGAGCGACTCGATGCTCTTCAGGATAAGACCGACAACTTGGCTGTTTCAGCACAAGGTTTCCGCCGGGGAGCCAACAGGGTCCGAAAGCAGATGTGGTGGAAGGACATGAAGATGCGCATGTGCCTGATTATCGGTATCATTATTCTGCTGGTCATCATCATTGTCCCTTCTGGTACGACCGTCTCCCAAATCTACAAATCATGGATATGCAGCTAACTCTCTTTCAGTTGTGGCTACTCGCTAAAGGCCCAATAAAAGCTTTGGGTACTTGGTCCTCACGATGCACACGCTTGGGACATGACGAATTCGAATAATCGCAAGCTACGACCATGGGTTATGGAACTTTTTTTTGGGCAACTGGCCATTATTGCAATGGAATATGATTTGAGCACGGTGGAGTTTGTTCACGTTGGGTCCCGGTCATGCTGTGCTGGCGACTTTGCTCTTGGAGTTGTCTGCTGATGACGCAGTCTCAGCATCACTCCTGCAACGCTGGTCAGGGCTGGATGTATGAGATTAGGCGTTCCCCGATTAATTGAGATGTATACCTTTCCACGCATTCTAATCGGCAAATTCGGGTTTTTGTCTTGCTGCATGGTTCGTATCGGCGCGAGAATCAGCCTGCCGGGCCCTTGGAATCGTTTGGCAAGACGAGGTCGGTTAGAGGTCAACGGTTCTCTCCTCTGCATTCTGATGGAATGCCTAAGAGTTTTCTTACCAGCATAAGTTCAATCACATGATAATAACTTCTCAAACCTGTACTCAACTTGTGATACCTATAAGCTTGTCTTGCGATGCCTGCAGCCGACATCAGACGAACTAAACCAAGATGTTAAGTGGTTGCTCCGAGGGTGGAACCTCTCTGCCTACACATGATGGCAACCGATACTTTGGCGAAGAACAAAGATGTACCCAAGAGGTCCTTGATTCGAGGGACCGTAGCAATGGGTCCTCGGTTGGCGCCATCTCGGGGTGGGTTTGTTCGGCAGTAGGTGGATGGATAGATTGATAATGCAAACTGATTGATAATGCCTCATCACCATCTATAGTCGATTGATGTCTTTGAACATTGTACCTTGGGCGAGCTGAACTGGGGCAAAAAGTCTATAACACAGGTTCAAAGGTATTGTTATATATATGATAGTCTTTACACTTTTTACAGAAAAGAACCACGGAATAACCCAATGTCATTGATACCAGTCTGTTAAATTTTGATCATGCCGATGAGAAAATTCTATCACGACGATCGATCCCTGCATGGAGCCCTGGCATCTGCGAGAGCGGAGTCGGACGTCCATAACATCCATGAAAACACGAACTACTTACTGTGTCTGTACGCACGGTGATGTTCAACCGTAATCTTAACCATATGATAAAGATGAAAAGCTGCAAACTATGATAGTCAATGAATTGATTGGTGTAGGTTCAGCTATTAACCGTAAAGGAATTGCTGACATAGGATCTGACGACATTGTGTCCATCCGTGAGTACTAACCTACCTACCTACAAGCACATACCTTATCAGGACCTGGGCTGTCAAGTCCTTGGGGTAGGTATCAGAAAAGCTGGCCGCACGAAGCATGAGAGATGAAATTATTAGCTCAGCCTACTCTATATATGCCGCTTTCTCATACTGTTTATTTTTGTATCTTAAAGCTTGAAGGCCATCTTTTCTGTCACCCACTCCCTAGTCTTGATAGCAAGGCCAAGGCTACCAGCGGCAGTGCCCTGTTGCCCCTCCATAACCCCGGATGCTTTCCTAGTACTCCGTAGGTATCTTCCCATTGAGGTCTGCCTGCCACTTCTCCAAAAACAGTCCTCCACCTCGTTTCCGATTTTCATCCTGTTCAACCCTCCCCTTCTCTCGCCAATTGTCCGCCTACAATCTCCTGTCTTCGAGCAAGATGCTGTCCGCTACTTCTGTGGCCATCCGCGCTGGCGCTCGACGAGCTGCTCCCCGCTTTGCTGCTCGCGTTGCTAGTGTCAAGACTGCTTCAACCACGCTCCGATCCATCGACGCCAGCGCCAGCCGAACCCTTTCGACCACACGAGCTCTCGCCTCGTCGCTTGCTCGTGACAGGACTCGGGAGATTGTTGCGCAGACAATCAACAGCATTGGAAGCAAGCGGGAGGGTGAGCAGTATCTAAAGCTCTTCACCTCGGTTGAGTCACAGAAGTTTGCCGTCATCAAGGTCGGCGGCGCCATCCTTACCGAATACTTGGACGAGCTTTGTCGTAGTCTACTATTTTTGACCGAATTGGGATTGCTTCCAGTTATTGTCCACGGTGCCGGTTAGTATATCATGCCCCCATAGTACTGATTCTGACAGCCATGGTTACAGGACCTCAGCTCAACAAGTTGTTGGAGGATGCTGGCGTTGAGCCCCAATTCGAAGAGGGCATCCGTATCACCGATGCCAAAACTCTTGGTGTTGCTCGCAAGCTGTTCCTCGAAGAGAATCTGAAGCTCATCGATCGCCTCGATGAGCTTGGAGTCGCAGCCCGATCCATCAGCGGCGCTTTCATCGCTGATTATCTCGACAAGGACAAGTGGCAGTACGTCGGAAAGATCACCAAGGTCAACAAGGAAGCTATTGAGAACTCCATCGAGGCCGGTTATATCCCCGTCCTTACTTCTATGGCCGAATCTGAGGATGGTCACCTCCTCAACGTCAACGCCGATGTCGCTGCGGCCGAGCTTGCTCGCGCTCTTGAACCTTTGAAGGTTGTGTATCTGTCGGAGAAGGGTGGATTGTACGATGGCGATGGAGAGAAGATCTCTGCCATTAACCTAGACGCCGAGTTTGACCATTTGATGAGCCAGCCTTGGTGCCGATATGGAACCAGACTCAAGATTCGTGAGATCAAGGATCTGTTGGATACTCTGCCTCGCAGCTCATCTGTTGCCATTATCCACCCCAGTGACCTTCAGAAGGAACTCTTTACCGACTCCGGTGCCGGAACTCTTATCCGCCGAGGAGATAAGGTCCGCAAGGTATCCTCCCTCAGTGAGATCGAGGACGTCGCCAAGTTCAAGGAGGCTTTGATCCGCGACCGCCAGGGTATGGATGCCGAGGCTACCGTCGATCGCTTTGTCGATCAGCTCAATGACAAGAGCTTCGATGCCTACTACGACGATGGAATGCAGTGCTTGGCCGTTGTCCTGCCTGCTAGCGAGGAGCGACCTATTGCTACGCTTGCTACCTTGAACATCACCAAGTCTGGATGGTTGAGCAACATCGCTGAGAACGTCTTTGCTTCCATTAAGAAGGATCACCCCAGTCTGGCCTGGACTGTCAGCGAGGAGGACGAGAATCTGACTTGGTTTTTCGAGAAGGCTGATGGAACCTTCAACAGGAACGGAAACGTCCTGTTCTACTACGGATGCGATCTCCGCTCCGAGGCTCTCGTTCCCGTTTTCGAGGACTTCAAGGCTCACGGCCGGGCTATGCTCGGTGATGCCAACCTCGAGTCCCGACTCCGCAACGCTGCGAAGACTACCAGCGAGACTTTGAACGCCTCACAGAGCCGAAACTAGTTTAGTCATATAGGGTGGAGTGATTTGGCGTCAACAAGACTAAGGTGCTGTTTTGTGGTTTGCTTGGGATGATGGGAACTTTGTATATAAGCTAGAGGGTGTAACAATACTAACTCCTTATACCAACCTACGGCTGATATCCTTCATAATCGCGAATCTGCGAAACCCCGAGCTTTAAAGAGAATTATTGGAGGCTATGGCTGCAGTGAAGGTACTAGTTGGCAGCCTACCTTTGTCTATCATGTTGGGATAAGCCAAGAACGGTGTCCTTGGCCCTCTTAAGTAATAGGAGAAAGACTTTTCCGTTGGGCTCGGCTCAGCACATAACTTTGTATCTAGAATACGTCGTTTTGGCTTCGAAGCTCTTTATTACGCACCAAGTAAGACCTGGGGTATTTTCCATAGACACCGTCCTTGGAAAGGAGGCCTGCGAAACGGACAATCGCCACCCCTTATGCCCAAGCACAGACTGTTGGTGGATGTTTTGCAGATGTCACTTGCGAGAGGACATCCTGGACGAAAATTTAGGCAGGTGTCGGCCTCTACGAGGTAAGATCGCCATAGCAGGCGTGTTTATCACTTGGTATATGGCAGCATATGGGGTTTCGATACGTACTGCAAAGGTAGTTTGCGTTCCCAAAAGCTGCCCTGGAAGCGTAGTTGGTCGTCCAGGCCCACCTTATCACGACTTGGTTCACTCGGATATAATACTGAAAGTGCAGGTCAAACTGAACGCATATATGAACAAACAGTCTCTTCAATTTACACCAGCTTATGATTTAGTTTTATTGTGGTGTTTGGCCACCTGGCAGCACCTGACAGCGTTTGCTTGAACCACGCAACAAACTGATATTCATCGTTGGCCCGTCGATTAGTCAATGGAGACTGTTTTCAAATGTTGTAGCAACATCAAAATCAACCTCTATTATGAACAGTTTACTTCACCTTTCGTAGAGTTACGACAGAAGCCTTTTTGGTTCACAAAATACTTTACTAGCCTTCAATCCATCTCTTGGCAGCTTCATATTGCTTTACTTTACTTGAGTGACATTTTACTTACCAATAAGTTTCTTTCTTGAATCAAGAACGTCTTAGACCTCAAGAACACGCATCATGGCTACTGAAACCCCTGTTGCATCTTCTCAGTCAGAGGTTCAGAACCCCAGCTCACGACCCATGGGCAGTATCGACATCGGCCTCATAGTAGGCGCAGTTGCTTTGTTCCTCATTGTGATCACATCCATCTTTGTCGCCCGAGGTCTTGATGGGCGTCGTCGGGCCAGGGGCGCGCTGCGCAGAGCCGAAGGCGGCAACGCAGCGAACCAAGATGAACATCATGCAACCCAAGAGACGAGCATTACCGGGGTTCCGCAGCCAGAACCCGCTCATCTGCGCCATAAGAGCTTCTGGGAGCGTAAGTCGATGTATTATATCGAGCTTGACGTGACTACAGAGAATACTAACATGATAACAGGTAGCACGCAAGCTCTAAAGGACCGCATAGAGCGATTCAAGTAAGGACAAGATTCGTCTAATAAGACCAAGGATGGCCAAACAAAGGAAAACATCAACATGGGTTCTCAGAACACGCAGCCGAGCCATGAGAACGAACTAGGGTCAGGCATATCATTGATGTAGCAGACCAACCATCTTCTGGGGGGGGGGGGGCGTGGCTCGTCAATACACGTGGCTATGGTTCCATGCTCGTAGCTGATACGACATAACGCAAGGGCGGGAGGTTCCAGGGTATCAAGCTTGATTATATCCGTAGGGTTATCAAAATGTCTTCGCAGCCTCGGAAGATAGGAGGATATCAGCCTAGTTCTGCAGTGATCGACAATGCAGGATCGCGGGTTATTTGTTCATCAGCCTGAGTCTGAGAAGAACATTGACAATAATCAACACTTTTGACGCGCATGGCTCCTTCTAAACTTCTAACTATTAAGTGTTTCATACTGAAGGAGCTCGGGGAATTAATGATACCTAGGTAGGAAAGAATGCTCTGATCAAATCAGTTTGTTCATTGTCCAAGTATCGGGTAGTGTAAGTGAGACGCTGGGTCTGCTACTGGGTTCCAGAAAAGTTGGCCTCCATGATTTAGGATACATAAATAAACAGCCTAAAAGGTCTGACCTAAGTAGCATAAACTGACCTGCTTATTTCGTCTCTTATGCTCCTAGCGGCCAATTTTCCTGACACCCTGATGGTCTGGTATGACGCGTAATGGGTACATCACGTGATCACCTGTCAAAGAAGTCCCCAGCCCGTTGAAACATGCCAATCAACCGCCACTTTCCGCGTTTCAAGTCAATTCCTTCAACGTCAACACGCGATAAAACATTTTTCGCCGAGGTAATCTGCCCTCAACTCCAAAATGGCATCGCGATCGCCATCCCGTGGCCGTTACAGGTCGCGCACGCGCTCTCCTACTCCACGCTCTCAGGGCTCCCGATCTCCCCAGCGCCGCGACCAACACGCTTCGCGTTCGCCCGCCCGCTCTCCGTCACCCCAGCGTCGAAACGGCCGCTACAGGAGCCGCAGCCGCAGTAATGGTCGAAGTCGAAGTCGAAGCCCGATCCGTAGTCACAGCCGAGGTCGTGAGCGTAGTGATAGAGGCAGAAGCGGCTCTCCGCCCGCTAGGAGCACAAAGGTATGCCTACTCCTTGTGGTCTCTAATCCCACAAGCTAAACTGTCGCCAATAGATTGTTGTGGAGCGACTTTCTAAGAATATCAACGAGCAACACCTTTACGAGATTTTCGGGCAGTTTGGACGCATCAAAGACCTTGATCTGCCAATCAATAGAACTTGTAATATCACCAAGCCCTTGCTGTTGGAATAGCAACTAACAACAATATAAAGTTGGAACCAACCGTGGTACCGCATACATACTTTACGATTATGAGGAAGACGCCGAAGCTGCGATCGCTCATATGCACGAGGCACAGGTGGACGGTTCAGCTATCAACGTTTCCATAGTGCTGCCTCGGCGCAAGCTTTCTCCTGCTCCTCCAACAGCTCGCCGTGGGGCCAACATTGATCCCAGAGTTCCCTTTTCAGGAGGACGTGGGGGTCCACCTGGTGCGGGTATGGGAGCAAACAATGGCACGGGTAGTGGGAGAGGCCGCCGTCGCATGTCTCCAGGAAGTCGGTACGGTCCTAGGTCGGATGTATATCGCCCAGGATCCCACTCACCTTCCAGGTCGTCCGCCGGACCTGCTTCACGCAGTGGGGTCGGCCGATATCGCAGTCGTTCCAACAATTCTTTCTCATCCAGATCGCGCTCCAGATCCCCAAGACGGAAAGGGGCTGGTCGACATGATGACCACGAGACGAGACGTCGTGGTAGCATCGATAGTCATGATGACCGAAGTCGATCCCGCAGCCGGGGACACAATCCCCGATAAGTTTGCTGTCAAGCTTAAGCATGGTGTAATTAATTGGTTTTCGTTTGGCGTTATGAGGCGAGGAAAATGGACAGAGGCACGGGCCCCAGGTTTTAATTAGCTCCCACGAAGGAAAAGAAAACGAGTTGGTCACTTGTAAATCTTCTGACGATTGGTGCGCTGACAGTTGGGTTAGATCCAGATGCGCCTAGCAAAACTCCGTGGCAGTGCTTTCATCAAACACTTCTCGGACTCTGGCCTATCATACCCTTGTTCCAATTCGGAGCTGCCCCTCCGTTACGATATAACCAACCACCTGCCAATCAACTAATTTCAATTGTGTCAATGCCCAAGGCCATGGCCATTTTACGTGATATCACATATTTTGCTTCCGGCGCATTAGTTATGACTATGTATGTGCCATGGCAGACGGAGTGGGCAAGGGAACCCCAGCGCGGTGTCATCCTACGAATCCTCAACAGGTCGCTATGTTGCATGGGTGCCCGGCAGGTGGGATAGGCTCTGAATAGTCTGCTGCTAGAGCTGCAGCTAATGCTTCTCCCCGAACGCACGTCGGCCATTCATGGATCGCTAGATCTCATCTACATACCATTTGTAACATTTCCCCCACTCACAGCCAACGGGACCTGGTGCGGGGACACGAGGGTTCCCATGTCGTTTGGCCAGATTCGTCTTGGCAAGACTCAAGTCCCTTCCCGAGACCTTACTCGAAACAAAGTTTTTCTTTGCATGGAAACGCAACAAGATATCGGACTGCTAGAAGCAAATGAGAGCCGACGATCACACACGCTCGGCTACCCTTGATCTCAACGCAAGACACCACCCTCCTGTTTTCTTCATCACATTGAACAGACCGGCTTCTATGATAGGGCTGAGGCTCGATTCCATCATAACCGCTGCAAGCAAGATCCAAGGACTGACCAACAGGGGTTTATGCCACCGTTGAAGAGGGGCCGCTGTCAAGTCTGCACTACTCTTCGCCACGAAATGGTGACACACCTACCCTCCCCTACCCTACTTTACCCTGGAAGGCCGAGTCATAGCCTGCTTCTCAACGTATGGTTCGGCGAACATAGCTGAAGTGCAGAGGTTTATTCAGTGGTGTCTAGCACTTCGGGATGCGCGACATTTGGCTAGCTCTTCATTAACAGGATGCATGCCATGGATTGGGTGGGTACAGCATAATCTATGGCCATGAAGAGATCCTCATATGCGCCATGCGTGCTGACCGATCAGTCACTGTGACCGCTGTCGCTCAACCATACATCACCCCTAGCCGTTGCATCAACACATCGTATATCCGCCAAACAATCTGCTACATGTGATCAATTCGCACAGTAGCCGACTGCAAAACCAGGGTTGGTGTGCGATGCAGTGTTTCGTTGACTGCGCAGTAACTTGGCCAGGAAGTCTCCTCTCGTCTGATTGAAAGTCGAACAGCAATCTGTACAGACGGATCGCGACGCAAAGCGATTCTGAGGCCCGACATACCACATTTTCGCTCATACACGGACCTCGGACTCCCTTATCGCATTGCCGCTTTGGGATCTTCGCATGGCCAGCCAGCGTGGCATGGTACGAGGCGGATACCGCCATGCTCCGGATCCTCTCTTGTTTCGGGACATCTGACGCACATGAAGCCCAGACAGGAGAGGGAAGGAGGGCGAGACTCCAACGCTTTTTTGAGTCTAGATTCCAGTTGCATGGAAGATGAGCACGGTGCAGGGTTCAAGTCGGTTGTGCTTCCGAAGATCCATGGTTCAACTGTGTAACATTGCTGCGCTGTCTGGTCACTGTTCTACGGTCACATCTTCATCAATACCAGGACCTTATCCTGGCTGTGACGCTGAGAGGTTGACAGCCCTTTTGGCTTAATTCCGCCATCTTCAATTAACCATTGTAAAGGTCGGCTGCAGCTTGCACGGTACTTTAAACTGCCAGGAGCAGGGTATATGCATCATTGCTGCCCTGTCTACACATTGCATCCGTACGAACAAACTCCGCGCGGATACCCGCTTGTTGTCTTGAAGCTGCCATTAATGAGTATTGCTCAATGGCATGAACGGTCGCCTTGGTTGAGGCTGAAATCGCCGATGAGGGTATCGTACCCATGCCAATACCGATATCCATACCCGTACCGCTGTCTCGTTAGCGTTTCTCCCCTACTTGCCCTACTAAATGTCCATCGGTCCGAAAGTTTACTTAACTGCTCGGGATATTCTCGGGCGCGTTGAGTCTTCATACTCTCTCTTCACTCCCTCGCTAGTGGGCTGGATAGGGTCGCCGTGTCAGTGTTGTATCGCATTACCAACTGCGATAATGGTGATCCGCTGAGATGAATTTCGAAGCCTGGTCCAGGACCGCGGCAGCGGATACAGTCGCCGTGCATAACCGCACCTTGCCCAGCTGATCATGCTAAGAAACGTGGGCATCGAGAGTTAGTTGGTCGACAAGGTACATGTCATGCCATCTTAATAGACGAACAGCGAACTCCATTAGGAAGCCAGTGTCGCATCAAGTGATGGAGATGATGGAGACAACGGCGATCTGGACTAAGATAAACCTCGGACTTGGGCTGAGTCGATCAAGCGTTCTTCTCATCTCACCCAGCAAATCTAAAAGACCTAGGGGTATATTTGCCTTATCGTCTCGATTTCTCTCGAGCAACAATTTCAGCAGTTCTCCCACACATCCATGATATCTCAAAATCGCATTTATGTCTATACTCGCACTCACGGTATAGCACAGTATGTCCTATCTTCAGAAGCACAAACCCCAGATCCTCCTCCAACACCTCCAGGAGGCCCACGCGTTCCTCCTCCGCAGCCAGATACGCCGCCCTCTCCTCCTCACAGCTAGAAATTATTGTAGTTCTTATCAGCTCTCGCTTGCCGCAACTTCTCCCAGATTTACTCTGCCAATCTAGCCACATTCAACTTCCTTAGGGGAACGAGGGTTGCTCTCCTCCCTGAGTCAGAATTGACTACCAGAAATAGCATGTTCTATTCTGCCACCTAGAACTCATGACTTGGAAATTGACTTTGCGCGGTGGTAGAGGCAAAGAGTCTGGTGTTGATTGGGGATTTGCCAGGATGCGACAGCGTGTCCAACGTTCAACTCATCTTTACATCCTCCCTTCCAGGATTGAAGCTGGGACTTGGGAAACGGGCAAAGAGAGATACTTCACCCGGTGGGTGGTGACCGCACTCTGTTATAGGTTGCGCAGTTCGCATTACCTAGAGTATGGAGGCGATGGAGGGGAGGTATGAGGCCAGCATGGCCCAGTTCAGCCAAGTACAGCACGGCACAGTATGATTTGGTCAGCCAGTGGACTCCTGGAGGGAAACTGTCAGAAGCGACAGTCAAAGCTGACTGGCGGATGGATCGTCGGGTATCACGGAAGCTAGAGCAGCAACCATGCGATGAGGCGACTTGGCGCATAGGCAATGGAGAGAGAGAGATGCCACCCCTCTGCTCGTTCTCAGAAGGGACTCGTCTGTGCCTCTATCTACTTGGCACGTCCTAGGAAGGTGTTAGCACCGTGAGAGTCGTCGTTCTGATACCTCTAACGAACTACAACCCTGATTCATGTTATCTGTGTTTCCGCCGCTCTCTTTGGTTGAGCACCCCAGTTGGCCAGACCAGGCTGTCTTGTTGGTTCGCCTTAACAGCATTACAAGCCGGACTATAGAGCGGGTCTATTACGTTTGTCATTCTGGCCTAACTACTTGTCGTATCGTGGGATGAGTGTTGTAAGTGCATGGACTCGATTGGTTATGGCCCTGACTCAGTCGCCAGAGCATGGACTTTATTTATGAAAAAGTCAAGTCAGATTTGCCACGTTTCTCTTATCTAAGTAATTGTCACTTGTGTGTTTTTTCCCCACAGTAGATGAATCGCGAATGTAAGGTTCTTTACCTCGAGCATGCCGTAAAGTCAGTCAGCCTGGCCTTGACAACCCACGATCTTAGCCCCATCTACAAGACGCCATCTGCCAGCTGCCAACTGACACTCACTAATAGGGTCCGTGTCTCTAGTTTCGAGCGGTCAGAATGAAGCGGCCTTGTGAAGAGTCTTTTCTCTTCAGCGTACCAGCCGCTCTATTCACCTGATTCACCACCACGTACTACCGGGCCATGCTACTGAAGGCCACCTACCGGATTCCGAACCCCTACCGACACTTTTCGGGTATTTTTACATTATTTACCCCACGAGCTAACTGGGTTTCCCTTGGTTGTCAATGACAGGGTCACTACCCTAGAGCTTCTTGCGCTTTGACGTTTGGCTCGTGCTGTTGTGCTGGAAATGGTAAGTCATTGTTCATAATTGCAGGTGAGACAAGGGCTACAGCCGTATCACAGCGAATGGCATCACGGGCGGAAGACGGGTGCTGCTGGATGCGGAATACTCACGCAGCTGAATCGTCAGTTTTGGGATTAACCATTTCTAAGCGCCAGCTGTTACATCTCAACTACAGAAAGGGTCTGACTAATAAGAAGCTTGTGTTACACAACTCAAAGTCTAATACATAGTACTGACGACATGGTTATGGGGAAAAGCAAACGTGCGCAAACCTTTCCTTTTTGGTCGAGTGTCGTACAAAGTCAAGGAAGTGATGGACTAACATTATCTGTAAAGACTGTAGGGGTATTGACTCATGTACACGACCTCTCACACAACAGGTGCCAACAACACCAAATCCAATAAAATGTAAAGAACAGAACAACGCACTGAATCCTTCCTTCTATAGAAATGCCATACCTGCACCTACGCCCACAATTCCCAACGCAGCACGAGCAATTTGCGCTGTGGCCCGCGCAGCTGCCTCCCCAGTGCTCGATCTTGTGTTGAACCATGGTGTAGTGGCCGCGTTATTTTCTACTGGTGTAGGCGCTGGCGTATTTGTCACTGGACAATCTGAGGTACACGGGATAGCCGAATGGAAGACGTCGTCAGCCCCAGCAGACTTGAAGACAGGGTTCTGAGCCCATAGAGTAGGGTTGGGCACAGCGTCAGCATCCTTTGGATTGTTGACGTTCGAAATAATGTGTAGTATGCCATTGGATATGAGGATGTCGGTTGTTATGATCTTGGCCGAGTTGATGAACTTCTCGTTACCAATCTGACGGATATAGGTTTCATCGCCCGCCAATGTCTTAAGAGACGTAGCATTCTCAAGATCGGTCGAGACCAAAACCTTACCAGGCACTATATGGTAACCCATGACACGAGCCAGCTCTTTCGATGACATGGAATTCAGTGTGCTTCCAACGCTCTCCATGGCCTGATCTCTCGGAGCGAAGACAGTGATGTCTTTGCGGTCAGCAAGATCGGGCATGAGACCAGATTTGAAAAGTCCGCCGAGGAACGACTCAACTTTGCTTGCCATTAGAACATTAAGGATACCAGTAGGTGGGATCAGGAGGCTATCCACAATCTGAATAAGGCCGCCTTGAAACTCGATGTCGTAGTTGATGACTGTGGCGCGATTCCCATATCTCGTGCTAAAGACGACATCATCGGGCTGCTTGTTGATGAGGATGTTCTGGCCAGCAGTAACATTGCTCCATTTGGGATCCATAAGGAGTGTGGGCTTGACGTAAGCAGGGCCTGCCTTCAGCTTCATGGCGCTTATCGTGCCCTGCAGTATATGGTACTGGAGAATAGGGGTGGCGGTTTTCGCGTCGTTTGGATCCCAGATTTTAGAAAGAGGTGAGTATGGAATTTGTTCAAAAGCGTCATTGGAAGGCGCAACAATCTACATCAATGTCAGAATGATTCTCTTAGGAATGGGCCGCAGCCCAGGAACATCACTTGACTAACAGTGACACCGTCGTAACTGGGCAGTTGCATCAGAATATCAGGGAATTTCTAAACAGGATATGTTAATATTATATCGTCCTGAGTTGAGTATACAGCATTGTACCTTGATCAGCTTGAAATATGTAGAGAGCTTGGGATGCCTCCCAAGTACACTGCCCAGGTCCATAGGTTGGTTGGTTTCAGCAGCCCCGACTAAAGCTACTACGCTAGCAATGCCAGCAAGGGCTCGAAATATGAGCATTGCGTAAGTTGGTATGAGAAGTAATGCTTTGAAACTCGATGAGGCACCTGCGAGGGGTTCGACAGTAGACAAGATCGTTGTCGTTTTGGCCAAAGCTCTTGGGAATGAATGTGACCCGACTTGTGTCTTGCTTGCCGCAGTATTCAAGACAACAAACAAGTACGCCAACCTGTGTCAAGCTTCAAAATAGTGGTATTTATAATGAATGTGTGAATGCAACGAAAATGAGTGTGATCAACACGTTGAATGAGTGGAATATGTTTGAGAGTGACGAGAGAATGACGAGAGAAACCCGGAAAATCGAAACGGAGGGAGACAGCCGTTGAACTGAGCTTAATACTGCCCGATTCGAGGAACGAGGCCTCGAAGGGTCTTCTCCTATTGTCTAGGCTCAGACTTGCCTTACGGATATCCCGTTAGCCGCAGGATGTCTGAGATAACAGAGCCAAGAGAATGGTATACTAATATCACCAATCATAGCAATCTAAAAGCTCACGAGTAAACCTAAATGAAGCCAAGCCTCTGGGCTCATGGAACGACATTGTCGTGTAGTGTGGTATACAAAGATATGTAGCATGCATCAGATCGGCGAAGATTCCGAAACATGAACCCTGAACCCTGTTAGCGACCCTGCGTGGCAAGGATTTCAAGGGTCCAGATCTCCGGATTAGGATTGACAGCCAGGCACGAGCCATAATCTCCTCCAATGATACAACTCCATGATCACTTGAACATGATGAGATATCTATCGGCTTGGTCACTCATGTATACCCAACAGCACTTGTTCTCCTCTGAACCAGAACGCCCACACATACCGTTGCTGATCATCCCAGAAGGGCGAGATTGTCAGAGAGGGGAAGAACTGATGGCAGTTAACTTTAGCATATCCATGGCTCTTGTTTGATGGCAAATCCAACGGCGTTTTAGGAGAACCTCGTGTTTCCTGCGTTCAAGGAAACAAATCGCGCCCATCGTTATAGTATCGTATGAGCTCGTAGGAAAGTCAGTATTCGTGATCTGGACCACGTAAGCCTCGCCCTAGTGTGTCGGATCATTATCCATTGGACCATTATCCTCTGCAAAGACTTTCTGGTTCAGTTCTACCAGTTGTGGAACAAGGCCAGGCCCTGAGACTTCTCTGGACCTCATTTTTCACTTGCCCAGCCACCCAGACAAATCCGGAGCTGTTTTCTTCTCGAAAAGGAAAGCCTCTCTTGTGGCGCTAGTCTCAAGTATGGACATTATTCTTTTGCCAAGTACGCGCGTATGGACGATTGGTGTTTGCCGTCGAAGAGAGGGTGGTTTGCCATAAGCACGATATGCTGTCCTCGGCGAATAGATACCAACATTGGCAGGAAAAAAGAACGTGAGGCCGTTGCAGACACTGCAGCCCTACAGTAGGGAAAAGGATGACCTTGCGCCGTTTTCCCGAGACATTGGTAACATACTTTAGCCTTGTGATAGTCTATCTGAATCCAAGCGAACCAGCCTTTTTGGAAGCCGGCAGAGACAAAAAAAAGCATGGCTATTGATACCGGAAACTCTGTTGTCCTTTGGTGCTGTAGTCCCCTTAACGAAGGCATAAACGACGTCGATATCAGTATGTGCTTGTGAGTTGCTCAACGAGGAAACCAACACAAAAGGCCAAAAGGAAGCCTGTTATCAACTGCTACTTCTCGGGATGAAATCACTTTCCATCAGAGTAACGGACTCCTTGGATGCCTGAGATAGTAAACGTAGAGGGGGCGTGAGGTGTACCTGGTGCCCACTTGAATTGTTTGATGGTTCCTGATTGCCGAGAGGTGTCGTCAAGCGGAAACACAGTTTGGAACCTTACAAAAGCGGTAGGGGCGTGGATGCTAATCCTCGGCCACGGCGGTGTGTAGAAGTTCCTGTCTCTCTATCTACTGTCGCTTCAAGGTGCTCATTGGAGTGATCCTATCCGTGGAGCCGGAAGAGGCGGACAGTCCCAGGCTAACATAGTCCATGAGCAGGGAGTTGGAAATAGCCATATGGATACAAATGCTGTAGATTTATTTGCAGCTTTATCAATCAAGATTAGCTCCCCAAAATTGGTGTTCTATTTGGTGAATGCTCTTGACAGTCGGGGGCTGGTATCTGAATGAAATGAGAACCAAGTGAAGTTGCCGTGTATTTTGTTTCTGTTGGTTTTGTTTGAAAAGTTTATTGTAGATGGTTCTGAGAGAAAGCTCGAGATGGAGACGATGATGCCGTAACTAATCGAGGTAGATGATGAAGGAGGATGGAATGTTGTGACGGTAGTTTATGGAGCTAAGTCCGTGTAAAGCCAAGACAGTGTCGATATATACAGTGTCTGTATAGTCCGTACTGCTCCACCCCTACCTAATCCGTTCAACTTAAACACACAATCCATCCGATCTGAGCAATCTTTGTCTTGCCAAGAAGCCTTTTTATCAGCCTCTTTCTTACTGCATCAAGCATTTCAATACTAGACTTAGTTAAGTATCGCAGCAAAAGACTAGCAAGTCTATACTTATCATGTCTTACTCGACCTGGCTTAGTCTTTCTGCCCATAAGCTTCTTCGATTTGGCAGCCTCGGAAACTGAGATCTTGATCTCGTTCCGAGGACTTTGGCAAAGGGAAAAATCTGCATTAGACTTTGCTTGATACTGGAGTAGCCGACCATTCCTGAGCTTTGTTCCTGACTAGTTTCTGCGCCTCTGATGCCCCTGGTGTTGAACTTTATCAGGACACTGTCTGTTCCCTTTTGACAAAGCCAGTCGCTTCCTTCCACCTGGATTGTTTTTGGAAATTTGAACTCTTTATTTCCGTTCATTCTTTAGATCTTTGATTCTTTAATTCTTTACATCTTTGACGTTCAACACTCTCGTTATCATGAGCAACCCGTATCGAAAAAGCAGTTACGGCGCCCATGATGGCCAGAGCCCAACCGATATACCGCGAAGATCTATGGACTCCAATGGTAGCCACCCAGATGCAGTCGCGACTGGATATCGTCAAAGCATCGAACATGGACGCGGTTCAGGCTCTGCCGGTAATGCAGGCATGTTCAGTATCCCTGAGTACGCAAGTCCTTCCTCAGAATGCGATTCTGGAACTCAAGTCGATGAACGAAATCGATACTTCCATTCTAGAAGAGTGAAACCTGGCGAAGTCGAGAAGCCTTGGCTTGAGAAGACCAATCCCAAGGAGAAATGGGTCACCATTTTCCCCATTCTCGCTATCTTCCTCGGCCTCGTTGGATCCGGCTTTCTCGTTTGGGACGGTGTTAGAAGCGTGGTCAAGAACAAGTATTGCCCTGTCTTGGATGAGGACTTTAGTCAAGGTCTCAACCCGAATATTTGGACTAAAGAAGTTGAAGTCGGTGGATTCGGGTATGTTCTATCTTCAACGACTTGATGTGTACCTCAGTACTGACCCCTCACAGAAATGGCCAGTTCGAGGAAACCACTGGTGGTGATGAGAATGTTTATGTCGACAATGGCAATCTGATCGTCAAGGCGACCCTTCAAGACTCCAAGCTGTTGCAAAAGAACAATGTTATCAATCTTCTCAAGGATGGCACTTGCACTTCCAAAGTTTGGTCCAACTGCGTTGCTGCCACCAATTTGACCGGGGGAAACAACACTATCATTCCTCCCGTCAGATCTGGGCGCATCAACACCAAGAAGGGCGCCAACATCAAGTATGGCCGCATTGAGGTTACCGCCAAGCTCCCTGAAGGTGATTGGCTCTGGCCCGCTATCTGGATGCTTCCTAGGACAAGCAAGTATGGCCCTTGGCCTCGTTCTGGTGAAATTGACATTATTGAATCGCGTGGAAACAACTGGACATACAAGCAAGGTGGAAACGACATTGTTTCCTCGGCCCTGCACTGGGGACCCAACTCTGCTAACGATGGTTGGTGGAAGACCAACAACAAACGAAAGGCCCTGCATACAACCTACAGTGCTGGCTTCAACACGTTTGGCTTGGAATGGTCTCAAAAGTACCTCTTCACTTATGTCAACACCCGCCTTCTTCAAGTTACATACACCAACTTCAAGAAACCCATGTACCAACGAGGAGGGTTCCCTGATGTGGATCAGAACGGTACCCGGCTCGATGATCCCTGGGCTGGTGCCGGCGATGTCAATGCACCATTTGACCAAGAGTTTTACCTCATTATTAATCTGGCTGTTGGCGGTACGAATGGCTGGTTTCAAGATGGCAAGTCGGGCAAGCCCTGGTATGATGCCTCGCCTACAGCGAAGAATGACTTCTGGGATGCTAGGGACCAGTGGTACCCTACCTGGAAACAGCCACAGGTTGAGGTCAGTCGTGTCGTTATGATGCAGCAGTGCAACGGCAACGAAAACTTGGATCTTTGAGAAGGAGTGTCATAGGTGGCATAGCTTTCTCGACGAGAGCATGCTGTGATATCCTGGATTTTCTTTCTTTGTTATATGTCGCTTTCCGACTTTCCTAGAAGGCCGCAGTTTTCCAGATATGTTTAAATTGTTTCATGATTTTAATAGACAATTATATGCCCAATTTCTTATTCATGTACTCCGTAACATCGACTCATGATGCTTTGTCTAAGGTCTGACAAGAACAAAACAATATCCGTGTGTTTAGTATTAGTATTCTTGCACATCTATGGCCGAGAGGCACATAATCTCTCTTCTAGCAATCTAAGAGTGCCCAAGCCATTGTGTTGAGCTGCCCGCTGGCGGATTGTTCTTCGACATCATACCTTTCCGCCCCAGCCCACGACCATGACTCGCACCTCATCAAGGATAACAACATCAGAAATCTAATTCTCTTCGAGATTCCCATTCCCCAAATAGAGTCATGTCAGTGGCTTCAGAGGTAGGCGGGTCGCAAAAAAATAGGCACTTAATACAGATCAGACGAAAATATTAGCACGCTCTTAGGCTATGTACTCACTAAAGCTGATCTAATATTTCTATCAGCCACTAAAGCAGTACCGGTTTTTATGCGATGCACCTGAGAGGTTGGCCTTGTCGAGGCTGTGATACTGTCCCTCCGGCCCGAGAGTCAAGAGCGACTAAGCTTTGGCCATACCGACTGGGTATGAACACATGAAGGCATTGTATCCTTGGTATATACGAAGACTGGCATTTGTCATGGATCGAGATTGAAACTTGCACCCGCTTTGTGGGACGCGATCTTCCTGCCAGTGGAGAGCGGAGGCGCCGAACTTCGAGGATCGTACGGACGCGCCACGTTTACAAGTGGATAGGGCAGTCTAGTCTACTATTGTCAATTAACATAGACGACTGGAATTCCAGAAAGTTTGATCCGAGTCGAAAGCCCATGCCATTTCCGGAACAAAACCGTTGTCTTTAAGATACCAGGGGAAGATCTACAAGAGAAAGACCACAATAGGCGAGGCTCAACTCATCACTTGCAGATGGATGATGAAGGCATGCAGTTTCAGGTACGAAAGGTGCATGAAGCCCTACAGCTCAACTCAGTCTGCATCAAGGTTTAACGGTCGTCAGTTGTAGGATCGATCGTGCCTTTTGTTTTGGCAGTTGTTATCTTGCGAACGTTATGCTAGACGCTCAACTTTGTTCTGTAGAAGCGTGAACAAACAATTATCTTCTTTTCTTCGAGCTTGAGTGATGTCACCTTGCCACTCGCGTGTCGGCCCTGAGGGTTATGGGGAACGAAACGAGGCCTAAGCGTGTGATGAGAGCAGTCTCTGATGGCAGAACCTTGATATCGGAGCAAAGGACTTGTCCCACCCGGTATGAATAGTGATTGGAAGTGCACAAGAGATGATTCAAGGCACCGCATCTGATGCCGGTTTGTACCTATATTTAGTTCTTTCACGTGGGCTGCAAAAGTCGTCACGAAGATGATGATCTGAGTCTCCAGATTATGGAGTCTGCTGGATCATATAATACGTGGATTCAAAAGATCGCCATGATATGAAACATCGTCTATCCAGATCTTTGGAAAGTGTGGGTGTGAGGGGGGGGGGGGGGTAAAGTACGCATACCCACTCGATGATGACCGACACGCATCGGCAGCCAGGTACAAACGATGATAAGTAGTTGAGTTGTGTTTGCTTCGGCCTCTTGAGTGGCACAGTTAGTAGCGATCTTGGCCAACAGCTACCCACTTGGTGAGTGTAATATTCCTCGAACCGCGATCCCGATGACAACCGTCGACAAAAGTGAAAGAGCTTGCTGATCACTGGTCTAGCTCGTCTATTGGGCGTGCAGCGGAAGTCATGGACCGACCGGGACATCCAGGGCCTCTCCGTACCTTGGACCATGCAAACACTCTCGGGACGGCGCGAAGCTAGAAGCCATCGAAGTCAAAATTTGGTGATGAACCTTAACATGACTATGCCAGGTACTCGGAAGGAATGCTGTAGGGTAATAAATGTGGGTGGGACGGAGTAAGCGTGAGTTTCACTTCCGATCAGGAACTCGATAGTTGGTTAAGCAGGTAGCGTCGTGAGAACAAACGTGAGGGCGAGGATGTTGACTGTATTGCTTGTTGATGTCGATAAACCAGCAATGTGGAATGGATGAATTTGGAGAAGGTGAAGCTGTTCGGTGATTCCTGCATCTAAAGACATGAAGGATCGCACATGCAGGTACAGGCTTTCGGTTGTTCCTGCATTTGCCTGCATCTGACTGTGCATTGGTCAGAGTCTAACTTATCCCATCGTGCTTTCCCTTTCCCGGAGGTCACAAATAAGCCACACGCCACAGAAAGCTGTCAATGGGACTAAAGGAGGGGCAGGTGCGATCCGCTTGCCCAATTTGTGTAGCAAGCACGAAATGATGAAATTTAATTGGCTCATGGTCCCAATTCCTTAGTCTAGATTGTCAGTATGCTTTATCCGCACTCCAACTTCACCTCCTCAACACCAACACCAACGCCAACATCTTACCTGTACCAAACATCGTGTATTGTACACGAAAACAAATCACAAGCTGTCCGCTCGGGTACTCAGAATGTATATACCAGTCTGCCATACGAATCAGCCATCCTGTAACCTCCCAAAGATAGGTTGAATGGTGTTCTCACGGTGCTGGTTCTCTCACCTTGATCGTTCTGTAGGATGGAATGCCACTTACAATGCTCGGCGCTTCTAGGCCTCGGTAATCTCGCCCAAGAAAGGCAGTCTTTGCCACCAGCTCGTAACGTCGGCTTCAACAGGACGAGCTGCAGTTCGATCTCTTGGTTGTTTGTCAGGCACTTACAGGTATGCTTGGCATCGACTGGCCCGAACAAGCATCGACTGTAATCAGAACCACCAATTCGCTATATTTCTACCAATAAGCTTTGGAGCCCACTTGGAACTGCCTCGGCTCCAGCCACATGGAAGCGCTTTCTTTTCTGAAAGCTTTTGCTTTGCGTCTGACCCAGGTAGTCGGTTGAGTCGTTGCATTTACAGAAACACGCCTGCAGAACCACCAGCTTATTGAAGGGCTCACTAGGGTCTTGCTATCTACTTTGGTTATTGTCACCCCTCTCTCGACTATCCACTATGACCACCCAGACTCAGGACTGTCCGGGACAATGGTGGTCTCGGGGCTTGGCTAACCTAGTTGTGATTGTCTATGTGGGCGTCTCTTTTCATGTTGTTCACTTGTTATTCGCTTCTCATAGCTTCTATCGCTTTGCCCGACCTCGTTGCCCTGATCCCCGTCCTCGGTGGCGTATTATCGCATACTGCGCTTTTCTTAGGACAAGAAAACTCTAATACACTTGCCTCTAGTCTGTGTGTTGAACTTGGCGCAGGAGCCCAATTTGTTTAACTGACCGGTCGTTGCACTTTATGATTCGGTTCTTAGATCTGTACTCTACACTCACTACTATCCTTCACTACCTTCGTTCATTCTTTCATCCACCCAGTCACTCATTCACTCACTCTGTGGAATTACCTGCCATTCATTCACCACATCATTCTTTCTGAAATATTCATGGTCATCAACATCTGAGGCCTTCCGATCATTCTGACTGGATCATACATCTCAGGTCACTCCTGTATTTGATATTAACAAGGACAAACTCCAATCACCGTCTTACATCAACAAGACTTTCCAAGCCCGTATTGAGACTTCATTTCAGCCATTTGTCTTCACAATGGGCATTAGCAGCTACTTTAAGGCGGAGATCCCGCCTCAGATTCCAGTAGGACCTGCTCCCAGGAGGCCTAGCCACCGGCCTTCTGTTTCTATCCATACTCCTGTAGATGAAAAGGTTCCCCCAGCTGCGGTTGTCGAGCTGAACCCAACAGCTGGGCCCAAGTTCACTGCAGGTCCCCCTTCCATTGCGCCCTCAACCGGTAGCAATGGACTTCTTGACGATATCAAGCACGAAGTCATGGTCAATTACCTGTACCAACAACAATGTTCTCAACTTTGGGTCGGCGACAGCTCTGGTGAAATTGAGGGTGTTCTTTTGCGCAAGTCACGCGGACAATATATGGCTTGCCCACCTCAGCTAGGACAATCTCCCTTCGCTATTGCCTGCACAGCACTCAACGTTCAAGTATGTTCCGATCTCAATGTCATCAATCAACACATTACTGACTTGTTTCTCAGTGTGCCATGACCGTAAACTCTCGTGTCATCAAGACCTTTCTTCAATGGTCGCCCGATGCGGTGGACGTGCCATTGATGAATGGTCTTCGCGTGCAGATCTTGCCTACCGTCAACGATCTACCCCGGGCTCGCAAGCATCAATTTGCGGCTTTCATTGCTTCCGATGGCCTGCTGGTTGTTTGGGATGATGACGCCTTAAACTTGATGGCTCGCGCCAAGATCATTGAATCAGAGCTCATGGAGCTTGTATGGAACTCTGGACAGGCGATTGATGAAGATGAGAAAGACTCGTCCACTGAGGTCGAGTATGAGATCGACGAGGAGAGTGGTGAGATCAAGCCTGAAACTCGACCAATTCATCTCCAGAACGCCGTTCTCGTTTCTCTCACACTTCTAATCGTTATGGCCTCCCTTGGTGCTGCCTGGAGACAGCTTGCCGTCGAGATTGCTATCGATGGTGACTACAAGCGCCTTGGCCTTGTTGCTCTCTTTCCCATCCAAGTGTTCTTTTCTCTCTTCTTCGCTCAAGTCATTGTTGGCTGTTTGGCACAAATCTTTGGTCCCATCCGTCAACTGACCATCAACTCGAAGTTCTACTCGGCCCGCCCTCCCAGAAGACTCCAAGGCGCTACACTACCTCACATCACCATTCAATGCCCTGTCTACAAGGAAGGTCTAAACGCGGTCATTCTTCCTACCGTCAAGTCTATCAAGCAAGCTATGTCAACATATGAGCTTCAGGGTGGATCTGCCAATATGTTCATCAACGATGATGGTCTCCAGCTTGTCACTCCGGAGGAGCGCGATGCCCGTATTGAGTTCTATGCCGATAATAGCATTGGGTGGGTCGCACGGCCCAAGCATGGCGAGGATGGTTTTGTACGGAAGGGCAAGTTCAAGAAGGCTTCAAACATGAACTTTGGTCTCATGATCTCCTGCAAAGTTGAGGAACGCCTCCAGCTCATCAAGCGACCAGCTGACTGGAGTCAAGCTGATGAAGCTCTTGCTTATGAGCAGGCTCTTAAGGATGTCCTCGAGGAGAATGGCCGTGCCTGGGCTGATGGAAACATTCGTGTCGGCGACTACATCCTCCTCATCGATTCTGATACACGTGTTCCCACTGACTGCCTTCTGGACTCTGTCTCTGAGATGGAGCAGTCTCCTGAAGTTGGTATTATGCAATTCTCTTCTGGTGTTATGCAAGTTGTGCATACATACTTTGAGAACGGCATCACGTTCTTCACAGACCTCATCTACACTGCCATTCGTTTCACTGTCTCCAACGGCGATGTTGCTCCATTCGTCGGCCACAATGCCATCCTTCGCTGGTCTGCTATCCAACAAGTTGCTTATCAGGATGAAGATGGGTACGATAAATTCTGGTCCGAGAGCCACGTCTCCGAAGATTTTGATATGTCCCTCCGTCTACAGTGCAGCGGCTACATCATCCGTCTCGCTGCTTGGGCTGGCGATGGCTTCAAGGAGGGCGTTTCTCTGACCGTGTATGATGAGCTTGCTCGATGGGAAAAGTACGCTTTTGGTTGCAATGAGTTGTTGTTCAACCCCATCCGCACATGGTTGTGGCGCGGTCCTTTCACTCCCTTGTTCCGTCGTTTCTGCTTTTCCAACATTCGTTTTACTTCCAAGATCACTGTTATTTCCTACATTGGCACCTACTATGCTATTGGTGCTGCTTGGATCATGACTACTGCCAACTACTTCCTGATGGGCTGGTTCAACGGGTACCTCGACAAGTATTACCTTGACTCTTGGCAGGTGTGGTTTTCTATCATTCTTGTCTTTAACGGCCTTGGCAACATTGCACTTGCCGTTATGCGATACCGTTCTGGCGAACGTAGCCTGGGATATGCCATCTACGAGAACTTCAAATGGACCCTGATGCTGGCTCTTTTCCTTGGAGGCCTTTCTCTCCACGTCAGCCAAGCTTTGCTAGCACACATGTTTGAGATTGACATGAGCTGGGGTTCCACTTCCAAGGAGGCCGAATTCTCCAACTTCTTCATCGAAGTTCCCAAGGTTTTGAAGAAGGTAAGCTTTCCCGTGCCGTGGAGTAGCTTCGAATGGTTACTAACATCTTCAAATAGTTCCGCGTCTCTATGACTCTATCTCTGCTGGCTATCATCGGTCTCATCATCATGGCTACCGCGGACTTTGTTCCTCATGACTGGCGCATTAATGATTTCGTTGCCATTCTACCCATGGCCACTGTAGCTGGAAGTCACCTTTTGTTGCCTTTGGCCCTAAACCCTGCCCTGATGACCTTCTCTTGGTAAATCTGGTTCCTGTATCACTCAAAAAGCATATCTGTTTGTTTCGTTTGTGTTGTTTTTCGCATCGAGTTTCAATGATGGGAGCATAGAAACATTTGCTCAAGGTAGCATTCATTCCAGCTGTTATTTTTCGAGGAATTTATATAAGTCCAATAGTTAAATAAATTCCATTTTGCGGGTTATTTCCATCTGACGTGCAGTGTACTTTACATTGTGATACTAGTGTGTTCGCTACCGTGTTGCTGTTCTAAAATGGCCGTCTTGTTCGGAGTGTTAACCGCAATATGCACACGGGCGCTTCAGCATCCAGTAATCATTACTTGAGAGGATTCTGCCAGGTTGAGACACATCCTGACGGTATCTAACAACAGTGGGGATTAGGTTACTTAGAGAACTTTACTCACTTACATGTGAAGATTTTGTAACGTCTAACAATCTCGTTTACGGAATGTATATTTGGGACAAAATGGAAAGCAAAGATCGTCAGTAAACGATGCTCGGATCACAGAACAAAAGATAAAAGTCAGTCGAAGTTTGATGTGATTCAAAGTCGTCTATCCCAAGCAAACCAACGCCTCTATGCCATCCTATCAATTCTATCTAAGTGAGTACCATTCATTCTTCATAGCGTGATACGACATCGTTGATGCCTCGCAATGCCTAGAGTTCTCTTTCTTGAAAGCAGTCGTCATATGCCGCCCAACATGAAAACTCGGTTCATATCTGCAGATCTTCTGAAACAAGTCGCACACGAAAATAAAATGAAATAAAAAAAATGCAAAACTTTTCTTAGTTGTCCTCATCATCAGTGTCGGGAGGGTGGGGAGTACCCTTGGGGCTGTTGAGCCACTCGATGTGGCGAAGCCGACGACGGACCTCACGCTCCTTAACTTCCTTCTTGGTCATCTTCTTCTTCTTTCTGGCACGGAACTTCATATCAGAGTTATCCTCGATGCCACTGTTGACAGCGCTGCTCACAACGGAGCTGGCAGCAGTGCTGTTGACGCCGCTGCTGGGACGGCTGTCCTCGAAGCGGTCGAGGCTGATGGCAGCGTTACCCTTCAGGGCAACACGGCCGTCATTGACGTGCCACTGCTCGGAGCACAGGGCGCCGACAAACTCTTCGTTGTGAGAAATCAGGATGACACCACCCTTGAAGTCACGGATAGCAACAGCAAGACCACCGAGAGAGTCTCGGTCCAAGAAGTTAGTAGGCTCGTCAAGCACGAGAAGATGGGGGTTGTTCCACATGGCTCCGGCAATGACGACCTTGACCTTCTGTCCACCAGAAAGAGAGCCGATCTCGTTGTGGTTGGCAATCTCAGGGTCAAGGCCAAGATCCTCGAAATGCTTGGAGATGACCTTGGGCTGAAGCTCACGGTAACCAAGACCCTCTCGGGAAGCCTCGTGATCGTCGAACTCCTGGACGAGCTTGTCGAAACCAAGCTCGGTAAGAGTCTCACGAGAAATCATAGTGTTGTTCTTAGGCAGGAGGCCACGCCACTTACTATTGGGGGTTAGTAAAGCACTTTGTTCTAATACAGCAAGGGGACTTACACTTCGTATTGGAAGGTCTTCTTGTACTTCTGGCGACCAACCAGGGCCTCAACTTGACGAGCGGACTTTCCATCCTTCAAGTCGACCCACTTGTCCATCTGAACGCGGTCGGCCTCTGACAAGGCACGGGTCTGCTTCATGTGAACCTCTCGGTCATCACCGTGCTGATAACGCCACTGAAGGTACTGGTTAGGGGTCTTCTCCAAGTGCATCTCAACGTGCTCGAGAGCGTGCTGCTTGATGTAACCAATACGCAGGTTGGGGTGCTTCTCAACCTTTCCAGTGCTGGGAATGGTTTCGCCAGTAAGGAGCTTGATGAGTGTCGACTTTCCAGCACCGTTGGGGCCGATAATGGCAACACGAGATGACAGTGTCAGTTGGCAAGAGACGTCTGACAGAGAGGGCTTTGGCGCGTTGGGGTAGGAGTATGAAACGTTCGACATGCGGATAATAGCACGAGTCTGAGACTTGACACCAGTCAAGATACCGGGAGGGGGGAACTTGAACTGGACGGTAGAGGCGGACAGAGTGTAATAACTCTTGGCTTCGGGCTTGATCTGGACAAAGTTGGCCAGGTTACCCTTGTAGCAGGCCAGCTTCTTGTTGGGCTCGTAATGGTAGATGTCCGTAGTGACATTGTCCAGGAAGCCGGAGTCGTGAGAAACGATCAGACTGGTGATGTCAGGGTGAGACTTGAGGTAGTTCTCGAGCCATGCGATATTGGCAACGTCAAGATGGTTAGTAGGTTCGTCAAGAAGAAGGACATCTGCGCGCTGCAGCATAGCACGGGCCAAAGCCAGCTTCATCTTCCAACCTCCAGACAGAGACCCAACTCTCTCAGACTGTCGACCCTCAGGGCCAGCAGTGAAACCGAACTCAGCCAGAACCTCAGAGATGCGCTCAAGGCCTTGTGTGGCAATCTCAGGATCCTTGGCAACGAACTCAAGAATGCTGATATCAGCATCCTCACCCTGGTTGTGTTCGACATAGCAAGTGCGGAGAACGTCCTGAGGAGGGAAACCCTCAAGCTTGCCGTTCGCAATACTTCGCATGAGAGTCGACTTTCCGGCACCGTTTCGGCCGCAAAGACCGTAACGGTGACCCTTGAGAAGTCGTAAGTTTGTATGCGACAGAAGAAGCATACCACCGTAGGCGAGAGAGAAGTCGGCGTTGACAATCTCGACCTCACCATCATCCTCCTTCTCGGGAACACCGTACTTGCGCTCATCCTCCTCAATGTAGTGCTTCTGAACAGCATCGGCAACCTTTTGAGGGGCCTCGGCATCCTTCATGAAGGTCTTGAGATAAG
Organism: Fusarium sporotrichioides; assembly: GCA_019054645.1. NCBI lineage: Eukaryota > Fungi > Ascomycota > Sordariomycetes > Hypocreales > Nectriaceae > Fusarium > Fusarium sporotrichioides. Next base: position 7,227,209 of record JAHKNS010000002.1, read on the forward strand.
GAGCAATTCGCCCAGAGATACGGTTGACGAAGCGGTAGTTGACATCGATAGCAACCATGTCGGAGATGTAGGGACGAGCCTGCTTGAAGAGGTCCTGCTGGCTAGCAAGGCCGCCGTTGGCCTTGATCTGCTCGTCAAGAACCTTGGCAACATCCTCGCCGGAGGTACGGGCAACAACATCCTTATCATCACCCATGGCCTTCTCCATAGTGGCGAGGGCGCGTTCAGCAATCTCACGGACCTCGGGAAGAGAGGCTCGGTCGCAAACGCTCTTGACACCGGGAATCAGCTTAGGCAGGAAGGTTCGGGCCTCGATAGGGTCGTGGACCAGCTTGGTCAAGTTCTCGACAATGACAACAGTCTGTCGCAGAACCTCCTGGGCAGTAGTGGGGCTGTTGAGAGATCGCTCCAGGAAAGGTGTCAGAAGAGCCAGCACGGGCGATGTGACAATGGCGACAAAGGTAGTCTGAGACAGGGCGTGGATAGCCTTCTGAAGAGTCTGGGAGGAGGGGTGCTGCATGGTGTCGACGAGCAGAGGGATACGGGGGGCGACATCGTCGTTGGAGAGAAGAGTAGTGAGCGAGTTCATGGTCGCAACAGCCTGCTTCTCGACCTCGGATTTCAAGTCGTGCATGCCGCCCTCAACGATAGGAATCAGGCCAGCAAGCTTGGCACCCAAAGACTCGCGGAGAAGATCTTTCTCGATCGCCTCCTCCTTGGTACCTCCCAGGGAGACCTTGGCCTTGTCGGCCATCTTTTGTAGCAGCTTGTAGGCGCCGACAGTTCCCTGCCATTTTCCAGTCTTCTTGGAAAGGTACTCGACCAGGGCAGGAAGGAGACCAGTAATGAGGGCCTCTGGGCTCAGAATGCCAAAAGCCGCATCGAGACCGTATTGGGCAGCATCGCGAACGACAGCGCCCTTATCGGAAAGAGCGTCGAGGGCAACGCCGACAAGGTTACTATCCTGAAGAAGGAGAACAACCTCGCTGACAGGCTGGCGAGGGAGGAAGCGCTCCAAGACAGCACCAAGAAGGTTCTGGCCGGACTCGCGGCGAAGACCAGACTTCTTATCAGCAGCAGCCTTCTTGATCTCAGCAATGACACCGTAGTCGTTCAAGCCAGCGACGCCAACGGAGGAGAGAAGAATCTCGCAGAGGCCATAGCAAGCATCGATCGACGAGGCCGAGGTCTTTGCAGTGAAGATTGTATTGAGGAGATCGTTGATGGTTTCTTGAGATGGCGGGGGCGGGGCGTCGCCGGATGGCGGCGTAACAGGATGAGGCATCGTATCGAGGTTTCTTTGTTGTATCGCCTTGTGCAAATAAACAAACAAATCGATCAATACGGTTGTTAAAACGAGCCTCGGTCAGTATTAGGTGTTGTTCCTGTCGAGGACAACAGTAAAAAAAGAATGTAAAAACAACAAAAAACCGACGATGCCCTTGAGGGAAAAAAAAAGTATAGCGAGCGTAGAAAAAGCGCTGCTTACGATGTTAGGTAGAACAGGGACTACCTTAGTTTCAAAGGTTGGGCGCACTAAATTTTGAATTTTTTCTTATCAATGCGTTATCTCCTGCACGGATCGGGCACTCCGCCTTTGCCTTAGTTATTTCCACGTGCATCTGGGGAGCGTTTAAGTGGATTCTGGAAGTATATCACCAACCAGGAAGAATAAAAAAATGAGATTTCCTAGTCCGTATCAGCTAGGTTATGGCGGTCACTCTATTTGTGGAAAGGATGTGCAATACAAGAAGTGAATCTAACGTTAGGTAACTTGTACTGTACTATGAAGAAATCTGGATAAAATCTTGGATGTACACCAGAGCCGACTGAGGCTGTTCATCCCATTCACTGCCCAACGCCTGTCTTTGCTGGCTGTGTCGGCTTTTCCAGAATTCTGTTACTAAAAAAAAAAAAGAGAATACATAAATGTGGCCAAGTACTAGTTAAACGTGAATAGGGTATAATAAAGACAAGAAAGAAACAGGCATCATCATATCATCCTCACCGCCCCCAGATGATGAATACTTCCCAGTAGCTGCACCAACCAAAAAAGTATAACATAAGCGCAGCACAATGTAATACAAGGACAAATCCCGATATTAAGCACCACGATTAATGGGGAGTTTCATTTCTCAACGAGACAGGTCCTTGGAAGCCAGATGATCCAGGGTTGACATCGTGCATTTCCAACCCCTGGGAACTTGATCTTGGCCGCTTGTCCCTTCGAATACCCAAGCGCTGGTCGCCTTCGTGGTAATGAGCCTTGAACTGATAATACGTGGGTTGTCGTGGACGACAAAGAACGACAATAAAGTTCTTGAAGACGCTAGCTTGAGAAAATGCCCGGAAACGCTCCTTCTTAGCAAACTTGTGCGAGTTCATGTACTCTCTTGTTGTTTCCCCTCGTGCCATGAGGAAGATATGATAGCCCATCAAGGCAGCGGGATAAAGAAAGGTGATAAAACCAAGGAAGACGAGGGCGAAAGGAACTCTGAAGTGATCGACGGCTTGTCCGAAGGAAATGCCCTGCCGGTTTTTGTAAAGGAGAATCTGTGTAAGAGACGTGGCAATTAAATAAGCTGCGAGAATAGTCGCAGATGTAACAAAGGTAAAGAAATATCGGTAGTTGCGTTTTCCGACGCAGTTATTGAGCCACACGCAGTGATGGTCGTGGGTCTCGATACAGTTGTCGCATAGGCGACAGTGGTGAGCACGCGGTGGCCGCCAGATATTGCACGTCCTACAGTGCTTAACTGGAACTTCCATAGCGGCAGTGGTTGATTCGGCAGATTTTATCAGCGCCCAATCTGTCGTAGGGGGGCTAAGTTGGAGGGGGTCGTCATTATCATCTACAGGTGGGAATTGATGTAGGTTTCGTGGTAGAATCTGAGCGGCGTTAGCATACAGGTGAGTTCCATCATGAAAAGGATTCGGGACTTACACCTGGGTCTGTTACTGAGGCATGAATGAAAGATGAGAAACAAATGTAGGCGAGGTATGCAAATACGATAGGTATCGCAGGTGATACGTTGTTCCATAACCATGGCGCCTCAAAACCAAAGAACAGAGCACAAGGGACAACGACAAAAACACCAGTCGCAATGTTGATGGGCCTTCCTCTTGTGTTTTGCCAGCGGCCACCCAAACAGAATACTGTATTACCATCAAAATACTGATGGACACGACCAAGATCGGATTTTTGGCTGGGCCTGTGCGGGACACGCGGATGTTGCTGCTCATTATGAGAGTCAACGGGCCTGAACTGGGGCGATGAGGCAGCCGAAGATAGTTTCTCGGCTCCTTCGGTACTTCGGTTTTGACTTAGCTGTCCGTCGTTGCTACGACCAGGCATAAGAAAACTTGAGCGGAATGACCTCGGAGTCTTCACAGGACTAGGTAGGTTGGCAAGGTCTTTATAGCTTTTGTCCACAATAATGCTGTGCTGAAACTGGCTGGTATCTGAAGACCTGCCTTGAAGAGGGCGAACACTATCTGTCAAACTTCCCGCAGGGTAATGGCCGTGGCTTGGGCTTGTATTCGCCGTTATTCTGTCCAAAGTTTCTTGCTCGGTCATTTCGGTACCTCGGGATGGCGGCGATCGCATGTTTTCTTCGTTGCTCATTTGACGCTGCAACTGCGCAATCGGATTCGATATAATACTCTGCCTCGTTTGACTGCCACTGGCCTCGCCATGCTCTTCGAACCCAGGCGATATTGGAGATGTTGGAGATGTTGGAGATGTCGGGGATGAAGGTGACGCAGCTGACATCTGACTCATTGTCGATGGTCGATGTGATCCTCCTCTTTGCGCCTGTAATTTCTGCGAGCTCATGGGGCGGAAAAAGGCATGCGACTGCAATGACGGCACATGGCTTCTGCTTGACAAACTCGGTGGCTGACTGGTCGAACCGGCCGTCGAACTCTCAACGCTCCCCCTCTTAGCCTGAACACCGGCCAGATATGTCTTATTTCGCAACGACTGACTCTGCCACGGGCCTCTTGAAGAAGAAGCTCCCGTCCGTGCAGTATCAGGTCGCGAGCCCATATCTGTGCTTTGTGGAATGCTCAATCTATTCTGTTGCACATCCAGTTCATCACCATCTTCGCTCGCGATATCCGTCATTCGGGAAGAGACGATACTCAGTGGCCTCGGTGCGTCTGACCGAGAAACATGCGGTGCCAGAAAACCATCGTCGTCGGGTTTCGAGGCCATGGCGATGCTTTAGTAACTGTGTCGTTCGTTTAGTGCTCGTGCGCAGCGAAATGTCTTGTGTGCGGTTCGTTCGGAATTAAAAAAGTAGATAGTTGCGCGTTGGCCACGGTTTCGCTATGTCATTCAAAGTCGTCCCCCAAATATCGTCTTCACCAATGAATGATGTCAAAGGGCTCGAATATCCAAAGGTAAAGTCGGCACGGTCGGCAGTTGTTCGCGTTACGCAGTACTGTACAAATGAATCAAAGGAAGGGATGGACAGGGGTAGGAGGCGGATTGAAGTCCCAAGAAAGTAGGAATTAGAAGAAATGGTCGCAACAAGTTGAAAAATAAGATAGGTAGGGAGCGCACAAGTGGAAGGTTAACCCGGTTTAGAGAACGTAAATAGCGGCCAGCAAAGAAAGGAAAAGGTGATGAATGAGAGGAGGTGGTGTACAGAGTATGCTTGTTCCTTTTTTCCTACTTCCGACTTGGGCTTGGACTTGGGTCTTGGTTTCTTTTTCCAAGCCCGGACAGCCTCAGAAACCTTGGTCAAGAATCGTCAGGTAATTGGACGTTCCCGCTGCGCACACTATATTACGGCGCAAGCAGGACAAGTTCCTAGGCTGTTCTCGGGCCCCAGTAAGGGGCCAGGGGCTGACCTGTCCTCAGGTCACTGAAGCCCCTGCTAGCGGCCCTGATGCAGGGATGGGCTGGACTGGTCTGGAGTGTGATAACTTAATGCGATAAGATCACGGAAATCAAAGGTTGCATATGGCTGAAAGCATTGTAATTGCTCTCGCGAGGAATTGTCTTATGCACAAATCACATCCGCAGACGTCAGTCAATCTAGAGAGGCACAAGCGTGGGAACCTTCTGCAGCAACCCGTCTCGTTGACGTTTGACATCCAATCCCAGAATAACGTCGGTTACGAGAATAGGCAAGAGTTTGATTTTGGTTGCATTCCTTCGTCGACTAACCTCATTAGTCTTGGCTTTAAGAGGTCCGAATGATCAGCGTCGCATCACAATGAACGAATAGTTCGCTCTAGCCAGGGACAAGTGGATGGAATGATCCAGCTTATGGCCTGGAGTCTCAGGCATACATCGAGAGGTTCTGGGCTGAGGACTGAACTGCTTCTTCAGACGTCATCCATCGTTACTCTGGCTGTTGTATCACGTGATTGATGATGCTCCCTGGGATTGGCCAATGATCGTGCTCGCATTCATCGTAGCGAATGCCTCCGAAATCATACGAGAACTTCAAAGCTTTACCACCAAAGAAAGTCCCGACGTAGAAACCCATTCTCCAACTCCCCACAGCCGCAAAAGCTCGTCATCACAATGGCCTCTCGCATCGTCTCTCGCCGTTTTCTCTCCACCACTGCTCGCCGTTTCCAGGAGCACCAGAAGTCTGAGCTCCAGAAGGAGTCCCGACGCAACCCCGAGATTCTGGTGCGTCATAATGCCTCGGCCTAGCCCTCGACCTGCGCCAGGTCGACAACATAAACAATGACAGCATGCCAGGAACTACCATTGCTAACGTATATGGATGAATTGTAGATTCTCGGTGGTGTTATGGTTGCTGCTCTTGGCGGCGCTGGTTACTACTTTGGTATGGAAACCCACCAAGGTTTCTGTAGGACGAAGCAATTGCTGACATATTGAACTTCAGGCCGATCGCCCACTGGCTCTACCTCCGAGTCCCCCGTTACCATTGCCAGTCACCCCTGGGAGAGCGGCAGCTCTGGCAAGTACCAGTACCACCCCGGTGGTGATCCCAGCCAGGCTCCCAAGGACGCTCCCAGCGCCCTCAACGTTGTCGTTGTTCCCAACGTCACTCTTCCTTCCGAGCTTCACGACAAGTACAACAAGTGGGGCAAGGACGGATACCCTTAAATCGACATTTTTCAACGTAGTTAAAGCTGGTTACATGTGCAAGCACATGTTGTAGGGAATGGGTGGGGAGAGTTCTGGGTTAGATCAGTCACTTCTCGCGCCATGTGTAGAAAGAAGGACAGAGTGGGCTCAAGTTTAGCAACCACCCATAGTTCACATATGACGCTTCGCGATTTTTACTAGCATTGTGTCAAACTATAATTTGTCTTTGTTGGCCTCGAATTGTTACTCTGTGCTTCAGTGTCGTTTTCATAACTTGCTCGGACGAGCGGCTAGTGTAGTCAAGATGCGAACTGTCTAACAGACGATTCTTCACGGGCTATGTCTTAAATGCTGGAGTTTCTTAAAGGGGCATACAGCTCACTCTGTTGCGGGAGATATGATATGGAACGTGTGTCTTGCTGAAATCCGGGGGCAGGTAATGACTTTACATTTCACACAACAACCAAGGCAGCAAGGTGATTCATGCTTATATATAGTGTTGCCAGATTTTTAGCACCCTAATACACCTAAAGTTCAATCTACATTCAACTAGTCATCACTGTTCATTTCATGTTTACGACCCAAGATACATCTTGAGGAGGTCTTGTTTCTCGTTGCTGCCTGGTATCTCAATAACCCAACACAACACACCCAGCTTTACGTATCATATCCTGAACTCCTGCCCCCATCGTTCATGAGACAACTCTCTTCATCCAACACCGATGACTTATACAGCCAACGCGTCAATCTCCTCAGCAGTGAAGCCAAGTAAGAACAATAGATCCAGTAGGCTCTCTCCGTTCAAGCGAGCGTTGGCCTCCATCTGTACTCTGGGCTTTGCGTTCCACGCAACGCCTAGACCTGCCTTATCCAGCATAAGCAAGTCGTTGGCACCATCGCCGACGGCAATGACCTGGGACAGATCAATTCCCTCCTTGGTGGCAATTTCAACAAGAAGATCTCTCTTGCACTCCTTGCCAACGATGACACCTTCGACCTCGCCTGTGAACTTGCCGTCTTCAATGACGACGTGGTTTGCATGGGCGTAGTCAATACCCAATTGCCCCGCAAGCCATCCTGTCAAGGGCTGGAAGCCACCGGAGAGGACTGCCGTCTTGATACCCAATCGCTTCAAAGCTTTGATTAGCTCTGGCACTCCCTTGGTAACGTTCAAGACCTGTCGAAGATCCTCAAAGAGTGTAGCAGGAAGACCCTTGAGGAGAGCAACTCGCTCGCGGAAAGACGCCTCAAACTCCAGCTCGCCCATCATCGCACGATGTGTGATTTCAGCAACCCTGGCAGCCAGATCGGGAGGATCCTTAACATGATCAGCCAAAAGGTCAATTACTTCCTGAGTAATGAGAGTGCTGTCCATGTCAAAAACCACCAGTCGAGGGTGGCGCCTCCAAACACTATCTCTCTGGAGGACCACGTCCACATTCCATTCCTGCTCGAAGCGATAGATCATCTCATGCTTTCTCAGATCATTCAGGCTAAGATAGTCAGGAGATGGTGTGGGTGAGAGCGTTAGTTCCACAATGCGCGGCTGTTCCTGGTTATCCAAGCACCTGTGAGAGGAGTGAGGCTCCTCGGCGTCTTGAGGTAGAGGGAACGACGACATGAGGTGAAGGAACGAGGTAATGCAAAGAGGCGAGATGTAGGAGCCATAAATATGGTCCAACTGCTCAGACTCCTGGGTAGGCGGCTCAAGAGGGTACTCGTTTGGGTCGGTCGTAGGGGCCAAGTTGGCGGGTAGGGACTCATTGCTGTCTGCAAAGGTGGTCTTGACAGGCGATCGAGAGCCCTGGTCTTCGCCTCTTGGCTTGTAAAAGAGAGTCGCAATGAGACGATCCGATTTCTCGCCAGCACGAGGGGCACAATTAGGGTGAGAGTACGAGTGGCTCAATCCGCTGTCAACCACAGTCGGGGGGTTTTCCTCAGAAGGGATACCATTAAACGGAAGGATTGGCCTCGTTTGAGGAACAGGTGAGTTGTTACTTGTATCCTCTATAACCGTGTCAATACCATGGAACAGCTGGTCCTGACGGTTTGAATCGTGACGAGGAGGGCGGTATTCTTGATGATCACTAAGGTATGAGCTGCTCCTCATCGAGCTCAGCTGTGGCCGTGCGACATTCTGTTTGGCAGGGCTTGGTTGATCTGCCATTGTATCGTGCGCGCGGGGTGAGATTTGCTACGTCTGACAATGAAATAGCGTAAGGTAGGCAGTGAAAATGAGCCGAGATACGACCTGGGTGGGAGATCAAAAATAAAGACTAGAAATGCTTAAAAGTGTACGGCGATGCAGGCAAGCAGGTAAATAATAATACGCAACCGCCGACGGTACGGTACAGCTAGGAACCCAAGAATTTGAGTCAATCTTCACAGGTTGGTTGGTTGAGGTGAGCGTTTGTTGCTGGTCCTGCCTTGACTCGTCCTTCGCCAGGGCACTCTTCTCCGTCTTCTGCCTTCTGCCCCGCCAATTGTTGGCTCGTGCGACCTTGGGTCGGCTTCTGCGGCTCCTGTCAGGCTGCTATAGGGTATGATTGGCGCGAATAAGCCCACAACGACACGGATTGATGATAAGATGAAAGATTGATCACGTGGGTTTTTTTCCTTCTTCTTTGGCTTGCAAGAGACAGAGACATTACTGAATGATGCCGTCGCAATAACCTATACCTAAGTGAGTTCTTCGAATTAAAGTTACCCCTACAGGCATTGTGGTATGTGTATGGATACAAAGTACACTATACCAATGAGATACGTGTCATATCATTCTCCAGAGATCGACCTTCACATCCATTGCGCAGGACGTCGGGAAGGGCAAAATTGTGACAGCTTCGTTCATTAATGCGAACGACGATAAATATAAAGCATCGTAACATTGAGATAGCAATGACGCAAGCAAACAAGCTAACAGGATGACGTATTCAAGGCTAAGTTGGCCAGGGGCATATCGGATAAGTCAGCATTTGAGATTTCTAAACAAGTACCAATTCAATTAGTGAGCACGCGAAATACCTACGGACTACGGCTTAACGTTTATCCCAAGTTGCGAAACGGTCCGTCTCGGACAAGAGAAGGGAAAAAATTGCTTAGACTGGATGCCAAGGGGAAATGTAACGGCAGTCGCCCGGTTCCTCGGTGCCGACGCTCCGACAGCACGCAACGAAGACCGATTGCCGCATCGGTAGACTGGTGTTGCGATTGCGTCTTGTGCAAGACATGTAAGACGACGTCGCAATTTTATAACTGGAACTCCGACTTTGTCATTATGCTCTACAATACTGTATATTCACAGCAAAGGTCTGTAGCTGATCGACCCGTGGACAACCATCTGAACATCAACAATGGTATGATCCTCGATCTGGGGATGTGACGACACGATGGCTATTTATTGCGAAAAAGATACAAAGGGACATCACCACATGTATACTATGTAGAAGCTGTTGGCAATTCGGATATACGATTGCGAAATGCCAGCCAAAATGACATGATCGCGGGGAAACTGCCCTCGTGCGCATTATGCAACAGATCCGTCTCAGCTAACATGGATGGGATCTGATACTCAATCACTCGCCATGGTCATCCCATCCCGTCCCATTCCATCCATATTCGGATCTAGATTTCATCGGACTTTGGTCTCTGAGAAGAGCCCAGAATCTAGACATGACCTGTCGGTTGCCCATTTATAAGCTGTGCTTGCGTTGAAGACATCGATCTCCGGGGTTGCCGCTGTAGTCCCACCGATTTCGAGACCTAAAATCACTTTGCTACCTGATGGAGCTCCGGCTCGGCGGCTGTATTGAAAATATGTCGTTACTGGAGGTGAGGCAAACAAGACCCAGGGCCTAGCCTCCATTTCAAGGGCTTTGGTGGGTGGGCCAATCAAAGTTTGTCCAGGACGTGGCGCCCTCCATCGCGAAAGGCATAGCGTCGATGTCGTGATCAGTCTCATTCGCAACTTAGAGACGATAGTCTTCCTGGCGGCGATTGCGCAATTGCAACTCCCCATCTTTTTTCCATGTACTGGGCTCATTACAGGAAGCAGATACTCGGGTTCGGACGATGTCCTTGCTCATTACTAAGGACGCATAAGGTTGGGGCCCTGCGGGCGGTCGCCCGGACATAGCATATAGGCCCCCGTACTACACAACTCTCTCCTCCTCTTAAGAATTTGACTGTCCTCGTTCGTTCATTGTCGTGTTCGTCATCTCGTTGTCTTGACTCTTCCAGTGCTTTGAAATCCTGTTCCATATTCAAGTCAGCAGAATATCTGCGTCATCAACTATACCTTATACCTAGCCTTCTTACCTTTGGCTCTTTATTAGACATAACTGGGATACACCCTTCGCCTGTCCCAACTTTCAACAAGTCCACACACATTAACAAACAACGCTTCGAATCATCTTCCACGCGTTTTCAAAATGCCTGCCTTCATCTCTGAAACCTCCTCGCAGGTGTCCCTCCCCGACATGAAGCTTGAATGCGAGTCAGGCTATGTCTCTGGACAAAACTCAGAATACTCTTCACCATCATCATCGACCACTCTTCCTCGAGTCACTCTCACAAAGCCCCATGTCGACCACCTCAACAACATGCTTGAGGACATGCACCCCATGGACATCCTCCGATTCTGCAGGGTCATGTTCCCTAACCTGTACCAATCGACTGCTTTTGGCTTGACCGGTCTCGCCACCATGGACATGCTCTCCAAGATCCAAAAGGAGCACCCCAACACCCCCACCGTCGACCTCATCTTCTTGGATACCTTGTACCACTTCCAGGAGACACACGACCTCGTCGAACGAGTCAAGGCCCGGTACCCCAACGTGCCCGTTCACATTTTCAAGCCTGACGGTGTCAACACCGCCGAGGAATTTGAGGACATGTACGGCAAGGAGATGTGGAACACAGCCAGTGAGATGTATGACTGGATCGTCAAGGTGGAGCCCCTTCAGCGAGCGTATGATGAGCTCAAGGTTGCTGCCGTCCTCAACGGTCGTCGACGATCTCAAGGTGCTGCCCGTGGTTCCATCCCCATCATTGAGATTGATGATGAGCGTGGTGTTGTCAAGATCAACCCCTTGGCCACTTGGTCTTTCAAGCAGGTCGATGCATACATCAAGGAGAACAACGTCCCCTACAACGCTCTTCTCGACCAAGGCTACAAGTCTGTCGGTGACTGGCACTCCACCGTCCCCGTCAAGGAGGGTGAAGATGAGCGAGCCGGCCGATGGAAGGGCCAAGACAAGACCGAGTGCGGAATTCACAACAAGCAATCCCGCTACTCCGAGTTCGTTGCCATGATGGAGCGCAAGCAACAAGAGGAAAAGCTCGCTGCTGCTCTTGAGAAAGTGGCTCTGCCCACAGTCTAGTTGCACTCGCAGCTAGACAAGAACTTATCTTTGATGACTTAATGATTGAAGCATTATGCAAGGCGTTTTAAGGAATAAACTGGCTCAGCAGTCAATCTCGCTGGGCCTTGAGGGAATGGGAATATTGAAAATCATCGAATGGCGTTGGGTAAAATATGAGAAGCCTGATACGACGGAGGAATAAATAGCAAGCACACAATCGATATGATAGAATCTGCGACAGACAGCAGACAAAACAATAAATAAAAGAATCAATCAACCATAGAACCGAATGCCTTTGAACGTGAGATCTTTGGTATGTAATGTGAGATGAAGTTGATTGAGTGAGTGTAGGTAATCAAGATCACGAGGCACAAGCCGCCGACGAAGAGCTACCCCGCGTCGATATTTAGTAGGTAGTTCAGTTTTCATGCTAACAAGTTATCTCCTCCCCACTACCGGTGTCTGATACCGCCTTAGCGAAGCCCTGCCACTTACCCTTTACTGTTCATCGTGGCCTATCTCAGCCTCGCGTGTAAACTAAAAATAAAAAGTCTTGCCTCACACCTACGATGCAAGAACTCGCCTCTTGTCCCCCGGCCTTCGTCGAGAGGAAGAAAAAGATTCTCTATCAACTCGCAATTCCTGATACTGAGTACACGGATGCTTCGCCAAAAGGCTCTGTAGATGAGGGTATCCGTGATCTTATTGATGAAATCAATCAACAGTCAGGATTCGTCACTACTAGCAGCTGTGCAGGACGTGTTAGTGTATTCCTTGAGGGTCGGCGAGTTGCTGATGTCGAAGGCGAGGATGAGCGAGTAGCGGGCGTTGGTGGAAAGGGTGCTGGAGGAGCCTGGTTGTTTGTTTCTCACGATCCTATACCTGATAAAGGTGATGGGACCATGGACTGGACCAGCCAGTTTGGACTTGAAGATTCCACGGCTGCTCAGAATGCAGCTCCAGCAGTCAAAGAGAGAAGACTTGTACATTTCAAGTTTGAAGCAATGGTAAGCTAGAATCATGCTTTTCTGTACAAGACGGGAGGCAATGTTAGAATACAAGTACATGTTAAGCTGAGATATTACGTAGATCCTCCACGTCCTCACAGCATCCCCTGAGCATGCTCAAATACTTCTACGATGCGGGTTACAGGCAGGCTTCCGAGAGTCGGGCGCTCTTAACATTACTCCCAGCGGCAAAGATGCTACTACCCCCATGGTTGCTATACGAACAATGGGCCTCGCTTTCGAGTCACTCATCGGACAGCAGGTTGACGGTCATCGCCAACGGATAGTCTCTTCTGAATACCTTCAGACACTTGTGGATATTGCAAACGAACGCTTTGAAGAGAACAAGAAGCGTATCGAGCGTTTCCAAAACGCCTTTCGGGATGCCGTTTCTGCACCAGCGCCTCGTCGAAACCCAGAGGGGCAAGAGTGGGAAGATGCCGCAGCGAGACGGGAAAGGAAACGTGCCGAGGGTCTGCGCAAGAAAGCTGAGCTAAAAGCCAAGCAAGAAGCAAACACAAATGATGGAAATGAGCTCAGTGATAGCGAAGAGAAAGAACACACGGGCCTGCTCTTTTGAGGTATAAGTTGATGTACACTTTGATTCCTCAACATAGCTTTTTTTTTTCGCTCCCAATACCGTAATGTACACGTACGTTCATGTCTGGGCATGCCAGAACCCATCCTCTCTATATCTCTATAGAATCGTTCACAATTCTCATTACAAGTCCCCGTGGAGTTCTGTCTCTACGAGACAACCTTCTCGACCCAGCTCTTCTCTAGCTTCTTGACCTCAGCCTTGAAGTTTTCCACCTCCTGCCAGCAGTCGAGCGGCCGTCGGTCGTGCTCTCGCAGACATCGGATAACCTCGTTGCGTGCACCTTCAACACCCTCGGGAAGATCACGCACTTGCTTGCGCGCCTCGAGCTTTTGACGCATTGCCTCAATTTCCTTGCTGACGGTGTACTGACTTGTGCTGTTGTCGTCCTTAAGGTCGGCGTTAGAAAGCTTCTCGTGTGCGATCTTGAGGGCTTCGGCCTCTTTCTTCTGGAGCTTCTTGAGCTCCTCGGCCACGCGGGCCTGGATCTGGAGCTCGATTATCTTGGATCGAGAGGCATCAGTCTGTTGAGGTAGAAAGCGGCTCTGTTAGCTTCACTGTAACCCTGCATAGCTTGCTGGTGGGATTTCGGTATGGAAGAATGTACCTCGTTGCTAGACTGTAGTGAATCTACGAGATCTTGTGAGATGCCGTTGGGCGCTGAGCTGTTTATTGGCAAGCTGTCAGTTACTGATTGAGATCAATCAAGATGATTTACGAATCAGGAACAACATACGCCTTCCACACATGTGAGGAGATTGGTTTCGACTCGCTGGAACCCATTGTGTCGACCTCAATGGCTGTGCAACAATGTTCAATACCCAGCTCGTGATAGCCTTCCTGGAAATTTCCGGCGTTGATCGGGAGCATCACGGAACGGCCATAGTTCTGCCTCAGGTTTCAAGACCTGCCGTGACGAAATATGTGGCGTGAAGTATGGCGCAGGTTGTGGCGCACCACCGTTCACCGAGACCTGGTCATCAGGAGCGGTTGTTACATTATGCTGCCAATCCGCACAGTCAATTAATATGTCCGTGCTGTCGCGATTCCGACTAAACATGGCATAATTAACGATCTGTTATTCCTTTTCTTTGGGGATTAAGCCAACACCATGCTTGCTCAGATCTGAATCTGTCCTGGAGTAATAAAGATGATTTATCCGAACTCTAACAACATATGAACATCTCGGGCAAACATCCGCTGCCACTGAGGAAACTGCTTGTATGTCACATAACCCTGCTTACAGTTCATTACTGTGGACTCGCCATCAGATGTATGCTAGGCAACTGGATGGATTGGAAGGATTAAAAGCAAGCATCAGATTCAGGGCAATCGCCTGAACAAGATGTAAGATTTCCTTTTCTAGAATCGAGATAGTGCCCGTCTGTGGGTCGTATCTAGCTTCCCAAGGCAATGGAACCGAGCTTTCACGCACTGAATCATTTTACCTGTGACGCCAAGAGAATTGTCGGTCGACGCGATATCTATATTGGACGACAAGGCCGGCATGCATCGTGAAGTATGGGTATTTGTCCGTTATCATGTTAGACGGTGACACGGGCCGCAGGTGCAGTTTGTGTCAAACCTGACGTCGGAATTGAATTCCATCAACCACAGCACGGGAATTATAAGATTGCGGGCCGCCTTTGATCCTGGACCACGATGTCTACCAGGGTCCATGTTAGTTGTTACCCTGTCTTTGAGGCTTGTATTCCATGCTGGCAATCTGACAATGCTTAACCGACCATAAAAATATCGAGTAATTATAAAACTCTTCTCGTTATTTTGGAGGTAACGATTGTGGGTGCAGCGATTATTCATCTTATGCTCGCATGATCGGGTGCCCGGGTTAGTCGGCTGTTTCAGTCAGTTCGTTTTCGTCCACTATAGCTCGGGTTTGTGTCAGGCGAAGAAGAACGGAAGGCTGGAACAAATGTGTTTATCCAAACATAAAACAGGAAACATAGAAACAAGTTGTGCTGTCCAGCGTCTGCGGTGTAGCGATGATGTGATGCCATCAATTTCTGAGACAAGTACGGAGTATCTACGTAGAATCGTTCCATTTCCATTCCCAACGGGATGCCTCTGAGAGTCGAGGTTGAGAAGCCTCCAACTCTTGGCGGCAGTGTTATGGGGCATCGAGTGGTTAGCAAGCGCCGCAACGGCTCAATACCCGTATTCTTGCAGCAGGTCTGGCCGTTGACAGCCACTCACCCCTGAAGAACACAGCTAAAAAACTTGGTCGCCATTCCAAAAGGGGTCTGGGAATTGCTTCCACGAGCCAGGGCCAAGTAGTGGCTGGTTTCAGGAGCACAGGTGAACCAGGGTGAGGTCTGACTGGTCCCTTAAGCAGCCACTAAATCACCTTCTTTTCCCCGTCGGCGGCCAACTCTGAGATCTGGCAGCGACATCTCTCATCCAATTGGCCATATCTTGAATAGCCACGCCGTTACTACTGCGGCTACCCCTGTCGTGGCAAAAGGCGATCAAGGCCTATTAAGGTCGAATGACCACTAACCAGCGAAGGGAGCGCTCCCAGTAGCCAGGTACGGAGCAGAGCACATGTTTTCTCCATGGAAGAGGCGCTTACATGCTCGTGTATGTGTCCAGCTTTGCAGCTGTTCTCTGTGGTATAGTGCAAGATATGTAGGTAGAGTGATATACGTGATCGAACCACATCCACAATTCATGGAATAAATTATCGGTTCCATGAAAAATGCGGGAACAAGAAATACATAGCACGCCTTGCAAGGGGTTCCGGATGAATTTGGTAGCCACTCAGAGTGTTGATAACTTGACTCGCTGCATCTCGTTGGACGGAGCCAGGAGAAGCTGTAAGGGGCCCCTTGCTGTTGTACGTACCACCTGTCCTACAGGGAGGGATCCTGGCCCAATGGACCTGGTAGCAAGTAAATCCTATCAGCGCCAAGTCGAGACCTAATTCAGTTTTGTTTGCTTGGTTGTGAGGGAGTCTGGGCTGACAAGAGGGCGGAGCAGGCCGGCCCATTTACATATTATCACAACGCCTGCTCCTAGGCCTATCTTCATTCCTGGTCTCAACACTGTTTGTATGGTGGTTCGGTTCTTTACCTGTTTCTTCTTCTTCTTTTGTCCTTGAGACATTTTATACATTCTTCGCTAAGGCTGGCCATTCCATTTTTCTGACGTCGACTGTTCTCGGTCACTGCTTGCCAGCTGCTCGTTTCGTTTCGTCTTCACCTGTGTCTCTACCTGGATCTTGGGTCTCGGAAAGCCTTGAAACATTCAAAAACAGCCCTTTTCCCCTACAGATCGGACTGAAAATTGTCTTGTCACGTCACGATTATCTCTGGTAGATCAGACCCTTTTTTTGTCTTGTAACAAGCGACTCACCGTACCGCACTGAGTTGCGTTGCACTGCCCTTATACGCGCCCAAACGTCGATCGTCTGTACGCCTGTCTCTACCTTGTCGCCGGACTGCGTACCAAGCGCCCTTGCCTCAGCTTCACTTCACTCGAACTTTTCTACTTTACTTTCACTTACTCGCGGCAATTGACGTCGACCCGTTCTTTACTGCAGATCTAAATCCAAATCCGCCAGAACAAAAAAAAGTCTGGAGAGATCATCAGCTAGTTCTGATTTCCTCCAGCTGCAACCGAGAACATTACCTCGTGGACGAGGTGAACATCGCTTAAAGACTTCAGACGTCATTGAGCACTGTCTTGACACTGGTTGATAAGTCGCCCTTGTTCTGCCTGGATTCTTTGTTGTCTCCATTGTTCTTTCGCTCGCTGCATTGTGTGTTGAACACGCTTCCACCAGCGCCAAATTACCAAGGTCACTACCGAACAATCCGCTTGTCGATCACGATTTATCAATACCACCGCCAAGTCAACACCTGGAAACGATCATGTTCTGACACTAGAGAACGAACACAAGGAGGAACAGCATACACTCACTTTCTTTAAAAAAAAACCACCACCAGTCTCTGTGTGCTTGCTTGGGATTCTTTATTAGTCGCACAATCGCCTTGTTTCATCATTCATTCACAGCAAACAACCAGATATCACTCTTTCTTTCTCATCTAAGGATTCCCATATAAGAAAAGCTCACCCGATCATTACTCGCGTCGCTCCCAGAGAGTCAACGCTGACAAAATGGATTTCACACGGCGCCGGATCGCCGACATCAGCTCGTACATACCTACGACAACACTCAAATCTCGTGCCGAAGCAGCTCACGGAGATGCTGAAGCTACTCCCAACTACCACTCCAATCTCGACGGTGTTAACCAACCTATGAATATGCTATTTAAGGATGCTTTATGGTGGACACTGGGTATCATGGCCCTCATCGTTTTGTGGATTAGAATCGTCGAGATTCTATGGGCAAGACTCCGACATGTGTCAGCCATGAACGCGCCTGGTCACAAGCAGCAATACTGGAAGATCTCCCAGTGGACATGGATGCCCAGCTTAAAGAAGAATATCATCTATGCTCCTCTGTGGAACAAACGTCACAACCGAGAGTTCAAACTCTCTTCTGCTATCAGCATGGGCACTCTCCCTTCACGACTTCACTTCACCATCCTTTTCATCTACCTGGGCAGCAACTTTGCCTACATGTTCGTTCTCAACTGGGCTAATGAGAACAAGTTTGCCTTTTGCGCTGAGCTGCGAGGCCGCTCAGGAACGTTGGCACTTGTTAACATGGTGCCCTTGATTATCTTTGCTGGACGTAATAACCCTCTTATTGCGTTGCTCAAGATCAGTTTCGACACTTACAACCTCCTCCATCGCTGGATGGGTCGCATTGTCGTTCTTGAGACTATCATCCATACTGTCGCCTGGCTCATTGCTGCTGTAGATGACCTGGGTTGGGATGGTGCTGGTCGTCAGATCACGGGCATCCTCTTCTACGGCTCGGGAGCCGTAGGTACGGTGGCCATGACTCTCCTCGCTTTGCTTTCCGTCTCGCCTGTACGACATGCCTTTTACGAGACCTTCCTAAACGTTCACATCATCTTGGCCTTTGTAGCCTTCGTTGCCACCTGGGCTCACTGTGCCTCCTCTACCCTTCCTGGAGGTCTGCCCCAGCTCCCATGGATTATGGCCATCATGGCTCTTTGGTTTTGCGATCGACTCTCTCGCATGTTCCGCCTTTTGTCCGTCAACTGGTCATCAAAGGGCTGGACCGAGGCAGTGTGTGAGGCCATGCCCGGCAACGTCACTCGAGTCACCCTCCACCTGCCACGATACAAGGACATCGAGCCTGGCACCCACGCTTATCTCCGCATCTGGGGTGTTTGCGCATGGGAAAGCCACCCCTTCTCGATCTGCTGGACCAACCACGTTCGTGACAGCAGCCTGCCCATTGCTGAGAAGGAAGGTTCTAGCACGGTCGACAAGTCAACCATGACGACGAGTGTTTCTTTTCTGATCGCAGCTCAGACAGGCTTCACCAAGAAGCTCTACGATCGTGCTTCTCAGTACCCTGGAGGCCTTCGCGCCAAGGCTGCCATGGAGGGCCCCTACGCCGGACACCACAGTCTCGATTCGTATGGCCACGCAGTGCTCTTTGCTGGATCGACTGGAATTACTCACCAAGTCTCGTACATCCGTCATCTTCTCGAAGGACACAACCAAGGTACGACTGCCACTCGACGTATTACCCTCGTTTGGATCATCCGTGAATACGAATCTCTCGAATGGGTACGACCATACATGGACACAATCCTCCGCATTCCCAATCGAAAAGACGTTCTCCGCATCCAGATCTTCGTTACCCGTCCTCAGAACCCACGCGATATTGTCAGTGCTAGCGCCACGGTGCGCATGTTCCCAGGACGGCCAAACGTTCCCCTTATTCTGGAAAGGGAGGTCCAGGAGCAGATGGGCGCCATGTGTGTCACAGTATGTGGACCTGGCGCTCTTGCTGACGACGTTCGCGGAGCTGCCAGGGCGGTGCAAGGTTCGAGCGTGGTGGACTTTGTAGAAGAAAGTTTCACCTGGTAGACAGACTATGGTCACAAAGCAGGGGCAGAAGTAATCAAGGGGTTCCATTCAAACAGTATATATTTTACGGAAAGGGCAGTTTATGTCATGAAGACACCCATGGAGATATGTCCAGGACAATCATAGCGTCACGCATTTCTATAGCGATCAAGTTACTGGAGATTTTGAGAGCCTATCATTGAAACAATGTGAATGTTTATATAAGTGATGTCTTTGTAATATAGCCAGCCAGGCCCTGGTGACCCAGTTCGTTAATTCATGGGATTATATGTGACATTAGATTGATCTGTGTTCCAGGGTCCAGCCCAACGAAACTGCCGGGTCTGGTGCCTTATTAGCGTCGTAGGCGTGGACCTGCCCCCGGAGTCTGGGAGTGCCCCGCAGTTCACGCCAGGTACTCTCTGCCCGTGTTAGCACTGTAGGTTAGTAGGAGGTAGGTAGGTAGGCCCTGGGCTTAATGGAAATACGTACCTTAAGTCGCGTCTTCCATTTCAATCAGCAAAGACGCGATCTCTCCCATGGGTCTCTTTGTCTCATACAATCTTGATACGAGTTATTCTTTGCCATTTGTCCACATACCAAGAAGAAACTGATAGTCGAATTTAAATTGCACTTTTGACACATTTTCAGCCCATCGCACCGATGCCTACTCGAAGGCGGGACTCAGACGAAGAGTCCCAGTCACGATCGCCTTCTCCAGCACCTCGAGCAGCACAATCGCATCGAAACCTCACCGTGCGAGAACGGGAATCTAGTCGCTCCGTCTCGGGGTCAAAGCGAAAGCGAGCAGATACACAAAACGGCGAAGCCTCAAATCATAGAAGGCGGACTGCTGAACCTTCTTATGACAGCAACGACGAAAGTGACAATGACGATGTATACGACCCCGATCAGCCATTGGAAGAGCGTCGTCAAGTCCAACAGGGATTCAGAGACTTACTCCGCGGACTGACAGAGAACTCGGAAGAGTACCTGCAGGCCGATTCACGTGGGATTTACGACACTATTATTCGTGCCAATGAATTGTCAAAGAAAGTACGGCAGACGACCGAAGCCACGATCGACTCGCGATTACTTGTCAGCACGACCGATCTGTCTTATCGAAAAACTCTACGGTTGACTCAAGGAAGCCTTTCACAGGGCGTGGATGTGGATGAGTTTGTGTCAAAATGCATCACGTATATGAGGCATGGAAGAGGAATTATAGATGATGACGCCCCCGAGCTTTCGAGCACTCAGCGCCAGAGAAGAAGAACTACAAGAGGCGACGAAAACGGGGATGATGATATTGGCGACGAGGGCGACATGATGAACTGGCCTCACCTTGGCCGTTTCGCTGCTTTACCATATATCCGTCGCCCTGCTCTGCCTGGGTTCCTCCTCGGTCCCCTATCAGTCGAGAAGAAAGCTCGAAAGATTGCCAAGCGAAGTGCGCCATTCAGGCCAAATAACTTGACAGAAACTCGCCCGGAAGTCCTCAACGTTGAAGATTTGGCACAGAAAGAGAACGATCTTACAGCAATCTGTGGCAAGATACTCCACCAATTACAAAACATTCAAGCCCACCTTCAACAAACCGTATCGGACAGTATTGATGACGATATGGACGACGAAGAGAGGAACAGGATCATGCACCAGTATGGTCTCCGTAGTACAGGTGGCATCGACTTGATGCGCTTCGTCGTGAACCCCAAATCGTTCGGCCAAACTATAGAGAACATGTTTTACGTCAGTTTTCTTATCCGAGATGGCCGTGTGGAAATCGAATTTGATGAGTTTGGTCTTCCCGCAGTTGGTAAGTCAGCCATCGTGGAGTTATCCCTATGTCGCTAAGTTGTATTGTAGCCCCGGTAAATAAAGAGGATGTCGAGGAAGAGGACGAGCCAACACGCCGCGGCGCAGCAAAGCACCAGGCAATTCTATCTATGGACATGGAGACCTGGCAAGACATTATAGACACTTTTGGCCTGAGGGAACCCATGATTACACACAGAAAGGATATATCAAATTCAGGGCCTGGCGCCAGGGGATGGTACAGCTGAGGAATGACAAGGGCGAATGAGTTGAAAGAACATGTCGAGTCTTCCGGATCCATTGTCATACAGCCCCAAGATACCTTTGATGCTGCTAACGGCCAGGCACGACTTCGGCGATAGCGACGAGTCTCATGCGCCGGTTGATGGCAAACTTTTGGTGGGACTTCTTTGTTCATGACTTTGCCTCGTCGTTACTATGAGCACAGACAGTATAGGATTGGTGCTGTTGGTGGCATCCTGTCTTTGTAAGAGAGTGCGCCTGTGCACGACAAGAGGTGTGTGGTCTCGGTATATTTTTGGCGCATGTCATATACCAACAAAGAAAGGACTCGGATCAAAGATGATGAATAAACAAAGGCTCCTTCGAGCTTTCGAGAGCGCTCTTCTCGTCTATTCATAATACCCACTTGTCCACTTGTCTGCAACCTCCTTTCCTGTCCATGTTCCAAGTGTCCTGTCATCTCAAAAGCTTTTATACCCCCATACAAGTAGACTTTTGGTTTTAGGACTACATTCCTGGGCTCTACATTCATTCGCCTCTTATCCCTCAATACATCCAACGTCACTTATTGTCTGCCCTTTTGTTCATCTTCCCAATATGGCTGTCGCCGCCGTGCAGGAGCACTTCGGCAACTTTTTGCACGATGCCAAATCTCGGTCAGAAAAGACTATGCAAAGCTGGGATAAGGAAAAGACTAGCCTTGTTTCGATTCTCGACAACTTTTACGAACATGAGTGTTTGAAAGTGCACCCTGATCATCTAGAAACCCTGAAAGTCTTGACAAGGTTTCATGCAAAGGCTAAAGACTGTGTCGAAGCGATATTCAACACTTGCAGTGCTTCACAACGCAAAGATGCCGATGATTTCGGAATTGGTCTGATGCAACTGGCATCTTCTGTCAAGCAAACCAGAGACGATGAGCTTCAACGATTGGAGATAGAGGCCAGAACATCTAAAGACACATTGGAACAGTTTCAGGCTATGGTCGAAACACGTGAAGCCGATAGTCGTAGGTCAATCGAGGCTACGAGAAACTGGAAACAGCGGGAGGATTCCTCTCCGGTTAGCGCTGGGCTCGGGTTCGAGAGAGCTCATTATGACGGAAAAAAGAAGGACCCTTTTACAACCTCGAAAGCTAAGAGACGGGAGCGGATTTTAAAGGCTGCTGTCTCCCCTGTCTCTAGGAATGCTCCTGCTCGCTCACCTATGAGAAGTCCTACCAGAGGCATTCCCAGAAGTAGACCTGCTCGCACCCCAAGCCCCCCGAAGATATCACCGACAGTCAGGGACCCTTCGACCCCGAGAAAATCGCGAGCATCCGAAAGCATGCAATCACATGACGAAGTGTTTGAATCTGAAAGGCTCGAAAACATACACCCAATGATGGGAGAGTCGATCAGGGCTGCCTCGGAACTCAACCAAGAATATGAAGACAGCCTGGTTGTGATCAATGACGACGAACTGCCTGGCTGGGAGAACGGGAATGACGATGATGAAGAACACTGGCAAGGTAAGTTCCATACCCTTTGTAGCGAACCAGAAGCTAAAAAGACCCTTGCAGACGAAGAAGATCCTGCTCAGAGACACGCCTTGAACGAGCTTTCTGCCAGGAACAGCAGGCTCGTCGAACAAAACAGTGATCTGAGCACTGCGAACGAGGATCTTCGCGAGGAGAATGACAAGTTCCAAGAAATGATCGGCGTGCTCACAAATAGCAACAATGAGTTGAAACGAGAGAATGAAGAACTTCGTACACGGCCAGGCTACCAAGGACTACCTGTCGATGACACCTATCAAGCTGGCGTGGGAGTGTTGGACAGTCTTAACCCCGACCTGGAGATTACAGACCTGGCGATC
Source organism: Fusarium sporotrichioides (assembly GCA_019054645.1). Classification (NCBI taxonomy): domain Eukaryota; kingdom Fungi; phylum Ascomycota; class Sordariomycetes; order Hypocreales; family Nectriaceae; genus Fusarium; species Fusarium sporotrichioides. The sequence goes on from JAHKNS010000002.1 coordinate 7,250,138, forward strand.
CCAGACTCACCTGCGGAACCAGAGCAACACGAGAAACCTGCTTCACCAGTATCGCCCGGCCCATCAGACACGGTTTCATCACAAGCTTCGATTCGAGGTACTGCAAATAAGTCTACCACTGCGCCGACAAAGGCAAGCGAGCCCGTCCCCGGATCTCTACACAGATTCGGCACATCAGACATGGCTTCTCCAGATGATGTCAGCCCATACCCTGATAGCATGAGTAGCATGAGTGGCATCGTAGAATGCCTCCGTCAAGCAGTAGTACGCTGCAACAATGACATACAGAGGTGTCAGAAGGACATGAAAACTTCACTTGGGCGCGAAACCTCTTCAAAATTCCTGCTCGAATGCTGGGAAAATGCAACAAAGAAGCACCGTCACGATTTCCAACAGACGATCAAGTATTTTCAAGCAACCAAGAGCAAACCTCCGCCATCGAGAGATGACTTTCATGCGGGCTCCAGCTCATTGGGGGGGTCACCTCGTTCTGCAGGCTCACCAAGGTGGGCTTCTCAGCAGAAATACCAGCCGCAACGCAAAGGCTGGAATCATGTGGCATCAAGCCGCATGTCTGACACCTCCGATGAAACACAGTTCACCAGATTTGGAGGCTCTCCTCCGTCCAGTAGTATGGTCAGCTCATTCGACAGTGATTTCGTTGGAGGTTCGCGGTGGGATCCGCCAGCACATGTTTCTCCCAAGTCTGGAAGCACTCCGGGGCTTGCTGGCTCGAAGGAAAAGCCTCATGAGCCAGAGCGTGTGCAAGAATCATCCCCGGTGGAAGGTTCTTCTGATAAGAAGAGTTCTACCCAGGAAGGCGGTCCTTCTACGAGCGGAGACGGCTTGAAGAAGAATCAGTCTGAGCCCGAACCGCAACCCCGGCCCCAAAACTCACAAGAGAGCTCTGGTCTCAGGACTGACACAAGAGGCACCGAGTCATCAGACAGTGACAATGTCAAACACAAGAAGAAACGCAAGAGAGTTTCCTTTATGGACTTGATATTGAGCTTCAATCCATTGCTGGTGGCTATCGTGTTCTACCATGGTTTACTCGTGTCTCAGATCGACAGCTGGATTGACCGATGGGTGCGCCGCCCCTGGCGTCGGTACAATATTGCAATTGCCATACCCATCATATTGACGACCGTGTTCTTGTGCTTGTACACCAACACTTACAGCATTTATTTGGTTGTACAGAGAGAGCGGAACATGTGGCGTGAGGCCAACAACATGGCGAAGAGCCTTATGTTGAAGAGAACCGCTATGCCATCGACAGTATCGCTCTGGGGCCTCAGCGAAGAACAAGGATTGGTAAAGCAGGGTGTTGGCGACTTTGTGGAGTTTATGTGCTGGTCTCTAGGCATTACAGCTTTGAAGAACTCGGCGGGCGTTTGGATGTTGAATCAGTGGGCAGTTGTGTGTGGCTTTTTTTCTTTTGTGTTTTCTCATGGTAAAGTTGCTTCTGAGGGTTGGTATAAGTAAGGTAAAACTGACCTTAATTGGCGGGCAATAGAGGCCCAGCTGAGCAGAGGCAACTTTCTTGGACATAGGTACAGATGAGCTGGTAAAGGGGTTAACAGACAAGATTGTTTTCTATTACTTTAACTATCAAGTATCTTTCATCAAATTCGCAGATTATTAATGTGCTCTTGTACCGTTTCACCCGAGTCTGATCAAACATCGATGGATTGCTTTGGCAAGCCTAGACTGATGAGGAAATATTGGCCGTTCTGTTGACGAAGCCGAGGTTGATACAACTACCACGGTACAATAGGACGGGTTCTCGGGGCTCAACAACTGGCCGAATGGATCAGCTAAGAATATGTTGTGGAATCAAAAATGACTTGAGAATGAATTACTAAGCAAAGTGAGATAGAGAAACAAGAGGTTCTTTATTTGGAATTTGTTTCGATCTTCCAAGACTGGATATGATCCCGTGTATCTGTTGTCTTAATAGTGTACAAGGCAAGATTTATTAATAAGGCAGTATATTCACATGATGAATAGATTTTAAAAAGAATCCACTTTTCGGCTCCAGCTAAAATACATTGACTTTTCAGCAGCAATTCCATGCATGACCCTGGAAATCGTGCGAGATTTATCGGCCGAAATGGATAACAATCAATTAGTAGCTACTACCTAATAGTAAATGTTGATGTCATGACCAATTCCGGTTGAAACTCCGCCTTGACATAACATACGACCCCCATCTATCTACCTGTAAAGTACTAAGCTTAGTACTATTTATTACTTGGTAATTCCTCGTCATGATACGTTATTCAGCCCCCATTAATAAATACTTAAATACCGAATTACCCAGATTCTTCCAGCTGCAAAAGAGATCTTTTAGACTTTCACGTGCTCTTGGATTCAACGTCATACATCCTTCAACTCCAACCTCAACAACAATACTTGGATCTTCATCATCATCATCATCATCAACTTCTTCATTTACTCTTCCCATTCAAAATCGCAGTTTTACTTCCTCTTCACAACTACATTCACAAGAATCTATCTTTGCAGAAATGTCTTCCAAACTCATTCCTTCAGACCCTGACCACGTTATGGTCATTCGCAATGTCACGCCCAACATTGCAACCTTCTCAGTACCCTTCTCACGATTCGGAAAGGTCAAGATTGGTGGTCGAGGCACTTTAGGTTTGTTTCTTACCTTGATCAGTCACAGAACTGCGCAAAACTGACACACTCAATAGTCAAGCTCACTTCTGGAGGTCTCGCTGTCTTTTCACCAGTAGCACTCACAAAGGCCACACAAGCTAAGGTCATTGAGATGGGAGGCGATGTTCGATACATCGTTGCCCTCGACTACGAGCATCACATCTTCATCTCTGAATGGGCAAAGGAATACCCATCAGCCAAGATCATCGGCCCAGAGGGTTTGCCTGAAAAGCGCGCCAAGCAGACTGATGACCCCAAGATTGGTAACGAGGAATTCGCCGTTGTCTTCAACAAGGAATCCAAGCGAGAGACCAGGATCGACCCAGAATTCGATGCTGATTTTGATTACGAGTACGTTGACGGACATGCCAACCTCGAAATTGTCTTCTGCTACAAACCCGAGCGTGTCTTGATTCAAGCTGATCTGCTCTTCAACTTGCCACCCACTGAGCAGTACAGCAAGGTCCCTGAAGCAGAGCTCCCCGATGATGGGGCTGTCGGCAAGCTTTTCGCCTGTGTTCAGAACCCCCGTGGTGATACCAAGTGGCTGCAGCGCTTCAACTGGTATTTGCTCGCAAAGAACCGCGACAGCTTCAACGACAGTATGGCCGTTATCGCTCAGTGGGATTTCACTACCATGATTCCTTGTCATGGAGATGTTTTGGAAGGTGATGGAAAGGAAGTCTTTATGAAGGTGTTTGATTGGCACATCCAGGGTAACAAGTAGATGCGCAGCAGATGATTCATGGAGAGGTGGCGGCAAGGAGTTGGGATACTGGCACAGAGAACATATTGACCTGCCTAGAATTAATACTTTTCTTCTGTACAAAGGCAAGAGTAAGCTACAAGCCTAGTAGTAAACACATATATAATACAAAACAATAAGCATCAATTACAAAATGGGGTATAATGCTAACTCGAAGCCCGAACACCATTACAGCAATCGTCAGCACATTTACTTTTACCCTTGTCCAATGTACGCCTTATCACGCCCTTGCCTTTGTCGACAACCGTTTCGTCCGATACAAACTCCCGATGTCGTGACGACTCTGCAGCAGAAGCGCTTGAAGGCTTTCTGGCACTTTCAAAATGAGCGGTTTCGGGAGCTGGTATCGGTTGCCCTGATCTTGACTTTGATGGAGGCTCGGGCTCCATTTCCACAAATCCAAACATGGGAGAATCAGTCACCAGTTCCCCTCCCTTATAAAGAAAATCGCTAAGCTTCCCCAGTATCGCAAATTCGAGCTTGAGTTTGACTGAATATCCGACTGCCTTTACGCCTTGCTGCCAAAGAGGATTGTTGGTAAAGCCGACTGCTAGTAACGGGATGTCGATGAGTACGAGCAGAACGTTGATGAAAATAAGATGCCATAGGACACGGCTAGTTCGGTGTTGCGGATCCTTCGTCCTGATGATATTGGTCGTTTTCCACAGATAAATGCCAGAAAGAATGAAATTCTGTATGCAGAATATTGTCAATTGAACCTTTTCAACCTTGACGTATGCGGCGTTGCGGTCGAGTTTCTGTCGATGGCCAATGGCGAAGATGAGGACAGTGATTGCGCTGTGCCAAATGGCAGCATTGACAATAACCATCCACTTGGCCCAAGACAAGACTTTTGGATTCTTGACAACTAGTTCAAGTCGGGAGTACAGGACAAGGGCTTGGCCAGTAGTCACGAGCATCCATCCGATGTCATTGATGATCATGTCCGGCACGTCGCCAACGATGTCGAGGTAGCGGATCAACCAGCCAGCCGCGTATGGCAGTATACCGACAGAAGCCGCAGTGAGACTCCAGAAATACAAATCGCTGCGTCTCCTGGATGAAGTGAATATTAGAGCAAGTAACTCGATGCCATTGTAGAGCGAGATAGTAGCGCAGATCTATCCGAGGAGTAAGCGTTAGTCAGTTGTTCGAAAAGCAGACTATGAGGGGATTCGTACAATGACCATTATTGCCTCCAGGGTATATTTTCCATTGGGCATGATCCTCAGCATAGCATCGTTGCGACTCTCGAGAGCCATCTTGGCCTACTTTGGGCGCGGTGAGGCCGTGTCATGGGCTGGAGGAGCAGAGAACAAGGCTCTGAAAAAGCGAAGCATGAGGAGGACCAGCTATAACTAAATTACAATGACAGTCAGGACGGGAATAGTTGTGACGATTTACACCGCCCCAGGGAGCGTAGATCTGTGGTAAGGGTGCTGTATTTGCAATTTGTAGGTAGGGAGAAGAGCTGAAGAGACTGGTGCGCCAAGTCAGTACGTATACAGGGTGTGATATGCCTAAGGTTCCCGCGGATGTCTCCGAAGGAAACTTATTGATTGATGAAGCTGCTGGTGTGGCTGCTAGGTTTGGGCTATGCGCTTTGGAGGCTTGGAGTCTGCTTTAGCTGTCTCTGATCCTTGTCATGAACCAGAGACGGGTAAACGGGCACGGATGGACGGCTTTCCGTTGCAGGGGATGGGGACAGAGGGACAGACATGACTGCCGGAGCGAGTAAATCATAGGCAGACAGATCTTCTCTATGCAATCTCCATGAGACAAAAAAGTCCAAGTTGGCTGCATTTGGCGCCTATCATCGGTACTTGCTTGTATATATAACCTATTCGACCAGGGATGATTGATGAGGAAATGAGCCGTCCTCAAACATTGCTGCCTCATGACTCGTCAAAAATACGAAGCAACTTCGATGCATGAAAATACTTGTATATTCGGTTAGCCATGCAAAGAAGCTTTTTGATTAACGGACGGCCTTGAAAGTTTATCGAGAGCCGGCCCCTGCTTCTGACAGAAGCAAGTACGCCGCCAATTGAGTAAATCAGCAGGCTTATCCTGTGCTGAGCTACTGATGAGCATGGGAGACTGAAGGTGGCAAGTTATATCTTCTGGTGAAATTTGAAAGTGAATTTGTTAATGAACGATGGGAAGACTGTCAATATATTGTCTTAGATGTCTTGTGATAGTCTCCATATGACTCCCCCACAATCCCCAACCCAACAGTGGAGTGCGTAGGGTAGGTATCGGGCAAGCTAACAGGCACGCACCTCTTATCTTATCGTACCTACTATCTGCGACAACTACGCCGTCATTCTCCAGTGCCTACTTCTCTACTCCCATATCGCAACCTCTTCTGACTTCAACTTCTCCCTGCGCAACCTTTCCTACGACTTCATCGCCGCTTTACTGCCATTGTATCTCGCACACAGAATGACATAGGGCGCCATGGCTGAGTACGGGCGTATGGACCCGTTCTCCTTCGCGGGTTCCAAGGATGTCCATCATCCTGTGAGCATTCGCATGTAAGAAAGGTCTCTTAGTAACCAAAGTCCGAACTGACCTTTGCGAAGAATGAACCTTGAGGGCGAGGAACCCCCGTTCAAGTTCTCAACCCTTCTTGAGCGCCCGGACTTGCGCCACGTTGGCTCCAACATCAGGTGCGCCATGCTGATGATCTCCAAACCATCTTTGCGGCAGGCTAACTAGAGCTACTAGCCCCAATTCCGATCTCTATGTTACTGTCCAGGTTTGGTCCGGCTCCAAGCCCTTGACTGTTCCGGTTCAGACTGCCTACAAACCCTTCCGATCCGAACGAAAGTATGATGCCCATAGAGTTTGGAGCGCCATAAGCTGATCAAGATTATAGATGGAACGAGTGGATTCAGCTGCCCATTACATACGACTCTCTACCGGCCAATTCGTGCCTGGCCATTACAGTATGGGATCTTTCGCCTGTAGGCGGAGACGACGCTATTGGTCACGCCATTCCCTTTGGAGGCACAACTTTACCTATGTTCGACGACGATAACCAAGCACAGAAGGGACGACAGAAGTGCCTTGTCCACCGACATAAACATGCAGATGGCACCGATAATACGACGACACCCGCGCTGGTTTCGACCAAGAAGAAAACATCTCGAAAAGGACAACTTCCTCCCCTGGATAAAGACGCAGAGGAATTGGACAGGATGGAGACTTTGTTTAAGAAGCACGAAATGGGCGAGATACCTAGAGTTGATTGGTTAGATCAGATGGTGTTCCGAAGTTTCGAAAAACGAGGCCTCCAAGCAGCCAAATCATCAATGAAAATGCTCCAGAGACAGCAAGCTATAAACGGGGAGCACGATATGGAGGGCCAAAATGGCGAGGAAAACGATGGACGATCCGGTCAATCGACATTCTTACTCAATATTGAGCTTCCACGATTCGACTTTCCCGTCGTTTTTGCCGATCACGAATACGGCCCGCCTCCTATATCGGCCCTCCAGAATCTCTCAGTCTCCCAGGCCAGTATCGCTCACCGTCAACCACAAGTTCAGTACGGCCCTGGTATCAACGCACTAGGCGAACACTCCACAGCTCTTGGGGGCCGACTGATCAAAGTTTATGATCCCGAAGCTGGGCATAGAGACAATCCTGCAGAGGCCAAACACAGAAGACTCTTCCGAAGCTCACACCGACATGGCATTCTTGACAAGGACCTCAAACCGAACGCAAAAGTTCGAGATGAGCTTAATTTGATCATGTCGTACTCCCCAACTCATGTCCTCACCCCAGAGGAAACTGATCTGGTATGGAAGTTCCGCTATCATTTGACCAGAGACAAGCGAGCTTTGACCAAATTTGTCAAATCAGTCAACTGGAACGATCAGAGTGAATCAAGGCAGGCCATACAGGTACTTGGTCGTTGGACCGCTATTGACATTGATGATGCCCTTGAACTTCTTGGGCCGTCTTTTGATAACTCTGCTGTCCGTTCATACGCTGTAGAGCGACTTCGCAAAGCTGACGACGAGGAATTACTGCTATATCTTTTACAATTGGTCCAGGCTCTCAAATATGAGCATATATCAACTGAAACAGAAGAGGAGAGCTGTCACGATTCATCTTTGGCTCGGTTCCTGATCCAACGCGCGGCAGCCAACTTCCTATTGGGAAACTATCTCCATTGGTATTTGATGGTAGAGTGCGATGATCCCAGTCCCGAGCAAGGTGTCGATAACCGCAACATCTACCGCAAGGTTGCTTACGACTTTATGGTTGAGCTTGTGAAGCAGCCGGATGGTCAGGAGACACGCAAAACTCTATTACGTCAAGCAGAGCTGGTCGCCATACTCTCGAGGATTGCGCAAGAAGTCAAAACGTCAAACGAATCGGTTGCAAAGAAGGTTGACAAGGTAAAGCATTTCTTGGCTGACCCCAAGAATGAGCTCCTGACTTTCGATCCGCCTTTGCCAATGCCGCTTGACCCTTCGGTATTGGTGACGGGAATCATCCCAGATCAGACAGTGGTTTTCAAGTCATCGCTCAATCCATTCAAATGCACATTCAAGACATCAACGGGAAGCTCGTATCCCATCATCTTCAAACTGGGCGATGATCTGAGACAAGATCAACTTGTCATCCAAATCATCACTCTTATGGATCAATTGCTACAGAAAGAAAATCTGGATCTCAAGCTGTCACCATACAAAATTCTGGCAACCAGTACCTCGGCTGGTGCTTCGCAGTTCGTACAGTCGGCAAGCTTATCAAGTATTGTCAACAAGTTCAAGAACAACCCAGCTTTGGCGTATCTCAAATATCATAATCCAGATGACAGACAACCTCTTGGTGTCCGGCAGGAAACTTTGGATACATATGTAAGATCTTGCGCTGGCTACTGTGTCATAACCTACATCCTCGGTGTTGGTGATCGTCACCTGGAGAACCTTCTCCTTGCGCCTGACGGCCACTTCTTTCATGCTGATTTTGGATTCATCCTTGGCCGTGATCCCAAACCTTTTGCACCACTGATGAAGCTTTCGAAAGAAATGGTGGACTGTATGGGCGGCGTACAGTCGGAGCACTATAAACAGTTCAAGCAGTACTGTTTCTTGTCATATACGGCGCTACGCAAGTCATCGAACCTTATTCTCAACCTCTTTAGCCTTATGGTCGATGCTAACATCCCTGATATCCGACTTGAGCCGGACAAGGCAGTGCTCAAGGTCCGGGAGCGCTTCCATCTGGAGCTGAGCGAGGAAGAGGCATTGAGATATTTCGATCGGGTCATCGAGGATACACTGACAGCGTACGCGCCTGTTGTCATTGACAAATTGCATGAGTGGGCGCAAGCATTCCGGGCGTAGAGTCCTAAAGAGATGGTCGCATCTGGTGACGGAGTTAGGGCGTCGTGATACACAGGCAGTTAAAGCATGGGCTAGACAATGGACTAGTAATTTGATTTTGTTTATGTTCGTATATACACGTGAGCATGTGTTGTTTATATCAACCATCGAGACTCGTGTACTCATTTCGTCTTTTGCTTTTGCTTGGCGTCGCATACTGCAACAGCCAGGAGCTTGCAAGCATCATTACACCGTTGTCAGCCTATTTTTCTTTTTCGTCTCTTCATGTCTCACCAAAAGTAAAGACACCCTTGCCCTTGCGGAATCCCTGAAGACCCTGCTGCACAGCATTGCGCAGAGTCTCCTCTTCTGTATCCCAGTCCCACTTGACCTCCTCAATAGGGACGTCGCGGAACTGACCTGAACGGATGATTTGGAGGATATCGTTAATTGCGTGCTTCCTACCCGTTGGATCCTGCTCGTTCAGTCGGCTCAACCAGAAACCAGTGAAACGGATGTCCTTGAATATCAGAAGACCGAGAGGCAGTTGGACGGGCTGTTTGGCCATACCGCCATATGAGACTAGGGTTGCGCCGTTGCCAAGGGACCGAGCGATGGCGGTTGCTGACTTGCCTCCAACGCAGTTGAGACCGAGCCCGATCTCCTCACGGCCCTTGCGGGTGATCTCGGCGAGCTGATCTCTCCACTCACGGGATAGAAACTGTGACTCAGTGACAACGACGTCTGCGCCAAGATCGAGGAGCTCCTTCTTGAGGGTCTCGGTGGCCTCGGGAGTATCACGGTCGCGAACAACGTTGATGCTCCTGAGACCCCAGAGCTTACCGAATTGGATGGCGGCTCGTCCAACACCTGAGTTGGCACCGTTTTGGATGAACCACTGTCCGCTGCCGACTTCGAGTGGGCGCATGCCCAAACCCGCCTGAAGGCCAGCATTGGGACCGTAATGTCGCAAGATGCGGTAGGCGGTAGATGGGTTGACACTAACAGTCGCAACCTGTGTAGGAGTCAGGCCCTCTTTATCGATCTTGATAAACTTGTCGGTCTCATCAACGGCGTGAGTCCTCCAGGTTCCGAACTGGCCAATGGCAGGGATGACCCAATCGCCTTTCTGCAGCGATGAGGAGGGCGAACCGGTAGAGACGACCTCGAAAACACCTTCGTTACCGGGAATGGCGGAAGGCTCAGATGTGCCGATCAAGGAAGTAAACGGAGGCTTGGAACCATAGGTACCCTGGACGGTGTTGATGTCGGCAGGGTTAATGGGAGCGGCGAGTGTTCGTACAAGAACAGAGTTGGAGGGGATGGATGGCGAGATAGAGTGAGTATGGAGGCTGATGATTGTTTGTTAGATAGTACTACCGTTGAGTGGAATGAGTTGCCCACCTAAGCACATCAGAAGGCTCACCAGGCTTAGAGAAAACAAGGGCCTTTGCTTGTGTGTAGCCATAAGGACCCGACTTATATCGTGCCGCAGTTATGGGAAGTCTTGTCATATGTTGAGCGCTGAGCTTTGCCGAAGGTCGGATTAGCCCAGAGGCGAGGGGCCTGAGGCGCAAACACTGTGAGCTGGCCATGGTGGATGAACAAACTATCAATTAGTATGTGGTTGTAGAATGATTGATAGCTCTTCTTTAATTCAAGTTGTTTTGCGACTGAGCTCAACCTCTGACGAAACAGGTTCAGCCGAGCTCAGTCCAAATTGACGAAAGCTCTACAAGACTATGACGTTAGCGTGCAAGCGAACAACGGGCTTGTCTGCCAATCAGAGCATACGATTAAGCGGGGTCCTGAAGAGAGTCTTTGAATATCGGGGTCCAGAGTCGAATTGTGGAAAATTGGATCCCTTCAGCGATTGTGGAACGCGGGGGTTTCGATCTTGTACTGTACTTTCCTAGATCGGGAACTTCGAACGAGATGGGCAATGAAACATTTTACTCTGCAATAGGTAACTGATAATGAAACGGGCTTATTCTCGCTGCGTTGGTTTAGTATAGAAAATCCCAGGTACTTGACGATACTTTTACATTTCATCAAGTTTATCATGACTCGCGATGGTCAAGGGGAAGGAGAGTGTAAGTACCTACCTATCCTAACAGATTTCTCTCTCCTGGTTACCTCTTTGCTGGAAGGAATAAAGGGAGAACAAATCTGATCTCGAATCATGCACCATGCAATGGCCAATCTTCAAAGGCAAGACAATTTGATGAGACATGTTTGAAGGTCTTTTCCCTCTGTTCCTGGTCTCCCACGGAAACGCAATCCAGTCAGATCATTTTCTTTTTGTTGGTCAACCATCTCTGTCTTTGTAGGCCTAGGTTATGCCAAGCTCTCAACCAAGTTACACAGCGATATAAGAGAAATTAATCTCATCTCGGAAGAAACGTATTTTGCCGGTGTTACAGTGAGCGACGCTCGCTATAACACTCTCGAATTATTGCGTTTCATTACGGCATTCTGGCTATAGTAGGATCTTGCAAGGTCACATGGACTGTGATGCACGCGAGGAAATAAAGCATATCGCTGCTCACAACATTGACACTGGAGAACCGATAATGGCAATAATATTGGCAACCGAGGTAACGGAAACGCTGCCAAAGCAACTCCTATACCTTTCATCACAATCGATGACGATTGGTTTGTGGTAGTTAAAGATGGTGAAAGACATGATTAAGTAAACGGATGCTCGCAGACTGGGACGGCGTACAATGTAGTCCGTCGAAAGGAAAATCCCGAGCCAATCTAAGATAACATGGGAAACCCTCTGGATAATAACCCCTGGGAGAGAAAACTGATACTTGCTGGTAATAGTCGACTATTTCTCATGGCACTGTAGGGTATATATGGCTGAGTCGACTGAAGCCAACGAGACAGTTGAGTTCACTACATCTGAACGAAAGATGAGTTTGGATAAGACATCTCAAAGGTCTTGAAACGCCTGGGATATATACTATGTATTCAGATCAACTAAGCATCCACAACCTGGTTGAAACATGCGTCACTAGGGTATTTGACTTGGTATTGGCATACGTCTGTGGCGTTATAGTACTAGGAAGACGCTCACGACGTTGGAAAAGTTGGCTGATGAAAGCATAAGAGATGAAAGTATTAGGTCAGTTGATGTCACTTATTGTATCCTTAAATTCAGAGGGCAGCTTTTCTACATATAGCCCGTAGAGCACTATACAGTAAGACAGAAGGATGTCCTGCTTGCCTGCCCGCATTGAATGGGAATTGAAAGGAATGGAGCCATGATCACGATGAATCGTCTAGGCGTTGTTGTAATTTAAATCAGCAATGCTATAGTATAGATATGACTTTGATATATGTCGTTACAGTTCCTAATGCTATACCTACCTAGATGCGAGTATAGCAATAAGCATTACTTGTTATAACCCATTCAATAATGGCCCTTGAGAGTGATTGCATGCCGGTTTTTTTTTTTTTTTTGTTGGAGTTGGCGACGGGTACTCTGAAGGTACTTGTACTTCGTAAAACTACTGCCTGCGGGTTGGTCCGCTATCCCCCATAGAGACTAATCCCACGGGGCCCATCTTGGCATCCCGAGTACTAAAGAGGACTTCTCGAACCCAAAGTCGCCCAGCGCCCAACCCGCGTGGCTAGCAGCAGGGTCCAGGGGAGGGGGGTCTCACTGCAGTCTCTCAGGGGAAGGCCCAGAAGAGGAAACAGTGGGTTGCACGCGAAGCTGCAAGTATTTCCAATGTATCCCCATTAGGTCCAGTGCAAGTGCAAGTGCCAGCCACGGCATTTCTCCACTTACCTCACCCACAGATGGGTTCCAAGACCAAAGACCCCCGTCTTGCACCAATTCTACCTGTCTTAGCACCTAGATCAAGTAGGTTAGCAGATATCTGTTTCTGTACTTGTACTTTTGAGTATTCTTTCTTCAGCAAAGACGTTCTCCTCCCTCATCATTCTTTTAACAACCCTCCACTCTCCTCCTCTATCTTCTATCCTGCGTCTCATTTGTGATCATCCAACATCACTATCGTAATTGTCCTTCTCCTCGTCGCATTAATTGTTCTTCACAACCGGGATCATCATCATCATAGCATCCAGAAAAGCACGCCACGCCGCGTTGCGAATCCTTGCAGCTTGCAGTCAACCACAAGCCACCCGACCCTTGCTCCAATTTTCCACCTCCATACTGTACAGATCCATACAGCACACCTACAGACAGATACCTTACCTGTACTGCACATCCTGGACCTGACCTGACCTGGGTTGAGCCGTTGATCAAACCTCTCCTTTCTCGTCGCCTTGTTCTTGCGGGGAGTTGAAACTCTGCTTCGTCATCTTTTTGCAATTGTTGCATCCCAGTTATCGATTGCAACTTTATCGCGAGTTTCTATTGCTAGCTCAATTCTTTTCTCTTTGAGCTTCTCGATTCTTTCTCGCCAGAACCCCTTTCCGAATTTTTGGACGACAGCCCCGACCTGCCTTGTTCCAGAACCCGTCCGATCCGCATTATCTTGTGCATTGAACGAATCAACGACCTAATTAACCAACATGTCGTCTCTCTTTGGCAAGAGTAGCGGAGGCTCGCGCTTCCAGCTACCTGCCCTCAACCTCAATTTCGGCAGCATCACAGACGGCACCGATATCCCACCGCCTCCGGATTCACCTGTTCAGAAGGTCCCAACGCCTCCACAGACACCGCCCCCCGTTAAGGAAGCCAAGAATGAAGCCCCCAAGGAGTCGACACAAGATACATACAGCAGTGTCACCGAAGACGTCGGCAACAGCACACCGCAGCCGAGCGTCACTGCTTCTTCTAATGGTAATCTCGCTGGAACCAAGCGCAACGCCGACGACGATGCTCCATTGAGCCCTGCTGCTTCAAGCCGTCAAGGCAGCATCCGTCGCCTATTAAGTAGGACCATGTTGAATAACAGTTATGCAGAGGGCCAGAAATCATCGAACGCAAGTGTTCAGTCCCCCCCACCCGGGTATGCTCGTCCAGCCAGTCAGGGCGGTGCCAGCTATCTCGACGAGCGCAAGAACAAGAGAGCCAGCGGCTGGTTCAGGCGCATGAGAAGCGGAGATCCCCTCCCCGACAAACGAGCCAGCACCATGTACATGGAAGAACCTCCTCGCGCATCGACTCCTCAGAAGCAATCAGGCCCGCCGCCTCCTATGATACCCGAATTAACCGATATCCAAAAGGACAACGGAAGCCTTGGTTCTGACCTTTTCAAGAACATCAAGTAAACCGATAAGGTTTTGGATACCTAGAGCTAAATCGCAACTGCTCCATACCACCATTTCTGGCTCATCAGCCACCCTGTTTTTCCCATTCAACTATTTACATATTCAAAGACCAGAAATTGAGACAACAAGACAAACAAACAACTTACACCTACCTATTCCTATTAACGATCGGGCTCGTAGCTTTTACGGCGCAACGCGAGTCGATCCATTACTTCTTTTGGAACAACACGTTTCTCTCAACACAGCGAGGACGATGTTTTCAGCTTATGTCTTGGAGGAGAGGGTGTCTGTGATAGACAAGGAGATGTAGAAGAGAAGGAAATCAAGAGCAGTGCAGTATGATGAAGACGGCTCATCAAGATACCCAACTCGTTTCGCGAGCTCACTTATCCGGTGTGCGATTATGGATTTATTTTCTTCTTCACTGGCATTGCTTTAGTTATCTACGCTATTATGATACGGCACTCAGGTGTACCATCATCTTATGGGTTTCATGTCATTATCTTTTGTTCATTTCTTGCCACCATCAAACGAGCGGCTACTGTTATTGCAACGCGGAAAACGTGCTCGGGGAAATAATTGTTTGTAAGAGCTACAAGGCTACTTCTGATCAGTCATTGTTCAGAACACTAAAATGGAGTTTATGGCTGCTATCCTGGGTTGTACGAATCTACTTCTCGAAAAAAGAAGTTATCTCAGTCGGCGATTCTGTGTGAGTGAGGCAACAGAGCTTCAAGAGACCTAAAAGTGCCAAGATCGTGGCCTAAGCCCGGTTTCCAGAGAGAATCTTTGTTAGAATTAGGTATGAGGCTATGCAGAACTGGACCCTAGAACCTTACTATCCACGGTGCTCAGTCCGGTCCATGCGTCAGAAGACTGACTCGGGATCTATGGGATTATCAGGGCTGGCTTGCGTGTCGTAATACAAAGCTGAACCCAGAACACACAAGCGAAGAGATCTGCGTCACTGATTCTAAAAATACCATTTGTTGAGGGATCTGTGCGTTCTACCTGCCCATGCACTTGAACTATCTACCGTTGATGTTATGGCCATGAGTACTGGTAAAAGAGACCATGGTGGCTTCAAAGGTCCAGCATGTAGAGGGACACAACCGATTAGAACGGGCATTCAGTTATGTATCCAAACCGTCATCCCTCAGTTTCTCGTAGACTTGTGCGACAGAAGCTGCATAGCCAGGTACCATGATACCCTTTCCAGTTGGAACCGGTGCGTTATGGAGAGGCACAACTCTTGTTGCCCCTTTGGTCACTTCGAGGATGGTACCATTGCCAAATTCTGGGTCAATAACAAGTCTCCACATCTCTTGTGCCACTTCCTCGGGACTGATGAGTACCGTATCTTCTTCTAGCATGATTGCTTTTGTTGGGTCTTCGCTCCATAGAGGAGTCTATCTCTGATGTCAGTAGCCACCACAAGAATCTTCAAGCAAGTATGGAATTAGCTTACCGCTACAGCTCCCGGAGCTATACATCCAACGCGGATGCCAAGTTCATCACGCAGTCCTCCTAGCGATCTCACGAAGCCGTGCAGGCCGTGCTTGCTGGCAAAGTACAAAGGCGTTGTGATGGCCGCTCCATAGCCGGCTATACTGCCTACATGTACGAGACATCCCTTGTGCTTTGTCTTTGTCCAGTATCCAATAGCGAGCTGACTGAGCCGAATGGGAGACACCAAGTTTACGTCCAGAACAGCATAGTGTCCGGGATTAGCATCAGCATCATCCCGAGAAACACTGTCTTGGTTACTCTCCGTCTTTGGAGCCTCCCAGAACGACGACCATTGAGGTTCAAATATTCCCGCTCCGGCGACGACGATATCAATCCTGGGAAACTTCTCCAAGGCTGTTCTCCATGCCGTTGCTAGCTGAGGCCAGGATGCGACGTCGGTCTCTTGAAACAGTACTCCAGCTTTGTCGTTGTCGCCCATGAATGGGTGCTGTTCCATGAGTTGTTGAGCTTCGGGTCGAAGCTTGAGATCTGCTATAAGAACTGAGCATCCATTCTCGAGCAGTACACGAATAAAGCACAGATTGATGCCTTTTTCTCGCGATTAGCTGGAATTGTTGATGTTTTCTATACAATTGAGAAACCATACCAGAGCCTCCACCCGTCACAAAAGCATACTCATGTACAAGCGCTGTCATGTTCAATATACAGACGTGCCGATATCACCTTGGTTTGCTTAGATAGAGCGATCGCTAGCAGAGATGGCAGGGAATGAACAGTCTTTAAGATAGAAGATCTTTATCCGAATCGCGATAGTTAATTAACTTGAGATCTGTTTTCACAACCTGTTTACGGATGTATAGAAGAGAAAGACCGGTGGTGGGCTTTGTGGGGTAGCGTATAAAAAGACGGCGTGGATGGCTAACAAATCAAGACGCCGTGCGTGGTGTTGTCGAAAGTTAAATCTATGTTTTTACCGTTGAAGACGCCCAGGATGTTCCGGCCATACATTAATACAGTCAGACGTCGGACTTCTCTTCATTTCCGAGTGCTTGTACTAAAACCGGATCATCCTCTGGTTTCCCTTCTCGGCATGCCCATCCATCTACTCTTCGTAATGTCTCACGACTCCAAATCCGGTTCATGACCGACAACCGGATAGGGACCAAAGCAATTATGATCAGTGGGAATGCAGGAGCTGCGACCGTAAGAGTCACTCCAAAGACGATACCAGTCATGACGATCTGAGTGATGGTGTACATATGAATTCCAAGCCAGGTAACACCGGTGGGAAGCTCAGGAAGATCAGATGGTGCAGTGAGAAGATTGACAACCCGTTCCAGGATAGGGTTGACCGACAAGGACTGATAGCCCATGAAAAGAAAGAGTCCTGCAAGCACTGAAGTCTGCGTGAGGCCCAGAAGCTTCTGAAGGGGAGGCGATACAAAAACGAGAATAAGAGCAGCTTGAATAAAGTGCGAGTATCTCTGCTCATAGGTCCTTGCGACATGACGGGGTGGCTCTGGCTGCTCACCCTCTTCAGCAGGAGGACTCTCTAGGACATAGTGCATCAGCGATTCGGAGTGAAGCGGCGCTTGCGGGAGGAGACCGTTGGCCGGAGGGATGCCAAGAATACCACAGATTATTGTCGTTGTTCCCAAGAGAGCCACATCCCAAGCATAGCCGCCTGGCTTCTTGGTCCCGTATCGCTCTACAGTGCAGATGATGCTACTGATTTCATGGTCGAAGTAGAACAAGACCGTAACAATGGCACCCGGAATCATGGACAGGAACACCCATTCGATGGGCGCCTCCCAGAAACGCACAAAGAAGGTCGCCCTGTCAGGGTTTGTAGGCCTAAAGCTAGTCTGTACCTCGAGTCGAATATGGTCCAGCGAGGCTAGTTCTCCAATGTATGGGATTCCAATCCAGAAGATAATGGAAATGGCAGCCGCATACTCTGTAAGACCAAGCCGGACGTAGCGATGGAACATGGGTTTCCATGAGTTTGCGGTAGACAACAAAATGGCCAGAAGACAAGTCCCAACGGCGCCAAGGATGGCATAGAGGAAGGCAGCGAGCGAGACTCGGGCGTGAGTACGTTTCAGTTCCATGGCCGCCTTGTGGAAGTAGATGACACTGTTGAGCAGAGAAAAGATGTCGGCGCTGAAATGGGTGACATATTGCATCGTCCAGTCATGGGCATTGAAGATGGCAAGTAGATAGTGCATCCATCCGGCGTGGATGAGAGTCCATGCCATGACAGGTAGAAATTCAACCTATTTGTTTATTGTTAGAAGACTTAGCTTTAGGGCCTCATCTGACTTACATGGAAGTGTTTGTCGCATAGTTCGTAAACATTCTCGGCCAAGACTGAGAAAGGACCAGTCACGCCAAGAATTGTAAGAGGTTGACCCGAGAAACTGTAGTTGTCAGTGAGCAGCTGAGCCTCGACCATTAGTGCCACTTACAGTGAAAATATAAGACCGCAAAGACCAGTGCTAAAGACAACTTCGATGGTGCCCCACGATTTTCCAGTCAAGGTATACAAGTCACTTGCAAAGGTGATGCCGGGTAGAAGATTGGTGAAGAAGATGTAGACGGCACTCGCAACCACCTGCTGGTTAAAGACCTGCCAATCTGAAAGGTATCGACCTTTGAGGTTGATGACATCCTCCTTTAGCAGCCGAAAGGGACGAAGTTTGCCCTCTTTGCCGAAATACTTGAATGATCGGCTCCCTTGACTGGGTGGATCCGAATGATCGGCTGTAACTCCTTCTGAATCTTGGGCGTTGGTATTTGGCGTGACAGTGTTAGCAGATCCAAAGGTTGGTCTTCTCTCGACATTGATATCAATTGAGTCTTGAACTGGCTCAGTCTCAGGTCTAGCCATTGTACACGTCAACTTTGACTATAGAAACAGACAAAACTCGTCGGTTCTGGGGTGAAATGGAAGCAAGCACATGATGCATCTTCACTCAACTTTGAGTGAGGGCTCTGAGTCAATTTATCACTCTGGTCCTGATGTGAAGCCTGGTCTTGGCTTTTTCTTGGCTTTAGAGTATTCCTTGGCATTGAATGGCTATTTGCCATCTTCCCTTGTCGGTACCAGAAACGGTTTGATCATGTTCATTTATGCTTTGGTTTATTGTTTCTCTTGAGCCGCGTGGTCGAATTCAGAAACTCAATTGGTTCGGCATTGAAGAAAGGCAGAGTGACGTCACTTTCAGCTCTATTGTACATCTGCACGTGCGGAGGGGCAAGGCTGCAGGTAAAAGTGGAGCTTGTTGACAAGGCTGAACTCTAGATTTACCAGTCCTCTTTTTCAGGGTCCTTGAAGGTTATCTCCAAGATCATTATCATTATCATAACATCTGGGCTCTCGACGTCAGTCTATCCCGCATTCAAGATAACATGAAAAATACATGACCACAGAGATTTTCGAATAGATCGACACAATGGCGCAATTCATTCCTCGGCAAACCTTTGCCCTACCAAACTCAATTCCGAAGACATACTACCTAGGCCATCATGCCACGGCCCAATCCGACATGATCAAGAGACTGAATACAATACATCTCATCCTCGAATGCCGCGATCTACGTCTCCCATTGACCACGAATAACCCCATCCTCGAACACTCCCTTGCTGGCCGTGAGCGGATTGTCGTCTTCACAAAATGCGACCTCACAACCAACAAACCCGAGTACGTCAACGCTCTGCGCAAGTTATATGGTGATCGCTTCGTCCTCTGGAATAAAGAAAGCCCCAAAACAACAAAAGACCTCCTTAAAAAGGTCAAAGAGGTTGCACGCGCGATTGACCCAATAGCAGGAATGAGGGCCATGATCGTAGGGATGCCCAACGTGGGAAAGAGTTCATTGCTCAATACACTACGGCGTAGTGGACTACCGCAAAAACTCGCAAAGGCGGCCAAGACTGGGGGTCAACCAGGAATTACGCGCAAGATTGGCACGAGTGTCCGTATCCTGGAAACAGAAGGCAAGGATTCGAAGAGAGGTGTTGGTGAAGGGGTATTCGTGTTAGATACTCCAGGTGTCTTTGTGCCATACGTCGACAACGCCGAGACCATGATAAAGATTGCGCTCGTGCAAGGCATAAAGATTGGCCTAGTACCTGCCGAGGTTCTGGTAGACTACCTACTCTACCGCCTTAACAAGATCAACCCGGCCCTCTATAAGCATTATTCAACGCCTACAAATAGCGTTCAAGAGTTACTTACTTCCGTTGCTATGAAAACGGGGAAACTGAAGGCTGGGGGTTCACCTAACTTGCATGGAGCGGCCAGCGCGTTCCTAAAAGATTGGAGAACCGGGAAGCTGGGGAAGTTCATGCTCGAAGATTTAACGGACGAAGCAGTCGAGGAACATCAGCAGCGAATGCTTAACCCCCCACTCAGCATGAACCAGGCTAAAAAGCAGCAGAAAGAAGCACGCGCACAAGAACGAGCGGGTGCTTAGAATGATGAATTCAAGACTTGATCACTGTAACAAGTATCTGTATAATAGGGCCTTTTTTCCATGTACACTACTGTCTAAGCATATTGATATTGTCTTACATCATACTCAAATTCGTGTCGTCCCTTACCCACATGACCTTTCTTGCTGAAACAGTGCAGGCACCAATGACCAAGTCCTTGAGGCGTGCTAGGGTATATATAGAATGATAGCCGGAACACCAAAGGGTCCCTGCCTCGATCGAGTGCTTCCAGTCAAATGACAAACAACCAAAACCCTAAGAAGAACGAAAAAACCCGTGCCTGTTGCATCGACTTTGGATGCTGGTGACGCCCCTAGATGTACCTTAACCATAAACGCCTGAAATAATAACAATCGAGCACATATCCCTTGCTGTAGAGACTCCGAGATGTGCTGCTGCGAACCTGATCTGTGTCATCAGGTATACTGATTCTGCCATTTGACCATATCTCTTGTCAGAACATCCATCATTTCCATGGGGTTCAAGTCCTTGAACTCTTTGCCCTCAGAGGAATCCCGAGTACTTTCCTTCTCAGCAGTTCCAGAGCTCAGAGTCTTCTGAGGCGACGCCTCCGCATTACTCGTGTTCTCATTCGTCGCTGGCAAAGTCTCGGCTGCCAGGTCTACTTGAGTCCTCGAAATAAAATCCATAATGGCGCCAACACGTCGCTTCATGTCGACCATATTCAACTTGTGGTTAATGACCGGCTTCGACTTGCCATGTCGATGTTCACTGGTCGGTTTCGGGTGCGCCGGTGTCGGCTCGTCACTGGTCTTCTGTATGTCTCGCGACATCGACCGCGCTGGTGACTCGCCTTCCCCATCTCGATCTCTGGTATACTGGTTCCTCCCTTTGCCTTTCTTGTGAGCAGTTCTTCCGCCACGCTTCTGGGTGCTTGAAGCAGGTTGATGGCTCGCAGGAGGTGTATCGGGCACAGTCTCGACTGGTGCGGGGGTCTCCATAATGACGGGTGTCTCGATGCTCTTCGCAGCTGGGGGTTTGGCTACAGCAGGGGGGGTCTCCTCAGCAGGATCCGAGTCTAAGTGATTGTCAGTATTAGATTTACAGGAGACATCGTCGTTCAGCTTACCCTCTCCTCGTCGCCTTTCTGCGCGGCCTTTGCGTTTGTCTGCGGCTTCTTG
The DNA here is from genome assembly GCA_019054645.1 of Fusarium sporotrichioides. Lineage (NCBI taxonomy): Eukaryota > Fungi > Ascomycota > Sordariomycetes > Hypocreales > Nectriaceae > Fusarium > Fusarium sporotrichioides. The sequence goes on from JAHKNS010000002.1 coordinate 7,271,290, forward strand.
TCTCTGACGCTCTTTGTCTTCTTTCTCGGTTTTTGCTCGCTGGGTTTTGTTGTTACGAACCCTCTTCGTTCCGTTACGAGTATTGATTTCATCGTCTGACTCATTGTGAGTCTGTACTTCGACCGGTTCGATGGGGGGCGAAGGTGACCTAGAGCTGGTTCTCTGCCGCTTGACGCTTATCGGATTTCTCAGCGACGCCAATTTGTCGTCCCGTGGACGGGCATTGACAGCTACTGACTCCTCACTATCGCTGCGCCCTCGTTTCGCTCGCCGGGTCAAGATTTCTGATCCATCTTGAGGTACGTCTTCTTTGCTTGCTTCAATGGCTCTCAACAATTGCTCATCTTCGTATGCACGGTCGCGGCTGTTCATTGTGGATCGACGCTTGGAACTTTGCGAAGCGGAAGTAGGGCGCGAGTTCTTGCTCGTCCCAGTCTTGGGTGAGCGGTTGCCGTCCTTAGTGATCGAGGTAGCTCGGGAGGTCGCGCGCGACGGGCGATTATGAGGAACATATTTAGACCATTTTTGACTGATAAGGATACTGTCAGCGCAAGATGATCGCAATGGCAGTGCGTAGTGACGGGAGGTGAAACAGGTAGTCGGGGCGAAAAACAGAATTTTCAAAAAGTGAACGTCTCAGAGACATCTTGACTGAACAAAATCCAACCGGAATGATAAGTTTGACTCACCCATTACTTGCCGTATATATCTTGTGGAGTTCTTTGCGACATTGCTCGCAGAAATACTCGTCAGGAGAGCTCTCGGCGCTAAAAATGCCTACGCAGGCGCCGTGCTGCCAGACTTTACAAATGTCGCATTGAACGAAGAAGCCGGTAACATCTTCGGTGAATTCAATGGCATTGAAAAAGTCCAAATCGGCGCCTTCAACAGGCGGACGACCTGGATATTCTTCAGCATCACAGATGCATCGAACAGCCTCATCCTCCTCTTCTTGAAGGTCGTCGCTTCCGTTCACCATGTCAAAGTTGTCGGATTTCGAGTTTTTGTCGTTATCGTCTTCTTGGTTCCGCTTTCGCCTTCGGCCGAGAAGGGTATCGTCGAGATCTTCAAATGGCTCCGAGGATAACGAGCCGCTGGGCGTAGACTTGTTGGAAGAAGGTTTGGCAACAGATCTTGTGTTCCGCTCGACTCGACCCGACGTGTTTGAGGATACCGATGATTGTTGAGATTGAGAATTGGTGATGCGGGCTCTCGATGACCGTCGCGGCGAAGGTGGTGCCATTGAGGGAGCAGGGTCACCGAGGTGAGGTGGAAGATGAGGAGAAAACGAGGTGGTAGAAAGGATAAGGGATCAACGCCTCGTTCGACGGACGACGGCGCGTGTAACACTGTAGAGCAGATAGGCTCTCTCCGATGTTGGTGGTCACGTCAGAAGAAGGTGGAATCGCGAGAATTGAACGTAATGCAATGGCGACCAAGATCGTAGGAGCTGGGTTGGTGAGCGACCAGCGACGAGTGCGACTACTGGAACAAGAAGGTAGAGCGTTCGTATCGAAGACGGGGTTGGCAAGCAAGCATATCGAGAATGCGCAGAAACGCTATGAGTATGACACGGAGAGATACCGTAACAATGAGGTGGTATGTGCCGGAGAAGAGTGGGCGGAAGCTTTCTTTGGAGGAGAAGGAAGAGAAGAGGCGCGGACATGGGCTTGCTCAAACGTGGGTATGGGAAAGTGGGCAGGAAGGTGGGCGCGGGTCTCACTTGCCTGGCATGTTCAGAAAGACCTGAACCGATGGAACCACTACAAGACCACCTGCAGGGCATTTTAGCACTCACTGAACTGCCCGCTCGGGTCCAGTGCAGTATAACCTTGCAAGCTCCAGGATACAGGGGTCTTTTGGAGCACTGTGCATTGGTAGGTTAGTACCTACGCGACCATTCAGAAGCTACGCTGAAAAAAATCCAGTCCCACTCCTGTAACAAATTCGAACCTAGACGTCGGGGTAGCAGATGATGAACTTGCCTGTTGGAGAGTACAAGACGGAATCAGTAGGTTGATTAATGCCATTTCAGACATGACTACTAGATTATTTGTTGTTTACTTCCCAAGAATTGAATGCTGAATTTCCTGATACTGTCTTGTACCCTTTGCCAGTGTAATCAGGGACCTTGTTTTGTTTGCTGATCAAGCGGCTAAACCCCCACAGTTGGCGGTTTGTTTCCGCTTCCATCATGGTCAGTCAATACCTACCTTAGGTAGGCGTCCGTTTTCACAGATAATATCCGTATATAGGTAAGTATGTATCAAATGCTCTACCGTGCATACCCTGCAATCCATACATGGGGATTCTTGGAAGAATGACATCAGGGAGAATTGAATGCCATGGATGTACGTCAAGTACCTGGCGGTACCACACAAACCACTGAGAGGCTTTAGAGCGCCATCAACGGTCTTCCATGCCCAGAATGCGATGATATAGAAAGCGTAGATTATGAGGATAACAGCCATGAAACCAATCATGGCGTTTTCTTTTTCTTGTGGGTGCTGTCAGTTGGAATTGGAGAAACTCAAAATGTGGGACAATCACTTTCCTTCCAGCCTATAGACATTAGGCGCCAGCTTGGCTGACTAACTGCTCCACTGCCTCCCAACGGCCATGGCCCTGGCTCTGGCTGTGACAACTCCACTGGTGATGATTTAACCACACAGCTACGGATACTGTACAACAACGCTGAGGTGTTATCGGATTTCGTATTGCTGTTCTTCAGGCTACCGACATTCTGGATTCTTTCTGTCAGATTGTCGTTGGATTTTGGACCTCAGCGGGTGGTCAAGTTTGCATCGAGGTTTCTCTAGAGGCTCTCAAGCCCCCTCCACAAGTAACCCGGCCGTGACTGGGTAAGCGAGCCCCGACCTTGGACAACCACGAGCGAGTCCAGCGACCATTCGTATAACCTCTCCAAGAATCGATCGACTTTGTATTTGAGACGAGGTTCAAGGCTGAGGCTGGATTGGCTCAGACCGAAACTCGCTCTAGCAGCTCACGTTCAGTCGTGATACCTTACGTCGACAATATGTTCTGACCCGCACACAGAACGTTTTAGAGCCCGACCGAACCAAGTTACCCCTCTGAGACAACATCAAGGCCTCAAACTCGAACTCGGTGTTGGCGTTTGCGAATCACGTTTTTGATATCCCTTTCGGATTGTATGCCCAGCACATTACAATCAAGGCAGTTTGTCGACGATAGATTGATTGTATATATTGCGATACGACCCCTCCTTTGGCCACACTTGCTGTTCGACTGCTCCTTATTTTGTGGTTTGTATCAGAGTCAATACAATGTTTGATGGGTACGCTTTCTGTTCACTTTGGACGTTGCGAGGCAGTTGTGATGCTTGACAGGCCTTGACACTTCAATTTCTCTCAACGGCTTGCCATGCTGAACGACGTCTGGTAATGTCATGAAATGTTCTATTATCACAACCCTCGTCATGTCAGATACTGCCTTGGTCATGACTATTCTTCTCGGTTTTCTAGCGATGTACCTGCTAACGAGAAATCTGTGTTCTTCACGCGCAGGTCATAGTCCCAATATGTTGCCAGATACTTCATCGTCGTTATTTCCAGAGCGACCGATTCGGCCACTACCGAAACGTCGACTTCGAGAGAAGCTCTCCCCGGAGGTCGCGGATACGATTAAATACCCCTCTTCGACGCACGAGACCACCCCCCTTTTCTATTATCCGCCATATACCCTCAAGGACGAGGGTAGTCCGCCAAGGATAGGCTCTACAAGTCAATCTCAACAGAGCCGAAGGACTGAAACAGGGCGCAACTACACCCCTAGACAAAACGGCCTGGGACTGCGTGATGGCGATGATGAAGAAACGACCCTGCGAAATACCATGGTCACTCGGTCGCCCCCCAAAATTCTGACCCGTGCTGCTCGACGACATTCAAAGCCAGACCAACCTCGCACAAATGCGCAACCGTCTCCTTCTGCAACATCATCGGCGGACGGTTATGATTTGTTCGAGAACACGAATAACAAAAAGAAGCGCAAGATCCCTTCCGCAGGAGACGCCATACTTAATAGCACCCAAGCGTTGAACAATGAGATGGGGTCCATTTCTATTTCGACTGGCACAGGACATTCTACCAGCGAGCTGCATAATGACAGAACATATTCGCAATCGAGTACCAGTAGCTTCATAGCCAACAACCAGGGAATATCGGGTTCTGGGCGAGGCAGACTTGGGCGCTCGAGAAACGGCAGAAGCCCACTTCGAGCCTTGTCTGATGGCAACAGTTCGTGGATCGGACGAGCGCCAAAACCTGCCCAACCCCAATGGGCACCAGGTGGTAAGTTCTCTTTTCCTCACTCAGTTCCATATGTTGTTTTTTACTCTTATGTTTTATTCTTGTTTCCCCAACAATGGATCCGTGATAGCAGTTGAGTACTCATCATTCAGTCGCATGCATAACCCTATTGTATAAAGCGGTCTGTCGGGATCGATGGCGTTTATCATTCTTTTGCGCTGTGTATATATGATAGAATGGAACCTTAGTGATGCTCGCCACCCAGAAACTTGCATAGTCATTTGATTCTCTATTCTTCCCCACTTACCTTTGCTTATCATTACTGCACGCCCCTATCATCTGCGGCATATCAGACTCTAACAAAGCAAAACAGAACAAGAAGGAAGCGGTATAATTTCAAACGCCATCGCAAACGCTGAGAAACTGCGACCCCAGGGCCAGGACAATGTGAGCTTACTTCAACAACACTCGGCTGTAACAAAAAGCACGCCAGCTTCGACCCAGTTCACCTTCACCTGTGAATCTCAAGTTCCTGGCACCATTCAGTGGCCTGGTAAGTGCACACGAGACAAAGAAGATGTACGTTTACTGATCCGCGCACAAGGTCACGCGAATAAGCACAGCATGTCGACCCAGGCTGGCCCTGGTTCCTTGCCACCTGGTAGTGTTACTCACCATGATGGTTCCTCCGTTGCTGCTAGTAGAGGCTCCGGGAGTTCTCGTCGGGATAGTAAACGCCGCCTTGATCGGTCACTTGATAGGGCAGCGAGGCGCCGTCGTCAGGTTGCTACAGAAACTCGACGAACAAATCCCGACAACGCAACACACGACTGGATCTGCGAATTCTGCGAGTACGAAAGCATTTTCGGTGAACCTCCCAGAGCACTGATTCGAACGTATGAGATCAAAGATCGCAAACGTCGACAAGAGGAAGCTGATCGCAAGCGACTTCTTGAGAAGGCTAAGGCTAAGAGCAGGAAAGGGAAAAAGAGTGGCAAGGCCTCATCTAGAGAGCATGCTGTCACTCAACCGCCAGGTCAGGAACCAGGTAGCCATATGGACACAAATCACCATCCCTCGAACCAGTCAGAAGAGGGCGAGGACTATCCCGATTCTCCTGGAGAACGTACGGGGCCCGACATAAAAGCCAACGGTCCATCATCCTAGGGGTTGGGCATGATTCAGGGGATTACACTGCTCCAGTGATCACATTCCTCTTGTCAATCTGAGGAAAGTATGTGTTATCGATCAACCAAGAAGATAAGGACAAAGGAGGTTGCATCTTTCGGTTGACTTGGTGTCACGCGGAGTGCGCTCTCGCCGAATCTGAGAGTTCCGCAATCTCCAAGGTTTTCGTTTCTTGTCATTGGTCTTGGACATTGCAGAAATAACCCAACGACTTACGAACTACTTGCTTCTTACTTTTCAGGGGAAGTATCAGCTTACAGGAGACTGAGCGACTCGGTGGGGAGATGGCTCAGTAACTGAAAGCAGTACATCTATCGGACATAGGAATGTGGCAGGATGTGCCACCATGGACAGCATAAGTACACATTCAGCGCCCAAGAATAGCCGCAACGTGTATTACCAAAGCTGTACTAGTAAATATTCTCATGACCACTCTTTGTTGACCACTTGCTTTGTCTCGTCCTTTTGATATGCTACGTGTGCCGTTGTTTAGAGAGTCCTGAATCGCATAAAGCGAACAAAACCAAATCCAGATGAAACTGCCTAGTTGGATATTGACGTCAGAGGGCCCCTTATTAAATTCAGTTGGAGTTTACCCTTTGTGGATTTAGATGGATCTAATCATGCGGCGGGGACTACGATTTAGATGCAGCTGAAAACTGTGAACCCCTTGAGTTAGTTTATTAGGGTAGTGACAGGTATGTACGGATAACAATTCGATGGTATCCAGGGTTTCAGGGTTTTTATTGCGACGTCTTCCCGCCTCAATAAGCAGTTTAATGCGTTCCTATATTACACATACGGATAATAGAGTTATACATGGGGCCAAGCTTTTCGGCGACGAACTGGTGTGTGCATGCGAATGTGGGCGATGGACCCTCACTCCTCGCAACCCAAGGCCCCAGATTGTTTATGTTTATTCCGCCGAGAAAATCTTGTAGATCTCGGCAGCTGCAAAGCTGGAGGCCTGCCGAGCTGGACCTGATGAGGAACTGATCTACAAATGAAGTAGATTAGTGATCTTTGAAAAGATCTGTGCAGCAGCCGGATTGTTTTTCTGCTTTAGCTGAGATTGTCATGGACGGCACAAGAAACAGGAAAGTTACCTGATACGTACCTTTTGTTGGTACTGTACGGTGCTGTACGTCAAGGATGCTTCAAAGGCTCTGTACAATAACAACCACGTGTTTCTGCCAACGTGCCATATGGTGGGAGGACATGACAGAATCATTATTCCTAATGGCTGGACAAATGTCACATTCATGCCAAAGCTATCAAAATCTTTCTATTGGACCCTTTTATTAAGCCCCTTCCTCCAGTTATGCGATGCAATGCTATGCGATGCGATACGCGCCTTGACCTGAGACCTGACCTGGCAATGGCGCTAGATCAATCGGAGCAAAGCTTAGTGGGTCTCCAATTGAGGCTAGCGTCGCTGGTGCGCAGTGGCTCGATACTTGTCGTCATCGTCTCTAAACTAGCATGGAACCTCCCTCTTCTTCTTCAACTACTTTTGCAGCCCTAATTTCTGTCTCATTCAGTCGTTATCCTGACGTACTCCCAACACAACATAATAGCATTATTGTACTTAATGTGAGCGGATAACTCGACTCACATATCAGCGTCATTATTGACATTCTTCCGAAGATCCGCGGCCCTTCCTGAATGCAAGCCGCCTGTTGAGCTTTGCTGGCCTCGCGCCGCTTTCGATCTAGCCCACCCTAATTCAGCCCATCATGTTTGGCTCAAGGAGGCATCGCACTCCCTCTCTGGTGAGTCTATCTGTAATTTGATTTACTTATATTCCCGTTTCTGCAAAACCGGTTTTGGCTTTTTTGAGTTTCGAGCGCCACGGCACCTGCCATGATCGTCTAAGGCATTTACTATTGTGAGACTTGCCGCATTCGTCTTTGACCATTGCATTGTCATCGGCCTTCAACTCTTCTTGCGAATTTCCTCTCCTTGTCTTCTTCTGTCTTCTCTTTTCTTTTTCATCGCCTTCGCCATCATTTTTGTACCACTAACATGGCGGTATCATCTCAGCCGTTGACCAGGGAGACCGCTAATCCCAACGCCGCGACCGCCGCCGCATCGGCCTTTTTGCGACGGGAAGGAACGCCGTCATTGTCGTCAGCCGCCGCCGCCGCCGCTCTCAAGGCTCGACCTACAACACCAACCAATGTCTCTCAGGTCCAATCGAAGCGAGTTTCGCGCAGGAGCGCATCTGTTTCCTCTACCGGGAGCCGGGACAGGCGGAGTCGGGATCTTCATCGATCGCCGAGTGCAAATTCCATGACAGAGCGGACCTTCCGATCTCCTTCGCCATCGCCAGCCAGGAATCCTGCTCCGCAGTCCCATGATGTACCTCCGGTACCCAAGATTCCTCAAAATGAGCAAGTCAGAACCGATGTAAAGAACCCAACCCGTAAACGGGCAACAAGCTTGCAGACGCAGTCTTTTCAAACCGCCAGCCAAAAGATGAAAAATGGTCAAGGCACTTGGTTTGGGGCAGCCGCAGCTGGAGATATGTCCAATATGCGACGAGCCAATGTGGTTGATAAGAGAGCGTCAGTAGATTTACGTCCCAGCAGTCCAAGCTCTATCAACTTCTCGTATCCCCGGTCCATGACTGACTCACCCAGTCAATCAAATAACGCAATGGTGTACGATCCTAATTCGAGGCGGATGGTTCCACAGGCGCAGCTGCTGATGCAAGAGCAAGAGGTTCGGGATGCATCCGAGAAACCTGTTCGCAAGCACAAGCATGAAAGCTCCAGGGCTGGCAGCCATCTTTCTAAGGGGACATTAGGACGGTTAAAGGGTACCGCAGTCGAACCAGTCTCTCCACCACCTAAAACAGCCAAGCAGGCACAAAGCCCGCCAGTCGTTCATGCGGCAGTTATACAACCTGAACAGACCAAACAGGTTAGCCAAGCCAAGTCTGAGCCTGAACCCGCGCCGGAACCAGATCTTGAGCCTGAATCAGATGTCGAGCGTGAGGTACAGCCTGGGCTAAGGCCCAACGTGCTTGAGGAGAAAACGATGCATGAGTCTGATCTAGAGTCAGACGATGAAGCGTCAAGGCAAACAGATGGCGTTGTTGCAAGCCCACCTCGAACTGCCAAATCTGAAACCTCCATTAGGAAGCGCCCGTCTATCGTACACGAAGATCGTGAACAGGAGGAGGAATACGAGCCTGTTACGACAACTGTCTCCCAGGAGCGCCCAGTGGATGGAGTTGATGCGATACCTGTCAAGTCTACTACTCCACCCCAAACGCAGACTTCGGTGCCGGTGGATCATCAGAACGAAAGCGTGCGTCGCACTCGTGTACACTCTGAAAGCCCTGCCCGTAGTCCCGCTCGCACAACACACTTTGCGCCCAAAACCGATCAACTTCTTGTCAGGCACGAGCCACCGCCGCGATCGTTGTCGCCTCGAAAGTCTGCACTTAAGTATTCAAGCCCTCGTGACGCGTCTCCTTCGGAAGATGGCTCAGATGCATCCGCTGCTTGGTCAGGCATGGCCCGCGAAGATTCAGATATTTCACGAAAGAAAAGTGCTCGGGTTAGCTTTGATGATGGAAACACAGCAATTATGGGCGAGGCTGCGCCGGCATCGGATACGGATTCACCACGACTAGCCAGTCCTCAGTCAAAGAAGTCTTGGCATAGCATCATCGGACGGAAAAAGAGGGACTCTATAACTTTGGACGAAGACGAAACAATGACCCCTCGTCCCGCTCTGCCTTCTTTTGGAAGTGTTCGTGAGAAGAAAGTTAGAGAACCTGAGGAACGACCTCTGGTTCGACCTACAGACAGATCAGCATCACCTCCAATTTCTGCAACTTCGCACCCTACGGAGGCCGATGAACAGTCAACCACACAGGATTTGGCTCAGTCCAGTGACTACGCCATTGGGTCTGTCTTAACACAGGAACAAGCCTCTCGCAATGAAGCCAACACCTCCAGATACCGAGAGCCATTGCCTCCGGTGGTCACATCTGTTGACGGTCAGGGATATATCAGCAACAGTGACATGGAATCCGATATTGAATCCGACGTCGGAAACTTGGAGACTCAGACATCCACAGGCCATGGAGTCGAAACACAAACCACGGTCAGTGATACAGCTGGCGGAGTTGAGAGTGATTCGGCAAAATCTAGTCCTAGTGACAACATACCGACGATTTCGATCATACATCCCAGTCCGCGTATCCCCGATGAAAACCAATCAGACTCGCCTTCAGACTTCTTTGATGTCCCTGGAGACTTTCCTGCAGAAACAGACGCCGGTACCAACAAGAAGGGAATCTCCGATGAGAGCAAAGAGCCAGCACAAATTGCGACTCGTCGGTCCTTCGATTCAAACAGTGCAGTGTCCTCAAATTCCCAGATGCATGATATCCAGGAAGAGTCTGAAGAATCTGAAGAATCTGATGGGAGCAGCATCTATAGTGACGCTTATGAGGACCTATCTGATATGGAGGGCGACGGTTTCTTGTCGCTCGATGCGGTTGTAGACAGTCCTGTCGAGCCTACTGTTCCCCAGAGAGTATTAGAAAAGGCAATGGCCAAATCGCAAGAGGCCGACAAGTCTCAGCAGTCTACGCCTATAAAGAGTACCCCTCAGGTGCCTCTTCAGACACCCAGCGACTGGCAGACTGCAAAGGCGTATTGGAGGAGTCTAAGCCCGGAGGGCAGGCGCCAGCTTGAAAAGGAAGCTATGGAGGATTCCGACGAAGAACCTATCCCAGAACAAACAGTACGTCGACCGAAGCACAAGGCTAAGACCCACGCCAAGGCAAAGGATGCGAAGGAATTAGTTCAGGAACCCTCGGAAGAGCCCGAAGTTTCAGAAAAGCTTCGTAGCACGAAACGAGTCTATCAAATCCAACCAGGCACGAGCTGGCCCCGCGATGATGTTGAAAAGCCTCGGGCCCAGGCTTCCACTTCAAACAACACAACACCAAACGGGGGTGGTAAGCTCCGGAAGTCCATGCGAGGATCTACGGCCCCAGCAGTCGATAGTTCAAAACCAGCTCAGAGTGGCAGCATGCGCAAGTCTATGAGATCTGGCGCTGCTCCCTCGAGCCCGCAGAATTCGAACGACGGCCACCTACGCAAGTCCCTTCGTCAAGAACCTGAGGCTAGTGTTACTCCGAATACCGGGATGCGCAAATCGCTTAGAGCAAACGGCTCTACGGCTAATGGGCATACCATGTCCCCAACTCCAAAGAATGGTGCTCGGCCTACATCTTATCAACCGGCAACCGCATCCGAAACGGTTAAAACCCAACGTCGCACACATTCTGAAGACAGGGGACCTACTATGCGAGGTGCCACTAAGCCAGCCCTGTCACGCCGAGGATCTGATTCCAGCGAAAGCAGTTTCCGGCGTGCAAAGGTCGGGGGTGGAGAAGGTCTTGGCTTCCGTAGGACGATGAGAGGAAGCGTCCGAGAACCAGCGCCAGCGACAGCGCCTGCTCAAGAAACTCCCCGGGGGAGCAGCCGGTTCAGCCTTCGATCGTTATCGCCTACCGGATTCCGACGCAACTCTAACACAAGTTCACCTCCGCCTGTTGTGATGGGTGGCCGAATGCGCCAATCATTACGTTCCGAGTCATCTGAAGCAGAGCCTTCTCGCAAGCGCCTTTCTGGATTTGGCCGCCCAGCTAAGGCTAAGAAATCCAATGGTGGTAGTCGTTTTGAAGACTCAAGCGACGAAGATGAGTCGCGCCCATCGTTCCGTAGTCGCTTTGTCGATTCCAGTGACGAGGACATTCCTTCGCCCATACCTAAGCAAAAACGTGTGCCGAAAACAATGCGAGGCTCGTCTTCAAATGGTGCTGCTGCTGCTGCGAAGACTCCTGCTTCTCGTGCTGGTATGCAAGATTCCCCTGACCTACCAGACAGCGACGACGACGAAGAGCAACCACAGCAGGGAATCACTTCCAATGGTGCAGCTTCTCGATCTACTCCAGTCTTGAACCGTAACGGCTCAGGGCGAGGCAACTTTGGAGTCCAGAATGATAATATCGAGAAAATGGGGGCACGGCCAGGTCATAAGCGACGAGGCAGCTTCATGTCATCAATTCTCCGTCGCAAGAAGGACCCCTCTGACAAGATTTCTCGCAACACAAGCGAGAGTGCATCCCGCAGGGATACCCATTTGGAGCGCGCCCCGGAGCGTCTTGCTGTTATCCGAAGCAACAGTGAAGGAGCTGCTCACAACTCACGCCTGCAGAAACGTGGGGCGAATTGGCCTCTCAAAGACCATGAGCATACTCACGAAGAGGAAGACCGTTTTGACGAAGGCTCCCAAAACACATACGTCGTCGATGAGGAGAAGAGGCCATCTACTGCTGGCGGTCTCGGCTCATCTCCATCTTCTCCGACAAACAAAACAGGCTTCCTCAAACGTCGCAGTACTTCTCACAGCCAAATGCGCTCTCGTGCTATGTCAACTGATGGTTCAGAAGTCGGCACGCCAAAGAAAAAGAAGTTTGGAGCATTACGCCGAATGTTCAAGCTTGACGAATAAGCTATGTCTTTTCTCATCGTTCATCACTCCATGCTCCTCATAATACCAACGACTGTTACCATGTAACACCTGCTTATCGACACTATTAGTCCCTAACCTTTTACACTTATACACTCGCTCTAGCGCTTCTCTGTTTCATAATGAGTAGTGCTTTTCTCTTTGTTCTCGACAACGCGCCATCTGAATTCTTGGATTAATGCATAAACTGACGGATCACCTTGGATGAACGGATGGAAGGAAGGAAGGAAGGAAGGAAGGATGGATGGATGGATGGATGGATGGATGGATGGATGGATAATCAATCGGTTGGATAACAACAAAGATGCGCACTCAGGACTAAAAGCCTATCGATCATAATATATAGTAGCTATTTATCTTTCCCCTCAGTTTCCTAACTGTAACATTAGATACCATATTAAGCAAAATTTTAGTGCCAATCCCGTTTCACTGGTTTACGGCCCTTCGAGATTTATGCAAAGCACCTCAACATTACTTAGGTGACTCAAGACATCTGTCCACTTAGTGCAAGGCCCAAATCATGATGAATATGTCCCTTACTTTATTTAAAGGCTTCTTGTTTTTCGGCAGCGTCTTGCTTTTGGTTCTATAATGGTATCAACCCAACTCGTCCCGTTTTCTTTCTCGTCTGCATCCGTCCCCTTAAAGCTGCTCAGATTCGAGTCAACTTCGCCATCAACGCCTTGCCCCCTGAACCGATCATATATCTAGAAAGAACCAACCATGCAGCTTGCAGTCCTTGACACCAGAGCCAGTTGTTACTGAATGCAAATGAGCAACCTACAAGATGAGGCTGAAGACCATATATACGTTCGTGCGCCCATCAACAACTCCATGGCCATGCGCTCCGGGTCGCTGTAAAGAGTGATGCTTCCCGCTGGAGGAACGCCGTATTTTAGTCGAAAATGGTATGCATAATCCCTGTGAGGCCTCGCCACGAGTTTATGCAGCACCAAAATAGTGCTTTTAGAATGAAGTAGATATGTTTAGTTTTTTGATCGGGGTCTGTCAAGGCCCCGTGCCTTTTCACGCTCGAGGAGAAGTGTCAGCTGACTTTTTGTGCGTCCTAAAGGCACACTAGCCGATGTGGTCGGTAAAGTTGGGGTGAAACGAGCATCAAGAATAGATGGCTGAGGTGGCACAGCAGGAATAGTATGGTGCTCGGGGCGTCCATGATCGATGTTATTCAAGTCCGATGTAGACCCAAATCCAGATTGATCGAGAATAGTGCCTGCGACAGCGACGTTAGATGTTGATGAGGTAGCCTCTGTGAAGAGACCCGGCGCTCTGATGCTATTTTGCGACTTGGGTTGGTCATATGCGCCATGAGACTGAGACCGAGCCATGGCAGGCGGGTCGTGGCTCTGGCTACTCTCCAGAGATCCCACGCCGAATGTTGATACTGAAGAGGTCCTAGATCCTCTACGTGTTCCGTGATTCGAAAGATTTATAAGGGAGCGAGCTTGTGGAAGTACACCTTTCTCACGATGAATGCTACGAGGCCGATCTTTCGATGGCGAGGCCTGCTGGTTTTCCTCCACTATCACATCCTTTCCTGCTTCTTTCCTGTGTGATGCCGGCCGAACAGGTACAGCTGGTCGCTTCCCACGTGCCTTTTCGCTCATTACAGGGCGTTCCTTCACCACACCATTACTCTGGTCACTCGTTGGCTGGTCACGTTTCACGGTTGTGCGGGTATTGGGTGGTGCAGGCTGCTGCAGAGCGGCATTTCGAGACCCACCGGGTGTCCCAAACCCAGTTTCTCGAATAAGGGGTTCTGCAGTTGACATCGGCTTCTTTGATGGTGACATTTTCTTACTGGCGACAGGTGAAGAAGAAGTGAGCTTTTGAGGGGGTACAGTGGTCGTTTTCGTCTTCGGTGAAGCTGTTATATATACGGGCACCTCAGACGCTGTCGCGGCTGTGCTTCCCGACGAAGGGATCTCATCTTCATCTGCAGATTCGTGAGGTGACACAAAGCGAGCCGTCGGCCGTGGTCCTGATGCCGACGGACCCCGGGCTTTTTTCAAGATCGGGTGGGTGGGTGGCGGTTTTGAGGCACTCGAAGATAGGGTTCTCAACGCTGAGTCGGTAGGTCTTGATGAGCGGGACCCTTGAGGTTGTGGCAGAGGTGGGGTCGCCTGAGCTTCGGCGGCTTCCAGAATTTGCTTAATCAGGGGGTGCATCTACACGGTGTCAGTTGGTGAGAGGAGTCCTCGGCCAAAAGCCTCAATGCTACATACATCGGGTCCCTCCCATCGGTTTGGTGGCCCCCTGAGGGGGACAAAAGTTGGTCCATTAGAGATCTCTTCGTAAAGTTTGGCTAGGGCACTGCCCTTGAGAAACCTGCGATCACTCCCCCAGACGTGCCACCAAAAGTTTTCGAGCCGACATGCTGTCGGATCCTGAAGCTTCTTATATGTGGTAGTGTACACTAAGCAAGTATGAGCCGTGTGAAAAGACGTGTGGAAAGACAATGTGTTTACCATGCCAATACTTCCATACTTTGTCAGGGGGGACAATTGGGAAGTCAGCGACCTCTTTGTAGATGTTTTCCGAGTTGGTGACAATGCCTTTTGGCAGAATCATCGGCATGTTTGGATCCATGATTGAAATTGTAAGAAATGGTAGTGCCAGGCTGTCATGAATAACTTTTGCGGCAAGAGGATGCAGACTTGGTGATAAGACGGTTTGGCTTGCAAGTACCCCTGGCAGTTCCTTGGTGCAGAGGTGTTTTTCGACAGCTACAGACAAAGCATGATCGTTTAAACAGAGTGATAGGTGATTGACCTGTGTGCGGATGAGTTTCGATGCTTTTGAGTGATTGTGGGCGCACAATGTAACTCGGTGATCGATGAAGTCGTTCCCCTTTCTTTTCTGCCAATTGCAACTGGCATGAGGCTTTAATGCAGCTACTTCAAGATCTTGAAGTAATCTAAGGTAGTTTGCGGTGGTGAGTGGTGTAGTCGTCGTTCAGATGGGCTTGAATTCAGGCAACACCCTTCCCGAGCTGAGGAATGCAGCAGCTGACGCAGTTGAGGCGCACACAAAAGTCCAGGTTATACAGGATTCCTGTTCTCTATTTTTGTTTTGTTTCCCTTGGCGTGGGTTAGTAATTGTTGATTCCCTCCGAGCGACACACTGTTGCAAAAAAGAGCTTCGGGATGGCTCGTGACTCGTAAGCTCGTGACGCAAAAGTTGGCTTCTCGTGTGTGAAAAAGCGGCGAAAGTGAATAACAGTGGACCTTGAACTGATGAAGCGAGACCTTTGCTGAGTGAAACTCAAGTGGTGTTGGAACGAAAGCTTGACTGGGCGCGAGCTTTTAGTTGCAGCTGTAAGCTAAATTGAGAGGGCCGTTCGAATAGGTGCTGTGTAAGTGTAACAGCGCGTTCGAAGCTCTTTTATTATATCTGCAGCTCGAGGTTCTTAAGAATTAAGAAAGAATAAAGTCTGCATGCTGAGCGATTAGGAATATGGAAAGAAGAAGAATTGGTTACAGATGCAAGAAAATTTTAAGGGTCCGAAGGTGAAAAAAAGTCTGTACCTGCTAGTGAACCAAAGAAAAAGACGGTGGAGAGCCAGTGGAGGGACTGATGATAATGGCTGAAGATATCTAATGCTTGCAGCTGGAGTTCATGGGTACAGCTCGGTCTGCTGAATCGTCGGACCAGGGTACATGGAAATTTCGATAGCGGCGGCGGACGGCGACGTCGGAGTTGACAGGAGATGCTGGCTGGTCCGAGGGCGAAGGCGTGTATTGCAGAAGTCAAGGTACCGAGACTCTCCAAAGACCTTAACACTTTGATGCCGATTGGTTTCGGAGTCGATGACGATGCCAGAGAAGGATTGTTGAGAAAATCTCGGAAGAAAGAAGAACAGATTAAAAGTCCGGTGTGTCGCCGCAAGCTCAGTAATAAAGGCAGGCAAAATGGTTATAGATCGGAATCGTTGGCTTCGTGACGAGGGGGGCCGGAGAGCAATTGAAAAGGAGTTCGGTCGGCTTAGTTGGCTATCTAGGTAGATGGCGGCGAAAGACGGGGGCAGGTACCTTCCGGAGAGGCCGCTGTGTCGCTGACCGGTCCAGGCCAAAATGAGCCCTATTGACGGAATGTATCAGAGCCTCTGCGTCAAAAGGAAAACCAGGGGTCCGTGTCTTTTTTTTTTTTAGCGACTTATTGCCCAGCACGTTTATCTGTTCGGTGGAGGTGGGTTGAGGTGAGGGATGCCTGTCACCAAGAATCCTGCACGCTATAAAGATAAGCTGTCTTGTGGTTGAGTTGATAGTTGATAGTCCCCTCGGCAGACGATGCACGATGCAGGCAGTGGGTTGAGGTGTAATCGGGTCCTATATGGAGGCCAGGGGCATGCAAAAGCCACAACTGTGAGGGAGGAAGACGATGCAAGTATGGAGGAGAAGGATATGTTGATTTGTGGTGGTTGACTGGTCTGTTCCTTCCCCAGCCTACCTGACTTAAGTCTTTCTTTGGGAAGCCACCATTCAGAGCACCTACCTCAGTCTAGTTTGGAGCTTGATGGGCTGACGGGTTCCTAGTGCTAGGTACCTCCCATGTAGGTCGCCTGTAAGTTAGGCATACCTAGAATCTGCAGAAACCTTGATATTGCCTGTACGTGCCCAGTGGATGAAACAATTTAGGTAGTTATTCATGCCACTTGATTAGACCCGCTCTTGGGCTATCATCTTCTATACCTATTCTAAGCTCAGGTCTCACATTCTTTCGTCCACCTACCCAGGCATAGCAGGCTAAGAAAGGACGCTAACATCCAACCAAGGTAGGTTACATTGGAACCTGAACTACCGCGCACACGGGTGGGCGCCCCCCTAGGTTCCATGTGACGTGCTTTGGTAGCAAGTACCTGGGCAACTGAATCGAACTGAACTTTACGGAAGACTTCAGGTTTCTAACTAGGTAGTTCTTACACGGGCATGGGTAATGGATATTCACCTCCATTTCTTCCTTCATCAAGGAAATTCTGGCCATCACTGAGGGACATTTCTGCTCGCATCGTTGCAGTAGCTCAGGCTTCTCTTTTCTTGAATGTACATAGAAGTGGGCTCTATCTAGATGTTCCAACTTGTTGCAACTGGCAAAGTTCAGTCATCGTGAGTTACCATTCTATATCGATGCCACTGGATCTACTTGCTTTGTTCTCATGCTTCCTTTTGTTCCATACTATTGTAGCCCTGTGGCTGAGCTTGATCACTCGGTCGGGCTATAGTATTGACAAGGATAGGCAAGTATCTCAGTATCAAGGTCACGAGGCCATCATAACATGAGATATCGCCAATCATCAACTTCCAAGTCAATGACATACTTCCCGGTTATATGCAGGGCGAGCTGTCACTCTGAACCAGGACCTGTACTAGGTATTCAAACATGGCGATCGAGTATTTCCAACGCCTCGAAAGCAATGAATCTTTGCTATCATCGAGGCTGAGGACCAGTGACCTGACTGCCTTGTTGAGTTTACTCTGACTTCAACAACCATCGCTGACCTGCAGTCCTTGTGTAATGGGTCACCTTAGAATGCCATGCCAACTCGGAACAACCCTTCTTCACACCTAAGCAATCTTCTGAATACGTTCTGCGGCTCTGCACATGTCCTATCAGCCTGTCTCTCATCCCTTGAGTGCTGCAGGCCCTGACTTGAAACTGCCCAAAGCAGCACGATCGTCGATCCTACCGAAACATGACCTTTGTCCTCGACTTCTAGAACAAACTACCCTTAAGCTGAAACCTTCTCCCTGCCTGAAATGAATATGTCTTCGTTAAACAGTATTCCTGACATCCATGCAATTCTTAGACATACATATAGGCTACAGCAAATGCTAAGAGTTCTACCCGGTTTCCCTTCACCTCCCCTCTTTTCCCTTCTTTTCCCTTGTTCCTTTCTTTTTATTCCGCTCGCATCTTTTCCTCTTACAGAAGCGTCAATTTCTTCGAGTCTTCTGATCCATTTCTTGGCGGGGTAATTCATTGTACAGGACCATCCGTGGTCGTGTGACTGACCAAACCAGCCACCCAGCAGAGGCTCCATGCGAGACCTTTCTGATCATGCTTTTTTCTTCTTTTCTTTTTGAGGCTCTTCCCCGCTTCTAAAGTGTCCCTTACGTTAGTTTTCACGAGGCCAATCAAGACTGATGCTGTGCTTTGTTCTTCTACACCACGTTGTAACCTTTAGGACTAAGACGGCACAAGCTCGTTCCTGGAGGCACCTGACGTTGAGATAATTGAGGGGGGGTTCGCAGTCAGCCACCTCGCTGACCTTAGTCTAAGCTACTCTGAGGTAAGTTCCTGGGATCTCTATGAAGTTGTCGGCCGAGAAGAACTGTAGGACGCATCATGTATAGTTCCACTGCCGAGAAGCATCCAATGAAGGGCCTGTGATGTTAACAATGCTCAACGTCGGCTTAGAAACTCGGCTAACTGTGGAGAGCTTGAGCTTGGAGCCCCAGATTTGGGGATAGCAGTTTAGTAGTTAGAGAGCGAGGAGCCAACCCGCACATCAGAATCCTGGACTAAGTGGCCTGCTCCATCGCCAGTCTCCGATTTCATCGACATCGAATGAAGATCTCTGGTTATTATTTAGATTATTACTCCCTCACCCACGTGCTCAATGGTTCAGTCAGTGCAAGGTACCACAAAACAAGTCCGTCCAGATCAGCGTCGGCGTAACGTGCCTCCCCCCACGTTTTGAACCACACCAAGCTTTGTGGCTGTGGGGATTCTTGCCCAAGATCCTAGAATTGATCTTTAATAAGAGATAGAGGGGGTTACGAATGATCAAGAGTAAATAATAAGCTTCCTATTTAGTTCCCGTATGCCGATGCTGACTTTTCAAAGTACTGCCACCATTCCAGCTAGTACATCTTGGTACTCTCAACAGTCTCAAGCCAGTAGATGTTACGAATTGTGTTGTCTAAAACAAAGTGCACACTTTATCCAAATAGCCTACCATAAGATCGCCGTCTTGCACCAGATTTCAGGTCACATTCACGCATACGCACGCGCACCCGCATGTCCCTCATTTCTATTTCGAAGCTTGTCCACTGTGGCTGCGTTTCGGACGCACGGGGGAACCATCAATAATGTATTGTAACCACATTATACAGGGAGAAAGACCCAAAGATGAGTGATCAACACTGACCCACAAGGGCTTCTGTCTGGCTGTACCGTGGCATTGGGGTTGACGAAGATGTTGGGGTTTCTCCGCAGGCTGATCCCGCTTCAGCAATACAACAGCACGCAAGGCGTTTGATGGTTGCACTCGGGAATGCATGGGTTTTAGAGTGCCACTGTCTGTTTTTCGGGCTGCCTCACATTGAATGTCAATACTTTCTTTCGTAAGATATTATTTGTCTTGTGAGATAGGGCCGGAGTTGAACTAAGGAGACATTCTAGTCTCCAGGAGGAATATGTAATTAGCTCCTCCCTTTTCGAGATGCTTAACATCGTGATCTCCTTTTCTCCCGCCATTAGGTACATTTTCAAATTCCAAACTCGCTCGCATAAACCAATCACGGTGCAATTTTGACCAAAATCCTTTTCGCCTTTGTTGGAAAGAGTCTAGGTAACGGTGTAGCCACCATCGACTCGGATGTCGGCACCAGTCACATACGAAGAAGCCTTCAAACATTCAGTTACGCACGCATGATACAGGAATACACAACTTACATCTGATAGGAGGAATGCCACCGGCCCCATAAGATCCTGGGGTTGTCCCATTTTGCCCTGTGGAATAAGGGAAGTCCACTTCGCCTTGAGATCTGGGTTATCGTCAAGAATCTTTTGAGTACTGTTGGATCTGTGTCAGTCGAGTGTCTCTATCCGAGACTTTTTTCAAGTATGACTTACAGCGCAGTCAACATGTAGCCGGGAGAGATGCAGTTAACTCGGATGTTTGCCTGAGCCCATTCGACGGCCAAGGAAGCAGCGAGGTGACGCACAGCAGCCTTGGCGGCATTGTAGGGAGCCTGAGGCTGAGGAACGTTGACAATGGATCCGGACATGCTGCCAATCATAACAATGCTACCAGGAGCCTTTCGCTCCATCAAGTGCCTGGCGACTGAGGTTGCAAAGAGATAGGTACCGTCAACGTTGACAGCCCAAAGCTTGCGGAGACGGTCGATGGGGTAGTTAACGGCCTCGAAGTTCTCGGTGAAGCCGGCTGAGGTGACGAGGTTATCGACCTTTCCGTGCTCCTTGACAACCTCGGCAACACAAGCCTCGACGGATTCAGGGTCAGATACATCGGCATAATGGGCAGTGACCTTTGGGATTCTATGAGAAGGGTTGTGTTATTAGCCTTCGGTGCAATTCGAAAGCTTTAAAAGTGGTGAGCTTACCGTCGAGCTCGAGGGTTCTCCTTTTTGAACTCCTCAATGATCAAGCTAGTTTGCTTCTCCGCCTCCTCCTCTGAAAATGTGTTAGAATTGGCTTTTTGCTGTGAAGGGTACAGCTACTTACTATTCATGTCAACAAGAGCAAGATTGGATCCAGAGAAAACCATTCCTTGGCCCATAACAAGACCCAGCCCACGCGCACCACCCGTGACGATACCGACATGACCGTCGAGTGTAAAGGTGGGCAGAGTTGGTTTCACGTACTGGCCACCAGCGCCGGAGACAGGCTCACTGCTAGGGAGCTCATGGTCTTCGGGGTACTCGACTTCGATCTGAGGATCTGTCTGGGCATATTTTCCTGGTTTGTCCTGACGGGGAGGGCCATTGTGAAGCTTTCGCGCAGCAGTGAAAGTGAAAGGAGGGCGAATAGCAGGTGAAACAGCAACACGCCGCACACAGAGACGCAAAGAAGGTGCAAAAGACATGGCCGAAGAAGTGACCCAAGGTTTTGTGATGAAATAAAGAGGGCAGTGAAGAGGGGGAGGAAATGACGGATCGATTTGTTCTTATGGAAGCGAACAGTGGGTGACAGCTGCTATGAGCTCAGTAGAAGTGGCGGTAGGGTACCTGGGGAATGAAGCTGAAGTCCCCCTCGTGAAGTTTGACGTCGATAGTGCAGGGATGAGCAGTCTATGATTAGCGCCCAGGAACGAAACAGGGAAAAGATATGCTGATGGTATAATTATGACTGAGACGCAGGATGATTTCAAGCAATTGGGGGGAGGAGCTGACGTGAATGGAATGATCATCAATGGGAGTGGGAAATCAATTGGTATTTATTTTATTTCAATTTCATACCAAGCTGCATTGTACCCAAGTATACAATAGAATAGAATGTACGAGACTCATCTGACGGATGGTTATTCTCCATTCTCGTGTGCTGCATTATTGGTACCTTGCCTTACCTGTAGGTAGGTCGGTCTGGCGGGAGAGCTCAGCTTGGTAGCTCCCCACCTGCCCACTCACCGAAAAAAGCTAAATGGAAGCTGGAGGTGAACCCCCACCCCCGCCTCCGGACCGGCCGGCCGGCTTTCCTTCCCTTCCATCCCCTTGGGACCTCATCGATCCACAATTTCCATCTTGAATCCTTGCGACACTTCAGATGATCCAATTTGGATGAACAACGACGGTCTAGAATTCGAATTCCCATCAATGTCCCCTCATTTGTCTTGTTCACCAAGACAACTCATCACAACACTGGGCACACGTATCCATCCTTTACCGTCCATCCATCCCATCTACCTATACTGCAAGCCCTGGTGGATGGATGGTGATACATACATTAGGTGCTGCCCCGCCCTAGGCATCAACTTAAAGAGAGTTCCGTGTCTGAGAATCCAGCCTGACTTTCATATCTACTAACGTCAAGACTATACTGAAAGCAGGAAAATACACCTTCTTCCGATACTCTCGTCACTCTAAGCGAGATGGAAGCCAACTCAAATATCAAAAATTGGACCTGCCAGGCAGCAACTTTTCAACATTCGAGACCCAAAATTGTAGAAGCCCGATCGTAGTAGTGGATAACCCCTGGCTACTTTAAACAATCCCGGGTTTCCATTTTTGGCATTTGGTGTGGATGTCAGGTAAATTCTCCACTAGGTTAACAACTTCTCCAACCAAGGAGAGCACATGGATATCGATACCCATGGAAACCATCTTTTATCCCTTCCAATGACCTCTGCCTGCTTCGCCCGTGGGTGTCTCTCTGCAGCAACCTACTCCGCTCGACGGCATCGAGACGAGCTTCCAAAACGTTCTAGACAATCATCGCTCGTGTCCGGCCGAGTGTTTCAGAGCCGCAACAGCCTAGGATCATGATTGAGCCAGCAGCATAGCCTACTGAGAAAAGAAGCAAATATGCACACGCGGCATGGGTCAGGTAAAGGTACCATCATAGCATCGCATCAGAGCTGACTATTAAACTCGGTGTGTGCACTCGAAGGGCACCACTTCATCGTCCGGTATACCAAAGCGGGAGATACAAGCATATATTAAGGTACGGCAATGCACAATCGTCACAATATCTATTCATTGAATACATTCGTATCTGAAAGAGGGAAGGGGAAACTGAGGGAAGGAAATCGTAGAAATCGAGGATCCTTTGTTGAGTAGGATCGTCGGGTCACGAGGATGATCAGTTATTGCTGAGCTGACCAGACCGGTCGTCAAAAGCAAATTTGACCAGGGATTTCTGTTCCAGAGACTGGTAGAAACTGCATGGAACGTAGCTGCAGTCAACCCCTGTCATCCGAAGTGAAGGGCCTGATGAGACTTGTCATTTTTATAACATGTCACGGGAATAGCAAAATCTCGATGTGGGGACTAGCAGTCAACACAAACACCGCCATATCACGACGTTTGTCTCCGTGGAAGATAAAACTTTTCATGATAAATATTAGCAAGTATCTACATTTCCTGAATGTACCGAGCCATATCGGGTACTCGCTACACATAATCTACTGATATTCCTGTTCTGCCGTGAACGTGGGACAAGCTGACTTAACCGTGCGGTGTGAGTTCAAGATCTTTTTTTCATACATAATGTTTCGCCTTGTTTTTGTATCTAATTTGTATGCAAGATCGTTCATCCCTTGGTTGGCTTGGTGTAATAGCCTTCCACGTAGAATCCAAGAGCAGCTGCGTCCTGAACTCCATCTCTCCTTATGCATGTTTGGAATGAAACTTCATCAACCATCATCTGGACTTTTGTGTCCGCTATATTATAAAACTCTGCTTCGTCGCCATAATGTGCATGATACCATGTTTTGCCTCGCCCAGCTCATGCTTGTGCATACTCCTTGTTAAAGGCTCTGCCAATAACTAAACGTCTGATCTCGGAAGTACCGGCTCCAATCTCATATAGCTTAGCACTGCGTCCGAAGTCAGTATATTGTTTCCAAGGTACATCGATGAGATCACCGCAGCCTATCTCTGACCGAGTCCGTATTCATCGGGGTAAACTTACTCTCGGAGTAATCTTGATGCAGGCATCTCCTCGACATATCCCATTCCGCCTAGAAGCTGAATGCAATCAAGTGTGCACTCAGTCGCTCGCTCTGCGGCATACAAGATAGCTCCCGCGCAGTCCTGTGTGCGGATCAGCCCATTCTCGTCCACAGCCTTGGCTGTTGAGTAGGTGTACGACCGAGAAGCCTGGAGCTTAGTGTACATGTCTGCTAGCTTGCCCTGAAGGAGCTGGTTGTGCGCAATGGGCTGGCCAAACTGCTTGCGCTGGTGTGTGAATGGCAGGGTAACGTCGAGTGTGGCTTGCATGATACCCAAAGGTCCAGCACTCAGTACCAGTCGCTCCAAGTCAAGGCCTTCCATCAGCACTCGCACGCCTCCGTTAACCTTTCCAAGGATGTTCTCTGTGGGAACAAATACGCCATCGAACATGAGCTCGCCGGTGTTGCTACCGCGCATGCCCATCTTGTCGAGCTTGCGGGCACAGCTGAAACCCTCGGTTTTTGTGTCCACGATAAAGGCGGTGATACCCTTTGAAGCCTTCTCTGGTTCTGTCTTTGCGTAGACCACGATAAAGTCGGCGTCAGGTCCGTTGGTGATCCACATCTTGGATCCATTCAGGACATACCCACCATCCACAGCCTTTGCTGTTGTTCGCATACTGACAACATCGCTTCCAGCGCCAGACTCGGACATGGCCAGCGCGCCGACACTTGTGCCTGCGATGAGACCGGGTAGATATTTTTGCTTCTGCTCGGGTGAGCCGTTAAGCTGTAGCTGGTTGACGCACAGCTGTGAGTGTGCTGCGTAGCTGAGACCAATGGATCCAGAGGCTCGTGATAGCTCCTCCATGACGATGATGTGCGCCTGGTAACCCATGGCGAGACCTCCAACGTCCTCATCCGCTGTGATGCCGAGGAAGCCAGCTTCACCAAGTTTTTGCCACATCTCTGCTGGGAAGGCATTTGTCTTGTCTGTCTTTGCCGCCACCTCCTCTGTGATTTCGCGGCGCGTAAACTCTTGTACTCGCTCTCTCAACTCATCAAGCTCCTCATTTGAAGGGGCCTCGAAGCCTTTGGGGTGTTTGGATGAGTGCAATCGTGACTGGATAGCCGGGAGAGTTACAACTGGACGCCATTGACGGGCAACGACTGGGCGCGCCAATGATCTGAGAGTTCGTACGCTTGCCATTGTGAATGTGTGGTGAAGAAATATGATAGAGAATGAGCAAGGGGTGTATACAAGTCAAGGACGAAGAAATTGTTTTTGCTTATCTTTCTTTTTTTCTTTGCTTTACTTTCCCGTTGACGTTGAACCGACCGAGGGATTGAGACACGGCCAGTGAAGGCTACAATAGCCGTGTTGGAGTGACCCGGCTCTACACGGCTTCTAGCGGCCGGTCCGCTTACCCCAGGTTTTTGAGATACGTCACAAGCCTCGGCCTCCTAGCGTAACCCGCGTCTCGGCTTTGGAGAATTACTACAGAGAGCTTCGTTTTCCGTCCCGACCGATTCCTTTGAAAGATGCTCTTCTTCTTCTCTTACTACTACTTCTACTTGTCATCGTAGATCCACCTTGAGGAATTGGAATCTTTACAATCTTTATAGAGCTTCCAAAAATGACTCTATCACGTTCGTCTCGTCAGGCGATGCTCCTCGGTCGTCAATTCGGTCGCCAGAGTTCCCGCTCACAGATATCCTCACAGAAACGAGGTGTCGCGAATCTCACTCCACCACATCATGCCGGTGCTATCTCACGGATTCAAACATCCGTGGATCCTTCGTCGGAGGAGTTCAAGGAGAATGAGAAGCAGATGAGCGAGGTCATGAACCGCATGCAGGAACTCGCCCGCAAAATCCAGAAGGGAGGATCTGATAAGGCCAGGCAGAAGCACATTGAGCGCAAGAAGATGCTCCCCAGAGATCGAGTTACGGCATTGATCGACCCTGGGACCACGTTTATGGAGCTCTCTCCTATGGCTGGATATGATCTTTATCCTGAAGCCGAGGTGCCAGCAGGTGGTATCATCACAGGTGTAGGTGTTGTCGAAGGCGTAACTTGTGTCATTGTCGCCAATGATAGCACTGTCAAGGGCGGTACATATTATCCCATTACAGTAAAGAAGCACTTACGCGCTCAGGCTGTTGCCAGAGAAAACAAATTGCCGTATGTACATATGAGTAACATTATCATCATGAGATCGCTCTTGACTGACAGATACCAGATGCATCTACCTTGTCGACAGCGGCGGCGCCAACCTCCCCCACCAGGCCGACGTTTTCCCCGATCAGAACCACTTTGGTCGCATCTTCTACAACCAGGCCCGCATGAGCTCAGAGGGCATCCCCCAAATCGCCGTAGTCATGGGTCCATGTACAGCTGGTGGCGCCTATGTCCCAGCCATGAGCGACGAGAGTATTATTGTTCAGGAGCAGGGTCATATTTTCCTTGCTGGTCCTCCTCTCGTCAAGGCAGCAACAGGAGAGGTTGTCAGCCATGAAGACTTGGGAGGTGGTAAGATGCACTCGTCTGTGTCTGGTGTAACAGATTACCTGGCCGTGGACGATGCCCACGCCGTAGTGTTGGCCCGACGCTGCATCAGCAACCTAAACTGGCCCAAGAAGTCGCCAGAGACGCAAGCTCCTAAGGCTACATACTTGGAACCGCTCCACAACCCGGAGGAGCTGCTTGGCATTGCGACCACCAATCTACGAAAGCCTCTTCCCATCCGCGAGGTCATTGCTCGTGTTGTGGATGGCTCTGAGTTCTCTGAGTTCAAGCGCGACTTTGGTACTACTCTTGTGACTGGCTTCGCCGAGATCTACGGTCACAAGGTTGGCATCGTGGCCAATGATGGTATTCTTTTCGCCAAGTCGGCTGTCAAGGGCGCTCACTTCATCGAGCTCTGCTCGCAGCGTGGCATTCCATTGGTGTTTCTTCAGAACATCTCTGGCTTCATGGTAGGCTCAGAGTCGGAGCGGGAGGGTATCGCAAAGCACGGCGCTAAGCTTGTGACTGCCGTGGCGTGCGCAGACGTGCCCAAGTTCACTGTCGTCGTTGGTGGTAGCTACGGTGCTGGTAACTACGGAATGTGCGGGCGAGCATACAGCCCGCGGTTCTTGTGGATGTGGCCCAACGCCAAGATCGGTGTCATGGGCAGCGAGCAACTAGCTGCTGTTATGGAAACAGTTGGAAAGACAGTTGATGCGGGCTTAAAGGAGCGCATCGAGAAGGAGAGTGACGCCACATTCTCTTCTGCACGGTTATGGGTAAGTCAAATATGCACAAACCTTGCTGCACAGGATTAGGAACTAACATCTTCATAGGACGACGGTATCATTCCTCCTCAACATACAAGACGGTACCTGGGTCTGGGTCTACAGGCTGCTATGGGAGGTAGGAACGAGGTCAAGGCGGGCGATACCAAGTTCGGTGTCTTCCGAATGTAGATATCTACTTATTGAACTAAAATATAGTAATACATGAGAAGTAACTTCCAAGTATGTGCTGTGCATGAACTAGATGCGGTGCGGGTTTATATCTCGTATAGTTGGTTATCCTTGCTGCCCGTTGGAGCCAGCGCCTTATTTTCCCGAGATGACCTTGTTGCAATCCGATAGGCTTTATACATAAGCTTACACAGCATCTGTATTAATCCATACCTGATGGGTAACTTCTGTGCCCGCTCAGTGCTTCTTATTATGCTAAGTAACAAGTCTAACTCTGTTTGAGAGCCTTTGAAGTAGGTATTTTGGGTATGATATCCCAATCAAACTAACTACCCTAGAGAGAAACAGAGAAAAATGAGCTGGTCAAAATGAGAGATCTACAGTTGCCAAAAACCCTTGGAGCTATCAGCCGATGACGCGAAAGGATCCCCCTAGGCCAGGCCCCCAAGCCCCACCACATGCAAGCATGAAACACGCTAAGGAACCCAGCCCAAGCAAGTCCTTTAGCACTTGCACCTTGATTATTTGTCGATTGTATGCCTCTTCCAGCATCAAAAGTCTGACCCAAGTTTGCTTTTGTCCAATGTGAGCTGTAGCAAACAAAAGCTCCAATCGACGCGTCTCAGTTGTGTCACGTTGCTTCTGTTCTTTTGGTCACATGTTCGACCAATCGAGGAAGTGGTTGATCGAGGTCAGATCTTGGCTCTAAAAAGGTGAAACACAGCCTTCATCCATTAACTTGAGCCTGAGGGTGTGTCGTAAGATGCAGACACGACACGATGCGCTGCAAAAGAAGCAGCACCGGATATACTGGCAATTCTTTCCGCTATCCCGAGCAACAAAATTTGCAGAAACAAGCATAACCCATAGTTAAGTTAAATAAAGGGATTCATAAAGAGATTAAAGGAAAGGAACTCTGCCCATGAGAAATCGCGCATGACTGTGACTAGTGCATCAAACAAATTGAACCTCATTTATTAAGCTTCACGAGCGTATTCGATGCGATCGTCCATGATCCAAGGGATGGGCGCTCGTTGCGGCGTACTAAAAGCCATGTTGTTCTGGAAGAGCTAGCCTAGCCCACCTCTACCTAGGTGCTAAGGAGTTAAGCCAGGTTGGTATCAGGCCGTCTATCCGGCGGAATGGTTCAGTTCATCCAGACGTCGTGGTTCCATCGTGTTCTGTCTCATCATGTTCGGCCCTAGGTGGAATTTGATCAAGGCTGACCTGGACTGAGCTCAATGCTCGGACTCGAAGTGGATGAATCTTAAGAAATAATTCGGCCACACGTTGGTGCACCTGCGGAGCCATTATATTGCGTTTAATTAAGTACCTATCTGAAAAAAAACAAGTAGATGGAACAAATTCTACAGCGTTGCATCATATACTATACGCGTAAGAAGTAGCAAAGTATGACTGCTAGAAATTATCCGGCAGAGGGTATCGTGGCATATTTCTGTTAGTGTTCAGAACAGTGATGATGGATATCGGCTGCAGGAACAGAATACGCTAATGTTTCTGCTAAGACATTTTTGGCATGGGATCGACACAACCTCGAACTCGCCTTGGGCAGCACTCTGTAGGTAAGAGTACGTACTCACTTATAGATGTCGGCTTCTAGGGGGTTTCGATTTGTGACATGCTTGATACTCTTTCATGATTGGTGGGGCTGATACAAGAGAGGGAAGGCAGTGGGTTTTCAACACAGGACGAGTTCGATTGCGCCAGTAGAAAATAGTGGCTTGGGGGAAAACGGTCAACCGTTAGCCGAAGCAACGAACGGATAGAAACGCCCTTTTCAGAGGTCACGGCCGCTACCCCTTCATATATCTCTCTATGTGCCTGTGCTCTGTGCTCTGTGCTCGCCATTCTGGCCTCGATTCACAGCTTTTGAATGGTCAGAGGCGCTTTCATGTTACAATGGGCAACGACCCTGTTGATTAGAGAGTATCAATTAGAAGTCTTTGCTTTAATGGAAGGGTAGTGCTGATGAATGAAGCTATCGTTCCATTGTTATTTCGTCCAGTCCAGTCCAGTGCTGAATCGTCCTGTTTCGTGCTTTCCCTGCTTGTTCAACCTTAACCTCAAGGGTCCGTCCCCGTCCGCGTCCCCGTCCCCGTCCCCAATAGCCTCATCACACACAGGGCAGGTACATCCTCTACCTTGTCCAGGCAGGTTGCACTCCATCTTTCCATTTCCACTCCTTCCTCCCCCCTCTCTCGCTTCCGCTCCTTCCATCTCATCTCTCACCCGCACGTTTGTGCCTCTCGATAAGCCTGCCTCGACCCAAAGTTGTTGTCGTCGTCTGCGCCTCGTTACATTCGTTTTTTCTTCTAACCACTTCGATTCCTCTTCGTTTGTGCCAAGCTACCGTAGCATTGCACACCTTCTTTTTTTTAAAACTTCTTTTTCTACTACTATTTTCGGTGTCCCTAGAGGATAATCAGATCTGCGTTCTGTTTTTCTTTTTTCTTTTGCTTGGCCACTTTGATAGTCTCATCAGCCACAAAATAATTTCGTGGTTGAAAAGAAGGAAATCGCAAGAGCAGGAACCGATAATTCAAAAACCTCACCAGGTATCCGTCGCCTTCCTTTTCGACTGTCGGTATCTCATCGATCCGAACTTCCATTCACAACCGTTATCGTCTCGACACCTGGAGCAACCTCAAACCGTCCAGACGCAACTTTGAAACGCGATTCGTCCAACCTGGTGACACGCCTTGTCCACGGCTCCCGCTTTAACTGCCACAACGACGACCACTGGATTTTCATCTTTTCGTTGGAACTGGATCACTGCATCTACTCGCCGCATTGATCTCTTCTCGAATCGTTGATCGCGAGCCCCTGTGACGTATCAATCGTATACTGGTTTGCCTACTGCAACAGACTTGATTCGCTACGACCAAGTGATCTTGTAGAAACTGCGACCTTCCTCGGTATGTCTTGAACTTTGCTGCTTCGCATTTCATGAGATGGTGCGATTTCAAGATCATATTCATTGTTTCACTTCATTTTTTGCTTGTGTTGTTATTTATCCCTTCTAATATTGATATTCTGCTTAGTTTATTTTATTTGCGTTGCTTCAACGCCTGCGAGGTCTGGTTTACCGTGCAACAAACGCTCATTTTTGGTTTGATTCGTCTTATCTTCTTCTACGTTCATTTCTATCTCTTTCTCGTCTTACCTACTATTACTCTCGGCTTGCCGGAATTCTCGTGAAATCGACGTAGCCTGCGGCTGTACGACTTGGTCGATCCGGAAGAGTCGATTTTCATGCTGCAACACAGCATCTCGGATAGAATCATCTCCATCATATACGAACGCTGTGTCAGTGCTTCTTGAAACCATCGACCTCGGGCGCCGCAAACCGCCGGATACCCGTATCATTTCACCATTTCGATTCCCCACGACTCGACGGCTTCTTACATACAGTTGAGCTGCATACAGAAGTCCGTCACTAGGTCTCTAACCGCGTGACACTGTTTGGATGAACTCTCGACTTAGCATCAGGATAACCAAATGAGTCAACCGTATGATGGAAGGGGTATGGACCCATACTCGGGATCTACGGGAAGAGCACGCGAGAGAACACAAGGTGGATATTCGCGACACCAACCGACATATTCAGATCCCATGGAAGATGACCCACCTGGTGAACTCAGGGCTCCTCCTCCTCGCCGACCCATGGGCGCAAATACTATGGGACAATCCAGGCTTCCAAAATCCAGGCACGCGATAGACAAAAGCGGGAACTCTGGCATCACCATATCCCGACCTCAACAAGTACCTCAATGGCCTCTGTCTGGCCCCCCTATGGCTGCCATGAACCAGCCGGACGCTGAACCATACCGACCACCCCCTGGTAGACCAACTCAGGCCCCTCGACGACCTCCTCGACCTAGCCAAGTCCCTTCATTACTCGACCAGTCTAGACTCCAAGAACCGACTCCAGTATTTCTCACCCCAGAACCCGAAGAACACCACTCTGCTGCCCCCCTTTCTCCATCACCGCGAAATACTGTCTCTAGTCTCGGATCTGTTCCTGACTTCCCAGAACCCAACCAACTTCAAGCAGCCAATAGACGAAGTGCCAATCTTGGACCTCCCCCCTCGGCGAGACGAGGCGTCTCATCATTTTACTCGCACGCGTCATTTGTTTCGCCAATTCCCGAAGAAAGCCTTAACTCAAGGTCGCACGATTCATACGCATCAAGTGCCGCGATGCCCGATAGTTGGCGCGGAGGCTCTCCAGCTGGCAGTCCTTCGTATTATGACGATGACAGGAGCCATGACGAAGACTTCCATGATGAGAGCAAATTGGTTCGCAGTGCTAGCATTGGCAAAAGAGGAAAACCTTCACTCGTCACCACGAGATCGTTTGTTGCGGAACCTAGTTATCGGCCTGCAGCATCTCCCGTCCAGCCTTTCGATTCTGGAACTGGTTATATCGACGCATCATCAAGTTCCTCGAATACACTCCCGCTGGCAAAGGCGTCGGCCCCTGAGCAAAACCCCCACGATAGCCTAAGCCCGGACGCCATTCTCGGGGCATTCGCAGCTGCTAGTGCAACCAACCTGTCCGAGTCACCAGCGCCCGCACCATCACCATCGCCTCAGCCTTATAACCGCCTCTCAGCGATTCGACGACCTCCGAAGCTGGACATCGATGCCGTTCGAAAAGCGGAGGAGAGAGGCAGCATGACAAGTTTACCTGACTTGATCCGACGAGCAACTCGACTTGCAAGTATGATTGATCATGGAAAACGACCAGGGAGCCGGTTTGATAACTTGAATGATTTCTTCGACGAAAAGGGTCAGATGCGAGGGGGCGACAAGGAGAACTCAGGTGAGTAATCCGCATCAGACATGCTGTTTTCTTACTTACATTTATTAGGCCTATCAGATATGCTGGCAGCATTCCCTCCCCCCGCGCAGCCAACAGGCCGACAAAGCCGCGGCTCTTGGTTTCGCACAACGTCCTGGCCTCTGGCACCTGGTCCCGGACAAGGTAACGGACCGTCGCGAAATAGCCAGCGCAATGAGACACTCTCAGATGAGGGCCAAGGCAAACGACGTCGGCGTTGCTGCGGCCTCCCTGTCTGGGCGTTTGTCATCTTGATGATACTTCTGTTGTGTATTATTGTGGCTGCTGTGCTTGTTCCTCTGGAATTCTTTGTCTTCAAGAACTTGGGAAACCACGACAAGCCTCAATCTGCACTTGCTCAGTGTCAAGATTCACTTAAATGCCAGAACGGTGGAACAAACATCATGTCCCAGGGTACTTGCTCATGCATCTGTACTAATGGCTTCACGGGCTCGGACTGTAGCGTTGCGGGATCTGATGGTTGCACAATGACAGACTTGGGCGGCGATCTCAGCAATGTGACTCTAGGAAAGAATATTCCGCGCCTCATTGAGGCCAGTGCGAAGAACTTCTCCATTCCTCTATCTGGTACCGCCATCATGGCCAAGTTGAACTCTCAGGAGCTGTCCTGCATTGCTCAAAACTCACTGGTCACCTTTGATGGTGCAGCTTCGCGCAAA
Source organism: Fusarium sporotrichioides (assembly GCA_019054645.1). Classification (NCBI taxonomy): domain Eukaryota; kingdom Fungi; phylum Ascomycota; class Sordariomycetes; order Hypocreales; family Nectriaceae; genus Fusarium; species Fusarium sporotrichioides. The sequence continues at coordinate 7,303,708 of JAHKNS010000002.1, forward strand.
AGGGGATTCATGCCGGAGCAGGACAAACGCGAGGCGCATGCTGCCTCCCTGGTACTTCGTACACCCGAATCTGCCACTGCCATTGTCGTATCTTCAGAGACAGCAAACCCAACCAAGCTGATTGTAGACGAAGGAAGCCCAGAAAGTGTGCCAACTACAACGGGGAGTGCAACGAAAAGCTCAAGCACAACTGTCCCAACGCAAACACAGAGTCCTACGAATAAGTTTCAGATTACCAATGAGGTTCTGGACTTTGCACGAGTCGCTGTACTTTTTGTTTTGCAGCAGCAGGATGTGGATAGTGCCCAAGACGCACAGTCTAGCATTGATAAGTTCTTTGCTAAGGCTCGTAAAGACGATGGGGTACTGGCAAAGGAGGCCGAAGATGTTAGCATCGGCGACAAGAAGTCAGTGGATCTTCTGAGGTACAAGATCACTATTGGGTCGAACACAGTTGGGGGAAACGTCAAACGTCATGTCTTGTCTCTGAAAACTGCCCCTGCTTACGTGTCTGTTGGGCACAGAGCAGTGCACACTTTGAGACGAGGCAGATCAGAGGCCACCAAAGAAAATATGAAGTGAAGAGCAGACGCTGTATATAATGCGCGAACATAGGTAAATATGCATTTCTTGATAATTGGGGCCAGTTCATTCCAGTGTCTTGTTTGTTTTGTTTTACCAATACTGGCCCGTGGCTGGTAATGAGTGAGGATGCAATATAGGGATTGATTGAAGAAGAAGAGAGATTTTGCATAAACATTCTAGAGGTCCTTTTCCCTTTTCCTTGTATTCTATTTAACCTCCCTTCAACATGGATACCTCGCGAGCGAGATTAGCGTGGGCGTTTATCAAAAGAGAGATCTCGGTGTTCAATGGCATGGTTCCCATCAATGAAAGATATTTTCAGAAACACGGTTTTTTGTTTGCTGCCTTGTGGTTGTTCTCCTTGTAATGTTCTCCAACTTGGCAAATCATGGATGGTAAAATACCTCCTCAACAGGTTTCCACCAGGATGGCTCGCCAGACTCAGAGCTCACGGCCCCAGGAACAAGGCTTTCCTGCCAAGCATCGGTCATCTTCCACCATTCTCTCACGCGAGGGTTTTGCGCCATCTTTTCCATGTCGCCGCTGTAGTCTGAACCAACGTACTTGAACGAAGCGAAGAGGATGTGACTCTGATCATCGTAGAAGATGCTGTCTGTAAGACCCCCCGTCATGTTAGTCACTCGATAAAACCTTGGGGGAGAGAGTGTAGCAGAGGGTTGTTGATCGTACAATCTCGAATGTTGCATTCCCCGATTTGCTTCAGGACATCGGGCCAGACGCGAGCGTGGACTTCTTTGTACTCTGCAAGGTGCTCTGGCTTGAGCTTGACAATTTGAGCGAAGCGACGAGGTGTTTGTGACATTTTGAGGTGGAGGATATATCGGTTGCTTTGAGTGTGAGATACTACCTGGGCCGAGAGTAAGAATATACAATCATTAACAATAAAATTCTGGCTAATATGGGAACAAGGCAGTAATATAGATAAATTCGGCAATCGGGCTAGAGAATAGCGAGTTGTTCCCCTCTGTAACCCCGCAAATAATATTGCGTCTACAACCTATCCACTTACACGACTTGGGGATCGTGGGATCGCCTAAAGTGGAAGCGAAAGCGGGAGTGGGAGTGGGAACGGGAACATACATAATAACTATGTAATCTTCTGGGTCCGCACTCTGTGGGGGCTAAATGCTGTGTGATGTCAAGAGTTTTGTACAGTGTAGTTGTTATTGAAGTATAATGTCTCTGTAAGGTTGATTTAGTTACAGCTAGATAGGAGGAAGCTATTTTTGACCATTTTGGACTGAGGATATATCATATAGTTATCATTTTATTCGTTCTAAATAATGCCTGGGTACATAAAATGGACCTGACAGACACAACTGAACCCTTTAAAGGAGGGGACAGTAACGTTACAAAACTCGTTACCAGTGATGTCACGACTGCTATGAGGCGTTTCCATCCAATTCGTAAAACATGATCCCGTCCATGATGCATCCAACGCTATAACGCCTATTCCAAACCTAAATCACAAGTAAAATCAATCTTGGAACCGACAACGCGCCTTCCGTAGAAGTTCTGTGTTGGTAGTGTTTCGCCGTTCCCTTTTCTACACGAACCGAATTCGGTATGAGTACATTGTCATGAAAGTTAACTCTAGTTGCGTGGCTCATACTGAGGAAGAGTCTCGCTGAGAATAGCCTTCTCGTCCTCAACGGCGAGCTCGGCAAAAGGCACCTGATGATAAGCACCGAGGGACTCAGTAGATTCCCTTGATTCGCCTCTGAAGAGACAAACCAGGCGGTGGACCATACTGAAGAGGCACATAACGAAACTAAAAGTGGTTAGCATATAAAATCAAGAAGGATAGGATTCAACGTACAATGCAACTCCAACACCGGCAGCAACTCCCATGAGGACGGGAATGATGATGTATGCGGCAACGTGCTTGAGGACTTCGCTCATGGACTGCTCGGGCTTCTTGTGCATAAGTGGACCATGCTTGAAGTTGTCGGTAGGTTTGTTCTCGGCCTTGCCAGAGCCATGGTGGGGCTTGTGGCCGTTTTCGTGGCCATGATGAGGCTTCATTCCGTGGCAGCCCTTGAACTTACCCTTGACACCCTTCCAAGTGTCATGGACCATGTCCTTGGTTCGACACCACATGTCGCAGTCCTCCGGTGCCTTCTCGCCAGCACCCTTAACCTCGATATTTCCGATGAGAATCTCCCCGGTCAGAGATTTGATAAGTTTAACTGTAACAGGAGGAACACCATCGACGAATCGATCGCCAACCTCAATAATTCGTACTTCGACGTTAACGATCTCCAAATGCTGATCCTCGTCGATTCCCTCGGGGCGAATAGCCAGGCCATATCCCAATCGACGCATATCACTCTTGCCATTGCCCTTGATAACGGCAGCTGACAGATCGCCGTTCCATGGGTCGGCACGTGGGTAGAGTTCAAAGCCGTTGAGGACCAGGCGACGTTCCTTAATACCAAAGTCGAGTTCTAAATGAGTATCTTGTCCACGGCACTGAAGACAAGGAACATCGACGGCCTGTTCATATGCGGTAGCGGGGAGCTCGAAGGTGCCGGCGTCGATAGGTAGAGTGCGGAAGATGCCATCGTCCTTGTCGGAAGTTTCGGGTACGATGAGGATTGCAGCAGCAGTGGCCGCGAAAGCAAGCGGCTTGAAAAGCATGATGCGATTGATGAGTTTTGATATATCTTATGTTGTGCTGGATGAATGAATGATGGTTGGATGGATAGTTGTTGTATTTGCGTGTGTGTGGAATGAAAGATTGAAGACGAGGAGAAAGTTAAGTTTGGTGCAGTAGCGTGCCTTATTACAGTTCCCTTGCACTTGCATCGGATGTCTCGGTGGCGAGGGCTCCGCTTTTGGCAAGGCGTCAGGTGCGTGAGGCATGAATCTGGGGCCGGGAAGGAGAGAGACCCCTCCCCGATGACGACGATTCCAAGTCATGATTGATTGGCTAAACCAAATACATACGATCATTCGCTCTTTCTCTTGGGATGACCCGCTTATACCTTGTATTCTGTGTTACTCATAAGTATCTACGATTGATATACACAATTAATGCAATAATTATGCTCATTTTTTGCACATGTTGTCGCTGATGTTTGCAGATATATGTTGAATAAATCGGTTGCTATCGATCCACACTTGTCTCATCTCTTGTTTCGTAGTAGTAATTGTCACAACGTTGATGCAAATACGGAACAATTGGGTCAGTCTCAGTATAAACTAATAGAATGACTTATGTAAATCTTGTACACGGATCCTTGTTTCCTTCCATCCATTCGTTCACAGAGAGAGCAGTTCTTCCCCATTGAGGCCCTTCTAAACCTTACTTAACCCCTGCTTGGTGATCCACAATACGTATGTATATCCGGATCTTAAGAGTAGCCCGAACTACCGAAACCAACAGGGCTGAATCAGAAATAGAGTCCAGCCAAGAAAAACTAACAAGAAAACGAGACCCCTTAATAACGACATGGTCCCTCACCAGGGGGAATGAATGTTATACAGACACCATCCAAGTCACTTGTATCCATGTCGGCGGCAAGACTAACCTTCACTCTCCAAAGTCTGCCCATGCCACAAACTGTTGATTTTGTCCTTGACGTTCTCCCATCGAAGTCGCCAATCACCCCTCTTGCTCACACGTCCGTCGTCAAGACCGATACCCACATCGGACATGTTTTGATGACGGTGAATAGGGGAGTCATTTCCCCATGGAAAGTTGGGATCTGCGGGCACGACCTCTGACGGGGTGACTCTGTCGGTAGGGGTAGGGTAGTCATCCCATACCGAGTTGGACTCATCTGCCCGGGCGGTGGTGACAGTTTTGAATGTCGTGAGTGATCCATAGGTGCTTGTGTCTATGTCTTCACAAATTAGTATCACTCGATTGATTGTTTGGAACAGTACAAACCTTTCGCACCAAATGTTTCGGTCATGTTTGACCAGTGCGCCGTATTGTAGCTTGCCATTGAGTGTGCAGTCGAGCAATCGGTTGTGATCGAGCCCGCTGACAATGACCCATGCGGGGGATAGTCCAGTGAATCCGTGCAAGTCGATGAGGTCGTAGACGAAGACTCGCAGGGAGAAGTTACACCTGCTGGACGATCCGAGGTGTATGTGGTCGTCAGAGTATCAATCGTCAAAGATGATACCTGTGAGAGCGTCGAGTTGATCACAGGGAAGGGTGTCAAGGCAGAGTTACCAGCGGAAGTCGCTATTCCCTTTACACTACCAGTAGTAAGAAAGGTAGTAGATACTTCGGACAACGAGGTTGATGTCTCCGAAGGATGCATAGATGCCAAGGTTGTGTTCATCCATATCGAGGCAGTAGAAGTGATTGCGGCACCAGACAAACGAGAGGTACTTGGTTCTCCCAAAGTGGTAGTCAGAAACAAGGTTGTGGTGCTGGTGTAGGAAATGGACGATGAGGAATCCTCAGTCGAGTTCTGGAACTTAGACTGAGATGTGCTTGGCTCTGCCAAGGTAGTAGTGAGCACCAATGTTGTGGTGCGAGTGTACGAAGTTGACTCCGAAGTCTCACTACTGAGGTTACGAGTAGTGACTCGGGGCAACCCGAGTGATGTTGGGGCGCCTGTCTTTACTGTGAGATCCCAAGTCGACCACGATGTCCAAGGTTTCGGGTCAGGAGTCCATGAAACAATCGAAGAAAAGCTAATAGTAGCTGTGGCAGTCGAGTTAGAGCTAGGGAACAGGGGTGCGTTTGTGCCTGAAGCAGATCCCGAGGATCCAGATGCACTCCAGTGCCGAGTAGCGTTTGATGTATGGTATTTCCGTTCACTTGTAGAAGTGGATTCCTTGTAAGGCGTGGAAAACTCTCCCTGAGAGCTGATGGTAGTAGGATGAGTCCATGTGCCCGTTGGGGGAAGCGGCAAACCGGTACCCGTTACTGTCATGTTCGATGGGAAGGGAAAGGGGGGTGTGTTGTTCAAGGACGAGGAAATAATACTGCTCGACCAGAACACAGGATCTGTGGGGGTGATTATTGTCACCAAGACATCTGTGTACGTTTTGGTCAGGACGCTGCCGGATATAGTAGTGAGTGTTATGTGATTTGTGGTTGGGAAAGGAGGTGTAACAGTCGCCGTCCAGTTCAAACTGTTAGTGGCAGCACTCATACTTGACTTGGTCCGGGTATTTGAGATAGCTGTTTTAACAGTGGAGTTGACGGGCCCTTGAGCGGTGTTGGTAGCGTTCCATGAGCGGTAAGTGGTGATAGCCAGCTTGGAAGAAGTCACGTTCCCAAAGGGTGGAAAGTACGTTGCGGAATTCGTGATCGAAGTTGAGTTGGCATACGGGGCAGTGGTATTCATGATTGAACCAGATGTGGACGATGAAGTCTGCGGGCCTTGAGAGTTGATTGTCTTGGCAGAATTAGTCATTAATGTCGAAGACATCGTTGACTTCCATTCGATGGAGGTGTTGGTCGGGAAGGGCAAATTGGTAGGTTGCCTGGTAATGATGGAAGTGCTTATGTCTGTAAGATTGCTGGCAGATGTAGGCAAAGACCCAACTGAACTCATCTCGGATTCTATGGTCTTAGAAAAGTTGTAACCACTGGTGCTATGAGCAGCACTAAGCTTGGTAGGAGATGTCAAACCCGTTGGTCCCAGGCTAGTCGTGATGGTTGAAGTCCAGGTAGAGCTGATCACTGTTACGTTCTCAAACGTTGGTGATGTTGAACCAGTTGCCACGCTGGGTGGAGTCATGGGAGTGGTAATGATCGAAAACGAAAAGCTCGTGAACGAGATTGGGGGAAGGCCCAGAGTAGGCTGGGGATGCTGTGACTCGACTACTGTTGAAGTGGACCAATCGAACAACGAGCTCGTCTCCTGGAAAGATGAAATTCCCAAACGGGTCATAGAAGAGTTAAAAAACGACGCAGTAGATGTCGAATAATCGGTTGAGACAGAGCCACTTGTCATACCTGTGGCGTTAGCCGTTGGAGAAACGCCGCCCGGAACAACAGTGATGACCGAAGTTTCTAAGACTGTTGTAGTCGTAAGTGAGCTGACGGCTACGTTCGACGTCGCGTTAACGGGCAGAGCGCTAGATGCAACCAAGGGGACTGAAGATGTTTGAATGGGGGCAGTGGCGATGCTTGATTTGGAACCCTCAGAAGTTTCGTTCAGTGCAGGGGTAGACGTGAAGGAAGCAGAAGACTCTGCATCAGACGATGCCAGGGTAATAGCGGTAGATACTTCGCTCATAACGTTACTGAAAGACGAAGCCATTGAAGCAATGGTCTGCGAAGGCTCTCCAGTGCCAGCGCCTGATAGTCCATCGGAGGTAACGATAGAGGAGCCACTAGACTGGTTGGAGAACTCGGTGGATAGAGTGGCAGTGTCAAGTGTCGAAGTCAGATAAGTAGTTGTAGTAACACTGACAGTTCCATTAAGGGACCTACTGGCGATGGCAGACGCCTTTTGCGTGGACTCGGAATCTGAGATTCCAATTGCGCCATCTTGTGCTGAACTTGTCACGACCGAACCCGAAGCCTCACTAACCGAAGTCGGATTCTCTTCTGAGATTGTAACTGTTGTCCAACCACGAGTAGAAGTCTGTGATAGGACGCTTGATACGGACTCAGACGAGGTAGCAACAATCGAAGAACCATTGATTGGTGTCAGTCCGGTGGACTCTACCACGTCTGTGACTGTCACAGTGGTATTGAAAACCCGTGTCGTGGTTGTGGTTAAGGCAGTCACTTGTGAGCTTTCCGAGAGTGACTCGGACTCAACAGTAGCGGAAGTTCCAGCTGTCGCATTGGTGGTATCTGACACTTCGAGACTTGAGTTGTTATCTGTGAGGGAGATATCTTCTACGGCTGTCTCTGTTCGGGTCGAGGGATTAGACGTTGTGACAGGCAAAACACTAGTTGAAGAGAGTTCCGTCCCCAATGAGGCGGTTCCTGTCATGCTGATGGAGTCGGAGTCGCGATTTGTGACAGCAGAGGAACCAGTGCTGATAGGTGAAGTGCTGTTGCTCAAGGCAGTAGGTATCTGAACACCTGCGGTTGTAGATGCATCACCACCAGAAGTTCTAGTCACATGAGATGATCCAGAAGCTGTGGTACCAACGGCTGTCAGGGCCTCGGAGGTGGTTGTGCCGCCAGCCTTGGCACTTGAAGCAGCAGACGGTGCAGCAGTGTTGGTATCCAACCCAGTAGACAAAGAGCGAGTGGAAATCCCAAGAGAAAGGGTATAGTTTCCAAAGGATGTGTGCAACTCAGAGGACCCAGTGTTGATATCCGTTGTTGTAGTTCCCTCGGAAGTAGAATCTAGAAGTGTTAGCTTGCGATGAGATACTTGCATCAGAGCACTTACAGGAGGTCATCTCAATAGGAACAGCAGGCTCTCCCGTGTAGTATGGGGGAGGGGGACCATCGCCATCATTAGACTCTCCATCCGGCTGGCGAGCCTCAATGAAGCGGTTGCTGCGCACGACTCGGTGACGGCCTGGGCGCTGTTGACCAGCAGATCCAGCCGCGCTGCCAAGGAGACAAGAGAGTAGCAGGAATACCGACAAGACGGTAACCAAAGAAATCTTTGGCGGCCTCATGATAAAGATGCGAGAATGCTGTAGGTGCTGGTGTCAGTATAAAGGATCACATACACATGCCTGGACAACGCAGAAGAATCGAGAAGCCTTACCGCACGTGAAACGAGTGAAAATTAGTTGGTAGAAGTATCAAAGGAAATAAACGAGTGTGTGAGCCGAATATAAAGCAAGGCGTAAAGATAAACGAGTGGTAGTTGACTTCTTGGAGGGTATTCACTTGCTGCTTTCTCGCGATGATGAGGAGAAGGCAAGAATAAAAACGCGAAGCGAGAGATAGGAGATACACGGTAGAAAAGAGGAGGAAGGGAAATAAAGCCTACCACGCGTAAGAAAGCGAGTACGTAGGCCGAATGATAAACAACGTGGGAGATGCGAGATGTGCACTGGTGCCAGCTGTCACGCAGTGCTTGCCAGTGTCAGGCAAAAGGGGCATTCGACCTTGATCTGTTACGGGCAACTCGAGTGATCTTTAGCTCACCCCGGAGAGCCTGCCACAGCATGAGCGTACAAATTGCGTTTCCAAATCGAATAGGTTACAAATATCTGGCCCAGGATCTTTGCATTGGTGAATCTGAAGGTATGTTTCCTCAGCTCGATCGGTACTCGGTGGCACGGCGATATTCTCGGCTACCTATGCAAGAAATCCTTTTTGACCAACCCATGGGGCATTTCTGCGATTGATTGTTTGCCTTTTATCCGATGGGAGCGGACCCGGTTCCCTGGACCGACGCATCGTCCCGCCTTCATATGCTGACGATAGTCGTGGGAACAACAGGCCGTAAAGGTAGCCTCGAAGCCATGGTCTTTCCTCTGTTCGTACTTTTGGAGAATAAGAATTCAATTCGGTTCTTCACAATCGCTTACCTGCAGGTGTCGATTCTTGCCACTGCTCCCTTCGCTTCATCAAGCGATGATTGTTTACAAGCCATCTCACAAGCCATCCTTCATCTCGAGGTGTTTCCTTTATATAGAGTGGAACAGGATAGAACATTCTGATGCAATTCCTTCGCTTGTATGGCCAGAATGTTCCTGCCATACAGAGAACAGAGTCACGATGTATCAGAGTTCGAGACTCGTGAGCCCTGTAGGAGAGCGTGCTTGATAGTTGTCTCTTTCATTGAAAATAGCTCCATACTGAAATGTAACGAAAGTTACTCGGCCTCAGGGTCAAATTGCCTTCGCGCTGGCGTATCTCCTTGAATCTAACTTGTTTCCGTGGAGATTCTGACAAAGATTTTGGCCAGGCAAAGTAATGAAACACAAAGAAATGTTGGATCTTCAGCCATTGAGGACGAGGGCATGTTTGTTAAAGGTTCCAAGGTTCCACGGTTCAGGGCCCAGAATGCCAGAAGCGATATGCTATCCGTGCAGTTGTAGTACGTGTAACTAGCTTCGGCACCGAGGCGAGATGCAGCTTGCCGTCGGGTCAGATGAGAGACATAGACTACCATGATGGCCCTGGCTGCATCAAGACTTGCTATAGCTCATTAAGTTTTCATTCGTTAAGTTGACGTCGAGACCGCCAACTTTGGATCAAGGTGCCGGAGTCACGGCCAATGCTGTGGCAAGAAGTGTCACTAATCAAAAACAAAGTTGCGGCAAGGTGATGATGATACTCACGGTTGATACTTGCTGAATAAAGAAACTATGAATTAAAAATAAAAATCAGTCATTATTAGTGCGAGTGCATTGTGTTTTTCTCCTTTTTCTTCTCCTTCATGGGAACGGGAATGGACGTAGGAGCACCAACACTTATTCCCAAATCACAGGCAAAATAACCAATCCGGGTATGGTTGCGAGGCATATGTTGATACGAAAATGAGATAGATCGAGACTGAGAAACTTGGACGAAATAAAAGAAACCAAGACATGATAAAGAATTAATTTGCTCTCACGATTAGCAGCTCCTTCCCATATAGTCGAGCTGACGACCAGGGGCCCTCCCTGCCTTCCATTTGTCAGGAATACGTTTCCTGAAGCTCCTGGGTAGTGCAGGAATGACACCAACACCTTCTTCTTTTGAATCTCCCCGTAACAAATTAGAAACAAATTTGTATTACTTAGCACCTGGCCATGTTTTGTTTAGCTGTTTCGCAGACACTAGGTGTTGCGTGGCCTTGAGGCTCAGAGTGTTGTACAGAGACTCAGGTGTTTACTCGGCCTTTTCAGCGGTTTCCCGCAGACTTGGGGCGGTTCCGTCAGTCATGGAAGTGTTCTTGTCTTCGATATCAGCAGCCCACAGAGCAGCACCAACTTAACGATGTTAGTTCATACATGCATGATGCCATTTTGTAAGTGACTTACCTGTGTTGCTGAAAGTGAAAAACATCGAAGCAACGGGGATCATCTCAAGTAGCGTAGCAACCAGTCCGAATCTATAAAACGCGGGTTAGCTGATTTGGAATTACAACGTGCGATTGACCACCAAGCAAAGCAGATGCTGGAAAAGCACATAGATAAGTGAGTTACATACGCGGTGTAGGGTCCGACATTCTTTGTAAGCCAATCCTCCTTCTTGGGCTCGGACCATCGCTTGAGTTGAAAGTACTATAGCAATGTTAGCTTAGTTGTGAACATAGTCTAGGCATGTCACTTACTCGGCCATGAACTCCCTTTCCTCGGGTGCGACCTATTTTGAATTAGCGGAGCAATGCATATAGGGGTGCAGAATCCTCACCTTGGATTAGAATGAAGATCACAGTGCCAACGACTGGAATGGCGTTGAGAGGCAGATACATGATATATCGGATGATGGCCTTGGGACTGAACTTCTCGAAGGGGCTCTTGATAATTTTGCCCAGCTTCTGCATTGGATCGCCTCCCGACTTGACCTCACGTCCCTCACTGACGATCTTATTATCTCCACGGGCCAGGAGAGTACCATCGAAGACATCCAACAGCGAATCTTGGAGAAGGTAGTTGCGGGATACTAGGTTGATGATGGTGGTGCTCTCGTTCAAAACCAGTAGGATTGCGGAAAATGGTGCAATAGGACCGTTGACGAAGAATAGAATGGCGAGCTGTGGTAGGTACGTAAAGAAGAACATGCCGCCAATTACGCCAGTGGAGAGGAGGACCAGAGGGCCGAGCTTGGAGACGAAGGGCTTCCAAAGTTCGCGGTGGGAGAGAAAGTAGAAGACACCCTATAAGAGATATGATATGTTAGCAAATGATTACCATGGAGCTCGATTCCCTGTGATTTTCGTGCCTTAATCGGGTAGAGGTAGGATCTGCTCTTGGCAGCATTAGTGACATGCTCCCTGGCCTGGGCATAGTCCTCCTTGCTAGTTAAAGATGTTAGCTTGAGGAAAGCGAAGTAGGTACTCAGCATTCAATCTTACAAGACCTCTTGAGCTTTCTCGTTTACAGTGTCGACCACTCTGTTGCGCTGAGAAGGTTGCTGCTGGTGATCAGCTCCTGAAGCTTCAGCTGTGTCAGACATGGTGAATTGTTAGTGTCAAGATGTGATCGGTGATGTAAAAAGGTTTCGCAAGGTGCGTTGGGATCAACAGCTTCAATAAATGTGATGTTGTAGAATGAAGAAGTGGTAAGTGAACTATTTGTTCCTCGGCTTTTCTTCTTATCACAACGAGGTTGGCAATCACAAGCGTTCCATTCCAAGCTGAAGGGAGGAACGAAGCTCTCATCGATGTCGTCATTAACTGACCTACAGTAGCTCGCGGGGCTCTACGTAACTAAGGGAAGAGTGGGGCTACCTTAAATCGTCTCAATGATGCGTTTGTTACGCTAATAATACAGCTTTTTGATATACCAGTTTCATCAACTTTCGTTGTCCACGCTACCCAATTACTGTGCCAAGGAAAATCACGCGCTTTCGAATGTGTCCAAAATCATCTTTCCCAGTATTAGGCTGAGCTTCTGGAGTCACCCGCTACAACGTCAACTTGCAGATCGCCGGACAAAACATCCATCCCATAGACCCACATTGGCCGGGGAGCTCATGACCCACCATCGGTCCCCAGCTCGTGGGAGCTCATATAAGACGCCGACCAATACTGACGTCTATTTATCTTGAGTTGTAAGCAGACTAACCTTGAAACAAGGCAGATAAGTTTCAAGTCTGCCCTACAAGCCCTACATAACCTCCTGAAAGAGGCTATTGTCACTGGTGCACCTATGGTAGGTTATGTCGCGTGAGCTTCGTTGCCCCCTCCTTCAGTCAACAACTCGCTGATCATCCCCTGAAAAATCAAAGGTATGCGTCACAGAAGACAAGGCTTATAATGCCGCGACGAGCCCAACGTTGATGGCAGCCTCATTTAGACAATGACAGCCCGAAAGCGTTCTTTGTAGCCTCTACCCCAACGTGACGAATGCTTACACCAACACCACAGTCATGGCTCAACGATACATCTCGAATAATCTCCCAGCTCAGAGTCTAGGCTCAGACCCCAAAGAGCTGCTAACGTATGCTCTCGAACTTGTGGTTCGACACGCACCGCCCCGCAAAGTGTACCACGAACGCCACCTTGGCGGTCTCTTTACCGGGTACACTGGCCTTGCCTACCTGTTTCTCCAGCTCTCCGAGCTGTATCCTGACCTGCAAATATCAGGCCAAAAACTGATATCCTGGGCGCAACGATATCTTGAAGGAGACAGAGGAAAACTTGTCTTGGAGAAGGGTAACTGCGGCATCTCGTCTGAAAAGTTGTCATTTCAGGCAGTAAGAGCATGCGTGACGAAGGACGAAGATCACTTGATAGAGTTCCTCGGCAGCATGCCCATACTTCTTGGCCCATACACAAGCCCTCAGGAAGATGCTTTTCCATCAGAGATACCATACGGAAGAGCAGGTGCCTTGTACTTGCTGCGCATGGTAAGACACTGGATGCCGAGGAGTGAGACTCTCATCGAATCTCCTCTTCGACGATTAACGGAGAGGATCATGTCCACAGACGATGACGGACGAGGAAATTGGGAGTGGCATGGAAAACGGTACTTTGGCGCAGCTCATGGCGATATCGGTATCATCACACAGGTTGTTCTCTCGAATCCATCGCTCGCTCCGCAGCTCACCCGACGCCTGGAGAAGCTTCTTGAGCTTCAGCTACCGGACGGAAATTGGCCGTCAAGTGTGCGAAGTCTTAAGGAGGGCAAGAGTGCAAGTCTAATCCAGTGGTGTCATGGTGCCCCTGGATTCTTGTACTCACTGCAATCCCTGCGCCCTTATTTCCCCGAACTTCAAAGCCGTATCGACTCAGCCATCGAAAAGGGGGAGAGCATAACCTGGAGACATGGTCTGCTAACCAAGGAGCCATCTTTATGTCATGGAATTTTTGGAAACGCACTGTACGTTTTCCGTTTACCCAATCGCAATCATTTTGGTGATATCACGGGTTCAGGTTCAACTGACTCCAAACAGGGTGCTTCCTCAAGGAGCTAAACGACAGCATTTTCTCGCGCTGGCCACAGCTAATGCCGTGGAGAAAGTACGCCGGCATGATCCCGACCTCTTCGAGCCTGCATCTTACGGCCACAAAGCTGCAGTTCTCATGAATTACTTGCCGAGTGCCGCGTGGACATGGGCTGTTTGTGAGCAGGAACACCCCCGTCTCATCATGTACAATGATGTATAATAAAGAAGAGTCATGACCGGCTGCTTGAAATTGTGAAGGAGCACAAGGGCAATGTTGGACGGGGTAGCTTTTGCCTTGTATCCGTTACTTCTTGATGATGGGTCTATGAATCCACTACATCGACCATGGAGATCAGAACATGGATGTGGTCTTTACAGCAAAATTAATGGATACTTAACCGAGGATATTGCATTCTAGAATATCACAAGACTATCACAGGCTTCGGCCCTGGAAAAATCTCGATTCACGATAACCCCGTGGCCCCAGCTGGGCTGTAACGTCTGAGCTCGACCCAGGCAGGCCCTGGCGAGACCACTAGTTGCATCCGTGCAAACGATCTAGGAGGCGATAGAACGAAGTTGCTCACTCATCAGGGTCCACTCTCACATTGCGGTGCGATACGCCCGTGGGACAGTACCCATATGTCGGGCATAACTGGAGAAGAATCGGAGTTTGAAAAACGTTCAGGGGTCAAGGAGATTCTATCTACGTAGTGTCTTAAGTGAAACGTCTAGCCATTGGCTTGTGAGAAGGCGAATGGCAGCTGAAGATACTTGGTGAGGCTTGTGCTGCTGACAAGGATTTAACGTCAAACCCGAATTCCGGATTTCAAGATGAACTGATAAGGAGGATTTCGTGAGGCTCCATTATGGTCCCATAATTCAAAGATTTAGACATAGAATCTTCGGTGTAGCCGAGCAAAAACTCCATGGCCATGTGAAACTACAACGACTTTGCTTGTGAAAGTGGTAGAAGAAAGCTCATGATATGATTCAACTCTTGGCAACAAGCAGTAATGGCACTGAGATCGCTATCAATCAACATGAGGCTCTGTGTCTATCATGTGACGTACACTTTCTATCCAGTACTGTACAGTGCAATACGGAAATTACCGTAGTTTGAGGCTCGGGGTTCGTCCGGAAAAGCTTCCAGATGCGGTTCCGCTCCACACCGGCCGAGTGGGGCCGAGGAACGGGTTCATTGAGGCTCTAAGGCTCACAAAGAAAGGCGTGACATGCTTTAGTATTCGGCATTGGTATGTGGGAGCACGTCCCGGAAGGGTCTAGCGAGGCGGAACGGGTCATTGAAGCCAAGAAATATATATAAAAAATATGATTTTAGTTTTGAAGCTTAAAGAGTTGTGAAGACTGTCAGATGTTTGGTAAAAGTTCCGGGGCAAGAAGTGACAGAACCAGACAGTGCTGGAGATATTCTTTCTTCCTCTCCATTTTCGTTCCCCATGTTCCGATTATCAGTTCCGACCCTTGATGGTTTGCTTCCATGCATGGATCCAAGATCCATACAGTTGAAGGCGACTTTACAAAACGGCTATGACGGTTAGGACGGCTGTCTCATATCATATCTGAGGCATTTCTCAAATGCCGACTTTGGTTCATATGCGTTCTCAAAAAGCGAGTTGATTAACAGAACATAGCTTTGAAGACCCTTAATCCTTCCAAGGGCTACGACGTCGTCCAGAAAGGCTGTCAGCGGTTCACGGAGATAGCACGTTTATAACAAATCTCTCATATCATCATGCAGTGTATTAGTGTGTGTGGTATTAGAGAATAGCCCGACGGGCTCTTGAATTTGGCACGTCGGAGTTTTAAACGCCGACTTGACGGCGAGCGGATCAGATCGCACAATCTATTGTCTCTGTACTGTAATCATACACCCTCCCTGCACGGAGGTCAAGTCGGTAGGTCGGGTCGTTCAAACGGGTATCGACATTCGCAGATCAATTGGGCTGGACTGGGCTAGGCTGACAGCTTTCTCTGAACATCAAGCCGCTGATCTCATTTTATTTCTAACATTAGATGATTTTGCCTTTTCTTCAACAGCAGAATAACAAACTATACTGATGATGCAGTACAATGACCTAGGTAGGTAGAGAGAGATAGAGGATCCCCCCACATCGGCGCCGAAAGGCCTTGGATTGATGGAAAGTCCGTGCAACGATGCAGATGCAAATGGTGATGGACTGTCGCTTTTTCGGTATCGCCCGAAAAGGTCTCCTAGAACCCGACAGGCTGATCCAGGTCAGAACAAGGGGGGGTGAAGGGCTGGTTTCCATATCCACTGCCGCGTCGGTACCGACTCAGGGCCGTGGAAACCCCGCGGGTTTTCACAGTAGAACTCTGAAGTTTCAAGCCGAGTCAACAACAGGTAGACACTTGATCGAGAAACTAAAGCTTTGAGAGGAATATCGCATCGCGGTTGAAAGGAACCGATCCCATAGGGCTAGGCCAGCGTTGTTCAATACAAGACATGATGCATCACGAATAAACATAACGCTGCTCGGCTGGGGTTTGCCGAGTTGACCAACCGTCTTTATCAATCATCAGCACTTGACTTAGGACTTGCGACCAGAAACTTAGCCGCCTTGTTTTTCACCAACAATTGCTTATTGGTATGACGCCAGCCTCAACAGCACAACGGCTTACTACTACGCCCGTCTCAGGTCACGTTTGCTGCACAAGGTTGTTAACTCCGGCTTGTAGTTATCAAGGTTCTAAGTACTAGCATAGATATGAAGATAACACTGCTGATATCTCATCTGACAACGTTGTTCTATGAGGTCATGATCAAGTGTGGTGTTTTGTCGTCAGGAAAGCCATACCACGACTGCAGGGAAAAAGTAAATCAGAGACATATTTGACCAGCTGTAGTTAATGCGATATTGAGTAAAGACAGCATTACAGTCGAGTCGAGTCATTGATAGGATTTACGTATTGGATGCTTGACAAGGATAACGTTATATCGTTATACCCGGCGCGTGGGTTCTATTTCCTGCCGCTCATGAGACGACCTACAAAGTTGGGTTATGATACCCACTGAAAGTTAGCGCTCTTTCCCCCCGTCTGGCGATCAGGGTTTTTCGCTTTTCCTCTGTATTGGTGTCATAGACTAATGCGTCAAGGCAGAACTCGACCAGAAACACACGCCCTGACTACAGGTATCTTTCCTTCTTGCTTTCCCCTAACAATCAAACAAAAACAAATAGAGTTTGATCTAAATCAAGTGCCGTTGATACCAAGCAAGGCCCAAAGTGGGATGAACTTTTGTTATTTGGTAATCAAGAGGCCCATGACGTCGACGGTTAGATGTTTTAGTACACTAGCTGTGGGGAGTCAAAGAAGAAAATGCATCGAAAAGATAATGCGAAAAAAAGAAAGAGAAGAAAAAGAGACAGAAAAAAGAAGAGAAAATTGGGGCTCAAGCTCACCTTGGAGATTTATGCGGTCGAAATTCCGCTGTCGGGGAGCCCTATTCTTCAAGCCGTCATTTTTAGTCCATCTTGAAGAGGCTAATGCCTGCTACTGGTGAATTAATGGCCTGATCTTGACAATACAGTCAGTCATCGGCAATTTGCGTGTCGCCAAGACCCAACCAACTCTCTTTCTTTACAGATCAATCTCATCTTCAAGCGTAACGTAACAGAATCCCAATATTGCATACCAAGTATCAGCTAACATCTACGATGCTTGGAAACATAAACTCGATCGATTGTCTTTCTTGGCTCTCAGTGATTGGCCAACAAAGACTCAGCTCGGCCTTGGCTCAGGATGAGGCTTCTCGAGGATACCCACGATGCAAGATTGCAAGTGGGATCCCACTTGACAGCTAATTCTTTGACAGGGGCATGGGCCGATGAGAGAAAGCCTCTCTGTGTTTCCATGTACGGAGTCGGGAAACAAACAGAAGAACTGAACGATTCTCGGCAATGCGGTACAGGGAAGAGAACAGAACAGAAGACCACATGATGAGATCATCCTGTTAGGAGAATGCTACAGTATCTATCGTGGCTCGCTAATACTGGGTTTTCGGGAATCGAAATACGGTTTGCGGAGGTTTTCGCCCATTCGGCAGTTGCACAAAATGAGGGATCAACTGATCGACCACTGCTACCACCGTGCCAGTGCCTCACATTTGATTCCATCTCTCAGTTACGCAACAAGCTAGGTAGCAAGCACATGCACAAAGGAGAGTGAGAAAGAGGCATTGTTGACAGCAAAGCCCCGCGGAAGTATAGACCGCTGCGGAGTCCGAAACGGTGTCGGCATAATGGACAAGTCCGGATAACAGCAACCCTCCAACGCAAGATAGAAGAGATACTCTGATATCTATTATGTAGGATGCTGTGCTGTAGTTTCTGTGATACAATCCATAATGCCAAGAGTCTTCACTCTCTGCTCCTTACCAGCCCAGAGAAATGACCAAGAAGCCCGTGAAGCTATCTAGGGATTTTGTCAATGTATGTCCGCCTAAATCCGCGACATTGACAAAGTATCATCGCGGCAATCCAACGGTGAGCTACTCTTCCCTGATCACCGTCACGGTAGCTCAGCTCAAGGATCAGCCAAGAACCCATGAACAATATGTACCAGCCCTATAATGAATCAATATGGATTATTGAGCGGCACTTTGACGTGACATTCTCAAAAGGCGGGCAAAATGAAAGTCGGTAACGGGGGGTTGACTGGGCTGTGATTTGCTGTATAGTGTTTAGGGTTTACGATATAATACATATGTGCTTGATTTAACTTATTCTGGGACTTTGATGCATTCATTCCCTGCTCTGTGGGACCCAAGGGTCGAGGTGAAGAAAGTTTGATGATGAAGATGAGGCTCCTCGGGCTCCATCACGACAAGCTACTAATCAGACCGTCTGGCGCTAGAATTTCCCGCGTCTAAATTCCCGCTTACACATGGCAGTACCCAGGTAGGTAGTAGTATAACACCCTTGCTCAGCGATATTAACGTTGGTCTACACGAGCAGAGCGCGCGGAAGCTCGATGATTAAGCAAGTCTGGGTTTTTGATCGCCTGCCTGCATTGGAGAAACTTGGTTGTTAGTAATGAAGCCGAGGCAGGCCCATATAATTAACATTTTCAATGGCGACGATCGCTCTCTCATTTGCCACGGATCTGATTGAGCGTATAGATACGTATTTATCATCGGCGCCGGTCGTTGCAATCGGCGCCGAACAACGGTGTCCCTCCCTGCTCCCAACCCCATGAGCTGGACTATTTGTCACCAAGTATCACAACCACTACAGAATAAAGAATGAATTGGTTCGGGGGTTGCCGCGCGTTACGGGATGTTAAACTGACCCGCGTCCCTATCCTACCTATTCACTATTGTGCAACGGCCGCAGAGCGTGGGCATAAAAACCTTAAGGCGGTCACATCCTTGTCTGCCTCCTGTCTACTTGTCAACGTCAACTGTCAGTCCATCCCGAGAAATGAGTTGTCTTCAGCGGCATTTGTAATTGGGGCTTTTTAGACTAACTAATTGGGGTGCCGTACGTGTTATTTTATCTTGTCCCCTGGCGAAGCTAAACTAGCGAATTTCTGCTTCGATCCGTTGTGCTGGGAACGTGTGGGCATATGTGGATATCGGGTTATGGGCCTACGTTATGCTACAAGACCTATGAAACGAACCCGAGGATTGGGGACTGATTGTGATGCACGGAGATCGGTGTCACGGAAAACCGACAAGACTCCGTGACTCCTTCTGATCGATCGGGCTCGGGGTTCAAGATTGCTAATTGGGCTTCATACCTACCCGCTAGCTACCTTCTAGAAGCGCCAATTATTCGGTCAGTGGCAACAAAACTGGTGGAAATACGGCAATAAGTGGATAGAAATGTCTGCTATGGGTGTTGAGCCTCCACTGAAACTGAAGTAATCCAACGTCCTTCGTTACTAATTTCCAGTCGGTGCCATGGAGTATCTACGATGCATCAGGATTCAACGTCAAGCGCTTATCAACCATGATGGTGAGATCGGTCTGGAAAAGTTCTCAACCGCGGAGAAAGAGAGGGAAACGCCTTGGATATATACGTTTTCGAACATGCGCATGTAGCTAGAAATAACTGCACAATACGCTGAGTGGGTTCTCCCACATTCTCGTGAGGTAACGTCTTACACACATGATAAAATCTGACAATATTTTTGGCGTTGGTGTATGCACAAAGTAATCAACTAGAGAACGGTGCATACTATGCACCCATTGGATCATGGCTGGGTCGATCATCTAAACACCCGACCCCAATACAATAAATAATAAGCATTAATTGACCCGTCTTACTTGGCCTTCCGGTGCGGTGTAGCGTAGTTCACAGTAGCCCGTGTAATCAATCATTTGCCGTTCTGAAACCTTTTGAACGCAAGCTTCCCAAGTACGTAGCAATATCATATCAAATCAAATCAATTTCAACAACACAACACGGCAGTCAGCGCAGCGCAGCATTGTCATCCTCATTAGGTTTTCGGTTCTTGGCAGTCCCAAGCTTCGCACTACACTACCGTACGGTACGGTGACTGTAATAAAATGTAACTAATAGCACGTAAAATACAATACCACAGCCACGGGGCAGGAAACGAGGCAGCGAGAAAGGAGATCGTCAAACCCCAGCTCGCTTGGCTTGGCTTGCTTTGCTTTCTCGTACAGACACACGTCCCCTAATAGTAATCCGATCAAGCTCCTGTTCCTGGTCCTGGTCCTGGTTTTGACCTGGCCTGTTCTTGCTCCTGATCGCCTCGCCTTTGAGTTAGGTTTGGATTCAATTTGCATGCGCCCTGAAAAATGCCCTTAGTCCTCGGTATATGGATGCCCAATCGTCTTTGTATGTCAATGCGTCCTTTCTACTTGTTACTTTAGTACTCTTGCAACTACTAAGCTGCCAGTGTAAGCACAGCGCATTAGAGAGAAAAAAAACAAAGCATCCCCGTAAGCCAAAACCGATGGATGAACGATGTTGGATGTACTGATAATCAGTGATTGATACCTACCTCCCCATATGGGCCTCTCCAATACCAGGATGGTTGGTAGGCTACGCTATGGAGGTGCAGCATTTCTTAAGTCCGCACGCTACGCGGACTTTTGCAGTGCGTTAACCCGCCTCTAGTCCCCTCTGACTGGGGCCCTGTAGACGGGCGGGCTGCACTAGAGAGGTACACTGTAGAGAGGCCTAAGTGCCTAGGTAGGTTGACCCACACCATCAACTCATCATCGTAGTGGGTCTCCCCTGACCTGATCGGGTCGCTCCATCATCCCTGTTTAAATCTCTCTCTCGTCTCTCTTCCATTCTCGCCATCTCGGACATAAAGACCACGCCGATGGTTATGCACACACCCTCTCTTCCTTTCCCAGCGGGCAGGAACTTTCCTACCGCTACCAGCGAAAAGCTTCCGAGCGCCGGGATTGGGTGTGAAGGGCGTGGATCCGGGATCAAAGACCCAGCCAGGATCATGATCAGGATCAGGATCAGAATCAGAATGATTGCACTGTGGTCTAAGATACTGACTGAGGTGTTCTCACATAATCTCATCCATAAATTCATGGCCGTTGCATTACGCTGCGCATAACATAGCTTTCCTATGACCACCACTACTACTGTCTTGTACTGTGTGCCGTGCCATACATAGCCAGGTAACCAAGTCACACAACCTAGATTCCATTCATTCATGGGTCCTCAACTCTGCTTCCACTATTATTAAGCTCCTCGATCCCTTCTCTTCTTTACTTCCCTCCCCCCCATCTTCTACTCTTTTCTGAATATCAATTTGCTATACATATACATATACATACTCTCTTCCCCTCCATCCATTCCACCCTCCTCCTCCCCTTACTTACTATCTTGCCTCATTCAATATTCATTAATCCTTCATCTGGATCGTGGATCACCTACATTGCTTGGCATATAATAAATACTATAGCTTCTCTATTTCTGCACTACAATGGGATCAGGTAGCTTGCCCTCTCCTCCGGCTGAGGATCATAAGTCGACCCTCTCTCGAAAAAGTACATCTTCAAGTACCAAGTCGGTCAAGCCTGTGCATCGCACCTCCAAGCGAGCCAGCTCAAGTGCTGCTACAATTCACCATCACGATCATGTCACACATACAACTGGCATGGACGGTCGACACAAGCGTGTGTGGAAGGCTTGTGAACGATGTCGCATGAAGAAGACCAAGGCACGTTTCTCATGTACTCTCTATTCTACTCCGCAACTAACACGAGCTCAAGTGTGACGGTGAATTTCCCTGCAAGCGATGCAAGGATGACGGTCTGGTTTGTACTGCTGGTGTACGAAAGAAGATGGAATACAAGCAGCTGCCTCGAGGGTATGTGGGAATCCCACCAAGAATGACACACTGTGGTCCGCAGTTCACTTACACGCAATTGCAACAGTTACGCCGAGGTTCTCGAGAACACCCAGTTCGCTTTAATTGCTACCGTTCACAAACTTTACTCAATGGTCCGAAACAACCAATCCTGGGACCTTGGCGAGCCCGAATTAAACGATCGCGGCCAACCCGTAATCCACAACATCGCCCAAAAGCTCGGGTGTATCCGCCCCAACAGCGATATCGATCTTCCCGTGCACTCGGTATTCCCTGAGGATGAAGCCGGCATGGCTGAGCTGGCTCGCCAGCTTGAGGATCAACAGAAGGAACACGAGCCTCAGAAGGAAACCATCAAGGACACCGACTCTTCAGTGTGTAACCGGACCGAGCGAGCGTCATCATCGGAACTCGATCATTCCGACGTCGACATCGAATATGACTACCGAAAAGCTGCCTTTGGTAACACCAACGCCATGACCCTCTCACCGCAGAGCTTCACGGGCTCTCCCGACTTCGACTTTGCTCCTCCACCACCCGAGATCGATGCTTCAACGCTGTTCCCCTCGCAATCTCCTTCGATGAATAATTTCCCTGCCTGGCCAATGATCAAACCTCAACTCACCGACCTTACTATGCAATTTCTACAACAGCAACAACAAAGCGGTATGATGGCCAATATAGATATGTTGAATCAGGGTCTGGTGGAATCAGAATTCGGAACAATCAAGCCTCACGTCCTCTCATGTCCTAACCCCGAAGTGATGCTGGGCATGGGAGATCCCATGATTTATTCAGGCTACGATGGCGAACCAATGCGACTATAAACCAAACAATCGAACGAATTGAAACTTGACTAGCACGATTAGACTTGTTTACGACCATTCTTTGTTTCGTCAAAAATTTGTCACACGGGGCACGGTGTTTGTAGGCTTTTGGGCGTTTTTGGTTGTTTTTTTCAGCTGGGTTTATACCCATGGGGTTTGGTGTTTAAAGGCACGGATTCACAGAATTGGTGCGGCGTTGTATGTTTTCCGAAGTCCGACATGGTCGTGAAAGGGATGTATGTATGGGTATGATATGACAGATTTGGCTACGACCACGACTACAATTTCGAAGTTGAGCCCAAACAAAGGGATGGAGTAAAGTTAGAAGGCATATCTAGATAGACTTGTGTGTATTACCATACCCAAATCCAACTCCCGAAATTATTCATCTTCACAATCATTGTGCTTCTCTTTTGCTGTATGTCTAATAATGTGATTAACTTACAGAGTTACATCGAGTGAGCCACCTTGCCATCATCTGTTGAACCGCCCGCAGGAGTAACTTAAGCCACAAACAGGCACATCATGTCTCCCCCCCTCCATCAGATCATGAACCAGTCGGCTACATACTGACTGAAACGGTCTGGACTTCAATCCTCTATTATTAAGTCCCCTCTTCGTTGGGGTCTCGGGGTCTTCTTTGAAGATCCATAGCGCAAATCACAGAGCTGTCAGATTTCGACCCCCATGTAATGCCGCAGGCCACACACACTCTCTCGCTCTCTCTTAACTTTAGCACGGACCATTCACAAGTGAGTGTCAACGGTCGGTCCAGTGCGTAATCAAATGTTATTCTTAACAGTTATGGTTAAGCTAAAACCAATTGCTCGGACAGATTTTTGGTTTACTAGGTAAGGCCCACCCCAGCAGGACGGGCTGCTTTCAAATCAACGCAACCAACTTAACCTTGATGAGCGGGAAAATTGTGCCGAATGCATGATTAAAAAAAAAAGAGAACATTTTCTTGTTGTCACAAACATTCTGCGTATAGTTAAGCTCTAAAACAGTAACACTCAGGAGCCGCAGGGTTAGAGACACGCCTCTACTGATTTGGTCTTAGTATAAAAACCCGGAGCTAAGGAGATGCACACTGTACAGTAATGCAATCTAGCCACGTCCCTCTTTTGGAGTGGGATTAAGAGCCCAAATGTACCGTGAGCCGTAAATCCGGGAGAAGCTGTTGTTGTTGCTTTGGAAATGAAAATGTGTTTGATGACCAATGAATGATTCAAAAGCTGCTCTGCCTCTTTTCGGTCATAGAGGCTAGTCCGTCTTGACAAAGATGGCATAAGAGTCATCACTCATCATTTCATCATCAGCAGATGGATCACACCAACAACAAGGTGAAGATGAATTAATTGGCTCCTCGTCGAAATGTCATTGACGCTGCTGGGTACAGTAGCAACCCGAACGAACACTGCGGGCTGCTTACAATAGCATTAAAGACTTTTTGGGAAAAGGGAAAAAAACCGAATCCTGGGCATAACGGGATATCGAGGCAGTTTAGTAATACATGTGGATATGGTTACTGATGGCATCTTTTCCTCCGCCTTTCTTCTTCTTCGGGAGTAGAACGGTTGATGATTGTGTTGATTAATCAATTGGTTAGCTTATTTGAAGAGCAACCAGCTTATGAGGTTTCCAATTCATCAGCTAGACGAGGTCGGGAATGTGTGCCACTGTCAGCCCTAGCATGTTGTTGTCGGACGAAGCAACGGACGAAGCAAACGTTTGATGTACAAAATAGCACTGTACTTGTACTGTGCGTGATTCGATGCATGCAGTCGAAAGGGTTCAATCTCAACAATTCGTCGTTTGTATGGTATATAGTGCATCATTATTATAGTTAATACTCATCAGTATACACGACTGTAACTGTATCAGTGACGGTGGATCATTGCAACTTGGAGATGCAGCTATGCTTAACGTCACAACTCATAAAGTATTGCAAGAGTCAATTGTCATCAATGAAGAAAAGGAGTCCATGTGACTTTGAACTCATGGTACGAAATACGTAACCCTTGTTTAGAGAATAGGGGAACATCAGTCAGCGGTTTTTGATGATGCAGCTTGCCATTGTTTGATTGTTCCTCTGTTTGTAGTGTAAGTACTCCGCACGCTTAAAGGTGTCAGAAAAGTGACCTCCAGAAGCTTAATAAACGTCGAAATTAGTGAGTCAGCTCATGCCGTCTTAGCTGAATAGGCTTTGTTTATTTATTCTTACACCCGAGAACACAGAAGCCAACCTTTCTATACCTGCTAGATTTCGTAGCTACTCCCTCCGCGGAGCCCCAAGTGGTCCCCGCCCCGCGGATTGCGGAGTTGAGAAGGAAATGGACCAATTAATGTCAGAGTCCGGCCTTCGGGGTTTAGCTACCCTCCGGCGCGTAGCGGGGCTACGGACTCGGTCTCGGTCAACAGAGTCATACTTCAGAAGGAAGGCCCTGGAAAAGAGAGAGAAAAAGGACCGACCTAACAAAAAAGACAGAAAACGAGATAAAACAGGCAGGTGTGTTGTTTAGGATTCAGCCATTCAATACATATCCGTACGTAAATTGCTTTGGGAAACCGCTGTCTTGCTTCGGCTATGAGCTGTAACCACTTCGAGTAAAAATAATGGAATTCTGACACTGATCGTACTGACATAGATGGATTGCGAATGCTCATTGATTGCGCCTTGTTATCTTGTAAAGGTTAACCTTTTAAGCTTTAGCCAACGATGACTTTGTCCATGTAATACGCAGTAAGCGTATTACGTTAGATAACATCGCATGGCATACCAGACACAACCTGGGTGTCGATCAATCACCAGACTAATATGTAACTATGAATGCATATGTATCTGACTCGAGAGCTATGATTGCCGTGTCTGATTATTTGGAATAGGTAGCTATCATGTTGAAAAGTCTGTGTATGCATGGCCTGGGAGACGAACAAGAAAAGCGGTGTTTCTTTCGTCTTCCGCGCATTCTCTTAGATGTTCGTTTAGATATCTGAAGAGAAAGAGATCATGTGGGGCTTTGGATGTGTCAATGGGCCATGCCGTGCGGCAGGTGCAGCAGTGCATGCGCATGTGCATAGATGTGGGGCCGGGATGCGGGAGGCATTTGCTAACAAGGTACGTACCTGTACCTGCCCTACCTGGACTGCCTCTGTGACTTCCATTGAAATCCCGTACCCCTTCCATGGCGAAGCGAGTCTGAATTTGAGAAGGTGATGGGAAACCTAGATTTACAGGCATTCCAACAGTATAGGTATCCTAGGTGCCGACCAGTCGATACAGAGTCATGGCAATGGCGTCTTTTGCTACACGCACAGGCGACTCAATACGTAATTAGACTCAAGAGTCTCACCTTGACGATTTACAGCCAGGGTTTCACATGGTTTAGATCGACCTGTCAAGTCTCATCAACCAACAACTCACATTTCAACATTCCTTGACCCAACGCAGCGCAGCGCAACATTCATTTTCGTATTTTGTTCCATCCTGCAACATCAACTCCAACCTCGCTTGGATCCATGTTACACTCGCACTCGCACCCGCAATCGCACGCCTTGTAACCCTATACCTGCTGTATATTTGTAGATCACTGCTACAATGAATCAACGACCCAACACAAAGTCCAAGAGCAGATTTGGGCGTCTCAACCTAAATCATGAGGAGTATCCGTACCGGCACAGGTCAGGTACCTATATCCCAGCAAAGTATCAATCGCCCAGCTTGGCCTTGCTTGATTGCCTTTCTGCTTGTCTGGCTCATTTCCCTGGGGGAGGGGCTTAGACCGCTCATCCACGTAACAATGCCAGCCAAGGTCTTCCAAGCCTCCCCCTACGCGTACAGTGAGCGACTGTATGTATACGCCGTAATTGTTTTTTTAGATTTTCACAGACACATGCGCTATTACATGGAACCGGCTTTTGCTGATCTAGGCAAACCATTCGATTCGACTCCATGCTATGCCATGCCTCGCCAAGAGCAGCGGTACCCCTGCAACGTAGGGCACAAGACACGACTGTCAAGTTCAAGAGCGAGCTGTGCCTTGCCAGAGTGAGATCGTACGCGGTAATTACTGGTTGGAAAATGAAAACGAGATACGAAATCGTCGCCCTAGCTTCAAACTCTGTCGTAATCTTGCTCGCCATTGCAGAGCCAAGACTCAGCTTGGCTCGGTCAATATCCCCCTCGTTCTCGGCCTTGGTAGCAGAGAGGGTTTTTAACCCTTGACGGACAAAATAATCAATACACTTGTTAGAAGGACGCCTTTGCTTCACGGGTCCCGATCGAACTGGCCTCCTGTCGCTGTTACACAGCCAATTCGTCCGTACAGTGCTCGCGTCGGTCTTTTCTATTCTCCGCTTAAACGGGTCGCATACAGAACTTGGATACGCGTATTGCTCTTGACGATCCGATCGGGTTTTAGAAATTCGGCGATGCTAACCTCCCATGGCGAAAAGGGGTTGAAAGGTCTTGTTTCTGAGTATTGGTGCTTTGTATCACCATGAAAATGTGCCTTGATCCGGCGGGTTTACCTCATTCAATCCAAACTTAAGGCATTTCCGTAATCTGCCTTATACAGTAGCGCTGACTTGAAACACCACGCAGGCCATTCATTATTCATTGGGTCTCATTCGGCATATGTAAACTCTCATGTCAGCGTGTTGAGCTGTTGAGACCATTTTTGACGTGCGCCATCATTTCGGGCATCATATTATGACGAATAAGGTATCTCATTATACATAGGTACATGTCATTATCCTCTAAAAGAACACCGTTTTCGTCTTTGTTTGCTTATAGGATCGCATCACCAAGATTCTCGCTGCTATGACAGGCTGAGGCAGTCAGCTACACCATCATACAGATTCTTACACCCCTCGCATCATGACATGTCTCTACTTGTCCAAGTCTCCGACTGAATTTGTGGCGATCATTCATCAGTGAGTTATGTAAAAGCAGTCAGGCGGCTATTGTGAAGCCACAGCGCGATGCTTTATGAGTATCTTCAGCGACGACTGTGGTAAGTACCAGAAGTGAATTACGATGTACTATCGAAACAAGTTGGATCTCGAGGATATACTTCATGACATTGACGTCAATACAGTATGAGTTGAGACATGTAGCTGGCTCATGAAACAGGTCTTTCACAATATCGTTCTGCGTCACAGCAAGGTGGATGGATGCATCTAATGTTGATCCTACTCAGATAGCCGTACAAACCATGTAGCACAAGATTCCACAAAGAGAAAGATAAAAGCCTAACTGAAATGTGTCCTTTTGTGCGATTTATATTGTCTGTTGAAGTAGGCATTCGATCCGTAGGTCGGTTGATGTGCTGCGGTAATACATGGAAAACACACCAGGAAGAAAGTCAGGGGTTGGAAGACAGTTTCCTATTCACCACTGACGAACCTAACCCTTACTGTGAACTGTCTTACATCGAATTTAAACACTACCTATACGGACCAGGTCTGAGACACATCACTAACATGGTGTTATCACTATGATCATCATTGTAACTTGACAGTTTCACAAGACCTATGTACTTGAATCAGACTTACTAGCCAAGCCTATCTGATCTTAGGAACTTTTAACAGATACCCAAGTCTAGCAAACGTAATCTTGATCTTCAGCTATAAGGTTGGCATCTTCTGAGTAGATCGAACTGACCAAAGCCTATGAAGAGCTAGTCTGGCCCCTTGATATCAACCCAGAACGGGGTTTAACGTAGAGTTATCGGATACTCGATTTCGCATACTTGGATAAGTTGACAACTGCAGAAGTAAAGGAATAGCCGTACATTGTTGTTCCTCCCATCAGTTGCCGTAACTTATTGGTTGCACTGTTAGGCTGCTGAACACTCTAAGAAAGTGTGTCAATTGCTACTCCAGCTCTTCTCATTAGGCAAGCTATCAGTTACCGGCAGCAGCTAGTACAAAAAAAATCAAGCCCTTGACGGTAACCTCTGTTCTACACCTGGATGGTTTTTCAGTGTAGTGACCTTGGCTGACTATGGGATCAAGTGTCACAGGTTGAGATGTTTCCTCAGCTGGAGCACACACTTGAGAGTAATTGCAGTAGGATAAAGGAAGAACGATTGAGAGCAATACAAAGCAGGTCAGAGATATTGCCAGTTGATGGGTAATACTTTGTAGGACGGTCGTCGCCAAACCGATATTGATATTTATGTCAAGCATCTTCTGGTTCGGATGTTGAGGTTCTAAGCACATTTGGTTGATCAAAACTTACGTTACAGAAGAACCCTGTCTGCTGTTTTCTTTAATATCATGACTATCAGTGAGTACCCGGAAGAAAATACCACTTTTTGAGAGCACAGTTCTAGTGTTATTATGTGGAAGCAGTACACAGACGAAGTAGATGAGGCATTATTCAACGTAAAATGTGCTCAGTATTACAATCAGATATCTACTAACGTAGCTGGAACTCAAAGGCAATCGATTCGGTCAGCACTGCAGCCTCCAACGCCTCTGTTCCAATACCATATTCCTATCCTTCCAACGCCGGCCGTAACGCAATCACTTACATATTCTCATTTCCAAACTGGACCCTAGTTCTTGATGTCCAGTACCTGGGTCAACACGCCCTCGCTAGCTCTCCACCATCGGGCTCTCTCCTCCAAGTCATCTGCTGCACCACCCAAAGCCGCTTCCTTTCTCCTCCTTGCCTCGCGCGCAGCAGTTGCGCTGTTCTGGCGCTTGGTCTCAAGGGGCTGGAGTTCGATGAGAAGTCTGTCCGCCTCTTTCCTCTTCCGAGGGACCTTGGCTTGCAGGGACTCTAGTTCTCGCGCGAGTTCCTGCTGCTCGAGTTTTCGTTGGTTGATCAGATCTTGTGTCTTGGCCAGTGGTAAGTTCATTCTGGGGCTGGTTCCATCTGGCATTTCTTGCTCCGCACGCAGTGTTTCGATCCTTGCTTCCAGTTCCTCAATTTTGGCGGGCATCTCACGCAGCTCGGCCGTTTCGAGCTGCACACTCTCGTACTTCTTGCTCAGTTCGATACCCCGTTTTTCAAGATCGGTCACCATTTCTGCGACTTCTGTCTTTAACTCTTTGAGCTGCCTTTTTACGACCATATTTTCCTTCTCAAGCTCAAGGTTCTCTTCCATGGTGACAATCATGGGTGGATCACCAACAATGGCTCGGATAAACTTCTCCTTAGTGACTTGTTGCACATAAGAGAAACGTAACTTGGCGAATAGTTCTTTGTAATGTGCAAGATCGGCTGTTAAGCTTGCCGGAGTGAGCGTGTCAAAGGCTGAGTTGGACGCATCTGATGTACGTTGTCGTGCATCTTGGGGCTTTGAGTTTGAGATAGGTTCACTAAGTTTGATGATTGAGATTTCTTGTGTTGACTGGAGTTTGGTCAAGGTATCCAAGACCTTTTGCGCGTCAGGCTGTCCCATTTTTAGGTCTTTCGTTTGCGGAAGTGATATTGTAGCCGAAAATGTAAAACATATACGAGCTTCATGTATGAAGAGTTGATGTGCATGCGACGTTGACAATGAACCCAATATGGATTAGTACGGGTAGGCGGATCATGCGGAGCGGTGAAGAGCGGCAGATGCCTGCTGACATCAATTAGATGCAACCTCAAGCTGAGAGGTAACGGCTGAATCTTAATCTCAAATTACCTTTTTTTTTTTGGACGCAATTTTGACATCAACATAGATATCTTGACGCGGTCTCATACTTTGGACCTTCAATCACGCGCGAGTATGTCGAAGAACGACGAACTTTTAACCGATGATTACGTCGCGGACCTCCTTTCGCAGGAGGCGAGCGACTGCTCTTTAAAATACTCAACCATGGGCATGGAAGCATATCGCACGAATAAGAAGTAATAGAACCCAACCGATTTCGGCATGTCTGTCGCTGACATGGCTTCAGACCTGCGAACATGATGAAACCAAACACCCGATTTTTACGACATATTATCAAAGATACCGACCATCACAACAAAGCGCTGCTAGCCAAGGAGGCCGCCGAGTCTAAGGCGCGATTAAAGGACCTTGAGCGCAGCGAAGAAATCAAACGGCGCAAGACAAACCCGAACGTGAACGACATCAGACGGCGGCAAATGGGCGATATTCATGCTATTCTAGGCGGCAAGCGACGACCAAGAACTGAAGACGAGGCCGGGCCTTCATCGAAGAGAGACTCAAAGCGCAATGAGAAAGATCGAAAAACAGAGCGCGAACAAGACCAAGATGCAAGTGATCTTTTCTCCAATAGACGTGGTGATCGCAGCCAACATGGTCGATTGTCGCAAGAAGATCGTCGCAGTAAGACGGACGACGATTCCAGACGGTCAGACAAGTCGCGGAGAGAGCACAAGCGACGCGACAGATCACGGAGCAGAGATAGAGGCTCGGAAGAAGAAGGACACCGTCGTCACAGTCACAAGCGGAGAGACAGGTCTAGAACGCCAACACGCCGGCGACGGTCTCGATCACCCAGAGAATCTAAAAGTAGGCATCGGCATCGATCACCTCTGAAGACAAAAGAGGACCGCAAACGGAACGAGGAACAAGAAGAGGACTCGGATGTTTTGGAAGATCTCATCGGACCCGCACCACCTCCGAAATACCGGGGTCGAGGAACAGTGGGAGGGTCCTCGGGTATCGACCGACGATTTTCAGAGACATACGACCCGAAAACTGACATACAAATGGATGAGGATGCTAATGGTGGTGATACCTGGGATGATGCAGTGGAAGCGTTTAGAGACCGCCAAAAGCTACGTCAGAACCAGGAGGAACGATTGAAGGCAGCCGGTTTCGCCGATGAGCAGATACAACGGGCCAGTGGTACAGAGGAGAAATCAGCAGAAAGCGTGCAATGGTCCAAGGCTGGAGAAAAGAGAGCATGGGACGTTGGCAAGGTGATTGGGGCGGACGGAGTGCTACAACCAGAAGATTAAGTCTTCGAACGTGGTTACGGCTGGTGCGACGGATTGGATAGAGGTTGTGAGCCGAGACACTGATTCAGCGATGATTGGACATAGCGTAACATGCATTGCCTTGTTTTGGGTTATTGACTTCTGGTGACACTTTATCACGATAAGGACCCGTCTTGTTGAAGACATTAACGTATGAATAGACGGATTGGAGACGGACAATCGGTTAGCCGATCAAAGGAGGGAGCCTGAATCGATTGACAAAGCCTCCACAATCACACCCAATCCGGCGCAGACAAGCATGAAATATTATCAAGGCTCCGGATAAACGCAAGGACATGATCAATAACAGATCCAATTAAGTTTTGAAACAGACTTTGGTGCCTGAATCCGGGCATCGAATGTCAAGTAGCGTAGCGACATGGATCTCCCAACGCCATGCTGAACAACCACAAGAAACAAGACGGAGCTGGGCAGGGCTGGACCGGGCTAGTGACACAACACTAGACAATACGATAGAATACACGACTGATTTTGGTAAAGACTTTTGAGACTGTAAGGCGGTGATACTGATGGAGCGATACCAAAGGCGGACAACAGTAGCCGCCATTCAGTTTTGAGTTGAACCTAAGCTCAAAGATTTCTTTGTTGCGAATCTAAATTTGATCTTTATCATTTATTGGAAAAGGGACGACAATGACAGAGCTTGAAACTTAGTCCAAGGGGATGAATCTATTTTAAGCCCAGACTTGACATGGCCAACACCTACCCATATTAGGCATGTGTACTCCGTAGATCAGGTACGAGATATGGAAGGGGAAAGTAAAGATGATGATGAGTTTGCTGGATTGGCTCTATACGAGAGATTGATTGGTGAATTCGTATTCAGTGTTGCGCAAGCATCTCGAAGATCATTGGATGGGGCGTAAGTCAAAACATGGAGGAGATTGTTGTCTGGATAAGTCGGCCATCCATTGTGAACTTGAGATGCCGAGTTTGGCGGGTTTACTTTTTCAATTTTGAATCACAGAAGCGATTCCATAATCTTTTTACCAATAAACAAGTGTTAGCTACTACTAAGGTAGGTTAGACAGCTGAAGGTAGGTCTGTTCTGTAAGCTCACCTGATGCTCTCACGTGTCAGGGTCCGTGAATAAAATTGACAGGCTGCATGGATAAGGGAAACGTGGAAACCCCATCGGCAGGGAGATCCAACCGTTTCACCAGCGACAGAACAAAAACACGAGATCTTGACACTCCTGCAGCCTATTAATATTACTATATCTTTACTAATGAATTACGACGTTGCACTTGTACAAGAGCATTCGATCTCTGCTGAAATTTCTTGTTGCACAACAGCTCAAGCCGTTTGCGGTACAATCATTGGAGTCTTTCGAACAGTCAAACGCAGAATCAGGAACAGCGTGATTAACTTTTACGGCGTCAAGACTAACCCTACTTAGCTCACGATACGAATGGAGCAGTCTGCAGATGCAGATGGCTGGGGGAATCTGATGGGTCCCCCCTCTTCAGGTTCTGTAATGTGACGTGATGTGACGGCCAAGACCAAGTGGACAAGACCCTGGTTTTGGTTTTGGTTTGGCCTTTTGGTGGGCAGGCGCCTGATCATGACAGCCTAGACTCAGAAAAGTCAAGGACCCCACGAGAGTTGTCCGGCTGGGTTGGATTCAAGATAGAGAGACCGAGTTAGGTAGGTTTCAGAACGGTTATCATGGCCTCGGCTTGGATATCCAGGTCTCAGTCAAAGCCAGCAAGCACCCATCTATAAACAAATTCGTTGTTTTTCTACCTGATCAACTGATCCTGAGACGATGTACCTATGTTAGGTGGTATCAAACCTAAGTCACCATCTCCGCTTAGCCCAGCAACCTAAGGCTAAGCTTTTTCCTTTGCTGTCCGTGAGTTCCATGAGAATCAGAGCCAGGCCAGGTCAAGTAAACAGAGCGGCTGTCCTAGGGAGAGGGGGCTGCTGTGAGCGCTGTAACCGGCCCCCCTGTAGTCTGTTTCTGTTTCTTAAAGCCCCGCCCAAAAATCTCCACTTACGGCACATGGCTCTCAGTATGCCGCGTGCGGTCTTTGTCTTTTCCCCTCTAAGCGGCCCCTCTCATCAGCTCTAACTTCTTGTGTCTTTTCGTCCTTGTCTTTGTCGTCACTGATATCTTGTAGTTTTTAGTAGTAGACTTTGTTGGTGCACGAGTGATCGATCTTATGAGTCGCTCCTTTCCCATAGTTCACACCCAAACTAGATTACCTACTCGAGCTGTCGTCTATTCTCTATTATTCTCTGCTTCTTCTGTTTCTTTTGTACACCTCTTCCAAGGCTCTCCACTCTCTGGATGGATGATCGATTTAGCTTTCTAATCAGCCACACTGACATCAACCTTGTTCTCCGTTGTATCCTCATCCCAAAGCTTCTTGTTGCATAGCACCGCATAAACTCTTGTTGTCTTCAACTTATTTCTCTTAAAAGCCCTCACGCACCATAGAACCATGTTATAGTTTCCTTGTCGTCTTTTCTCTTTTTATCCGGACATTTTTATCCGACCTTCCATCCAGACTGCCAGAACGGACCAGACCAGACCAGACAAAACTGCAGTAATCAACTGATGATCAGTCTAGGCCCGAGGTGACGTCTTTGGTATATCTCCGACTGACCCCAAGGTCACCTCACTCACACCTCACCAATCAACCAACCAACCTCTCCTCTCTTTCCTTTTACTCTTTTATCCTCTCACTTCCCTTTCCATTCTTTCCTTTTCCTTCTGCTATCTCTACCCTCCATTCAGTTTTGGAGGTACCATTCAAAATGCGTCCTCCACGCGTTTTCGTCCTCATACTCTTTGTCGCAGTTTCTCTCCTACTCTTCTGCCGAGCTATATCGTCTTCGCTTCGATCCGCCTACGCAGAATACCCCGCTGGGAGGAAGCTCAAGACCAAAACAACAAATACCAGCTACAGGCCTTCAGGGTCTCATGACGATCATGACAACGACAATGACGACAGCTCCGGAAAATCACCCAAGTCCGTCTGGAACTCTATGTATTACAATACGCCATTCTCTCTGTTCCCACCAAATGCTGCC
Source organism: Fusarium sporotrichioides (assembly GCA_019054645.1). Classification (NCBI taxonomy): domain Eukaryota; kingdom Fungi; phylum Ascomycota; class Sordariomycetes; order Hypocreales; family Nectriaceae; genus Fusarium; species Fusarium sporotrichioides. Next base: position 7,338,443 of record JAHKNS010000002.1, read on the forward strand.
ATCAGCTTGACCGACGACAACAGCACTTCATTTGCCGCCCGTCCCGCCGCTTTTGGGCCCAAACTTGCCATGCGCGGTCTAAGTGGTCAATTATGGGTCGGTAGCGGCTTTGCAGAAGACGCCCTTATACACGGCACGGGCGAGTTGGGCTGCAGCGATGTCCCAGGATGGGATGAGAGGGCCGAGACCATTGCTCTACACAAAGCTTTGAGGGCTGCTGTCCCTTCCATTGCTGGTATCAAGTCAGGCTCTTCGGCGCACGCCAAGCGAGGCCGGGTTGTCATCCCTAATGCTGGTAATGGTCACACCACCTCTAGCCATGTTTCTGCGACGCACGACGATTCCGAAATTGACGGCAAGGTTGCCCTCATCATGCGAGGCGGCTGCGGCTTTCTCGATAAAGTAATGTGGGCACAACGAAGAGGCGCTCTTGCGGTCATCGTTGGCGATAATCAGAAAGGCGGCCCTCTCATCCAAATGTTTGCGCATGGCCCCGAAGTTGATAATGTCACCATCCCTTCTGTTTTCACTGCCCGTACCACCGCACAGCTGCTGTCTGCGCTTACACAGCCCGGCAGCTTTATCGAAGATACACTGGACAACCAGGGCAACCCCGTTTTGAGAGTCCAACGAGGCCCAAAGTCCAAAAAGAATCATAAAGATGCAGTCAAGTCCACTATTACCGCCTCAACTCATGATAGACGATCCGATGGTACCACTCAACATAAAAAGCGCTCTACAAAGCCTGCCTCAAGAAAGCGAAAGACAGCTGTTAGATATTCCAGAAAGACAGTCAGCCGAAAGAACAGGGCAGCTAGAGAATCGCCCAAGAAGATTCGAAGTCCTCTTCTATCTGAGGACAATTACGATGATTTGGAAAAAGAGACGACTTTTAGAAAGTATAAGCCTATTCTCCCTCCTAAGGCTTCCCACTCCTTCCACGACACGGACGACGACGGCGATTACGAACCGGACGAAGAAGAGATTCTCGTCGAGTTCTTAACTGAAGACGAAGAAGACACATTCGATCTTACCATTGACCGATCCGGCGATAGCCACGAGGACCCCGACGAAGTCGACGATGACGCACACGATGGCCTCTGGGTCACCATCACACCCACGAGTAATGCTAGTCCATTTTTCGACACGCTCCTCGTACTGGTCATCAGTCCCCTGGTCACGTTGACTGTTGTGTACGCTCTTCTCATCCTCCGCGCCCGAATCCGCCGAAGACGCTGGAGAGCCCCCAAGTCCGTCGTGGAACGTCTCCCCGTCCGCACGTTTCACACGGTCGCTCCTTCACCAACTCTTACTCCGAGAGCGCCTTCGCCGTCTGCACCAACGCCTACCACCCCTCTTCTCCAAGAGTCCCCTTCGCGGGCGAGACCTCGGTCAAGAGGCTCATCCGGTGCGCCTGCAGATGAAACACGATCGACACCTAGCGAAGCGATCCCAACGCCTCCGAACGCGACTAAGAACAATGCCAAGAATGAGCGCGAAAAGGGTTCGGGTGGTTTCTCTGCCGAATGGAAGAAGTATATGGGACGACAAGTCGAGTGTGTCGTCTGTCTCGAAGAATACGTCGACGGTGTAAGCCAAGTGATGAGTCTGCCATGTGGCCACGAATTCCATGTCGAGTGCATGTAAGTACCGAATATTTTTCGTTGTTAACGCTCAATTGCTAACTGCCCTTAGTACCCCTTGGTTAACGACCCGCCGACGAACTTGCCCTATTTGTAAGGGCGATGTTGTTCGATCCCTCGCTCACGGCTCTTCTTCCGAACCCCATTATGAACCATACCGGGACGACGCAAGTGATGAGGAAGACGATGACGACGAAGAAACCGTTGCAGAAGGCTCCGGGGCACGTGACGATGATCGAGAGTCGGACCTTGAGCAGGGCTTGCACTCGTCCGATTCCAGGTCCTCGCGATGGAGCCGACATGATGGTTGGCTGAGCATTTTCTCCAGCGGCCTCACCAGGGCGAGATCGCCTTCTCCGGAGGACCGCAGCCGCTGATGCTGATGCTATGCACAGCCTGTTTACTGAAACAGTCAGTAAGCCATTGGATACATTTGTTTATACATCATTGGAGTTTTCTGGTATTTGTTGGCTGGCGCAATGGGATGGGCAGCCGGCGCACTGGGATACAGGGCACAACATGGATTATTGGAGCTTAGATCACAGATGAATTTGGTTATAGTTATGTGGATGCGCATCATTGGTGTTGAGACACTTGCGCTGGAGCGAGAATAGATAGGTATACCCTTGGTCGGCAGCTGTGTGTATTTCACAGACAATCTTGAATAATTAGCATTAGCATATTCAAATCGCTTCTCCACCACAATACAGCTCTAAACGAAAGATGTATGCTTACTATGAGTGTAGGAAACTGCCCCTTGTTTTCGAAGCAGTGCTAATGAGTGGACAAGTACTGCTCACAACTCACCTTTGTTTAAGTCATCCAATCTTTCTTTTAGGCCTACGACTGCTATGACTGGTATTTTCTGGTCAGATATGAAACTTCGAATGAATACTCCTGTCTATTTTTGTCCTATTTGATAAACCTTTTACAATTTCCCTTGCCCCATGGACGCTGTTTAGATATAACCCTTGAGAATAGCGGCCTCGGCGTTCAATATCGAGGAGCCAGCAGCACCAATGACGGCTAAAATAGTCAGTATGACTCCAGTTTTGGAAATACGGAGTAATAGACTTACTGTTGTGGCTCAGAGCAGTGAACTTAATGTCAAAGATGCCAGCCTCATCCTCACGTACGCGGCCAACGCTGACAGTGTAGCCACGGCCAAGGTCGCGGTCGAGACGGGGCTGAGGGCGGTCAGGCTCGTCATCACCAAAGACCTTGATAGCGGGCTCGGGTGCCGAAGGGCAGCCAAGAGCCTGGGCCTCACACTTGTAGTCACGCAGAGCCTTGCGAACCTCTTCAGCTGAGGGGGAGGGCTTGCGCTCGAAGCTCAAGCTGACACAGGCAGTGTGGCCGTCCATGACGGGAACTCGGTTGCAGGTAGCCGAGACGCGAAGACCCTCTTGCTCGATAAAGGCAGTGCCGTTGTCATCGAGACGACCGAGAATCTTGCGGGCTTCAGTCTCGAGCTTATCCTCTTCGCCTGAGATAAAGGGGACGATGTTGTCGATCACGTCCATGCTGGAGACGCCAGGGTATCCGGCGCCAGAGACTGCCTGAAGAGTGACGATGGAAACGGTAGAGATGGGGCCAAAGGCAGCCTGGAGGGCGGCGAAGGGGCCAACGAGACCAATGACGGCGCAGTTGGAGTTGCAGACGAGGAAGCCCTTGTTGAGCTTGTGGACGGAGCGCTGATGGGGGATGAGGTCAAGATGAGGGAGGTTGACGGTGGGGACGACGAGAGGTACTAGAGGATCGCGGCGGTAGTTCTTTGCGTTAGAGAAGACGGGGATATCGGCCTTGATGAAAGCCATCTCTGCAAGAATCGTCAATAGGCATATATCATGAGACGTGAAGAGGAGATGTACCGATATCGCCAGCGACGTCCGAGTCAAGACCACTGAATACAACATCACAGTCCTGAAACTCCTCAGCCTTGCACTCTCTGACGACCATGTCGGCGATTTCGCCCATAGGAGAGGCCTGCTTCCATCGAACAGCATCCTTGTACTTCTTGCCAGCAGATCGAGATGAGGCGCCAATGGCGTGGAGGGTGAGGTAAGGGTGCTGAGCGAGAAGAAGAATGAAGCGTTGGCCAACAGAGCCAGTGGCACCGAGGACACCTATACGAGAGGGACAATTAGCCTTGTGTTGTTTGATGAAAGCGATATAAAAAGTGGCATGAGAGCAGCATTAGAGTTGCGAAACCGGATGGAGGGGTATAATAAGGGCTGTAGACGACATACCGCACTTCTTGGTAGGAAATTGAGAGCCCATTATGTGGGTATATGTTGTATAGAAGCGCTTGAAATGGAAGATACAATGCCCGGGATAGTTCACGCAATACCTGATGAGAGGCTGTAGATGGTTTTAAATTTTGGTGTTGAGGACGAGTGAGTCTAAAGTTACAGTAGGCTACTAAGAACCCCGCCAAATTGATCCCGTCATCGGAGACGACTCGCCGTTAGTGGGCGTTGCCCCCACTATGGATGGTATGAGGATATTCATTCATGGGTAGATGGGTCAAGTTATCGTCTAATTCAAGGCCCGTGTTTTTTTTATGATGGGTCATGTCCAGAAGGTCCAAGTCCAATGACATCAGAAGCACGTTGAAATGTTTGTTGAATTGATTCAAAGAGAAAACCCGTACAATGTCTTGTATATACCTCTATCCTGAGGATTTATCCCAGTCTCGACCCGTCCGCCATATAACTAAATCAAGAAATGTCAAACATATGGATGAAACGCCAGTTCATGCACATTAGACCCCCCAAAATCGTCCTCTTATGCTTTCTAAGCTCGGTGCTATGTCATTCGTATAGTCAATTGTCGACTAGGGCTCAACGGCACTTTCTCGGTCAACGTTGGAGTAAATCCGGAACTGCGCGAAGATGATGAGATCCTCTGCAATGGTGCCCAGGGAACCAAGCAACCAGGGAAGCGCGTTGAGCAGATACTTCTTGTCTTGGGAGTAGGCAACCAGACTGATACCATATGTGAGGTTTCCGCTCATAGATAGCATGAAGAAGAGCAATGCGAGACCTGTACACTGTTAGTCTACCGATGTTATGCTTGAAAGAAAAAATGAAACCGACCTTCGCAAGACTTTTCTCGGTGATTCTTGAGGATCTGAGGAATTCGAGCACTACAACACATTAGCATGACCACCAGACTTCGCTCGTGAAGGAAAACGCACCAGAGATAAAGAGCTGCGCTGATGTATCCCAAAATGAGTCCTGCAAGCTCAATTGGAGTCTGCGCATCTTCAGGCGCATCGGGGGTGCCGGGATCACCACTCTCCCAGGCGCCAACCTTGTATGAAACAAACCAGCCAGCAAACCCAATGACGTATACAGCGAGCAGGCTCAGAGTGTTGTGGGCCCAAGGGCTGCTATCGGGGGTGTCGTCTTCGCCCGTCACGATCTTCCTCAAGGGCTCCATTGAGGATTCGGTATGTGTCGCATGGCGGCGCTGAGACCCCGGGAGGCCATAAGAAGAGCTTCGTCGGCGCGATCGGTTGATGAGAGGGGATTCCTCTGAAGGGTCAATTGGTGTTGCTTCCTCAGGGCGACTCGCTCGGCGGGCATTAAGGGCGTTGTAGTAAACGGCTTGGCCGATGAGGACAATATCGGCAATACAAAAGTAGCCTGCTAGGGCAACGGCGGTGGGAGCTAGGCGGGTGAACAAGGCTCCTAGAGATGCAAAGTTAGCAAGTATCAAGGTTGGCGTGGGCGCAAGCCACTTCTAGCCGATAACAAATTTTCTGACAAGGGCGTCGAAAATGGCGTAACAATGGTATTTGTCTTGATACAAATTTTGTTTTGGGGTGGGTATGCAGGAATGCGCTTCTCAATGGGAACTCACCGATGAGATTTGTGACGTCGCCCAGAAGCCAGACGATGAGGAAGGCCATGCTGAGGCCATCAGCACTCTTGGCCTTGTAGTTGGCGAACAATTGGGGTAACTGCAGGGCATTGTTAACCAAGCTGGGTCAAAGGGCATGCGACAAGGCAACCATTGCAGGTGCAAAATGCAACGCAAAGACGCGCGAATGAGAGACGCACCAGAAGGCATATCCAAGAAGTCAAACTGATGCTGCCAAAGATACCTGACAGAGCTAATGTGACTGGTAACGCATGCGCCGCAGCGGCGATTGAGGTTGAAGCCAACAGAGGCATGGCAAGGTTATCGTCGTCTGGCCGTAAAGATTAGAAGGGTAAGAAGAAAAAAGAAGATGGGAAGAAGTGAAATCAGCTTCAGGAATGAGACAAGGACCAAAACCAAGTACCAAGGTAGTAAGAATAAGAGGAGGTGGTGCGACAAAGGTGGGTATCACGAGGGCACCGAGCGGCAGAGAAGGAACGAAATCGGGGGATCTGGTTATCACTGCACGAAGCAAATAAGCTAAGCAGATGTAGATCTTGTTCCAAAACAAGGGTCGTGTTTTGTCCAACCCAAGTGTTTAGATCCAGAACCGATCGATTGTCGTCAAACTTTATAGCCTCTTTGTTGGAGACATAAAAAAAGGACTAAAAGAAAAACTGAAGCAAAAAAAGAGTCAGCTATTAACGAGAGGTATTACTCTACGAACGGTTATCCAAGGCAAAAAGGCACTGCCAGCCCTGTCTGATAAGGGAAGCCCGTCCGTTGTCGGTTCTGATAGTGGAGGTCTTATCACTGTCGTTTGGTAACTGCTGCTTGTGTATTGGCTGGTGAACGAGCGCTTATCGTGGACAGTGACGCACTGGGCTTGACGATCTTGTGAGCTATAAAATATGGGGATTCCAAGGCGCGTGAGTCTTTTTTTCGTGAGCGACAAGAGGAAGAGAGGTGAGACCTTGAGTCTTTCGGGCTCCTCCGACAACAAGCCAATATTGGCTTTTACTGCCTTGATATACAGTCCTTCGTAGATGGAAAGCATCATGTTATGAATATATCAACGTTGATTCCAAATTAGTTAAAGGCCACGCTACTCAACTGCTTCCAATCGTTACTGAGTTATCGTATAGGGTAGGTTCACAACTTCAGCTCAGTTCAGCCAAGCCAACCTACCAACTTTATCTCCCTTCCCAGCCACGCTTTTAGTGTTTCGCGTGGAGCAACACATGCTTCCCCATGATTCGTCCTAAACTACTACTGCAAGCTCCCCGTCCTGTCTTCCCCCAGTCGTGCAGCCTAGCAGCGGCCAGCCTAGGTAGGTACTGTACTAAGTTAGCTCAGACCCCTGACAGCTCATGAGAGACGACTGATCATGCTCCAGACTGAGGCAACGTGCGTACGCAACGGCAACCTCAGCCAACCACTTCGCGTCCAGCTCTGTAGCTTCAAACGCTCTGGCCGATCTAGAATTCGCCTCTTTCTCAAGCTTGAGCGTGACTTACTTTAAACAACTGCACTCGCGTTCTCAAAGTTCTAGTCTTGTTTTGTTTCCTTCATCCTGTGACTATCAACATCGACCTTTACTGTCTAGTATTCACGTTCCTCCATAAGCGTCTCGCCATTCGAAACAGCCCCCCTCTCTATCATCATGAAGCTCTCCAGTGGTGCACTGGCTCTTGGGCTGGCCAACTTGCCCGCAACTCTGGCCTGGGGTAGTAAGTTCATCCCATCATGAAACCAGTCTTCATGATGAGCTCACAACTACAGGTCTTGGCCATATGACCACTGCTTACCTTGCTGGTCACTTCGTCGCCAACACGACCGAAGCGCATTTTAAGTATATTCTGTATAACGATGAGGAGGACTATCTTGCCAAGATTGCTTCATGGGCGGACTCAATCCGATACACAAACTGGGGCCGTTTCTCCAAGAACTTTCACTTTATCGACGCGCATGACCGCCCGCCTAACAGTTGCGACGTCGATTTTGAACGCGACTGCAAGGACGACGGTTGTGTCATCACCGCCCTTCACAACTATACTCAGCAGTCAGTCGAGCCCGAGCTGCCCTTCTGGAGGCGCAACCAGGCCGCCAAGTTTGTTGTCCATTTCGTCGGCGATCTTCACCAACCTCTGCACAACGAAGATGTTGAAAAGGGAGGCAACGGACTATCGGTGATTTTTGATGGTAAACATTTCAATCTCCACCACGTCTGGGACAGTTCCATTGCCGAGAAGCTTTTGGGTGGCCTTCACGGCGACCCCTCTAAGCTGGCCAATAAATGGGCCAACCAGCTTGCTGTCGAGATTACAGATGGCAAATATGCAGAGGCAAAAGAGTCCTGGCTGAAGGACCTAGACTTTGAGAAGCCCATTGACACGGCACTTGCCTGGTCCCGAGAGACTAATGCACTCGTTTGCACTCATGGTAAGGCGATCGCCCCGGTAACAGTTTGTATTTCACCTTATCTGACATGGATCTACAGTTTTACCCGAGGGACCCGAAGCTATTGTCGGTCAGGAACTCGGGGGCGAGTACTTTGAGAAGGCAGCCCCTGTTCTAGAGGAGCAGGTTGCCAAGGCCGGTTACAGAATGGCTGCGTGGCTGGACAAGATCGTCGAGGCCTACAAGGATGCTGAGCAGAAGCAGATTTCTGAGGAGCTCTAGATTAATGTACATAGTCGTTTTCTGGTTAGCATATTCGGACGATTTGCATTGATTTAACTACCTACCTAGCTACATGTAACTGCATATTTACAAACTTCCGACTTGGCACTACAGTCTTGTTGAATAGCGAGAATGACAATATTACGCATGAAAAACACTCTACGAACCGGAGTATATACGGGATATGAGCATTCATAACATGACATCATATGATAGGCAATGGAATATAAACCACTTTAATCATGCTCGTTTATTCGATGTTACTCTGAGCCTGAGACAAACGTCAGCCCGACCATCCCATCATGCTGAAAGGATTTTGCAAAAGTACGGAACGGGATGAAACTGGAACATTGGGGTAGGTAAACAGATTGTTGTGGGAATAGTAAGCTTAACTTATTAGTGATACATGTATCTTGTCGCAGGTCAAGTTACAGTGCAAGGGTCAACGTTTAATGCAACCTCGTGGCTGCAACGTTCATGTGAGTCTTTCATGGACGCTTACTCGTCTGCAACATTTCTGCAACAAACCTATTAGCCATCGAAAACCGGCTCAAAGAAGATCTTCAAATCTTATTAGTAGTTGGGAGAACGATTAGAATTCGATCGATAGATAATCAATTTGAGTTCCTTTTGCAGTTTTCGGACCATTCCTCAGCCGACCTGTTCTTTTTCGTTGAGTTTATACACATGTTTTGATATTGACCAGGTATGGAGATGACTTGCCAGTATACTGCGATTATGATATATGTCCACTATGGCTTGGCCTCGTTTGCAGGAGTTTAAGGATTGAAACAAAATTGGTAATTACAATCAGTGGAAAATGACTGAGCCAAGCCAATGCTTGATGATTCTACAAATTTCGACAAGACATGGACATTTGAAAATGCCTCTGTTGACTAGGTAAGTTCATGAGGGTTTTCAGAGAGTGAGAGTTGGGCAGGTACAGTACCTAGACTACTAACTGTGACAGAGTGGACACTCTCCGACACTTGCGCTTAACGTTGAAGGTTTCGAAGCTCCAGAGGACGAAACGTGCTGTGCTTGGAAGCGGTGGCCCCTAAGGCTTGCCCCTGACAGCTGCTGCAGGTACAACGCTTAAAGCGCTCTGATTGGCCACACCGGCCGTTGCAGACTCCGTAAAGGGAAGGAAGGAGGCACGGGCTGAGACGCTTCCAGCCGCATCCCAACATCAACAATGCAGCAGAATGACATGCTCGTTGTTGACTCATCAGCACCTTCTCTCTCTTGGCCTGGCTTTGGAATCTTGAACTCATCAAGTTCTCGGCGTTATGTACACCCGCCAAGATTAGCCAAGCGCTAACCAATATGCCCTGACTGCTCACGATTCACTAACATCCCCCAACTTTTTCTTGTCACACCAACCATTAGCCACCTGAGAGAGAACCATTATTTGGGCCTGTTATTGATTATTCAACTCAGGCATTGTCGGTTCTGGATGACTACATGCAGTTCTCCGTCTCGCCTGCTACTCTTGCCGCTGTCTCATGCCCCCGTCACTGTTTCTCAAACACAGCTAGTGCTGTCTGTCTGTCCCGCGATGCTTTCTCTTGGTGTTTCTCATCAAGTTTGATCGCTACATCTTGGCCTCTACCCCTTGGCCTTGCCAGGGCTGCCCTTACCGAGCAAGCAAGAGGTCATTGTTTGCTTCGAGCCTCGACCTAGCTCATGGAGTTGCGACCCTGAGCCGAGCTCTCCCCCCTCGACCGCCCAGAATTCCATCCGGTCTGATGTGCGAGCCCGAGACGTTGAATTGTCTGGGATTGTCATAATGGAAGCAAGCATCTTTCTCGGCAACTTCGTTTCCGATATCATCTAGAGATGGCAACTCCAGTTTTCCACAAGGCTTTAAACCCTCGTCCCACCGTTCAACAATCGAACCATCTTCTTACTCTCTCTTCAGCTCTGGTAGTCTCCTTTCTTCCATTCGTTCCTTTGAGGCCCTAGTTGAATTATTTTTGTGTCTGTGACCATTCTTTTATCTTTATTTCGAATTGGTCTGGTACCATTCGGAAACTTTTAGACAACGCTTTATTCTCCTTCAGCTTTTCTATCATCCCCTCTCCTTCAACAAGACAGTACCAGTATACTCTTATTCAAGATGCAGTTGAAAGGTGTAATGGTTGCTCTTTTGAGCGTGTCTGCCATTGCGGACGCTGCCGTGGTTCAACGGAGACACCCTCTGGCTCGCGCACTCCAACGACGACAATTTGGTGGCGGCGGCGGCTTCGGCGGTGGTAACAACGGCGGCAACAACGGCGGCAACAATGGCGGCAACAACGGAGGCAACAACGGAGGCAACAATGGAGGCAATAATGGCGGCAACAACGGAGGCAACAATGGCGGCAACAACGGAGGCGGCGGCGGCGGCGGTGGTAACACTCTCCAAGGCAACGCCGTACAGACCGGATCGCAGCAGGATGGTAACAACCCTGGCTCGGATGAGCAAGCAGCCTCGGCAACGTAAGTCTTAACCAACAACAGCACTAAAGAGAAATACAGACCACTGACACAACGCAGAGACGACAACAACTTTATCAACTTCTGTTCTGGCCAAACACTTACCAACGGAGAGCAAAACCGAGATGGCTCATGTAACGGTATCCGTAAGTAGTGACATATCCTTCTTGCTCATCCTGTATTAACCCTTCCTGCAGCCATGGGAAAGATCCCTTCAGCCAACAACATGGTTTCCTCTGTTTTCACATCACCTCAAAACGGCGACAACATCCAAGCCAACCAGGACTTTGACATCTCGGTGCAGTTCATCAACTTCGCGCCTGGTTCCTTTACCAACGCCACAAATACCTACTATTCAGCTCCTCAGGACCTTGATGGTGGTGGTAACATCATCGGACATACCCATGTCACAGTCCAAGATACTGGTGGTGACTTGAACCCTACTCAGCCCTTGGACCCTCAGGTCTTTGCCTTCTTCAAGGGTATCAACGATGCTGGCAACGGCCAAGGTCTCCTGACCGCCACTGTTGAAGGTGGTCTGCCCGATGGAAACTACCGTATCTGCAGTATGTCTGCTGCATCCAACCATCAGCCTGTCCTCATGCCCGTTGCTCAGCGAGGAGCTCAGGACGATTGTATCCGTATCACTGTCGGAGGCAATGGCGGCGGCGGCGGTGGTAACAACGGCGGTAACAACGGTGGCAACAACGGTGGTGACAACAACAACGGTGGTCAGGGAGGTGATCAGAACGGTGGCCAAGGTGGTGACCAAGGCGGTGATCAGAACGGAGGCCAAGGCGGCGACCAAGGTGGTGACCAGAACGCTGGTGACCAGGGCGGCGACCAGAACGGAGGCCAAGGCGGAGACCAAGGCGGTGATCAGAACGGCCAAGGTGGCGACCAAGGTGGTGATCAGAACGGAGGCCAAGGCGGCGACCAAGGTGGTGACCAGAACGCTGGTGACCAGGGCGGCGACCAGAACGGCCAAGGCGGTGACCAAGGTGGTGATCAGAACGGAGGCCAAGGCGGCGACCAAGGCGGTGATCAGAACGCTGGTGATCAAGGCGGCGACCAGAACGGCCAAGGCGGTGACCAAGGTGGTGATCAGAACGGAGGCCAAGGCGGCGACCAAGGCGGTGATCAAAACGGCCAAGGTGGTGACCAGAATGGAGGCCAGGGAGGTCAGGGAGGTCAGGGAGGCCAAGGGGGCCAAGGTGGTCAAGGAGGTCAAGGAGGCGGCTTCGGACGCGGCGGTTTCGGCCGTGGTGGTTTCGGAGGCTTCCAAGCTGCTTCAGCAGGGGATGGCGCTGCCAACAGCACAACTACGGACGCATGAAGACAATGATGAGTTTATAGAGACACAGGCAGTGCCATTCTACTTGACCGTGGCCCTGGAGGTTTTCGGTGTGAGTACCCAGAGGTGGTTCTTGAGTCGAAAAATATTACAATATTCGGCCAGAAGATTAATGAGGATGGAGTTTGGGTATATGGCTAGCTAGAACGGTTTGGGTTTACATCCGCCCGCCTATGGACAATGTGATGATAGGATATTGGGACTTGGAGGTGAATGCACTTCAAGATTTGTTGTTTATTAGTTGAATAAGAATCGGTCACTCTAAAACTACTGTGCTTTGTGTTGTGAAAACTTCTTTCTCATGAGACTCCTCACAATCTACTTTTGGTACAGGATAAAGATAGCGCGGAGCGAATAAAACAGTAATTGAAGAAACCGTGTTACAGAATTGATATGAAACCAGTATACCACCACTCAAACCATAAGAGTTTCATGGAGGAAGCAGGTATTAAGCAACTTGAGAGTCAGGTGAGCTGGGGGATTTGTGCTACGAACTGAAGTTGTCAGAGGCAGGGCTGGAATAAAACAGAGTTGGTTCGTAGTCTCAGGTTTTGATGTCTAGTCTAATATCACGGGAGATGTAAAGACTCATAAGAAGATTGTATCATGAGCAGAGATATGGGACACAATCTCGAAGCATTGGTGACAACTCGTGAACTCGATTTCTGCTTCTGACTACTGGCAATTGTGTTGACGAAGAGAATGATAACTTAACAGCGAGTGTTCATTACAGTCACTAGCAGCAAGTCATCGCATGTTTCTCGAACAATTCGGATATCGGTGAATTGAGCTGAATGTCTGAAGGATATTACAGATTACATCATCTGGGTACTCTTGTCGAAGCCCTGATTTCCTGCCAGTGAATTTCCTTTCCCGAGGAATGGAAATGTTGACCGAATACTCAGAGTTAACGCCTGTCCAGTGTTCGTGACTATCGAGGCTTGGTACTTTCAGCAAGTATTCTGTATGTTCAGTTGTCTCTTGCGATCGTTTGTACCCCTAGGTGCATTGTATCGTAACATATAGCCACGACTCAAATGCCATCATAACTTCTCGTAATTAATATCGTTTGTGTGGTCTTGAACATGGAAAGGGGTTTGATACGTCATCACAAAGTGTCCTTAGAACAAAGGCCTCTTGGTAAGCCGGAACCTGAGATTAGTGATGTTGACATTCAAGCAAGTGACAGTCAATCTTTACACGAAACCAACATATTTTGACAACTTAAGCATCAAATAGTTAGTTTCTAGAAGCGTTTTGGTGGAAGGGGTCTGAAAAGGATGAATGATGTTTGTGTTGGAAGAAATGATGCTCGACGCAACACCTCGGTTTTGGTGAAGAACCATGAGAGAAGAGACTTGATAAAATGCTTAGTTGATTCGCTATCGTGTTATCAGCACCTCAAGCAAGTTCTCTGCATATAATATAAATCAAAAGACGCGCTTGATGATATTATTTCTTCGTCCATCAAACAATGGCACGATCAAGTTGAACAGTTCCTTAGACTTGGGTCTATCTCATAATCAAAACCTAATGTTTTCTTTCCATTACATGACCCGACCCTCTAACCACGCTGACGACTGTCGAAGAGTTAGTACCATGGTAAGAAGCCAGACACGGAAAGTAAATGCTTACGCGCAGCCCTGAGGCGTGACCACGCCAAAGGGACAGTCACCAGAGAGCTTCTCAACGATCTGGTCAAAGAATACAGGCGTAACGACGATGCCTGCGCTGACGATAGACGCAGCAGCAGAAAGAAGCGTGACAAAGATTGTGGTCTTCATTGTAACGGAGCTTTAATACGCAGTGGCGTGATATTTGAAGCGATACTCAAGAGACAAAGAGAGACAGGTGAATGAATATGTGGGGAATAGAGAAAGACGCTTGAAGTTACAGAACCAGCTGAAACACAAGAGAAGAAGAGTCAAGTTGAATTAAAATGGCCAACAAGGGCTTTTTCGAAAGGAAGGTGAATTAATTTATTTTTGGTCAAGTTTAGTGAAGGGGAAGAGTAGGAAAAAGAGGAGGAAGGGAAATCGAGACGGGGGGAGAGAATGGGTCGGCAGGCGGCAAAAAAGGGACTGTTACAGGGGCGTGACGGTCCAGGTTTCAGGTTGTAAAACGGGACGGCTATTTACCAATAGGGAGATATAGTCCGATTCTATACAGGTTCTTGCTATGGCTGAGCTTAATTATTAACCATGTAAACAATGACATAGTTCAAGACTTTATAAAACATAAATTTCCTGCTATCTAGGTACCCATCTTCCTATGAACCCGTTATGGGTTGACCTCAACTCGACTTTGAGAGCAGTGACCTGGCATCCAAAACATGTAGCAAAGTTCACCATATCCAGCAGATTGAAAGAAAAGCATATAGTTACGTGTTGCATGGATCATAAAAAACAAGTGAAGTAGAAAAGCTCCTAGCAGTAGAAAAGTGCAAGGCTGGTTATTGAAAGCTATAGTAAAAGTCGACTATCCTTGACGGGCGGCCGCGTCTCTAATAAACTCCGCCACTTTGGTAGTAACTGTCTGGTGCTGGAGCCGAGGGACCATCACCGGGAGGGACATAGGGCTTGTACTGGCCCTGTCCACCGCCACTGCCTTGGCTGGGAAGACCATGACGAGCATCATATCCGGCAGCATTTCCAGGTTGCAGAGGGGGAGGAGTCATGACACTCTGGGGCGGAGGAGGGGCCGAGCCTGTGGGCATAGGGGGAGCCTGTGAAGGGTTGTAGCTCTGGTATTGCTGTGGCTGTTGTTGGTGACCACCGTAGGGGCCAGCAGGTGGTGCACTGGCGTTCTCGTTGGGTTCCTCAGGAGAATACACTGAGCTGGAGAACGTGGCAGACGGAGCAAGCGGTTGTGGGTTATTAGTCGCAATAGGTGAGTCGTAAACAGAAGTGGCCAACTCTTGGGCTCCATATGTGCTTCCGGGTCGACCTCCCATAGGCGCTTGACCATACGGGTTGTTGCTCTGAGATTGGTTGTAAGGGTTGAAGCTAGGGCCGGGCGTCGAGGTGTTGATAGGGGCCGGCTGTTTGCCGTTGGAAGGAGATTCATTTCTAGGAGGATAGGGTTGCGAGCCAGCAGGCACTTCAGCTCCTGCTACGTAGAAGGGAGCTGGTTGACCTGGGGGTTGGTTCTGGAAGTTAGGGGGAGGGGATGAGGCCTGGTATGGAGGTTGATCTAATGAAGGGTCAGAACGGGCTTTGCATGTCGATTTTTAGAAACTTTACTAACCTCCAGGGCCGGGTGTGTAGTACCGTGACGGATCCTGAGGCGCCGCTCCTTGAGGAGGATATCCGCCAGCTTGTGGATAACCTTGACCAGGAGCTGGGCGCATGGCATACTGTTGGTAGTTGTGCTGAGGAGGATGAGCCATAGAAGACTCCAACAAAGCCTCGTAGTCCCGTCGAGCCTTGATGAACTTTTCATTCAATTGTGTGAAGTCGTCTAGTTATCGTTAGTCGGATGCCACACGAGCCAATTTCCCATACTAACCTTTCTTCTGAGAATACTTCTCGATCAGTTTGATGAGTTTGGGGCGAATAGCGAGTGTCTGGTGATACAGCTTCTAGAAATCATGTTAGCTTGATTCGTCCACCCCATGCGCAACAGTTGAAACATACGGAAATCTCCTCGTTGTCCTCTTCTCTGGGTGCCGTGTTGGAGGTACTGAGCAATGTGAGAAGCTTCTCAACGTTCTTGATCTCAGCAAACACCTCGGCCTCCATCTGAGCTTCACGCTGTAGCTCATCCGCGGTAGGGTCGGTAAGTTTTTCCACATAGTTGAGTGGAAAGATTCCAGTCTTGCCCCTGAGAGAGCCTCGCCACCAATCTTTGTAGACGCTCTCAAGAACGGCAATCACATCACCCTTCTTGAATTCAAGCTCGCCAGGCTCAGAGGGTGCAAAGTCGAAGAGAGCACGTACTCGGCTCACTGTAGCAGCTGTGGTGCCGGCTGGCGCTGCAGGGGCAGGACTTTCTGTCTGGTTGCTGGGGCCAGCTTGCACACCTGGACTGGTGGCAGCAGTCTTCTTGCGCTCCTCTTCTTGAAGACTAAGTGTGAGCGCCATTTGCAGTTCCTCTTCCTCCTTTTGGCGATCGACATCGGTGAGACCTTGTTTTTGAGGAGCGCTTGGGGGCTGAAGGTTCGGGTTGCTTCGTGTGGCACGGCTGTAGGCATCACCCATGATACCCAGCTCGGGGTCATTGTTGAACATGTCGGACCAACTCTTCATATGCTCAATAATCTTTGACTTGACTTGTGTATGGGTGTTGCGGTCGTTGGTTAGGCGAAGAAGGGCGTCTGTGAAGGCACGGCTGGAGAGTTCGCGATGCATGTTCTTTCCGCAGTTCTGTGCGAGCGCATGCGCAAGCTGATTCGAGGTTAGCAGGTGAACGAGTGATGGCGGAAAGTAGGAATCTATCGTACCTCAAGAGTGTAAAGCTGGACGTTGGCATTGCGGTGCGCGAGACGTCTGATGATACTCTGGACGGCCTCCTTAGGGCCATTCTGGTCGTTGCTTACTTTATCGCAAACCTCGATAATGGCACCCCAATCTTCGGATGTGAGGTTCTCGTCGGTGGCCTTGACTATGCTGGGGTTAGTCGCACGAATAGACACAAATGAACGAGCGCCGACTGAAAGAAGTCTGCTCGCTCAATACGGCAAGAGTGAAAGATGTATAACGTACTGACGACATCGTCGTAGGGACCTGCTGCTGAGGCTCGGAACATGGTGGGTAAGTTGGGTATCAGTTGTCGACAGGCGGCGGGGAAACTATGTCAACGCGGTAGGGGCGCGTGGGGTATTTGTTGGCTCGAAGCCCTGTGTCTCTTGTGCGGATACCGATCGTATGGCAGGGAGAAGAGGGCCAACTGAAGCGACAAAGTGACAGTTGAGGGTGTGAATATGTTGGTGACAGTGATGCGAGATGAAGATGTCCCGTACCAAGACCCTGGGTTACGTCGGCCGTCGCACTCCACAGGCACGTCACTTGAACCGATCTAGTAGACTGGTCGGTACCTTATAGAAGGTACTGTAGGCAGTTGTCGTATGTCGCAGGCGTCCTTGTAAGTATAACAGTTGACTGGTGTATATTTCACCTAATAAACTAAGCTCATAGAAAGTTGTAGATAAGGCAAGTTAAGGTAAACGAGTGTTTAAACAGGCTTCCTTCCAGCTTCTTCTTTACCACTGATGACGAACGAGCGGCGAAGGAAGCAGCGGGGCTGAGCTAGGCTGGGTTACAATGGCCTTAAAGCTCCCCTGTCCAGGTAGCCAGAGCCAGGTTCATGTGGCTACAAGACACGCGTGCGCCACACGTGCACAGCCAACCAACCTCTAGAGCGATCAACTCATGGAACTGTATCACGATTGATTCTATGGAGTATGGTCAGTTCTCATTTCACCTGATATTAATAGATCAAGCTTATCGAGATCTCAACCCTGTAAACTTATGAGGTTATCAAAAACGCCAAAAGTGGTGGTTTGTGATATTGTCAGCTACTACCGCTGAATAGTCTACCTAGACACGGTTCTCCATTCTCTCTGTATGCCTACCTACAACTTCGTGGCCAGTTGCGCGTCCTCATTACATTTGGTGACGTCCTTACGTGGCGCGGTCCCTTGGATTGGGTATCATCAAACAAAGACCTACACTTTAGATCAAAGAGGCACGTCAGATAATATATTCAACGCTGCAAATGCCTTTGGCCCTGATCGGGAGAAAGGATGCTTCTCACTAGCTACACACATCGCTCCTATAAACCCATAACTAATAATTTATACATGTCCATGTACGCCGCTCATTCCATCCATGGCAATCTACTGTATCCATCCTGCCGGCAACTCCAGTATCTTTGAAACAAAAACAACAGTTCTAATCAAGTCATGGATCTCTGTCCATGATTCGCTGCTAAATGAATGCTGTATTTGCATTGCAGTGTGTCCAAAACGCATATGCATGGTCAATATGTCGTTCTTACCAACCCCGTCTTGAAGCGCTACGGCTTTCATATCCTCCCCTATCTGGCCCAATATTTGGCCCTCCAGATGCGCCACTACGGGCCTCTTCGATACTTCGTCGGCCTTGTTGATCCATTTCCGAGAGATCAAAAACCAGGGGCTCTTCGTTGACCGAGTCATCATCAGCCCGGACCTGTCTATTGAGAGATCCGTTGAAGCTACCACGAGATGACTGCGGTGGTGTCTGCCTGTGTGAAGCCATGCCCATATATCGGCGGCGTCCAAATGGTGAGCTGGACGTCGCTGCCGGGATCAGACCCTCAGGCGGGTTCTCTTCCGAGAGCCCTTGCTGCAACATATCTGGTGTCTCCGCACTCTCGGTATCGGTAGCTGGCTCAGGTCTGTCTGATGCCCTTTGCGTAGATTCTTCCTCGAGTTGCATTTGTCTGCCAAGCAGAATACTCAAAGTAGGCGGCTCTCTGTCGTCAGCACCCAAGCTGATACTTCGGTGTGCAAAAGCTGAGTCTGTATCGTCGTCATCAGCAGCCATTGACCGATTCTGTAGTGCAACGGAGCTTGCTCGTCGCTGGTAAGTTGCAAGTCGTGGCGAAAGAGGAATATCAATCGCTGTTGTACCGTCCTGTGTAACTGTGTTTTCTCTGATAGTCCCTGGCTGGGCGTTGTCGGAGGTTCGCCCTTGACGCGAAGTGATCCGTCCTTGGCCAGTATAATCGATAATTGAATTCTCGCTCAGTCTAGACGGAATCGCTGGCGTATGAGGCGTATGAGGCGAAAGTGGTTTTCCAGGTGATGATGATGCAGACACAGAGGCTGGTGCAGTCATTCCAGGCACGCTCGTTAGTTGCCTACTGGAGGAACTTGACGACCTCTGCATTTGCACGGACGATGTCATTGACTCCGTAAGTGCGTTGTTCGAATCCCTCATCATGTGAAAGCGAGATAGTTGCGCCACTGTCTTATTCGTCGCGGATTCGCCCGTTTTCGAAGGCTTAAAACTCTGCAAGGTCTTCTTACTATCCAAGGCCTTAATAAAGTCTTCAAGTTGTTCATTATCGTCTCGGAGTGAATCTGAGCTGGTGCCCGCCAATTCAGCAAGTAGTCCAGATCCTGGTTGTGCCACCGATGAAGCCAAGCTCTGCCTTCCGCTACTTCCTTGCTCATCGTCTCCGGCTCTGCTAGCGCCTCCAAACGAGAGGCGTCCACGGCGGTGGGTAAAACTGCTACTATAACGACTAGTTGACGTGGGTCGAGGAGAGCCTGCAACTGCAGTTTCTCCTGACGATGTAGGCGGGCCGCCTCGTAAAGAAGCTGGCATGCCAGCAGTGAGGGATGTACGATTGCCCGCCTGTCTAAGTGAAGGGAGACCTGGCCGTGTCAAGGATTGAGGGGAAGCAGGTTCGGCGTCGAGTTGTCTAGGAACAGGTGAACCCGAAAGCGAGCCGGCCTTGAAAGGCTGGAAAGACACCGAGGGCCGTCTACCTGAGCCCTCGAAAGTCGGTAACGTTGGTCGTGCTGTACCTTGACGGACTGGCAGAGAACTTGGGCCATCTACATCGTTTTGTGCCGGGATAGATCCTGGGGGTGAGCTTGTGTCAGAACCTGGTTGTCGCACCGATCTCAGAGCCGAGATTGGGCTGGTCCCTATGGGAACGTTTCCGTGGAACGTTGATAGGCTTCCATAAGCTTGCTGAATATCACTCAAATTTGGTCGTGATCGGTGATCACGAAGCGATCCCACCTCGGCCGCAGCCGCCCTCGACGTGTCATGCTGTTGAGGTAGGGAGGGCCTGAAGAAGTTCTCATCCACGCCCATGAAACGAGAGCTCAGCAGAGCCTCAGAATCATCCACACGAAAATTACAGTCACTACGATATGTGACAACTGTGCTCAGACGACCAACAGGCACATCCAGGTCGCCAAACACATACTCCGTCACTGGATCTGGCCTACCATCAATGGGAAGGCGTAGCTGATCATAACGTGGGCGATCAGGTTGAGATAGACGTATTCGACATCGGGGAATGAGAGCCGGATGTGAGTTTTTAGCAGCTCCTTGGCTTGCAAATTTCCATGCTGGAAGCAATCGAGTTGTGATGAATAGCGACCGGAAGAAAACAATAGCCTTCTTGTACACAGTCGGTAATATCGGGCCAAAGTCGGCAGATGTCATGCCTGAGTGCTTCAGCTCAACCTGCCACCTCTCGATGACAACCTCATTGTTCCTACGTGATGCGCCAGAGCTGTCGGTGGAGGATCCATACGAATTCAACTGTTCCATTACATCCCATCTTTTGCCGTTCTCATCGACAATGACAAGACTCTGGCTATCCTTCAGTCGAGAGGCATCTAGGTATACCTCGATAACCATTGGAGGAGGGCGGTTATCGAGACTGCCGCAATTCTTCCAGATCTTGAGTTCATCTCTGAAGTCGTCAATCTCATCTGTCTCGATTTGAAACTGTTCACTAATCAGCCACTGAAAGTATACGGATAGCCAGCAAACCTACCCATTTATTGGGTTTCCGCGCGCCGTTGGCGCCGCGTGCAGGCTTGGATTTAATACGTGAGTCGAGAACAAGTACAGCCGCCTTTGCGTAGAAATTCTATAGATGGGAATGTATCAGCAACCAGAGGATTAAGCCATTCGGGAGGCCTGCACAGCCATGCCATCCAATTCATACCTGTATTATCTGATCGAGTTTCCGCACAGAATCAGCAGGAGGTGCCGGTGTCGGTGGGCTCTCAAGGGAAAGCGAGTTTGGGACATCTCTGCCGGCAATATTCGAGCCAGCGCGAGGGCGAGAGCCCAAGACAGCCTCCCGGGTACTGTTGGATCGGGATGGCAGATTCGGCTGGGCCGTTGCGCCTGGGGATGATACCCTGGCCGGGCCACGGGGTTGCTGGTGCATGGTATATCGTGTTCGTGCGCGCAAAGGATACTGGTAGTGGTTGTCTGCTATCGGATTGATCACGAACGTATGGGGATCTTGATCGGCCAGGAGACCTGCTCATCCATGGTTCATGTCGTTATAGATAGATCGATCGATAGAGAAGGGAGGCTCGATGGATGAATGATGGGCTCAGATTTCGGCGGTCTTATCCTCTGGAATCGGAAGTAGGAGCGGAGGATGGTTGGTTGTATGCAGACAAAGGTGTAAAGTGTAAAAAGCGACAGGGCGATCAAGGAAGCTTGGACCGTTGGCTACCTGTTGTCGCTGTCGGTGAGATTGGATGCGAATGCAATGCAAAAGCAAAAGCCAGGCAGGGTCGGACTGAGCTGGACTGGACTGGGTAGGCAGCTTCCAGGGTCGTCGTTGATAGATGTAATAGGTCTGGGAGAGGTGAGGTGTGAGAGAAGAGGGTCTAACACTGTACAGGACAAGACAAGACAGTCCCGCAGGAGCGGTAGTACTAACAAGATTCTAGAGGTAGGTACTATACTTGGCACCGTAGCTGTTTGTGTATCGTATTTGTCTGTTTATTTGTGCCCGGCAACAAATATCAAGCAACGGGCTGACGCAGTATGGACAGTTGCAGAAACGACGAGTAATGTATCGAGTGGTAGGAGTGCCTGGGCCGAAGTTTGATTGTTAGATTGTTTCGTTTGAGCCGAGATAATCGAGCGATACAGCACAGTACTAAGGTACCTCCTGCTGCGGAAGACAGCCCGAGCTAGGCCAAAGGTCACCACTCAGGACCTCGTGATGGGGGACCGGGGCTGTCGTCATCGGCTAGAGCCTCACGTCACAGGGCTCATGGGGTATGGTACCTTGTGTATGCGCCTGAGTCGAGTCAGGGGCCAAGTCAAGTCGAGGTAATATTTGATTAATTCGAGATTTACCGCAACTTGTCGATTTCCAAACATGTACGGCTCTAATCGGTCGATTGTCGCTGTGACCTGTGACCTGACAATAAAGGATGGGTAGACCTCGAGTTAGTACCTACATACAACTTGTACATGCAATACAGCACATATCAAAGCAAAAGATAACGATTCGTATCAATGCACCTTCAAGGACTCCTCAAACGGCCTATAGAGGGGGGGCTCAAGCTCGGATCAACACCAACAGGGGGTTGCTTTGAATCGCTCTGGGGCAGCCCCAGTATGTACGAGTAAGCGCCTCAAATCTGCTTGCTCTTCCATTCCAGGGTCTCGGTCCCCGCAAAGGTTCTCTCTCGTCAAGGCTTTTGTATATACCTGTACTAATGTACATATGCTCATTACTACCTGTGTAGCACGCAATCCAATGGAAAGAACATGCACAACCCATCATCGATATTCCTCGTTCCTCAAGCAACTGCAGCTGTACGGTATCGTTGATGAATTGAACTATAGATTTAGGCAACGTCTCTTCTGGTTGGCTCATGATGACTGTCACAACTCAATGCCAGTCATCGATTCGGGTGTTGACTCATGACATCCCTCCATTTCCCCCTCCTCCCACATTCACCGCAGACGACCCAAAAGAGTACAAGAGATAAGCCCGCCGAATTTGGAGATAAGCTGCCTATGCTCACTTCACTAGATAGACGTCTGCCTGACCACAATGCAACTCAACTCGTTATCAAACCTATCGCACATCTCTGCCATGCCTCCGATATGCGTTTGCTATAGCCTTCTTCATCGAGTCTAGCCTTGTAGATCCGGAACGTTTTGCGTCTTTGATCAAACATCCCCGCAGATGCATTGTGTACAAGGATGAGAGTTTACATGCCACAGCTTTTGTAGCGGTACGCATTCAGTAACCTTGGGAGCTATGGATAGCCAATAGGATATACCACCTTGATGGAGGCATAATAATGGTATATTTGTGCCACAAACACATGATTGATTGATTGATTGAGCTCACCGGCCCAAAGTTTTAAGTAGTATGGCAAGTCAATCCGCACATCTGAAATCATTTGCAAGTCATTGCTTCGCTTCGGTGTATATCAGAATGATTGGGTTTCCTTTTGGGAATTCCTCTATTGAATTAGGAGATGGTCATATGTACGATATCCTTAGCGTTGTAACCAAGTGTCAATAAATACACTGAATCAGACCTGCCGTCCAGGCACCACTTGGTGATCACATCCCATACCATGTTTCTTTGAGTCCTATGCTCCTCAAGGTCAACACCACTGGTGCCATATCATGCAGCCTGGGACTTATTGCCACGTCCTTTCCCTCCTCTGCCACGACTGCCTCCGACTCCACCTCCACCTCGTCCTCCGCTGGATCCCCCTCGATTGTTAGTGCTTGAGCCAGCAGCCCCTCCGCCCCTGGCTCCGCCTGCGCTGCTCTGTCCGGGGGTCGCGACCGCTTCACCGGTGCTCTTAGCCTTGCCTCCTCGTCCTCGTCGACCCTTTTTTGATGCCTTGTTGTCTTTTTCTCGAACTTCTTTCTGTTTCCGTCGAGCCTCCTCCTCTTGTGTTCTACGACTCTCTTGGTCCCACCATTCTTGGAAAGCTTGCTCTTGCTGGATCTCTTGTAGTGACCGCTTCGCAACGGCTTCCTTGACGGCTTCCTGCTCACGCTGCTGCTGACCAATAATATCGGCCATGCTGAACCCGAGCGTTGCCTCCGCCTTGGGTGCCGGTGTAATGTACGACTTGGAGTGTGGTACCAGCGGCTTTCTAGGCTGATCTGTCGAGGGTCCTGCAACAATTGCGGGGGAGCTGTTCGTTCGACCCTGTCCCGGAAACCTTGTGTCGGGTGACGCAGTGCGTCTTGTTGCCGACTCTGGCTTCGTTTCTGAAGCGACAAGAGGTTTCGCGCTGGCGGATACCCCTTTGGGCATGTTTGATTCATCAGACATGGCCTCCTTGAGAGATGTCTTGGGTCCAGAGCTTGTTGCTTTCCAGGGAGCTGGTCGACCACCTTCGGGAACCGTTTCCCAAGGCACATGATTTGTCGACTCGTCCTTCGCTGCAGCCTCCGCCGCGGCCAGTGCCTGAAGCTGCCTCTTTCGTTCCTTTTGAGATATCTTGGTCTGGGGTTTGTTCGCGGCCGCATCTTGTATCCTCTGGGCTTGGAGCCCGGCAGTCAACGCGGAAGTAGAAGTCGCCTCTGACATGATGTCTTTTAGATCTAACTTAGAAGTGGCTAACTTGGAGGAAGACCAAGGAACTCCAGGCTTGGAGGATCGACCTCCCGGTGTCTTCAAGCTATTCAGCTCGGATGGTTGAGACTCGGGAGACAAAGAGAAAGCGAAGGGAGCTGGGCTTTGTGCGAAGCCTACATGCTCCTTGCCCTTCGACTCCCGCCATGCTTTGGGAAGCTGAGAAATATCGTCTGTGTCTAGAGGCGAACGGAGTCTTGCAGCTTCGTTCGAAGGCGACTGAGGTTTGGCAGATAGAGAGCCATACTCGTCTTCCATGTCAAAGATCATATCTGCCTGTGACTGCTTCGGCCGTAGACTAGGACTAAAAGGCTCGTTGCGTCCACTTCTAGACTTGCGTCGAATTGTATCCGGGGTTTGCAAGGGGCTGGCTTCATCCAAGCTTCCAATTCGCGTCTTGAACGACGATGATAGCTTTTTTTCTTCGTCCCTCTGAGCTGTTTTGTAAGCCATCTCTTTGACCCTGGTCTGACGCTCCTCGTCAATATCAGCAGCCAACTCAGGGTTGCTTTCATGAAGCAAAAGCTCCGCCCTTCCGCTGCGCACAAACGGGAATCGCGCAAGTTGGTTGTCACGAACCACCTCATCAAGCTCAATCAGTAGATCCTCGTCTAGATCATCAAGAAGATGATTTTCAAGCATCGACTCAAGCTGAAGACAGATGTATTCGAGACCGGTATCCTTGAATTCTGTAATAGAACATGAACTGATCTCATTAAGCAAGTTTGAGATATTTCGTGTTGTAACAAACTTGCCTATGAGCGCTTGACAAACTTGGGATAGCCTGTCGAGCATCAGTTCGTTTGC
Organism: Fusarium sporotrichioides; assembly: GCA_019054645.1. NCBI lineage: Eukaryota > Fungi > Ascomycota > Sordariomycetes > Hypocreales > Nectriaceae > Fusarium > Fusarium sporotrichioides. Next base: position 7,363,373 of record JAHKNS010000002.1, read on the forward strand.
AACACCCATCACGTCAAGGACAAGCTCCGAGAGCTCATCCACGTTGGACATCGAGACATTGTCAAAAAGCTCTTGTCCGACATCTGCATAGATGAAGGACATGACATAATGAAATGTTCTAGGGTCGACATGATTAAGATCAACCCTGATTCTTTCCGCAGCATTCATGCCATCACGGCGTCCAGCGAGCCACTGGCCTTGAGACCGACCATTGAACATACCCTCAAAGAAGGGGCACCGCTGACACAATAGTTGACTGTGCGCCATGACATCTTCTCCATCCAACTCAATGATGATGTCGCCATCTTCAAAAAATGAAGGGTCATAAATTGCTTGTTTGAAATCGTCATCGAGAGAGTCTTCAACGCCAGTTTGCAAACGAACTGCTGCTTCCAGTTTGGGCAAAGCAAGGTGGGTGGCTATTTTCATCAATTCTGTCCGAACATGTCGAAACCGGAACGCAAGTGTAGGTGCCTCGCGTGTGTACTTCCATACCGGGACGAATCTGTCCTGGTAGGCATGAACCACAACGTTGAGGACAGTGTAGATGTCAACCTCAAGAAGTGTCAACAAGGGCTTATCTCCAACAAGCTCGATGCGCAACGAATCTGTGCTGAACGTTGACCCTCCGTCACGCAGCTCCGAAAGCCCGTGCCGTAAAACTGAGCTTCTCCCTGCAAGAACCCAACTGTGAACTGGTATTTTGATATCAGGCAAGGACGATGAGCAGATTGCCATATTCATGTCGCCGTACTGGAAGGAATTCATGTCCAGCCAACGTCGCAAGTCTGCCTCAATATCGGCTGACCGGAGAATTTCGTAGGTAACAGGATCACGTCTTTCTCTGGCTATAGCTGCTTCCCACACTTTTCGAGCTTTCTGATTTTGCGAGGCCTCGAAGTCGTTGAGGCAAAGTAAGGAACCGATGTCGTCGCGAAGTGACTTGTCGCCAATCACAATCTCCTGTGCCATGACCTTACTGTCCTTTCTGATGGCTGCAAAGGCACCAAAAATGGAACTTCGAACAGCCACACAGTTGGTAATGTATGGCACTCGCTGGAACTTGACATCTTTGCGTTTTGTACCGTTTGATCCAGCAAATCCGGTCAGCTTGCCTTTGGTGCGTTTGACTCGGTTCCACACTGCCCCTGACTCTGTACAGATGATGACTGAACCATCTTCTCCTACTCCAACAGAGGCAACACCATCCTTGCGGGAGTCCCAGATACATTGCGGCTGGGTTAGCGCGTTTTTGATCTTCACCGGATTGGTGGTGGAAGCAGCAGATTGGCTTGAGTCTCCCTTGTCGTTCAGGTGCAGTGTAAAGAGATCTCCACGAGCAGTTACCGCCGCTATAGTTTCGCCGCCCGCAGTAATAAAATCAATCTCCCTTCGACCTCCTGACTCGTAGCGTGTCATGGTGATGTTGTTTGAAAAGACATCGGGGAACGGGAATTTTACCAGATTGTAACCATAGTGGCTAAAGACCCAGACGGTATGATTAGACAGCAGACATATCGTAGCTTTGTCAATAGCGGACACCATCTCAATCGGAGCTGCCAAAAGTGAAGCGGCAACTTTCCGAGGGGTATGCTGGATGTCGAGAGATCTTGAATCAGCGTCCATCAGAGCGAGCTGTCCTACGTTCCGGCCCCAAGTAAACAAAGAGGCTCCTGTGTGGGCAACTGAATGGTTTGCAGAGGCAGCAACCCCCAGAACGATCTCCTTCTTGAGAGACCCAAAAACCTGACGTGGAGTAAGGCTCATGGGCTCCTCGTCTGCCTTCAACGGGGTGGGTAGAGTATATCCAAGCTGCGACGCGGAATTGAGACCCCATGTCCAGAGTTCTCCATTGTCAGCGACGGCCATTGTATGGTTCTGGCCCAGCGCTACTTGATGAATCTTCTTGTCCAGGAATGGGCCTTGAACAGGGACGAACTTGAACTGGGTGTTTTCGTCTCCCAATCCAAGCCGCCCTCCACGGCCAACACCGCAAATGTACAGATTCGATACTGGATCGGTAGTCAAAATGGCGCTGTGCAGCTTAGACATGCACACATCTTGAATGACAATAGGACGATTCCTGACCAAGGTCGGTATCTCATCCAATTTAAGTGAAGATGGCGCCTCGACATCCTGCTCTTCCAAATGAGAATGATAGAATCGGTGCACAAGAAGGTCGGGTCTGGACAGGTAAATCCGGTCAGGGTACTGACGATCATCTTCATCGCCAACTCCAAGAGATCGATTCTTGTTACTGCCAAAAACAAAAAGCTCGTCGCCATCGATGGATTTTCTCAGCCCATTCGAGGCTTTTACCATACTAGAATAACAATTAGTCAAGCCTAACAAAAAGAAACCCAGTTTGCTGCTCACTGATGGAAATCATCGCCTCCACTGTCGATACTTTCAGCATCACTATCCGAGCTGTTTCCATCTTCCATGCTCTTCAACGATCTTGCGGCAATTGTCGAATTGTAAACGTCAAAAGGACTGTTACCCTCATGATCTTTGGTCTTAATTAAAAGACCTACTTTGTTGACAGCATTCAAATTATGGCTCGTCAAATCGACTCGTTCCTTTTCCAACAACAAGCGTGCGATTGAAATATTTCCAGCATATAGAGATCGATGGAGGGCGTTCCAGCCACTCTCGGGATCTTGGACATAAAGGTCAATCGCTGGGTGCTCAACAAGAGCTCGGACGAATTCATGGGCGTTTGGATCGGTAGACGAGGCGGCACGGAGAAGGACTGTAAGCCCAGTATGATCGCGGCTGTTGACTTCGGTTCGTCCAAGATGCGTATTGTTGTCTCTTGATTTACCTGGTGTCTGTGGATGACCGGATGTACGCCGTTGCTTCGCTGCAGGTCGTGGAGAAGTCCCAGGAATACCAGGGCTTCCTCCAAAAAAGCTACCTGATCCTCCTACCGCGGGACTCTTCGAGACGGATTGAGCATTGTAGCTGGTTGGGGCCAGCAGACGCCGAAATCGGTCGACATCGTTTTCCCAGTAATATTTCCACAGTAAGTGACTCATGGGCAGGGGGTAGGGCAAGCAGACTCTCCCGGGCGCGAAAGGCACCTCGCTGTGACTCTCGATGGGTCACGGCGTATTTAAAGGTGCAATTTGAAGCGCAGGAGAGCTTGAGATAGTAGCAAGCTCCAGTGAATGCGGTAAGCAATGCTGTTGGCGCAAGATAAATTGCGACAATTGTCTTTGGTGTAAGTTGCCACCGAGCGTGGATTTGATGGGTGACAGGTAGAGCAGAAAGGGGCACTGGTCGGTTTGAGCTTCGTTTGGAGTCGCGGTTCTTCGATTAAAAAGTTGACCGGCAGTACGTAGCAGTTAGGATGATGCTTTATGAGTCGAAACGACAAGGAAGGATCGGATCTTTCGGGTTAAAAGGGTGAAGATGCGATGTCATAAACGACTTTGAGACTCGATTCGAGGTACACATGCCTAGTGAGCCCTGGAGGGGCCAATTGTGCGCGTCAGCAAGTGCCCGCCTTAGAACCTTCCATGAACGTGCTCCAAAAAACGTGCCGTGCCCCAATAGAGACCCGACAGGACCTACCCCGCCATGTAACTGTATGCAACCACTGTCTTCAGATTGAGCCAATGATGGCTCTTCTCTTCAAGGTGTGCAGCTCAAATCACTACAATATAATCTGAGGCTTCACCACATGGCTTCGATAGATGCCTTTCATTTGTCGCTCACGATGCTTGTCACCTGTTCAGAACGTATTGTGCGTGGGTGGCAGAACTACCACTTGTTTCTTGCCTCTTACCCAAAACACCAGGAGAAAGCATCGACAAAGATCGGGTGCTCTTTTCCTGCACATACACACCAAGCATTGTGAGCCTTTTAGTTGCTTACTTCAGAATCGCATCGCAAGCCATAGAAACAAGTCAAAGACTTGATATGGGACGAGTTCTCTTTTAGGTAAGCAAGACATTCAAAGTGATGTATCGAGCAAATCGTCCTTCTCTCTCAAGGGTGAACGGACTGGCGCATCGAGTTATATGCATCTCCGGACACCCGTGGCCATGACGAGACATGGTACGTCAGTCGTTTTGAATTAGGCCTCCTGCCGTAGGAGTCGGATGAAGAAGTCAGCACAGACAACACTTGGGACATTTATGTCCTTTGGTGTCTGCTACCGGCTTTGCGAAAACCGAGGGTTGAAATGAAGAGCACATCGGCTGTCTGTGAAGAATGCGCAATTCCCCTCCGTCCTTTCAGAGATCTGAAACCAAGCAGTATTAAAACCAGGGTTCTACGGTCCTGACTTATGACAGTCAGTGCTCTGTACACTTCAGGTTCGACCTAGACTACAGCTAGTATGGTATGTGCGTACTGTCAGGGTTCTCCCATCATGTCCATCATCGGACAAAGTGCCCGATCCGCTCGGTCGACGGGATGGAGACCGGTGCACGGTGATTAGAATCGTGGGGTAGAGGGATCAAGGATGTTCATGCGCAGCTACCTACCGCGAACGATGCGATAACTCTCTTCTGCAAGTTGTGTGTCAAGCTGGAATATTCTTCCAGTACTCTTTACAGTGGTAAGGTGTTTCAACATCTTGAAAGAGAGATAATCTTAAGCCCATGGACTAAATGGTAAGTTTCCGCGGTATATTGTGCCAAGAACGGCTTAATGTAATAATTTGAGCAACTAGTCTAGATAGTTGATTGTGTCTCCAAATTCCTTCCTTTACAAGACGTTTGCATTAGTAGTCAAGGCGCTCTGCTCAATTGTCACACATTCCTCAGTTCCATGTTCCTACAACATGAGTTCCTCGGTCATTAAACCTCTGAAAATAGCTTGATGAGCTATATACTCTTGGCTTCTAAAGGTCCCAGCTCCGTGGAGCCGCATGTGCATCATTTGCTGACTCTTGTCTTATTAACAGAGCCTATCAGGCATAAGTAATCCGTAGTCAGGGACAAGGGGCCCCTCGACACTATTGCTCAGGTACAGTGGCTTGAAGGCTAATTAGGGCTGGATAAGAGCTTTGCCAAGTAGCAGACGCCGGGTCTTCAGGCTACGATTATTCTGCCATTATTTAGACTATGTATGTACCGCAAGCAGTAATGAGGTCAATAGTTGTACACGAGTATACAAGCTCAATGTGATACTTGTCTTTTCTAGAATATGTGGCAATAATAAATAGGTGCAGCCAAGACATTATAGATCATACCAAAGGTTGCCTCGCAGCGTCGGAGAAGAATCGGAGACTCTCAAACAAATATCCATGGATCGGTTGCCTACCGTCTTAGCATACCTAACGAGGATCACAAAACAAGGGCAGGGCAGAACGGGACGAGACGAGACAGGAAAGGACCCCTCCCCCAGGTCTTGATTGTCTGCCATCTCCACAGCCAATTGATCCATTCGGCATCGTTCTGATTAACGCCGTTAACAGTCCTGTTGTTCATCTCCACTATCCAAAAGTTACGGAATCTTATCATCCAAGCCCAAGCCCGATAAGACGAAAGACGCACCACCAAAAAACAAATCCCTCCACTCTCCGGCCCGGTCTTCGCTCGGAGCTCGCCATCTTCCCTTCCGTTAGCTAATCTCGACTCGACTTGGCTTGACTTATTCTTTTGTGAACTTGCGACAACTCTCCACTCAACCTCGTCTTCTTGTTCATTCTTGCTGTCTTTGCTCCTCTTCATCTGTTCGCCAGTACAGCCGTCGCAATGTCTGCTGATCAGCCCCTCCCCTTCATCTACCAGTTCGCCGCAGGTACGCAATATCTCCCCGTTCGCCCGTTCAATCTTAAAACGTTTCCCCCAGAGTCAATGGCTAACTCAAGGTGAATAGGCGCCATTGCCGGTGTCTCGGAGGTATGCTCTTCTGAGTTTTGTGCCGTTGGGAGCCGTTGCTAATTTTGTACTGGATGTAGATTCTGGTGATGTAAGACCACTTCTGTCGCGTGCTCGAGATATTTTAGCTAACAAGAAGTCAGGTACCCTCTTGACGTTGTCAAGACCCGAGTGTATGACCAACCTCGCGCGCGCTTTTCGAAATACTATACAATTGCTAACTAAACAATTAGCCAACTGCAGACTGGTTCCGGTGCCACCGCTGAGTACAATGGCATGCTTGACTGCTTCCGCAAGATCATCAAGCAGGAGGGGTACGCTTTGCGCTCACTACATGGATATTGCGCTCGCAGCTGACAAAATGCGCCAGTTTCTCCCGACTCTACCGTGGTATCTCCGCCCCCATCCTCATGGAGGCTCCCAAGCGAGCTACCAAGTTTGCCGCCAACGATGAATGGGGCAAGGTCTACCGAAAGATGTTCGGCATGGACAAGATGAACCAGCCTCTCTCCATCCTCACCGGTGCCACTGCTGGTGCCACCGAGTCTTTTGTCGTCGTTCCCTTCGAGCTCGTCAAGATTCGTCTGCAAGACAAGGCCTCTGCTGGAAAGTACAACGGCATGGTCGACTGTGTTGTCAAGACAGTCAAGAACGAGGGTCCTCTCACCCTTTACCAGGGTCTCGAGAGTACCCTGTGGCGCCACATCCTCTGGAACGCTGGTTACTTCGGCTGCATTTTCCAGGTCCGACAAATGCTCCCCAAGGCTGAGAACAAGAAGGCTCAGATCACCAACGATCTCATTTCTGGCGCTATTGGTGGCACTTTCGGAACTGTGCTCAACACTCCTCTTGATGTCGTCAAGAGCCGAATTCAGAACACCCCCAAGGTCGCTGGCCAGATCCCCAAGTACAACTGGGCTTTCCCCGCCGTCGGAACTGTGCTCAAGGAGGAGGGTTTCGGTGCTCTGTACAAGGGTTTCCTGCCCAAGGTAAGTCACATTATCGGGAAGAGAGTGCGAAGTGCTAATAACTTCTCAGGTTCTCCGTCTTGGTCCCGGAGGTGGTATCCTCCTAGTCGTGTTTACAACTGTTATGGATACCTTCCGCAGCTGGCACTACCCCGTTACCAGCGCCCTTAAGAACTAGGTTATAAAATGAGAATAAGGTTAAACGAGCATAAAAAGATACCAAACCACATTTAGGCGGTCTCCGGAGGGCGTCCAGTTCCGGAACAGCATGCTAGAATTTGGTTATTACCTGCACATCCTGTCGACCCCGATCAGATGATGTAGGGTAGCAATAACAGGGCGTTGGCTTCGATGTAAGCTACAGCATTGAATAGAGTTTGAGTCGAGTCATTCTGTATCTAAGAATGCCCCGACGTACTTATTGCTCTCGTGCAAGGTGAAAAATGAGAATAAAGAAGCTATTGGCTTGCCACAATGAGGATTATCATATGTTATCATGAGTGCATCTTCCTTGTAGGCTGTCAAATGTAGGACTCGGATATGGCGTTTTAATGTATATCATCTTCGATGTGAGCGTCCCTTTATCGTCCGCTCCTTGTAGTAGTAGCCTGACTTTCATCTCCGCGCAGCTACTGACTTACACGGAACTTCACCAGTTGGCTTCCTTGTGGCTCCACCTCTATCATCTAAACCGCACCACCGATTCCTGGCCTCTCTGCACTTAGGCTTCACTTCATTCTCTTATAACTTGTGCCTCCTTTTATTCTCTCCTAGTTTAAGCTCTTCCTCCTAGATCTCAGCTACCCTCTTCTAATCTCTTATGGTCTCTTCTAAAATCCAGCTCTTCGATCCTCTTCGACAGTGATTCATCATCCCTTCCAAATCTTCTATAAAATCCCCCTTTCTTCTCTCTTCTTTCTCATCTCTTCTTCCTTCTTCCATCTCACATCCTTCCTCCCACCACCAACATGTCGGACGGAGACTCTGACACAGACTTCGTCGATCTCACCTCTGATGATGACAATCATTCAGAGTTGGATAACGACGATGTGATACATCCCCCTCAGGAGATCACCCTCATGGTTGATCAGCATGGCGAGGAAGTCCTCCATACCATTGATGCACCCCAACCAATTGACCCCATGGATATAGACACTTCAGATCCAGAGGTCAGTGACAACGATACGCTCGAGGACTTTGATCCCGACGATGAGCCCGTTTCAGACGACGGTGGCGATGAATTGGAGGATATTGACGACGATGAGCAAGTCAACCAACTCATTGAAAGCTCGCCCGGTAACGGAGGGGATCCTGGCGGTGATGATCCTGGCGACGACGACGACGATGATGATTTCAGCGATGATAACGATGAAAATGGCGAAGACAAACAGCGATTCGATAATATGTGTCCCAATGCGGAGCTTATGGAGGCTCTGGCTGCAGACGGTATCCCCCACTCAAACTGGGACGCACTGGCACATGAGTACCTACAATGGCGACGACTCTTTGTTGAAAAGAGAATAGCTCTGCAGGATTGCAAAACTAAGAACAGGATCAAGGTCCGCCGCCTAAACCGACTTGTTAGCGCTTTGAAGGAAGCAGTCCGAGAGTTCTACGCAGCACATGATGCGAATATCGAGAAGAACAGGAGACTCTTTGAAGAGAACAATGCCCTTCGGGCACTCTTGACAGACGAAGACCTGCTCGGCTTCCCGGAACCTGAACCACTGGGTCTCGAAGACATACAAGCATCCTTACCTCGACGCTTCTTGGATCAGTTACCTGACGATGTCCGGATGTACCTACGGTGGTGGCGGCGACGAGCTCCGAACCCCCGAAAGACTCAGAAGGTATGTGCCTACCTCTACTCCAGCATCTCATGGCTTCCAGGTTACTAACAGATCGTAGGAATGGCCAAAGGTAGCCCAGTACTTTGTCGCGCATAACGGCAATCATCCCCATTACGAAACCTGGGGGGATGTCTACAAGCTCTCATGTCGAGAAGAGAACATGTCGTGGGCTTTCAAAAAGTCTACACCACCAAAAACGCACCCATACCTGAAACTTATCCCTCCTACGCCTAGGCAGGAACAGGTTGCAATTGCTGGTGACTCTGGCGGCTGCACTCCGCCGCGCGATTGCGGAGACTCGAGTTCAGATGATGAAGGCTTTCAGCCATTCCGTTTTCAAAATCTTCCCCGGAAGCTCCAGCTCGAGATCTTCCGTTACGTTCTCGTCTTCGATGGAGAAGCTGTTCACGCCATCTCTCGGCTTGATCCTTACTATGAGCCAAACTCGGTACATATCAACTGCGATCGCCAAATATCGCTCCTTCATCGGTTTCACATTGGAAGAGAGCCTGTCTCTTTAACTTTCGGGACTATCCATCCCCAGAGACTTCTCGCTCCTCTCCTTGTATGCAAAGAATGGAACGCGATCGGTTCCCAAGTATTCTATGGAATGAACATCTTTGCATTCTCTTCCATTGGCGAATAGGGTCGCTTTGCGAAGAACATTAGATGCAAAGTTCAAATTTTGCAGCACATTGAGCTTCTCTGGATGGGCTCACAAAGCCTCACATATGAGATCGATGAGAAGGGCAAGTACACGTCTCGTCGGACTCATGACTTGGCTTACCTTCCTGCGGCTTGCCGTCTCAAGACAATGGCAGTCCATATACCCGAGTCTTCCAGGGAATGCATGCGACGCAAGCATGAGCCTCGGGAAATTATAGAGTACATGGAAGAGCTTACACAAGAGCAGCCGAATTATCGGCCCTATCGCGCACTGCGAACTCTTCAGGGCCTTGACTATGTGTATTGTCTTCGTGGTCTCAGAGAAGTAACCTTCTGGGACTATGATAAGTGGCGCAAGGACGAGGCCAAGATGCCTATCCGTGACTGGACTTTTGTTCGGGACATCAACGATTGTGTGCGTCGAGGGAAATCGCACCACAATAAGCACTTCTCTCAGATTCGCTACTTGGCACCGGTAATGGACGGTTGTCGTCCCAGTGCCGCACTTTCTGCGAGGATTGAGGCATTCGTCAATCCACCACCACTTCAGCCTACAGGACTCCTTTCACCACCACCTGACGGTCTGTATCCACAACTTCAGACTTCTGTGGATAATCCCATCGTTCTCGACATTTCTGATGACGAGGAGGATCCTGATACTGAGGATGATAGTGAAGCTGAAGGTTCCAGCGATGAAGACTCAGGCGATGAAAGCGATCCTGACGACAGCCCTGATGATGAGGATGAGAATGAGGATGGTGAGGATGAGGATGGTGATGATGCAGACGATGTTGTTGCCACTGGCAATATCGAGACTATTGATATCAGCGATGATGAGGCTGATAATGAGGATGGGGATCATGGCAAAGTCGGAGATAACGCAGTGGAAACCACCAACGCAGCAGAAGCCGATCGAGTTGCTATGCCTCCCCCAGCAGCCCCTACTCGTGAGAATTCGCGTGAGCAGGGAACAGAGCCGTCATTATTTATGCAGAGTGCTACTCCTGAGTCTCCCCGTCCAGTGTTTGTCCAGAAGCTGGAAACGCCATCATCTCCGGGGACCTCATCCAACTCTGAAGGCACTCCAGCAAGAGCGAATCGTGAGGAGAGTTCCTTGTTTGTAGGTTCTCCTCTCAAGGGGGATCGAGATTCACCTATCGACATGACTGAGGATGTCGACATACCACCGCTTGAGGGGCAGAACAAAAGGTCTTTTGCCTCCTGCAGCAAGAGTGATGATAACGAAGACATTCGTTACATGGGAAGCTCACCCAAGAGAGCAAAAACCGAAGATGATGATGGCATTGATGGTGGCAGTGGTGGGAGCGGTGGGAGCGGTGGTAACGGAAATGCTGCCAACACAAGCTCTGGACCATTCATCTTGGTCGATGATGATTGACATTTGCTATATTTGAGCGAAAGGTGAAGATTTCGGGTTGATTTGCAGGCGAAATGATCGGAACCGGGACCGGGAAATTTGCAGGCGACGATATTGCTATGGAGTCATTTTGAAGTTGGGACGGAGACATTTTGGAGGTCCTGAAGGAAAATGCGCAATATACCCAGATTGATGAAGCGCCTACATACAGTACATCCCTAGTCACCTAGGTACTAATAAACCCCCCTATTGCACCCAGCCGGCTCATGACAACATTCAAGTGACCAGTATACAACGAATTAAAAATGACAATTTATGCTTATAACGTAGCGTATAGGGTAGCACATACTATTAAGTGTAAGTCCAAAACAGGACATGACCTTAATTGACACGGTTAGGGGTCTCGGGAACGTGACGTAGGTCTTTCCTAATGGGGGCAGCGGGTGTAAATGACGCCCTGACACCTGTGTAAGTTGAATCTCAGCCACAGTTGACGAAGCTACTAAAAATTACACAATCAAGAACTCCCAACAGAGTTCAAACGAGAATCTAATAAGCCGACGCTGACATAAAGTATTCAAGTCATCATGCAAGAAAGAAAGTAACCATACATCTAAACACGCATAATACGCAAGATCCAAGACCCCCGCAAATCTTGGCATAGCTCTCTCTTAGCTGGCAAGTGAAAATGGATACGTAATCAGCTTGCAGTGCCACAACCCGTCTCTTTAGTTGCCTTAGGCCTTGTTTCCATGCCTGTGGAAGCAAGCCCGGTGTGAGTTCCCAATCCCCAGTCCCCAATCCCAATCCGCATGAGAGCGCCAATTCATCATCCTGCACTCACCCATCCTTTTTTCCCTCGTTGAGAGTCGCGTCGTCAAGAGCGCCTTTATTCCTCTAATCGTTGCTCCGACACGTCCGAACCTAACTTGTTTTCATACTTGGATCCGCCTCTCCATTAAAACTTGGGTGCTTAGCCTTTCTCCTCTTGTCTCTTATAAAGTCGTGTCCGGTCGGTCTCCCCGACCTCTTGAAATCGAGACTGAATCAATCACCCCACGAATTGTATCCTCCAACCTCCTCCACAAACGCTCTCCCTACAGATCGCCAATTCCAAATCAAACGGCGACCAAGTCTTGTCTTATTTCATCGCGATCTCACGCAAACATTACTGAGAACGGCACTGACTGTACCGTCATCACTGGAGCTCGTTCTATCCCCTCAACGCCCCTCCCGGTACTAGTTCCGTTGACTCCGTCTCACGGGCGCGCATCTCGAGTTCGAGTCGCATAGACTGTCGCTCGAAAAGCTTGAACATTTCTATCGTTGTCTCCAAGCCTTGCCGAATCACCTAGGGAAACTCCATCTCGGCCGATCGATTGGTGCTCACGAAGCATACCTACCTTACCTATTAGACCACCTGTTCGAGATCCCACAGTACATATCACAAATCGCCCATCATGTCCAAGGTAATGCGAAGCGTCAAAAACGTGACCAAGGGTTATTCTAGCGCCCAGGTCAAGGTTCGAGAAGGTTAGAATCTACCCGCGCTCGCAATTTGTGTTCCTGGATCACCATCGCTAACGATGTATACGCAGCCACCAGTAATGACCCATGGGGCCCGACGGGTACTCAGATGAGCGAGATCGCTCAAATGACATACAACACGTACGTAGACGGCCTGCGCATAGCTGGGTTACCTCGATCATGATGTGAAGTACTGACTTGGCATGACGCGATCAGATCCACCGAGTTTTATGAGATTATGGATATGATCGATAAGCGCCTGAACGACAAAGGAAAGAACTGGCGTCACGTCCTCAAGGCACTCAAGGTTTTGGATTACTGTCTCCACGAAGGCTCAGAACTCGTTGTCACATGGGCTCGACAGAGCATCTATATTATCAAGACTCTCCGCGAATTCCAGTATGTTGATGAGGAAGGTCGCGATGTAGGACAGAATGGTAAGTACCGGCTTTGCGTCGCATTAGATCGTTCCTAACACCTCTATAGTCCGAGTTGCCGCCAAGGAGTTGACCTCCCTTATTCTCGACGAAGAGAGACTGCGAGCCGAGCGAAGCGACCGAAGATCCTGGAAGTCGCGTGTTACTGGCCTCGAAGAGTTCGCCCCTCAGCACGCAGAGCCGGTGCACCAGGCAAACCGACGGCAACAACCAAGAAGACAAATGAATGAAGAGGAAGATGCTGAATACCGCTTGGCCCTTGAGGCAAGCAAGTACCAGGAGGAGGAAGACAGGAAGAAGCGCGAGAGCCGACCCGATGACGATGACGATCTTGCGAAAGCAATCAAGCTCAGTGAGGAAGAGGAGGAACGAAGGCGCAGGGAGCTGGAGAGCAGTAACGCTGCTTCCCTCTTCGACGATGATCCCACGCCTTCGCAGCAGACCAGTCAGCCACAGTACACTGGCTTCAACCAGGGTTATCAGCAAGGCAACCCCGTTGACTTCTTTGCCAACCCTATCGAACAGAACCAACCTCAGCCTACTGGTTACATGAACAACGCCTACACTGGTTTCCAGCAGCCCCAGCCTACTGGCTTCCAGCCAAACTACAACACTGGCTTTGGTGGCCAGCAGACGGGCATGGGTTTCGATCCATTTGGTCAGCAGCAGCAACAGCAGCCTCAACAGCAAAGTTTCCAGCCCCAACCAACTGGTTTCAACCCCTACCTGCAACAACAGCAGCAGCAGCCTCAACAGCAATCCTTCTCCTCACCAGCGTCTCCCGAGCCCACTCTCCAGCCTGGTAGCAACAACCCTTGGGCGACCAGCAACAACCAGCAGCAATCGTTGCAACCAACCCCTACTGGATCCAACAACCCCTTTGCCCAGTTTGGCCGCCCCCAATCCGCTCGACCAAACCCCATGTCATCCTTGGGAGCACTACCCGAACAGAAGAGCCTCAACTCGTTCGGAAACCAGTCTCAACCTCAGCCCCAGCTACAGCAACAAACCAGCTTCCCTATGCAATCGCAGAACAGCTTCCCTCAGTCGCAACCCTCATTCAACGCCCCTCAAAAGGAGATGAGCGAGCACGAGACTCGACTTAACACTTTGCTTGCGAGTGGCGATGGCATGGATACCTTTGGTAACACAGGCAACCTACGTATTCCCGCTCAACATACAGCTCCTGGTACATTCATCAACAGTGCTGGCTCAGGTGCTGCTCGCATTAACGCTGAGGCCACCGGAAACAACCCTTTCCTACGACAACAGTTCACAGGCATGCCCACAGTTAACTATGGCGCTCAAATGCCTGCCGCCACCGGACCTGCAGGCATGAATGGCCAAACCAACAACCCCTTTGCCCACCAACAAGCACCACAGCAACAACAGCAGAACAACGACTTGATCCAATTCTAATCTAAATTGTGAACTGTCGACTTGCCCTGTTAGTAGGTCGTCAGGCAGATTCACTGGTCGCTGAGGAACCATCTGCTTGATTGCCTCCAACTTTTCTTTGTTGCGTTCATCTTCATCTTCCGGTTTGAACCCGATTTCCGTTTTTTGCGCAGGCGAAGGATGGTATTCCCCTGTTCTCGGTGTTGTTTTGTTCTATGGTTTTCGACAAACGTCTAAGTCTGGCATGTGGGAGGTCCAGTTATGATGGGAATGGGAAAGCTTTTGTGGATTTTGGGGATTTAGAGAGCACCCCTGAAGCATTCAAAAAAAACAATTCTTAGATCTTATTGAAATCTACTCCTGACTCCGTTGTAGCCTCATTGCGCCATTTCCCTTTTTCTGTTTCAGTGCCTCCAACGTGCCTAAACCGCTGAAGAAAACCTCACTAAATCAACCTGGCCCGACCATGTGGCTTGACTCGGCTGGCCTAGTCGCTCATGCATGCGGCTCAATTATGGGGTTGCAAAGATGGTTGTGAGACCGTGTCATCAGTACAACTTTCACGACTGCAACCTTGTCAGCGCCAGCCTACGATCGAACAACAAGCTCAACAGGCGATCATTCATGCCTGCTACGCCTTGTGATGACTGCGCAAACCCCGACACCGGAAGCCAAGAGCGGCATTGTTTTCTCCTACTGCCATTGGCTGACATGCTTTGGTATTTGTTCCGTCCCTGAGCTTGATGTGGTCGGGATTAACCGGCCTCCTCCATCATTTGGATAAATTCTTCCAAGTTGACGCCGCCCTTACCTTCGTGATCCAGATGCTCGATCATACTCTGAATTTCCTCATCCGTCATCGTCCTCTCTTCTTTGATATCAGAAGCCAAACGTCGCATATCTTCGAATGAAATCACGCCGTCGCCATCGTAATCAAACATGTTGAATACCTTTGTCGCTTCTTGTCTGGGATCCCGACTGGCTAGTAGTTTTGCAGCACATAACCGGAACTGGTCCAGATAAACGTAGAGGCGGTTGACAGGGCAGGTATGCGGATCTTGCCATTCGGGAGGTACTGAGCCGTAGGATTGTAGTTCTCTGAAATAGTCGGGCTTGGACATATCGAAGCCCAGAGCCGCTAGCGAGTGTCGGAATTCGTAACTGTTGAGCCATCCCTTCTTTTTCATATCCATCAAGTCAAACTATTAGGGGAGATTGTGAGTGGAAGTCATTCTCGATGCGAGTCAGATTCAGCTTACAACTTCGTCAATATGTTCGCGATCCTCTTCAGGAATCGTGCTATACTCCTCGTTCGCCGAGACCTGGGGGGCAACAGGCTGTCTTGATTGCGGAGGAATTCCAGAACCGCCTAGCGAGCGTCCTTGAAAGGCAGTGCGTGGCGTTGTATGCGAATTCATGGCTGTGATGATTGTTGAATGTGGCTGGCAGGATTCGGAGAAAAAGCAGTGGCCGAATAATCGGTATGGGATATAGTCGCGCTGCAATGCAAAAAGTGATGTGACAATTCGAGGCTAGTTATGATCGCGAAGCTCAACAATAGAAAAAGGCACTATATGGGGTGTCGAGAAGACGTTGCAAGAGAAAGGCGCAAGAGTTGGCTCGATGTTGTTGCTTGTAGTCAATTCGCTGAGATCTGGGAGCTTGGGTTGCGACGCGACCACATCAGACGCGGTGTACTACCCAACTTAAAAAAAGGCACTAATGCATTTCGAGACAGATGTCTATCTATGGTTAAGTTGAGTATAGGGAAACAGAATCATTCCCATATATAAACTACAAATATGATAAAAATATGCAATTGAAGAACTCGTTCATCGAGATCTAGTACCTCGATCCGAGTTTGACTGATAAAGTCTCTTTTTGATGGGCAAATAATCTGATCATCCATTGCTGTGATCTAAGTTTGTTTTCTAAGGTGGGGACGAAAAGGAGTGCTGAAGGAACTACGAATGCCATGTTGTCATTGCATGCTGCCATTGAATCTTTCAAGGGCTTTCACAGCTCGCATAAAGGGGAGAAATAATGGAATATCGGATTGAAAAGCATCATTAGTAATTGTCATATTATAAAGAACAAGTGCTGAAGTGAATATGTCACCTGGAAGACCATCTTTTGGTAACTCTTACACTCAGTCGCGTTTATGGCCAATCAGAACGCGCAACTCGCTGATATTGAGTCTGCCTTGGTACTTTTGTGACAGGTAGGCTCTAGGCTAAATTACAGGCAACAGTGACTCGGTCAGCAGGTAGTCTCGTCTCCAGGCTTGATTGGTCCGAATTAGTCACCATCCCAGCCGAGGCCAATCAGAGGTGTAAAGTTATTGTCTGAGGCAGCAACAAGCTACAGCCAGCCTGCCTGAAGAACAAAGGTTCGCCCCGAAAAAAAAGCTGGCTGGATGGCAGGAGCGACAGACTGACCTCACCACCAACTTCATCGCCACGAGCTTTTGAGAGTATAAGGGTGCAGCCCATTCTGGTCCGCGCACTTTCATTATCTCTCCCATACGCTCATCTCTTTCATTACTTAATATTCAATTTCTTCTTCTTGTGTGATCTTTCCCAGCTTTTTGCGGCCACTGCCGCTTCACAGTGCTGATTGCAGCTACATTCCCCTTGGCCCTTCCATCTGCAGTGTGCTGCGACCCAACTCGCGTCTTCACCTCGCACATCGAGACAAAGCTTTGCGCTATCTGTCGCGAGGGAGAGCCTTTGCTTCCATCTAATTTTCGATAACGATTTTTCCTGTTGTCATCGCGATCAGCGTCGATTCGTCCATTGATTTTCGCGACGAGAGCTCTTTTCTTAGCGTCAAAACGCAAACGCGCGACGACTGCTTCGCTCGCATACGAACAAGCTTATATCGATCCCGAACCGCGCCAGCTGCGTGACAACAAACATGTCTTTCGGCGGCGGTTTCGGAGGCTTCGGCCAAACCAACAACAATAACGCCCAACCTTCAGGATTTGGAGGTTTCGGTGCGACCAACAACAACACTTCTACAGGTAAGCAACCTTTTTCAAACCATCGGGATGGTCGATGGCAGCGGTGCTGATTGGAATGCTCGAAAGGCTTTGGAGCTACCAATACTGGTGGTGGATTTGGCCAAACCAATACCACTTCTAGTGGTCTTTTTGGAGGCGGCAATAACAACACCACAGCAGGCGGCTTCGGCTCAACGACCGGTACGCAATTCATGCCAACACGCACCGCTGTCATCCACGACTGAGAGGAAACGATGGGCGCAAATCGATATGGATGTACTAACAATTACTAGGAGGTTTCGGTGCAACCAACACTGCCGGCGGTTTCGGAGCGAAGCCAGCCTTTGGATCTACCACTGGCACGACAGGTGGCGGCCTCTTTGGTTCCGCTGCTACAAACACCACCGCTACTACTGGCACAGGATTTGGGGGCTTTGGAAACACTGCGAACAACACCACGACATCGGCGTTTGGCAGCAACACAGGAGGCGGCATGTTTGGAGGCAACACTGCCAACAAGACTGGCTTTGGCGCCGCAGCTACCACAGGTGGTTCGCTCTTCGGTGGAGGTAGCAACACCACGGCCAACACCTCGACTGGCTTCGGTTCGGGCTTCGGTGCTGCCAACAACAACACCATTGGCGGCGCCGCAGGTGACCCTCCCGGTACTGCTATCACAGCTTTTCAGGCCCACACTGAGAAGGAAGCAAATAGTACTTCTACCAACTCATACCAAAACATTCTGTTCCAGGAGCCATACCAGAAGTGGTCTGCTGAGGAACTCAGGCTGACTGATTATGTTCAAGGGAGACGGCATGGCAATGCTACTGGCGGTGGTGCGTTTGGAGTGAGCTCTGGCTTTGGCGGAGGGTTTGGCGCTAACACGAACACCACCACAACTTCAGGTTTCGGAGCGAACACAACGACCAACACTGGCGGTGGCCTATTTGGATCAAACACAACCAACAACACCACAACCCCAAGCACTGGCTTTGGCTCTACTGGCTTTGGTGCTACAGCCAACAACAACACTGCTACTGGTGGAGGATTGTTTGGCAATACCGCTAACAAACCCGCCGGAGGTCTATTTGGCAGTAACACTACGCAGACGAATGCAACCGGTGGTGGCCTTTTCGGAGGAGGAGGAAATACTGGCACAACAGGTGGTTTCGGCGCCACAAACACAGCTGGAACCGGCTTTGGTCAGACGAACACCAATACCACGGGAGGGGGTCTCTTTGGCAACACCCAGAACAAGCCTGCTGGTACTGGCTTCAGCTTTGGCAACACAGGTACCAACACTGCTACAAGTGGGTTTGGAGCGGCCGGTACGACGAACAGCGCGTTTGGAGCCAACAATGCGACCCCGAGCACAGGTGGTGGCCTCTTTGGCGGCGGCAACAACAACACCCAAGCTGCTAGCACTGGTGGTGGCCTTTTCGGCCAGAACAACAACCAGGCCCAGCAAACTACTGGCTCCGGTCTGTTTGGTGGCCAAAACAACCAGGCTCAGCAGCAATCTGGTGGTTTGTTTGGCAACAAGCCCGCTGCTCCTAGTGGGGGTGGTGGTCTCTTTGGAGGAGGTGCCACCGCCCAGACAAACACTGGTGGTGGTCTCTTTGGAAACACCCAGCAGCAAACAAACACAACTGGCTTTGGTGCAACTAACAACAATACTGCTTCTGGCGGTCTGTTTGGTAACAAGCCTGCTGCTCCCAGTGGGGGTTTGTTTGGAGGAGGTGCCGCGGCCCAGACGAACACTGGCGGCACTGGCATGTTTGGGGGACTGGGTTCGAATAACCAAGCCCAGCAGAACACCGGCACCGGTCTCTTTGGCAGCGCCAACAACCAGCAGCAGAAGCCTAGTGGTCTCTTCGGTGGCAGCACAGGGAACACGAGCGGTGGCGGTCTCTTCGGAGGCCAGAACAACCAAAGCGCCGGTAACTCGCTGTTCGGCGGCAGCACGAACCAACAGCAGCAGCAGAATGGATCTTCAATTCTTGGCAACAGCCAATCTGCTAATGCTCCTCAGGGTTTAACCGCCAACCTCAACGATGTTTCTGCATTCGGATCTCCCGGCCTGTTCGCCGGCTTGGGAGGAAATGAGGTCCAGAATCCCGGCCCTCTCGCTACCCCTCTTAGCGGCGGCTCTAAGCCCAGGAGGAGTTCCATCCTGCCCATGTACAAGCTGGCCCCTGCCTCTGCCTCTCGATACGCAACCCCCCAAAAGCGAGGATTCGGATTCTCTTACAGCGCCTATGGAACCCCTTCGGGCAGTCCAGCCAGCAGCATTTCCAGCACACCTGGCAACCTCGGTCACAGTCTGCTAGGATCCAGCAGATCTGGAAACCTGAGTAAAAGCTTGTCAGGCAATAATTTGCGCCGCAGCTTCAGCACCGAAGACAGTATCCTTGCCCCTGGAGCTTTCTCTAACGGATCTCAGCCCAGATGGTATGGCAGCACTGGCTCGAAGAAGCTTATCATCAACCGAGACATTAGAAGTGATCTCTTCTCTACCCCCCAAAAGGATAAAGCTACTGACAATGGAACCGGTTCTCGCAAGTTGTCTAAACGTGTCAGCTTTGATACCACTAATGTTGATATGGATGATAGCACCCCTGTACGAGGTGCTCTTCCTGCTGCTAGTGATGTCGATAGCCCAGCCCACGATGAGACTCCTCGCCAGTCCCGCGCAACCAATGCTTCACCCGGCTCAAAGACCCCCGAGATGGAGGAAGTTAAGGGCAATGAGCTGGCTATCGTTCACGAGGAGGACCTTACTGCGACCCCAGAGGCATCCTCTACCGGCACTTCTGACAACACTCCCGGCCAGTATTGGATCTCACCTCCTATGGAGGATCTTGAGAAGCTGAACCGTATGCAGCGACAAAAGGTTGATCAGTTTACTGTGGGCCGTGACAATGTCGGCTACGTCTCTTTCAAGGTCCCTGTTGATATCAGCAACATTGACCTCGCTGACATTTGTGGCACTCTGATAGTGCTTGAGCCTCGTTCCGCCACTGTCTACCCAGTTTCCGCTAAGAAGCCGCCAGTCGGAAAGGGTCTCAACGTGCCTGCAAAGATTGCTCTTGAGCAGTCCTGGCCTCGTGGTGGTCGCGATAAGAGAGTTGCCAGCGACCCCAAACGGTTTAACAAACATGTGGAGCGTCTCAAGCGAATCGAGAACACGACTTTTGAGAGCTACGACAAGGACACTGGTATCTGGGTTTTCTCGGTCGAACATTTCACTACCTATGGTCTTGATGATGATGACTCTGATGACGAGGATATGGTTGAGGACGAGGCTGCTCCTACTCAAGAGATGGCTTTCGATACATCCATCAACTCCGCCACGGAAAACGATACCTTCGAATTTCGGAGCCATCATGGCCTACCTGGCGGATTTGATGAACAACCACAAGCTTTTGAAACCCAGATGTCTGGTCAGCAGTCTTTTTTAGGGGTTAGCTCCGCGGATTCTGCACCCAACGATGTCAGGCTTTCCCTCGAAGAGGAGTACGCCGATGACATGGGTGACGAATATGACGTGTCCGAGGATGAAGACATGGCGAGGTCTTCTCTCGAACAGCATCTGGCCGCGGAGCTCGACGATAACTCGTCCGAGGGTGTCCCAGAAGCCGTCAAGGCTACCCCTGGAGGCATTCTCAGAGCTAGAATGCGAGCTGTGAAGGACTCTGCTGGTCCAATGCAGCTTGAAGTCGCAGATGGCGACGATTGGATGGAAATGTTGAGAAAGACTGTCAGCCCGGTCAAGCGAGATCGACAACTTTTGAGAGAGATGAATGAGTCCCCATCAAGAAAAACTGGCGTGTTAATTGACCTTGATAAGAGCGGAGCTGACACCATGCGGAAATCATCAATCTGGAGGAAGAGCATAGCAAAGCAAGACAGATTGGATAATCTTGCGGCAAGCACCATTGGCATGGATAAAGGTCGTGGGTTTGCGACTAGCATTGATCTCATGAACTCACTGTTTGAGAAACCGAAGCCAGCACCCCAAAACATGCAAGCCTCGATGTCTAGCAAAGGCTTTCCCAAGGTCGGTTCCCTAGTTGTATCCTGATGGACCCCGGAATATAATATACTGGAGGTTTATGTATCTATGATTTTATATTACATGAATTGAAGCTAAATTTGAATTGAATAGTGGCCCTACGAGAGACAAGACAAGACGATGAGCTTGGACGGATACGAGAAAGCCTTCCACGATGCTGCCCGACCTACCTGGGGTCCCGACGAGATGCTTGTTGTACCTCGACCCCTAGTCTCGGACGGTGGTCGACGATCCCTCACTCAGCATGCCGACATCCTTTCTTTCCAACGTTCTACAGTCCAGACTGAGAAGCAAGAGGTCCGCTTAGCCACCTTTGCAACAGAGGTTTGTTGGTCCGAGAATGAGTGGTTGACGTAAACTGACTAGTTGTATAGCACTCCAAGCGATACCTCGGCAACCAGGACAAGCTTACTGACATTCGAATTGTTGATGATGTCCCTTTTGCGGCACTCAACGCTGCTCATCTCCAGGATGTTTTTCACCACCAGGACATGAATGATCCTGCAAGCATGCAGGAGAAGCATGTGTGGGAGCTCGCCAGCATTCTCTTCGACCCGCTCGACACATCTACCCAACCTGAGCACCTCGTTCGCAGAACCAAGCTCTCTCACTTCTGGTCCCACTTGGTGGACTCGGCTTCATCAACAACCATCGGTCTTGCAAGATCGAGCGAAGAAAAAGCTGTCGCTTGTTTGGCCGGCCATCGCATTGTTGACGCCTGTAAGCACCTTCTTGATGGAAAGAACTTTCGCCTCGCCACTCTGGTTCCCCTCATTGGCACCAGTGACGTTGCCAAGAAGGACATGCGAGATCAGCTCAAGGCTTGGCATGAATCGAAAATGCTTTCGGAGTTTTCGGAATCAATTCGTACCATCTACGAGCTTCTCTCGGGCAATGCATGCGTCTGTGAAGGGATGAAGGGCGTGCCTGTCGAGGATCGTCTGGATTCTTTCGTCATCTCGAAGAAGTTCGGTCTTGACTGGAAGCAATCTTTTGGTCTTCGCCTTTGGTACTCAATTGGCCAGGACGATGACTTGGCGGCTGCTGTGACTGGGTTCAAGGATGACGTTGACCAGGAGAGGGAATATATTCCACTACCTTGGTATATTGATCAAGGAGTCAAGCCTCTGTGGGATGATGTCGATGCTGAACGCCGACAAGATCTTCTGTGGGGTCTGTTGCAAATGTATGCCAGCGATGCTTCTGACCTTGAGGCTGTGCTGCGTCCCGAGAACTCGCAGCTTTCTCCTCTTGATATGCGCCTGACATGGCAGCTTGGTCTCGCTCTCTCATCCAGCGGCAAGGTCTCTTTCGGCCAAGATGGTGCAGAGAAGGCTGACGCAGCTACCGTTGCTTTTGCTTCCCAACTCACAAGCGCTGGTGAATGGCTCGAGGCTGTATTCGTCCTGCTGCATCTGAGCAAGCCACTTGCACGCAAGATGGCTATCCAGGAGCATCTTGCCCGACATGCTGGTCTTATTGGAGATGAGAACTCGTCCGCGTTTAGTATTCTTACTGAGAAGTTTTTGATCCCTTCATTATGGATTTGGGAGGCTCTGGCTTTGTACATGCGCAGCGTGAAGAAGGACGCGTACTCCGAGGTTCAGTGTTTGCTGCGTGCTGCCTCCTTTGTGGAGGCTCACCGAGTCCTTGTCAAGGAGGTTGCACCGCTCGCTATCGTCGAGCGCGACTACGCAAATTTATCTGCTCTCATTTCTCAATTTGAGGGCCGACAGGAACTCATCTCTGATTGGTCGTTGGGAGGTGAGATCTATAG
Organism: Fusarium sporotrichioides; assembly: GCA_019054645.1. NCBI lineage: Eukaryota > Fungi > Ascomycota > Sordariomycetes > Hypocreales > Nectriaceae > Fusarium > Fusarium sporotrichioides. Next base: position 7,386,284 of record JAHKNS010000002.1, read on the forward strand.
TTTCTTCCTTGCTCTAATTCAGCACCGCGCCAATCACGAGATCACACCACAGCCCATCCTGGAGAAGCTTCTCGCTGGCCTGCACGCGATGGATGAAGAAGCAGGAGAGGCTGGCGTTCTAAGATATGCTGCTGTGTCGGATATGGCGGATGAGACTGCCAAGGAGATTATCAAGGCCAGTAAGAAGAAACAGGTACGTTTAAACTGATGGATATGCTTTCACCATGACACATAACTAACTGGTCAATTTTTAGGATACGGAACTGAGGTCAAGAATACTTAACTTGCCACTTACGCAAGACCGTTTACTGGCTTACTCGGTTGATTTAAGCATGGAACGATACCGGGAAGTAATGTCCCATTAGGAGAAGGACACGGGTCGGAACTGTATAGGAATGATGCCACATTGGAGTGGCTTTACGGTGATTTAGTAATATCCTTTTTCTTGGAGAATGCAGTCAAAAGAGTGCGTTTTGAAGTTGAGTCAGAGCTGGAGCATCAATGGTCTCAGAAAGCAGACCAAATTGTAGAATAGTCTAAATAGTCATATGGGACATGAAGGAAAAAGAATTTTGGGATGCTGGATTTTCTTGATTGTGATGTGATGTTTATGATAACGATTAGTGATAATTGATTTACACAGAATGAATGGTCAACGATAAAACTCCCCGATGACGCAAGCAATCATACGATGGAAAGAGAAGATAGAGAAGATTGCAAGTAAAGTCTTGAACAAAGTATCTGTAAATATGATTGATTGACTTCTTGTACTGAACGTGGGGTTGAGTGGATCATCAACCTCAACCTCAGCAGAGGCTTTTGCCCTGTCAACAAACCAAGAGTGAACTTACAACTCATGTCTAAACCTAAAAACTGGCCAGATGGCTTCCCCTATCTCAAGGCGCCTCTTCATGATAAGAGCTTGACCCCAACGCATATTCAGGCTCTCAAGAGCAAACCTTCTCCGTCAAGCGGCATCCCTATTATCCCGTCAGCCTCAACAACAACACCATGCAACCTCGTCAAGATCCAACCCATCTCCAACCCTTCACATCCAGCCAACGGCCAATGCGGCCTATTTGCAGCGCAGAATCTCGCACCTGGTAGTTTTATCCTCGCGTACCTGGGCCGTGTACATTCAGGCACCGCATCATCAACCGAGAGCGACTACGACTTGTGGCTGGACCGCGAGATGGACGCTGCGGTTGATGCGGCGAACCAAGGAAACGAAGGACGCTACGTGAACGATTACAGAGGTGTCGGAGACAGGGCAAACGCAGAGTTTCGGACCGTCTGGTGTGAGAGATGGGGAGAATTTTGTGTGGGAGTTTGGGTTTTGGGAGGTGGAAAGAAGAAGAAGGGAGCTGGAATAAAGAAGGGAGAAGAGATTCTTATTAGTTATGGAAAAGGTTTTTGGGGAGAGAGGCAGGCAGAGGAATACAAATATGAGTATGAGCACGAATATCAAGAGGAGCACGAAGAGGAGAGAGATGCTGAAGAGAGCAAGTGATAGTTAATAAAAATGTGATATTCAGAACTAGCTATGATTCGTCGTCAATGTATTCTGAATACTTGAGACGTATAACCATCCCTGAAGCTGTAAAGAATTCATTATCTAGGGGCGATCATGACCGGACTTCCCTCCCCGTGACAAAGCAGAGCTTGACTACCAAGTCTTGGGAACAAGATATGGAAATAGATAGTTCCTCTACGCAGGTCTGCGGAAAAAGGCCGCGTATGGCGGCACAGGGTCAGCATCCTGCTCCTGTTCGCACCCTTGAGCATCCGCGGGCGGGTAGTTGACGAGTTCGATAGCCTCATCTTTCGGAGGCTCAAACTTCTTGTAGATCCTCCACAAGTTCCAGGCCTGAGTGACCATGGTGGCAAGTATGACTGAGTAGCACAAGAAGGCATGGTTTATTGCGACGCCTTTGCCTTTTATCGAACGGATCGTTGACGAGCTGAGCAAGAAGCATATTTGCAAGCCTGCGAGTATGAATATGTTGCGATTGAGTGCCGCTATGTAGACCTTAACGGGCTCAGAGACTAGAGTGAGAGTGTTAGATTTTGCGCCGTATGCTCTGGATGAAGGAGTGGGATGTTGTAACCTACGATTTCCTTCTGGTGCCTTAAAAACAGTGTTGGGGTAGTAAGTCTTGCGATAGACTACCACGACCAGGATGGTGTTTGCCACAGCTGTAACCAAGGTGATGCAAATGACAACAACTGTGCGCCGGTCAGTATATCGGGTGATTCCTAGTAAGGAGGTGAAGAGAAGGAGAACTCATACAGTGAAGTACCGAGCGTTTAAATGCTGAAAACTCAGAGATGCTCAGAGGATTCTCGAAGGGAAACCGAGCAGGGCCTGGGAAAGTCATATTATTGTCGAACATGGTGGTGTGGTTTGATATCAAGTCATTATTTCCATCCAAAGGTCTTGAAAAGTTAGTGACCATCTGTAAGATGGGAATGCAGCAAAGGAAAATGAAGACGACTGAGATCTTCGCAATTTGATCTTCTGTCATGTTGGTTTGTGGGAACCTTTTCAGCGAGCATGCAATATGGGCACAACCTCAACCATATATAATGGTGAGGAGATGATTTACACACACAAACCATAACCTTAAAAAGTACCTAAAAAGTATAAGTAAAAGCGAAAGTATTGTTCTTCGTAGACCTAAATCTAGTTTCACGCAGTAACCCCCTCCCTCCTTTGAAGCCTATCTTCTCTTCTAGGTTTCGTAATAACCAGCCTCAAGACTTCCATCCTCAGATGTGCACTCTGATAGGTCCCTAGTACGATAAGGGAGGATGAAAGATGTAAATACAAGGCCGTTGAAGAGTACAAGAAGTAAAAGTAGCCAGCCCTGAGCCCGAGGATCGAATCCGAAATGTGCCATCGAGTCAACCCACACAAAAGCTACTGCAACCCACATGATCATGGTCACCGTTCTGATTACTCTGACTTCTTTCCCAACAGTGACTGAGTTTCCTTTATAGTTGATGAGCCAATTTATACAAAATAAGGAGGGACTGTCTCTGTACTTACTTTGATGTAACGTTGGCCCATGGTGAAGGCGCGTAAACATGTAATGCGGGAGGACAACCAGCAACGAGAAGTGTACCGCCAGGCCTAATTGTCGTTTAGTATTGCTCTGAGTTCATTTCGAGAAGGCAAATGCGTACATATCACGCGGAAGGGATCTAAAGAGGCCGCTTCCATGATGGTCGATCTGCCAGGCATGCCTGGAGTGACTGTTGATAGTGACTGAAAGTCCATAGTGTATGATTTTGAACAGAGACAGAAAATTTGCATCGACGGGGCAAGTTGTAGAAGAAGGAACGTATTTGAGGCGAGGAAGTGCTTCTATAAAGCAAAAGGATCGAAGTTCTCATGACAACCACTCCTCCCCCCTTATCTAAACTTCACACAAATCAGCGCAACAAACTATCTTTTTCCTCAACAAACTCTTTCCATTTTCCTTAAATTCATCAGTCTTGGCCTTTTTCTCTGTCTCTCTTCCTTACTCAGATCACCTTTCAAAATTCCTTTTGCAAATCGACTAAACTCATCTCAACCAACAAGATGTCTGATACTGATACTATTGCTGCTCTCTGGTTCACGCCATGTTAGTACATCCGTACGCATTTTAAATAACTTATTTGTACTAACGACGTGATAGTACTCAATTATGGTGCAATCGCTTTGGGTCAGATTCTGGTCGTATACGTGGGATCCATGATCCATGCAGATGTTAAACTGTGTATGTCATCTATCTATCTCTTTCTTACTATTGACTCAGACTCGTTTACTAACAGAGCTCTTACCTGTATAGCCAGCCCCAAGTTGCAGCAATGCTTCCATTCCCACTCGCAGGCCATGTGTTGCTTCGCTGTCGTCATGGCCCTAGCCGAGCTGTACGCTTCCATCATCGTCGCATCCGTTGATGGGCCTTTCATCGTCATCCCCTGGCTCTTCATTGCCCAGCTCTTCGTCACACTTCTTTACTTCTATCTTCCCTATAATTACTATGATATGGAAGTCGAAGAAGAGGAGCGGGTGCGGGATGAGGAGAAGATGTTTCTCATGATGGACGACGATGAAGATCTGGACCGGTTTCTGTGTGACCCTCCTTCTCCATCCGCTACGGTTGTCTCAACTCCGTCAATTGTAAGCGACGGAGATTCTGGCTATGGATCTATGTCAACTACGAGCGGCGGAGATTCTGGCTATGGAACTATGGGCGGCTTTTCGTAGTTGCCCGGTCCTGAAAGTTCTTGCCCAGCTGGGAAGAGGAGCGAGACTGAAGCTAAGGCTGAAGCTCATCAAGGGGAGAGATTGTTGCATGTTGAAAGGCCACGGTTGTTTATGTTTATGTTTTGGTCAAACTCTGGAAGATACCATACGGTTCTCTATACGTTTTCTTTTGTAATAAATTTAGTTAATGAGAACTCAGGAGTTTGCAGGTTGCTCTTACGTGATGGAGTGAAAACATAACGAGTCTATATACTCTGAGAGCTGGCCCTTCATTTGGCACGGGTGCTTGACTTGATTAAGGCATTCCTGAGTCGCTGACTAACAGCACTTGTTGCTGAACTTACAGGAAAGGAACATAGTTTGAGCCTTGCCAGACACAATGGAGTAGTTATAGGCTAACAATGCCATTGTTGGGTGACAAGAGCCCTCAACTCGAAGAAAAGATGTTGTAATTGCTATACAGTTGAACAGCCGGTGAAATACATAGGAGCTGCCAGTGGTGGTATCTCGATCTCGTAGTATATAGCTTTAGCTTTTTCTCGCAGACTGATTGATATCAACAAACAATTCAACTTTCACCACTGCAAGCTGACAAACAATATCATCAGCAACTCCAAACAAACCTACTAACAATCAGTCACTCATACAATTTCACCTTCCAATTCACAAACATGGCTCCCCACCAAGATTGCCGTATCGGCAAGCCATTATGCCGTCGAAGTGGCTTCGGTCCCACGCTTATCAAGACCAAATCAACCTCTTCCCTCATGCTCACTTCTCGCTTACAGTGAATGTCCCGCTCCGGGCGACTCTTGCGAAGAACTGTTGCTCGCCTTTTGGAACGATAAATGGACCAGTAAAAACAAATTCATTGCAGGCAGGGCAGTTGTCAAGTTAACTGAAAAGACTACTCATATGCTGTTCCAGAAGTGCCCCATCGAGGGCAAGGTCGAACCGGTCGATTTCCAGGGATTGGAAAAGGAACTGAACAAGTTGACTCACGCAGAGGCTCTAGAAGTCTTTAGCAAGCCCGCTGAGTCCGTGGTCGTCATGTCCTGACAGATTAACCACAAGGTGAGCAAGTCCCCAAATACATACACGCGCGCGCCATCTTTCCCTCTCTCAACACTCACATAGGTACACTCATGTAATCGAATTTCCTTTCTTTTAGTTGCTACCCCTGGATAGTTGGCCTCGAATAATACTGCGGGCGCCAAGACCTGTGCCTGTCTGAATGATTTAATAACAAAATGCGCTTGCTACAAACAAAAGCCTCTATCGAATGTGAGATACAGCTAATAAAGCAACCCACGCTGTTCCTCCCAGGTATAATAAATACATAAATAAACTCTCGTCATCTGTGGCTGCCCGCTTTAGGTATAATAATTATTTAAATGTCCTCCCCTTCAGCGTCAACGTCCTCTCCTTCGACAGCTTGCTCCCCATTTGCATCTGCCACAGAAGCCTTGCGTGTAGCAGCATTCCTATTATTAGCCTTTGCTCCATTAGCCCGCATCGACACCACGACTGAGTCCTCTGCTGGCTCTTCGACTGCCACTTCCTGATCTGGGTCGTCGCCTTCGGTGACGGCTCGCAGCTTGGCTTGCTTGTCCATCCATCCGGGCGGTAGACCAGGACCACTGGCTGCGTTTCCGTAGTCAGATTTCTTGGTGCCCTTTGGCCATCGGCCCGGCCCACGGCCTGTGCCACCAGTCTTTTTCTTCGATGAGCTCTTGGGTCTAGACGATGATGTACGATGGCTGCCGCTACTGCGCTTTTGCCTTGGAGCGCTACTAGTGGTACGAGGCACGGTCGGACGGCTAACGCTTGGTCTTGCCCTCTCACGTCTACCTCCAGGAACAGCCGGGAATACCTCGAAGCGAGTATACGGAATATCCTGATATGGCTTTAACCAAGCAGGCGGACCATCATTTTCTGCATCCTTCATCTCGACATCCTTGTCTTTCTCCTGTCCCGGTGCCACATCCTCGATGGATTGGACCGGAGCTGGCTCGGCATTGTTATTGTCGACTGCATCATCTTGGGCTTCGCCATTGACGTTTACTTCGGCATCAGCACCAGTATCGACATCTGCAGCTTCCTCATTCTTCTCTCCGTTTATTAAGGACTGGCCTCCGGTGCCAGCCGTTCCAAGTCCTTCGTCGATCTTAGCCTCGTCGTCTTCCCTTGGTGCAATAGTGTTTATTGGGGGGCCCAGCTCAAAATTGACGGCGTTGCTTCTGCCCATAACATATGGCGTCCAAACAAGAGCTTCCGGCTTCAACTGAACATAGCCCTTTGCCTCCCATTTGCCCACATACTGCTGGCAATAGTCCAAATCAACTCTAAAGGCATAAGTCTTGGTCTGTGGATCCCTGACGAGAGCCCTTAGACCCTCCAGTGCGGATATAACATCATCTGGTGTCATGCCGGTATTGTCGGATATACGCTTGATGCTAAGCCCCTCTGTCGCGTACTTCTCGTCTTTCGTCGTTGTCAAGAAATACCGACACATGACCAGCCGCCAGTAGTTACGGTACGAAACCAGACCCATATCCGATAACGGCTTTTCTGGCGAGCCAGTTTTCTCCTCAACCTTTGTGAGCAAATATGAGAAATCGATAAGTAAGTTTCCGTAGCCTTTCCGTTGGTGTATTGGTAATGTGAGGATACAAGAGACATTGTTCTGACTACTTGCTCGCTTTTCCTTTGAGAAGTATCCCACAAAGTGGTATCCTGTTTCGTTGTATTCGCACAGCACGTAGAAGAGGAATGGTTCCACGTCGTAGTATAAAGTTTTTGAACCTAAAAACAGCTTGGCAAGAAGGCACAGGTTCTGGCAGTAGACCGGATTCTTGCGGCCGTCAACTTCGAAAACCGAGACGGATCCGTGTCGATAGATCTCGTCGCCCGGTGGATGCTTGGCCGGGCACTTGAGTTTGTGTCGCCAGGCAACGTAGTCTGACGCCATATATTTGAGGCAGAACTCGCAGATGTATAGTACCCGGGTTGTGCAGTACTCGGCAGGATATGGCGCGGCATACCACGTATCGATTTCCCATCCGCCAAATTCGATGCACTCAATATGGCTGGCATTGTCAGCCGTCTTCTTTGCTTTTCGGACAGGCACATGGGCCTCTTCCTGCATGGCCAGAAGTCGTGCCCTCCATTCTTCGTCGGCCTTCTGCAAGGCATCCTTAAACCTTTTCTCATCTTCTTCGGCTGGAAGAGTTTTGGATGTGTCAGCCTCTGTTTCTGACAGAATGCCGCCGTAAGGCTTGCCCTGCATCTCGTCCAGATCACAATCGAAGTACAATGGTTGTGAATAGTTGTCGGATGTGAAGGGAGTTGGGAGGACAGAAATGGCAGCAATGGCGGTAGCTCTTGGTGTTGGGACTGGTCGTTGGGGAGGCGGTCTTGTGGCAGTTCCAGGTTGTCGTCTAGTTTCTCTTTTTTTGCGGCCAAGAACTTCCTTCAGGTTGCCAGGCTTGACCTGGAGTTTAAGTACGAGCGATGTGCGTGTGTGTTTCTTTATTGAAACGGGTGGGGGCCGTGTAACCTTGAGACGTAAAGTTCTGGAAGGGTTATGTCGACCTGGTTCGGCGCTTCCATTTCGCGCCGTATCTTCAGATGCTGCATCGTTGGACGGGTTTCGTCGGCGTTTTCTAAGAGCGATTGCATTTCCATCGTCTTCCAGTGATGACGATTTCCGCTTTCTCAAGGTACGCGGTGCCTCCCTCAGCTCCTCGTCAAGCTCATCGTCGTCTTCATGCCGCGATTCGTGATGGGAGCTGGCATCTTCGTCTTCCAGTTGTTGCTCGAAATGAGCCTCGCCTGAGAGTTCAGGAATTTCTGATTGCTGAGAGGGAAGTCCGGCATCATGCTCAACGTCATGATCTTCCATATCCTCATCTTCTCCCTCCGCGTCAGATTCGTGACCAAAACAGTCTGGACATTTCCAATGATCAGGGGCTGGGACGGTTAGCAGTCGTCAAATTTCCAAGGTAAACAACACTCACTATTCTCGGTGCTCATTGCCGCGGCATCGCGCGCGCATTGTTGGTGAGCTACATGTTTGTAAGCCTCCAAAAGTTTATTATTGTAGTTTGGATACTTACCATTATTGCCACAACGAGCGCAAGCCAAGTACGCCTCGAACTCCTCGCTTGGATCATCGTCTTCGCTTTGATTACAGAAGACACAGTGGCTCGGCGCTGCAGTTTCCTCATCGTCGTTATCTTCCTCGGCTTCGGCGGCATCGTCCCAAGCAGCCTCCTCGTCTGACTCTTCTTCGTTGGCGCTGGGGAAATCAGATTTATCGCTTTCACTATCTTCGTCGTCGTCATTCCTGGTCCCAGGTTGGAATTTGACGGCGCCAACGCCCTCATCATCTTCGTATTCCTCTCCTTCGGCGTCAACGTCCTCTTCGCCTTCAGCATCCGCATCTACATCGTCATGTTCCTCTTCAGCGTCCTCTGCTTCTGCTTCCTCGTCCACTTCTTCTTCTTCGTCTTCTTCTTGATCGGTTTGCCGGCTGTTATGTGACGATAGTTGTGGGGGTGCCATGTAATCATTATCCTCCTCGCCTGATGCGTCTACATCCTCGCCCGAGGCATCGCGGTCGCTCAATTCGATATCGCCGTTATCTGAGGGGTCTCGATCGGCGCTGGACGCTGCCCCATCTTCTCTCGAGCCTGTTGCAATAATTGTTGTGTCTCCTCCTGCTTCGCCTGGCGTCTCGTACTCGGCATCCTCATCTGAAACCATGACGCCTTGTTGAAGCTCCTCTTTCATTGTTTGTGCGCTTGTCGTAATTACTCCCGCGTACCGGAAGTGAATGATCTGAAACGCAGCCTATATTTTGCATAGCGATCGTTATCGAAATTTGTAGGAGCGTTTCTCGCGGTGTGGTCACGTCCTGTTCATCGCGGTTACGGCTGAAGACGCGGCCTTGGATTGAGGGGCGGCGTGTGAGAGATGCAGGACCAAGAGTAGCCAAAAACAAAATTAGGCAGTCTATCGAGTATTCGGCCTCGATTCGACCTACGCGTTTGTAAAGAGCACAGATACCGTGAAGATGCAATAAGTCAAGCCACTTGATCAAGTCGCGTCGACTTGGTTGATATCAAACAGCTGTCGCGGGAGCTAGTTGCCACAGTGCGTGCGACAATTGTTTGCTTGATTGGGCGCTGTAATCTGGTGATACACTGTGCGTTTAATCTTCCTCTTGACTGTATGTCATGCAGGGATGGATCGGAGCTGAGGTTAGGCCTCAGGCACCCACGGAAACTGCATCACCAATCGCTGAATCGTCAATGGCTCGGCTCGAAGTGAGCTTCAATTCAAGGCCCGGCCATTCGAAAGATTCTCGACCACGACGACGAACCACGACGACAGGTCAGGCCTGGTCAATTCGATCTCCCATTATCCGAGTAACAAACCGAATCCCACAAAGTCTGCTCAGGCAGCGCCGCCGTCACAATGCCCGTTCCTTTTGAGGCCCTTCTTCCCTATGCCATCATGATTGGTGTATGTCGCCATCCGATTCCGCAGCTATACGATATGGAAGCTCATTAAGTTATAGATGTTCGGGATCTCTGGTACCGGTCTTGCCGTCATTAAGAACTACCAAAACGAGGGCAAGCGACCTCGTTACTCGGTGGATCAGTGGGATAGAGTAAGTTATGCGTATCATTAGTCAACATCCAATACTAATTATCTTTCAGCAAAGTACGATGCAACCCGAAATAAGTGCTACTTGAAGAATACTAACCAAGGAATTAGTGATGGAACGTGACCGTCGCCTTACAGGAACGCTGCGAGGTCAAACAGACAAAGCAGAGGCACCCTTAGGGTTCGAATTGAACAACCCCTGGAAGGTACGTCTACCGCTCATAATATCATGGTTCACGAATTGACATACGACTCTAGCTTGAAACACGCTTTTCTTAAACAGCAATACAATGGATTAGAGCGAGTGGTTACAGGAAGGTAGTCTAAATCGACAAATGTAATTATGCTATTTGGACCGGAGGCATGAAGATCAAAGCCTGTAGAATGGGCGGCGGCTTAGAGAAAGAATTCAACGATTTCAAACAGTTTCTTTTGTCCAATCACAAAGCTTATCTGAGGCCGAGTGGTTTGGTCTTGACAGCAGGGGTATCTCAATTATATCGCTATCTCTGCTCTATTCTTATTCAGACCCTCCAGCAGCGTACAAGCCTGACACATGGTCTGGCTCGACATGTAGCCACACTTGACACACTTGCCTAAACTCTGCTTCGGTGCAGACGGTGCCTCATTCTGCTTGGGCCTCTTTGTCCTGACTGGTAGTGGCACAGCATCGTCCTTGGGGGTTCCGTTGGCTGTGATCTCTGTCTCAAGAGCTGTGGGCTTGTGCTGCTGCTTCAAACTAGCCTCGACCTGGGCCATCTCGTTGCCAGAGGTTCGCCCGTTGGCCGAACCGCAGCCTCCAATCCCCTCGCCCTCATCACAACCTCCGCATGCCCCTTGGCCCTTGTCAGGCGTAAGACGAGCCATGTCCTCTCCGCTTCTGACAATATCCAAGATGGCGCTTGGCCGCACCTTTTCAAGATTCTTGATGAGTCCTCGTGCTGTGCCTCTGAAAGCCTCTGGACTGTATATACACTCTGTGCTGAAGTAGTCCAGCTTCTTGTGGTGTGCATAAAGAACAATCTCCTTCTCGTAGGCGTACTTGAGAGGCTTGCTTCTCATGACCTCGCTGCTCGAGTTTCCCGTGACGATGCTGGTACTTCGAGACAACCGGGGCATATCTCCTCGTAAAAGATTCATGAGAACAGTTTCGGCGACATCATCGGCGTTGTGGCCGGTAATGACATGCTGAATGGCCAGTTTCTTGGCCCCTCGATCCAAAGCCTGTCGTCGGAAAACACCACAATACGTGCAGTTTCCCTTCTTTCCAATGGTTTCGACAACCTGGTCCATAGTCCATCCGTACAGCTCATCGTAGCCGACAATCTCGAGGGGCATGTCGTACTGGACGGCATTTCGCTTGACTGTCTCTAGTGAATCGTCTCGATATCCCTTGATACCTTCGTCGACACTGAGCAATACAAGATCCAACCCGTAGTCGTGTCGTTCGTTTAACGTTTTCATCACAGAGGCCAAAACTGTTGAATCCTTGCCACCTGAAGCACCAATAGCAACTCGTTCACCCCGGAAGAAGAGCTTTGACGATGTGATTGTATGGTGGACTTCATCTTCAAAAACCTGAATGAAGCAGTCTCGACATAGCTTATGATGGTTCTTGGGCCGCTTAACAACAGCTCTGTTATTTTTACACCGAAAGCAAGGTGTAGGTGCCATTTTGTCGTAGGTTGAATCAGATGGTTAGCTGGGTTGAGGAGTATTCGAATGCTTGCTTGTTGTCCAAGTGGAGAAATTCAAATCTCTGTAAGTCGATTTTTATATCAATGTATACAAGTTTTCGTACAAGAGAAGCACTCGTATTTATTTCAACTTTAGAGAATCTAGCCTTTGCCTTTCCTTTCACTTGTTGCCTCCCAACGTTTGACTCGTGATAACTTTACGCCGCACTATAAGAGTCACAGTCACGTGCATTACTGCAAAGAGTAAAAAAAAGATCTGCTCCAACCAGCCTCTTCTCTGAGGCAGATCGAGAGTGGAGACTTTTTCAGGCCCCACCAATTTTCAGTAGCCCTAATTATTTTCCTTTTTCTGTTTCGCGTCTTTTCTTCTTGATTTTGTTCCATCCACCATTCGTGTCCCGGACTTTGCTCTTCAACCCACGAGCAACTACTAACCCGAACGATTCAAGATGGTGAGTGAATAAAACATCAACTCAACTCTAATGGCCACAGTTTTGTGAGTCAAATGTGCTTTATGCGCAATTGAAGCCGCAGCGTCGTCCATTTTTGTGGGCGGCACATGCTGTTGGTATTCCGCCAGTAATCGATCACCGTAAAAAAGTGTCGAACTGGTGAAGACTTGGCTGGAGATGCGGCGTGTGCAGAAATGCCATGGCCTATTCTCGTTAGAGTTCAGAGAAGACCTTTTGTTGGCTTGAATGCCTTGCTGATGTCTTCTTTTCTCAATGACAGCCTCCCAAAGCCGGCAAGAAGGTCGCTCCCGCCCCTTTCCCTCAGGGTAAGGCTGGCAAGAAGGCCGCCAAGGTTAGTAACTCCCATCATCTTTTTTTCGGGCTATCAAGATCGCTGACAATGTTGTAGAACCCTCTCCTCGAGAAGCGACCCCGCAACTTCGGTATCGGTCAGGACATCCAGCCCAAGCGAAATGTCTCTCGCATGGTCAAGTGGCCCGAGTATGTCCGCCTCCAGCGCCAGAAGAAGATCCTTCAGATGCGCCTGAAGGTTCCCCCGGCTCTCGCTCAGTTCCAGCACGTCCTCGACCGCAACACTGCTGCCCAGGCTTTCAAGCTCCTCAACAAGTACCGACCTGAGACTAAGGCCGAGAAGAAGGAGCGTCTCCTCCAGGAGGCTACCGCCGTCAAGGAGGGCAAGAAGAAGGAGGATGTCTCCAAGAAGCCCTACACTGTCAAGTACGGTCTTAACCACGTTGTTGGCCTGATTGAGAACAAGAAGGCTTCTCTCGTCCTCATCCCCAACGACGTCGAGCCCATTGAGCTCGTTGTCTTCCTTCCTTCTCTCTGCAAGAAGATGGGTATCCCTTACGCCATTGTCAAGGGCAAGGCCCGTCTCGGAACGGTCGTCCACAAGAAGGTAAGCAACATCAAAACTCGCAAAATCAGAATTATATCTAACTAGCTCCAGACCGCTGCTGTCCTCGCCATCACCGAGGTCCGCTCCGAGGACAAGACTGAGCTCTCCAAGCTCGTCTCCGCTGTCAAGGATGGTTACCTTGAGAAGCACGACCAGGCCCGCCGACAGTGGGGTGGTGGTATCATGGGTGCCAAGGCTCAGATGAAGATCATCAAGAAGCAGAAGGCTCTCGAGGCTGCTACCAAGATCTAAGTCTAATTTGTTTATACCCCCTCAAATGCATTGCGATTATGGGATCAACGGTGTTGCACGGTTCACGGCATGGAAAATGAATGATTTTTCTTCGGGTTACTTTTTTTTCCCATCCCCACTCGCAGTGACATGAGGGGCTGGTCACCCAACCCTCTTAAAATAGATGATGAGCTTGCTTCTTGGACAAGTCTTGGTCGTAAATGTGATTTCAATGCGCCTCATATTGCCATTTTGTCAATTACTGCTGTAGCTGTAGAGAGGTCGTGGACAGACCTCAACATCTAATGTTGCTTCCTCAAGCCGCCAAACAGCCCCCCACGATTGGCTATTTGGGGAACCGCCAGATTGTCATCCAAGGCCTGCTTTACCATCAGGTGGTTAGGTGCTCTCGTCTCCCGCAATGCCAAAGCCAGGTTTTGCGTTACCTTGAGCGTCGGTCTGTGTTAATTCCGGCCTTTGCGTATGGAAGGATCTAGACTACTAATATTTCCACGTCTATCTAAGCATCTATGGAGCTCTTGTCCCGAGTTCCTGGACCCGAACCGGACCATTCCGCGACTCTACGTGTGATGCTCCTTTAACTTGTTCCGGGGCAGAAAGGTACTGACAAGTCTGACGCTGGCTGTCCAAAATAGCGTATGCGTTCTATGTCACGTCATCAGATGAGACTGCAGCGTTCAATAGCCCAGTACCACTGTCTGGCATTGTGGGTGAGATCATCAAGTAAAACCACAGTCAAGCCAAACATGAGGATGGTCCACCAGAAACTGTACTCTAAATTTCATCGTATCGTCAAAAAACACTATTTCATTGCCATTGCTGCTTTAATTTCCCCTCCTCTCTTGCCCCACTTGGTGTAGACTTCGCTTTCATCTCTCAGTAACAAAGGCTTTGAACAAACTCGACAAGCTTCTTTAACCTAGAACAAGCTTAAAAAGATCGTTGTAGACGTAGTATTGACCAGCTTGGTCGCGTTGAAGCTGGAAGGTCTGGGAGAAGTTCATGGGGTTCTGCTCCTCGTCGATCTGAACAAGACTGTTAGCCGTTGCACGGGTATTTTGTGCGGGACGAGACATACGAGAAGAGCACCAGTGATGAGGATGATGACACCGCCCTCGCCGTTGGAGGGCTGGGCATCGAGGGTAGTAACCTGGTGCTTGACCTTCTGGAAGGAGAGGCTCTGTTGCAAGATCGTTAGGAGGCAAGCGTTGGGCCGTAGGTGGAAAGAATACATACGACAAGCTTCTCAACAATGGACTCTGCGCCGAGGACGGAAGAAGACTCAAAGGTGAGCATGGAGTTAGGTCGCTATCAGGTAAGAGTCAGTAAGCCCTTGTGCATTGCTGCCCACCGCCTGGCGACGAATCACTTACGTAGAGAGCAGCGAGGCTCTTGCGATCAGAGTCGAAGGTGTTGTAGTAGAACTCAACAAACTGCTCTATTTGCGGTGTTAGTGATCTCGCCAATATCGTCCAAGAGGAGCTTGTCAGTCAGCCCATCAGGAGTCAAAACATACTGGCGATTTCCTCAAAGTCTAGAAGTGTGCGCGGTTAGTTTCCAACTGTTTCAATCGTTCTCTCACTGCAGAAACTCACTTCCGGCCATCTTGAAATCTGGGGACCTGTTGGGGTCGATTAAATCGCTAATGCGTCGGGAATAGGGAAGCGAGGATGTTCGGCGACAGAGTCGTTTGTTGTGGTTGGGTTATCGCAAAGTCTGCCCGAGGGGAAGCAACCACGAAAGCAAGAGATGAGATCGATGGTGGGGTTGAGGGGGCACAGTGCAGATTAGGCACAAGTCGATGATTCAGTGGGCGGCTGCCACGGAAACCTGCCACAAGTTAGGCCCAGGGCTGTGCTAGCACAGTGCGGCATCGATATATGCATAAATGGTGGGATGGAGCTTGGATAGGACGATATTGTGTCTCCACCCCAGCCTGGCTGCAGAATAAAAGTGCGGCTACAACTTTGCTTGAAAATATTCTTTTGTCTTTAACAACAATTCCAACGGCTGCAATTGACTGCCCCAACGGAACTTTCAGGTCACGATACTTCGAGACTCTGCAGACTGCGCTCTGCACTATCACAATCTTTTTGTCACGGGTTAATTCTCACCCAATAACAGTAAGGTATGTTACACGACACGACTGGTGTCTCGTCCATGGAACCCACGACGGACGCGTGCACTCATTTTTCCACCTCCCTCCCCCTTTTGTATGATGACAAACTCTTCCATTAAGAACGGCCAACTGAATCTCTATGTTGATTTAAAAAATTATCAAGCTCAACAGTCTGACAAAACTCCTTCACATTCATTAAACATTACAAAAACTTGTCAGAAGCATAGGCTAACTCGACAATCAGTTCAGTAGATTTTTCTCTCGGTCATTGCCTTGAGATCCTCTCCGGCCAGTGTGCAAATAACCCTACAGGCCATTGTACATTTGATGCCGCCGTTATTAGTTTCTCAATAATGCGTTCAATAAAAACTTTTATGAAATACTGTTCAGTCCTCTGATATTTGTATCATCTGTGAAATCAAATGCAAGGTTTTCTCCTACCTAGATACCCCCAAAGACAATCGTATTAGGCGCATATCATACGCCATCATGCATTTCACATTGCTTAATGAATATGTAGAACAATGTCCTATTCTCCCTAGCGTCATCTTATCATATATACAGTAGTTTCATTCATAGAGCCATGAGCTAGTTCCTCTGGCTGGTACAAAGAACTTGCTTTAATCTTCCGGCCTCTCTAATAGCCTGCTCCCCTCGAAATAAAGACCCCTTGTTTCCTGCAGCGAGAAAAGCAGAGCTTTCATTTCAACGCGCCACTTGCTCCCAAAAGGCCAGAAGTACCCAAGGACTCCTTTATCATTGCCAATACACCTTATCATGTTTTTCGTGGACCGTTTAAATTCTGCCGCAAGTACTCATTCCGGTCATAATCGCAGGTTCTTCCCAAGTGATAATCCACCAGTCTATATCGAATCTGCTTGTACCACCCCACCCGCCTTGAGATACAACAGCAGCTTCTTTTGGAAATACTGCTGGACATTCTGTCGTCATCTTCGGAATCCAGTTGCCATACTTATTCTAGGCGAGCGGAACGTCGTGTCAGTTGACCGGGTGCTTCTATAGCTCTTCCTCGTCGTCAACCTTTGGTTTTTGCACCTCAGTATTGGAGGGTGTTCCAGATCCGGATCCCGCAGTTGGCGCTGCATCTAGCTCTGTCTTCAAGCCTGAGCCTGATCCAAAGGTGATACCCTCAGCCCCGTAGTCAACGCTAGGTCTGTACTTCTTGAGTGGGCTCTGGAAAGTAGACTTGCTAGGGGTATCAAGACTCGCTGCGTTTGACAAGTTGCTGTTTGCAGGAGATCCCCCGGCGGTAGGTGCCAGTGAGTTGGATGAGTTACCAACGTTGGTGGTCTGTGATGCTGAAGACGCAGCTATGCTATCTGGGTCCGCGGAATGCGCCCTCTTAAGCTACATTTGAGTGTCAGATCAGGGGGGGGCTTAAATGATAATCATGGCAGACTTACGTGAATACGGTCCACGCCCTCGGCAAGCTCGCCTTGGAATTTAGCATCTTCTGGAGCGAGCTTGGTGTCTACGTCCTTGTCGTAGGCTTCCTCCATCTTGCCTAGGTTCGCGTCATCGTCGTCATCGTCATCGTCGCTATCATCAGCGATGTTGCCGTTACTCTTCTTTCGGGCCTTGCGCCTTCTTGAGGCTTCACTGGCTTGGTCGCGGAAGGCAGAGAAGCCAACGGTGCCACCGGCCTTAAGAGGTCCCAGGTTAGAAAAGTCAAGTTGACCTGATCTCCTCTTGACGGAGCTGGGTGTCGTCTGGGGGTTCTTTGATGACTGAATGACGCCCAGCTTTTGCAGTTGTCCTACAACGACTTGTCAGTACGTGGAAGCCAGACTATGTCATGGTACATACGCTCTCCGCGGTAGAAAAAGGTAAAGACGGCGTAAGGCTTGTCTGGGCCGTCAATGCCTGTGACGGTTTGTGTGCTGATCGTTTTGGGATCAAGGGTTTTGGGCTTGGCGAAACTTGTGGTGTGTTCGACATCAGCGTCAATACCGTTGCCTTCCTTAGACCCCATATCGTCTTCATCGCCATCGTGGGCGTCGAATTGGGGTGAATACTCGCCCTTCTTAATTTCACCAGAGGCGAGGACGCGGAACATAGCCACTTTGATTTGACCAGTCGCCTCAGGTGGCTCGTCGTCGTCGTCGGACCAAGAATCGGAATCGTCTAGAACAGCCTCGATAGGGGACTTGTCATCAGCGCCGTAGCGTAATGTGCTCCTTCGGCTCGAAGATCCTTCCTCTATGTCGGCGCTGGCGTTACCCTCAAGAGCCCCTTGTCGTCGCCGGCGTTTCTCAAACTTCTGACGGCGCTTCTCTAGCTTCTCAGCGGCATCATGCCCTTGTAGATCCAAGCCGTTGAGCCATCGCTCCAGGCCGACTTCACGGAACAAGAACTCGCGCTCAGCCAGACCGCCGCCTTCAGAGTCTGGGACCTGGACCCAACGGCTGTTGACCCAAGTTTCCTCGCCGGGTCGTAGCAGAGTAGCAACTTCTTCCTTGGCCCGGCCGTCAAAGTAGATGTAGGCAGCGATGGTCTCGTTCTCGGAATTGGTCATGGGGATGTAGGGGTTGACTACACCAGTTGACTTACCCCGTTCGCCAGTGTTAAGCCCACCGACGAACTGAGGCTTTGGGTAAGGGTTCTCATCACTGGGCTTGGGGGTTGAGTATGGAATAGGTAGGCCTGGAGTAAGGAGCGTAATGGAGATAGCGAATTTGGCAGGCTCGGGTTTGTTTGACTCGGCGAGCTGAGGTTGGGGTACAGGAATGTAGGTGCTGATCCGCGAGAGACGAGATTGTTTCTGCATGCCATGCTCTGGCAGCGGGGCAGAGTTCGCATGGATGCTGACCGCAATGCCCTTGAAGCAGGGCATCGTGGCGGTACGTGCTGAGGGCGAACTGGTTTGTATAATCGAGGTGAGGGGAGACAGAGATGATGATAACGGCGAGAGAGATCTAAGGTTTGGCTGTAAAGTCTGGTCTCGTTTAGGCTCGCTGAACGTTGGGCTGGTCAGGGCTAGGCTGGCGCGAAATGCAAGCAGCAAAAGCAGTCGGACAGTCGCTTGCCGGTGCTTAACTCAGCGCATGCGGTCAGGTCGGTGTGCTCAGCTCAGGGCTTGTCGTAAATGTTCAGACGTGGTTCGGGAGACGTCGAGAGGAACAAGCGGGTGGGCGGTGGAGGTAGTCGCTGGCTGTAGTTGGTCCCGCAGTAGAGTCCAAGTGAATCGAACTAGTAATGGCGGTCGGTACGTAGCGGTAGCGGCACGGTACCTGCTGCTGTCGTGGTAGCAGTGAGGTGGCCGGGCGTGGTTAACTGAGGTGGGTTGGTGGTGGAGACGATGAGCAATTCAAAGGTTCAAGGTCATATCTCTTATATGACCAGTGATATAAGGAGGGAGACAAGAGTCGGTATGTTGATGAAACGAGTACCTAGTCAACTAACAGATGCACAGCAATAACTCGACTGACTGACTGGCAAGCCGAGACGAACCAAACGGGTGCTGTTTGTTTACGGGTAGAAAGTGGAGGGGCTAAGTCACCCATGTGAAGAGAAGAGAAGAGATAGGGATCTAGATCAGCCAGAGAGAACATGGGTGTTCCTTACAATATGGAGGGGTTGGACGTGGGTGCCCGCTATAAAATTCGTTGGTGAATTGCGGACAGGGGACGGGAGACCAAAACGCCTGCCTAACCTAGAAGCCCAGGTATTATTACAATATGAAACAGGAGAATTGGTGCGTTGGTCAATATGAATATTGTATCTGTGAGCAGTTTTTTCTATCGGTATGTGTTGTGATTAGTTGTATACTGCACAATAGAAAACTTAAGAAATTGCTCGTCATTATCATTGTTGTCAGTGATACAGCGTGAATTGATTTCAACACACATTCAAATGCGGACCCAACAGTTTAAAGTCACGCCCAAGCGAACGCATGACCATAAATCTTTTAGAAGAGTTTCTGATACAAACAAAAAGGTCTTACCTAGGTAGATAAAATTATGGGCGGGATCCTAATAACTAAACTTTATTCTGTACCTTTTATGAGCTCGTCATAGAATTGCACCACAAGTTGGTATGTGCCTTCAGCATGGACTGGTCAAGGTACTCAAACATACCTCTGAGCAAACACATATAATTTCGACTTCTCATTACTCTATCGTTCATATCAAAGGACATGGGTATCTGCCTCTACCGTTTCGCAAACCGCTGCCCCTAATCAATACACATCATATCAAAGTTTCTCCTCATAGCCTATTGCGTGATGTTCGCCGTCGTATACTCGACGTACCTTCCTCACTATAACTCGTGCCAATACCCGAGTCCCTGTGTTGCACATCCTCCTCTTCCTTTTCGTCAAAGCTCCCATCGTCTTCATCATCAGCATCAGCTCCTGCTCGAGGAATTTCTGACAGGGGCTGTTCGGGATCCTGTTCTGGTTTGATGTCCGGCTCGTACTTGAGAGGCTGTTGCTTGCCATACGTGGGAAAGGTCTCTTCATGGTCTGTGAGCTCATCTTCGTGGTCATCCCTTAGACCCTTGAGTCTCCTGGTTTTGGCATCGTCTTCTGCCGGTGGTGACCTTGAGGCAACGCTCCATATTCCCCATGCCACACCCATGAATATGACTTCAAATGCCCAGAAAACAACGGTAAGAGCCAGGAATGTTGAAATACGGTAGTGCACCATCATCCAACGAAGGCCACGAAGTTGGGCTGTAAGCTGCAGATAGGCATGGTACACCTGGATCGTTTGGCCTGCTTCCACCTCAATATAGGCCGACTTGGGTAACAATGAATCTTTTGAGAAAGAGACTCGCTCGGCCAATGGGATCACGACAGAGTTCGTGCTCGACCCCGGTGTAAACAGGTGGTAAATCAGAAACAGGACACGGGATGCTACAGACACGAGCGGATCCACGTAAGGAAACAGAGCAGGCCTGCGGGAACTGAACAAAACATTGGCTTCTCCAAAACCTTGGTGTGACGACGCATGTCGTTCGGCCTGGGCGCGAAGCCAAACGTCAGCTTTGGCGCCGAGCATGTGCAAGCTGATCATAAAGTTGCCACGCTCCACGTTTGGGGCCGAGCGCGGCATGGATAGCAATAGCGACACATCGTACTCTTGCTGCGATTTCATGGGAGGAGTTTGGAGTGATGCGATTCCATATGGGTTAATTCCAGAGCTACAGGAATCCAACAATGTCAGTAAGCCAGGTAGGTCAGTCGCAGTACCAAGATTACGTACCCATATTGGAGATGTACCGGCAAAGTGACAACCTCATGAGGCAGGAAATTCTGAAAAAAGAGCACCGAAGCAATTGCAGCAGTACAGAAGAGCGTCGCAGCTGTCGAGACAAGGAGGACGGTGTTAACGACAGCTCGCTGGACTGGCTTAGATGTGACGACGCGGGCGGTCTCTTGAAGGGTTTCCTTGCAGGCACGAATCAGTCATACGTCAGTGAACATTGTGAGCATAACTCACCATGTTGAGCCCAATTAGCTCATCAACTGGAATAAGACGAATTATGGTTTTTGAGAAGGAAACGAGAGTGGCACACGACAAGGGAGAAAACACAAGGGAGTCACTGAGTGAGTGAGTGGCATGTGAAGGCGACAACAACGGCAAGCACCCACACTGGACAGGGATGGATGGACAAGGAAGCTAAGCTCTGGCAGCTCCAACGTCATAGTTACCCAGGTTAGTACTGTACATAGCTTGTCTGCTCACCTCTCAACAAGTTGATGAGTACTAATGTACGTTGTGTAACTTTACATTAGTCATTATCACAATAATTACTGCAGCAAATAAACCACATAAAATTTAACATTAGGAAATAGGAGGGTGCTTTCTAATCGTACTAGTAATAAACAACAAAAACAACAAAAGCATTCGTTTCAATCTTGCCTGAACAATCGTAGCATGTATAGGTACAACAATTCCTCAATCCGAGCCCAAGCCTAGGCCCCAAATCAAATAAATGCTGCGTCAAAAAAACAGCAAACCGAAAGGTATATAAATCAAGTCGTCAATCAATTCCATCAATACTTAATCGCAATATAAGAAACATCGTCATCCGGGAAACGTTACGCAAATAACCTGCTCAGTCGCTCATATCATGGTAAAGTTAGCATGCCGCAAGGTAGTTGCTTGGGACCAGCCCGACGCTTCCATCTCCGCCATGGACTTCTGCCTCCCACCATCCGTCGTCTTGATGACGCAGGACAGCAAGATAATCACCCTTGGCAAAGCCCAGCTCCTCGGGAATTGCGGCTTGATACATGTACAGAGCGCGTGCTGCAACAATTGTGTTAGTATCAAACATCAACAGCTTGTGACTAAGAATAGACTTACCATAATGAAGAATAGCTCTGCCATCAGGAGTATATAGTCGCGAAGGATCAGCAACGCTCTGGCTGCGTTGACGGGTGCTACCGTCGTCGTAGTAGCTATTAGCCCTGGAAGCAGGGCGACTGCCTCCACTTCTCACAGAACCATAAGGATCTGAAACCGGTGCCAGCTGAATTGCCATATCACTGCCTGCATAACCGCTCCCAGGTCGGCTCTGCTGGCCGTAGGGCGAAGGGGAGGGCCCGCGACTGGCAGGAGATTGGGGGTAGTAACCTTGAGCAGAGCCGTGCTTCTGTGGCGAGCTCATAACAGAGGGAGAGCGTTGGCTGGCTGCATAAGGGTTTGGAGATACCGACCTATAACTCATGTTGTCGTTAATCGGTGGTTGGGGGGAAACACTCCTGGCTGGAGCTGGCGAAGTGGCTCTGGGCATATCGGTGCCTCTAGTGCCTGGTCGTGAGCCTGGTGATGTGCCGTAAACGCCGGAACCTCCGCGCGACATGTCGCTTCCCCTGGTGCCGGGCCGTGAAAGGGGGCTGGCATTGAAGCCTCGCGTGTCCGGACGAGACATGTCAGTTGCCCTCGTTCCTGATCGTGCAGGTGATGTGCCATAACCGGCGGGTTCCCCTCGACCCATTTCGGTACCTCGGGTGCCTGGTCGAGACATGGATGCTGAACTATAACTTCCAGATTCACCCCTACCGTGTGTAGCGGTTCTAGTGGCAGGTCGTGAAGCGGTTGGTGGGACACTTTGGCTTAAAGATGGCTCTGCTCGCTTGGTTTCGGTAGCGCGAGTATTGGATCTCGAAGCAGTGCTGTTAAACGCCCCTGGTGTGCTACCTCCATTCTCGAACATGCTGCGTGTTTGCGACGTGGCTTTCTTCGTAGCCTCCTTCATCGCCCTTGAAGTGACAGCAGGTGGCGGAACGCCCAGGCGTGATGTCGGGGTTTGATACGACGGCGGAGGCGTTCCTCTCTTTGCTGCCGCGATGTCGGGGTTCGAAGGAGTTGGTACTGCTCGAGTGGCAGAAGCTTGTCGTGAGGCTGCTTCGGACCCTGATGCTGGAGTTGCAATGCCGGAATAATGATCAGCTGAGACCCTCATCGAGGAATTCTTGCCCAAGGTAACGCCCTTAAGCTCTGCAAGAGCAAGTGCGATGGGGTCTGTCTCTTCTGCGGGCTCTTGAGCCGCGGCGGCGCCAGGCTTTTTTTTCGTGTCAGGGGTTGACACTGGGAAGACATTCTGCCCAACGCCAAGAGCCAAGCTGGCGTTGGCGTCAATTGGTTCTGGACTCTGAGTACGTTCTTGAGTCACCACATTAGTTGTTGACTCTTGAGTCTGTGGCTGGGGTCTGCGGACCGGGCTGCTCGAGCTTTGAGTGTTTGATGCGTGCCAAGTGTTCCTGTTTGGCTGTTGGAGTTCCTTCTGACTCTTGCGTCTAAAAGGACTGTGGTTCTTTAGGAAGCCACCACTCTTCTTCTTGGCGACCAGCTTGACAGGACTGGGAGCAGGGGCGGCCGCAGCGGGCGCAGGGGCAGGTGCAGGGGCAGCAGTGACAGGAGCAGGGGCTTGCTTGGGAGCGGGAGTCAGTGCAGGGGCTGGCGTCGGCACTGGTGCGCGTGTTTGCACAGGAGCTGGTGCAGGCGCCGCAACTGGTGCCGGTGCTCGTGTTTGTACGGGAGCGGGTGCCGGAGCGGGTGCCGGAGCGGGAGCAGGATCCTGTCTGATGGGATCCTGCTTAATAGGCGAGGTCTTACCACTCGGGGGCTCGACGCTCGAGAACGAGTTCGGATTCGAATAATCACTGTGCGAGTCCCTGCTGGAAGGTCGAGCCGATGTTACCTGCGAACTGTGGTCCGAAATTGGGCTTGGGCCAGTCCTGCAGAGCATAGTCATACCCTCCATGGGATAAGGATCGTGAGGAACAGCCGATACTGCACCGTGCTGGTTAGCATCGTATGCAGTATACATTGCAGGTTGCTGACGGCGGGAGGGGTCCTCAATAGGTCGCCGTAGCTCCAAAGAGGTCCTGGAGTCTGGTGCCTGTCTCGTATCGACACTGGGTCTAGATTGCATCGAAGGTCGAACTTCCCCAGAATAGCGCATTTCTAAAGAAGGCCTGGGTTCGTGTTGCCGCATATTTGTGCTTCTCATATCTGCAGATCTCATGTCCAGGGGCCTCATTTGCTGTTGCATACGATGATCAACACTGTGAGGAGCCTGCTGGGAAGGATGCTGGCGCTGCGGAGAGTATTGCTGTTGAGGTTGGTGCTGCAGTTGGGCAGGATGCTGAGAAGGACGCTGTGGCTGTGAAGAACGCTGCGACTGAGAAGGGTATTGGAGCTGAGAGGGGTGTTGTAGCTGAGAAGGATGCTGGAGTTGAGAAGGATGCTGAAGCTGAGAAGGGTGCTGTAGCTGGGACGGACGCTGTAGCTGGGAGGGGCGCTGAAGTTGCGAGTGGTGTTGCAATTGAGAGGGATGCTGTAGTTGAGAGGAATGTTGCATCTGGGATTGATGTTGTTGACGCTGCTGAGGAGCCGCCTGGATCTGTTGGGGCTGTGTCTTCTGAGGACCGATTTGGAGTATATCGTCAGGAGGTAGCGTGGCCGACTTTTGAACTGGAGCATTAGGTTCACGCTTGGCTGGAGCGTTATCTTTGTGTGCCAGCTCCTTGGCCAACGCAGAGTTCGGGTCATGATGTGACTCGAAGGTTGATGGCTGAGGAGAAGACGATCGGAAAGCAGGGTTGATCATGCGAGGGAACTGGGCTACTGAGTAGTTGTCGTCCTCCGATGTCTCAGACTGGTTGTCTGTCACATCCCCACGGCAAAAGTTGATGTACTTGGGTGCATCTGGAATCTCTTGTCCGGTCCCCTTCTCGGTGATAAAGGTAATGATATCCTTCTCCACATCCATAACTTCCAACGACAGTCGAATCTTTTCACATGACGAATCATCACTAACACATACCGTTGAGGCAATGTTGGCAAATGTCCACAAGCTGCTCTTAGTGAAGTCCAGGCGCTCTTCTTCGAGGTCTTGGAATTTGTCGGCAGCCGATTTCCATTCTCTGTTCCATCGGGCCGTCGTATCCTCGAGTGCTTTGACGGCGTTTTCGTATTCGGTGCTAGAAGCCGCAAGAGTGATCTGTGTCTTTTCTAGTTTGGCTTTGTTGCGGCGTTCTTCTTGGCCCATGACCATGTGGCCCTGAGCAAGGTAGCCTTTGATCTTTAAACACTCTTGCTCGTACTTATCTCGGGTCTATGGTCTTGTCAGTTTGGGTTGATCAGAATAAGCGGGATGGAAAACCTGACCTTGTTGACTTGTTGTGTTTGTTGCATCTTGACCTTCAGGAGCTTTTCGACTGTGTTTTGTATAATCTTCCGGCGTTCCTTCATCCCACCGGCGAAAGCAGCTAGTGGTTCTTCGAGTTCAGACTTCATCTCTGCGCCGATAAGCTGATGTTGTTTGGCCATCTGTTCCACTTCGCCTCGGACGGTATCCAACGATGTCTTCAATGTACCGGATTCTTGGGAACCCAGTGCCTTGCGGCTAAGGTTTAGTAGTTTGCGGGAGTATTCTTCCTCAATCGACGCTCGGGCTGTATTGGATTAGTTATGCTGCTTCAAAGGAACCTTGTGGATGTTGGCATACCGCCATAGAATGCTCTCAATTCATCGCATGTTGTCTTGGCTGCAGTCATGCGACTGAGTAGAGGCGTAACTCCGGCATCTTCTTTACCCCAAAAGTTGTTTGCGACTAGGATTTCATGTATCAGCCAAAGGCGAACAGTGTTCAATTGAGTTCTGCTTACAAGACAGCGCAACGGCTGGGGTCTCAACCATTGAGCCAGGCATAATGCCTAAATGAAAGTCAATCGACTAAATATGTTGATTGGCAATTCGTAACAATGTACTTTAACAAATAGACGGTGATAATAAAGGAACCAGCCTCAGTCGTGCTGTACTCCACACTAATGATGAAGGAAGCGAGACACGAGATAAGTAGCTGATTCAATAGTGTTAAAGAAAGCGGTGATGGACCTAGCTAGATTGTTTTGGTGGCATGTGTTTGTTGGCGGGACGACGGCAGAAGCACTGACCACTTACCTTGTACATCGAACCTGGTTACCTGGCACTTCGACCTGTCCGTCCAAAGCACGTGATGCGGGTGTAGAGTGGAGCTGCTTGACGGATCGGGATTTGCCGTTCTCCGGTACCTTGTCATTTTCAGTTACTGTACCTTGTCCTCCAAACCCAACATCGACCACCACTCTGACTACGGACTGTCTTGACGATATCGATACTTGCATCACCACGCGCCATACATACTCTGCATTTCGCTGGATCATCTTGACGCCGAATCGTTGCAGGCCTCCCCCCGAGATATATAGTTTGCTACGTTTTCGGCGATCTCTTTCCGACGAACACTGAGTTCGACACGTACCTCGATCTCCACCTTCAAGTCAAGTCCAACTCACGAGTCTCTTCCTATCGAAACCGGTTGTACGATCGCACAATATCTAGCTCTACTATCACGATCCTCAGTCGCTGCTTCGTTTGGCTGCTCCCCCATGTAGGAATCTTATACATCGACCCAACCTCCTACAAACTTCCCCGCTCGCAAGCATCGTGAGCCTTCCGGCCTGCCACCACACCGAGAGCAGGCGCTCCATTATCTCATCCCCCTCCGCCGCGAATATACCTCCATGGTCCCACCACCTCGAGCGGGATCATTTTCGCCCAATCCTGCGCAGACACTACAGACGGGTGCGAGCCATTCACCTCACCCATCGCAGGCTGCCATTCTCAGTGCTGGCGCAAGCCCCAGCGCCAGCAGTCCAACGGGCACCAACTCCTTAACCAAAATTGTTGTGGCCCAGGTCTATCTTCTGCTTAGCACTATCAAGGAGGATAAGGACCGCGCAAAGTGGGAATTGCAGGTTGATCAATTGAAGAAGGTGCGGCTACCTTTGTTCCCGTGAAGCTCCACGTTTGCTAAAGACACATTTGCATTATAGCTCATCGATGAACACGGAATGGAAGTCTTTTCAAAGTATTTCACCCGGCTCGTTGCCGGCAATGCGCCGCAAATATTCCCCGGCCTGAACAGGCCCGTGTCCAACCCTGGCAACTACCATATCCTTATGGGCGAGATGCGAAAGATTTCACACGATGTCGACCAAGCAAGTAAAATCGCTGAGTCGATTGAGAGTGGCACCGAAGACATCTTTCGTGACTTTGATCTCTCGACCTTTATGGAGCATTTTAAGCTCGACGCCTTGGAAAAAACATTGTTAGCTTTGGCCTTCAAGCTTGGCTCACGGGCAGATCTAAAGACTAAAGGTAAGCGCATGCACATACCACAAGGTAGCCCATCCATTGTACTTATCCATTTGCAGCCGATGCCATATTATCTACCAACTTTCCCTCTTTCCTCGACATTATATCCCGACCTACTCTTGACGCCCATGCCGACCTTTCCCCCCCTTTTATCGCCATGATCGTCGACCGATTCCTTCAATATCACCCTCCTAGCTTCAATGCGTCTGCTAGACGCGATCTAGAGACTTCTGTCACGAAGCGATGGCTCGGTCAGACCCCAGAGCACACGCCGCCGTCAGAGATACTTGCCGCCCTCGATCTGAGCAGGGTACTTGCCGATCGACCCTCCAATGGGCTGGTCAAGTATATTCAAAAGACAGGCATCGAGCTTACTAGGGATGAGGAAACTTGTGTTTCTTACTTACAGAACCGGCCCAGTAGCTTGCAGTTAGGTCCCGAACAGATCTCGGCCGCCATGACCTTCACAGCCATCAGTCAAACCTCTCAACAAGATCCGAGCATCTTGGTTGGCGCCTTGAGACGAGTTCTTCCGAAGACATTTGACTGGATGGAGGTAATTGTCTTGTTTGACCAGCCTTCGGCCCGTGTTTCTTCTCAGCAATTCTTGCGTCTTTACAAAGCCTTCCTGCCCATCGCAGAGGACTCCAAGTCTGGTTTCGACATTCAGAGGTTGTGGGGCGGTGTCTGGAGAAACCCAGAGGCTCAGCTCTCTTTTGTTAGTGCCTATGCCTCCTTGGTTCCGGAACAGCTGGATGCGACAACAATCCCTGGGCTTCAACGCAGTATTACCATTGACGATTACGCCAATTCTCCTCCTAACGTACAAGAGCGAGCGGCGGTTGCTGTCAAGCACCCGCTCGTTTCTGTTGCCGCGCTCTCCTCGATCTTCAACGTTGCGCTTAGTTCTGTCATGGCCTCCACTAGTATTGAGGCCAAGAGGCTTTTCCAGGAAGTGGTTGTTCCTAATCTGGATATTTTCCTGGTCTCTGCCTTCGAGGTTCCTCGGCAACACTGGGCTCCGATGGCTATGGAAACCCTCGGCTCTCTGTTTGAGAACTTCCTCTACAAACGCTCGCCCGAATACGACTTTGTTCTCGACAGCCTCTGGAGAAAGGATAAGGATTGGGTCATCCAACGCTTGATTGATGCTCACGCTATCAAGCCAGTGGATCTTCCGCTCGTTTTTGAACACGCAGTGAAGCATAACTGGCTAGACTCGTTGGTATACCTGCCCAACGGTTTCGGTATTGATTTAGCTGCTCTGGCGCACGCTGAAGGATATCTGGACCTATCCAAGTGGGCACGCAACAATGCTGAACGAAGCACTGAAATTTCCCGCACTCTTTTGCAGTTCCTAATGATCAAAGCGAATCTGGAAAGCCAATATCAACGAGGTGGTGCTGACGGACAACCTGCTATTAAGAATTCTACAACCCTTCAAGTCCGCACCGTATCAGCGTTACTCCGAATCCTCGAAGACTTTTTACCAAGCCCTCCGATTCCCGAGCTAATCGTCGTTCAGCGGCATTGTATCATTGCGTACCCACGGTTGATCAACTACGGCGAAGGCTATGACGACCTCATTGACGCTAACGGCAGGGATGGAAACGCCCTGTCGCCGATTGCCAACGGCAAAATGGAAGAGCACTACAAGAAGATGTACAGTGAAGAAGTCCAAGTCCGAAATATCGTCGATGTCCTCAGCCAGTACAAGCATTCCAGGGACCCTCTCGATCAAGACGTGTTTGCTTGCATGATCCACGGGCTCTTCGATGAGTATAGTCATTATGGGGATTATCCATTGGAGGCCCTCGCTACTACCGCGGTCCTCTTTGGCGGAATCATCTCGCATAAGCTTGTCTCTAATCTACCTCTTCAAATTGGATTAGGCATGATTTTAGAAGCCGTCCGAGATCACTCTCAGGAGGATCCCATGTACAAATTCGGTCTTCAGGCACTGATGCAGCTGTTCGTTCGATTCCGAGAGTGGCCTAGCTTTTGCAGACAACTTTGTCAAATTCCAGGACTCCATAACACCGAGGCTTTCAGAAAGGCAGAGGAGGTCGTTCGTGAACACGAGGAGGAGCTGTCGCGTGGACGCAACGGTGCTGGAACACCTCATGGGCTGGGATACCAGAGCGAAGCATTCCCGAATGGAAACGTCGAAGAGCTTGCGAGTGCTGACCGTCAAGCGCCTGCATTTGCCTCTCTTAATGTTGACCCACCACCTCCCGACGTTGAATTCGAAGATCCAGATGAAGGCGCCCAGGACAAGGTACAATTTGTTCTTAACAACATTACTGAGGGGACGATTCGGGAGATGTGTCAGGAACTCCGAGAGACTATGGAACGTCGGCACCAGCAATGGTTCGCCAGCCACCTGGTCGAGGAACGCGCAAAAATGCAGCCAAACTACCATCATGTGTACCTTGAACTGGTAAGGTTGCTCGAGGACAGGGCTCTTTGGAGCGAGGTTCTGCGAGAGACTTACGTCAGCGTATGTCGCATGTTGAACTCTGAAGCAACGATGCAGAACTCAACAGAGAGGACTCATCTCAAAAACCTCGGAGGCTGGTTAGGTCTCTTGACACTGGCGCGAGATCGCCCCATCAAGCACAAGAACATCGCGTTCAAGCAGCTTTTGATCGAGGCGCACGACACTAAACGGCTCATTGTTGTCATACCTTTCGTATGTAAAGTACTGACACAAGGCGCCACGTCAGCAGTTTTCAGGCCTCCAAATCCCTGGCTTATGGATATCATCCATTTGCTGATCGAACTTTATCACAATGCTGAATTAAAGCTCAACCTTAAATTCGAAATTGAGGTTTTGTGTAAGGGCCTAAACCTGGATCATAAGAGCATTGAACCTTCTGGCGAAATTCTGAACCGACCCGTTGTCGTTGAAGAGCCAGCGGACGTCTTGCCTACTGAACAACTCGATGCCTTCGAGAACCTGTCGCTGAATGGCATTGGTTCCACTGTCGGTGCTGGGCTCTCGCCTCAAACCCTTGCACCAACCATCCCAGACCTTGGTCCATTAATTAATATCCCCCCTACTAATGAGATGGTTGTCAGCACCACTCGGCTTCACGAGATTGTGCGTACGGCGCTCAGTCGTGCATTGCAGGACATAATCCAGCCTGTTGTTGACCGGTCAGTTACTATTGCCGCGATTTCAACTCAGCAGATGATTCATAAGGACTTTGCCATTGAGCCTGATGAGAACCGAGTACGAACCTCGGCTGTAAGCATGGTGAAGGCCACGGCTGGTAGCCTTGCTCTTGTTACTTCCAAGGAGCCTCTTCGTGCCAACTTCACTAATTACATGCGAAACCTCTCGAACGACCTTCCTCAGGGGCTTCCCGAGGGCACGATCATCATGTGCGTCAACTCCAACTTGGACCTGGCTTGCAATATTATCGAGAAACAGGCCGAAGAGAGAGCTGTCCCTGAGATTGAGGAGATGATCGAATCCGAACTTGAGGCTCGTCGAAGACACCGCATCCAGAGGCCCAATGATCCTTATTTCGACTCCAGCCTAAGCCGGTGGGCCATGGCCATTCCCCACCCCTACAAGCTTTCGCCAAACATTAATGGCTTAAACCATGAGCAAATGGCTATATACGAAGACTTTGCTCGGCAACCACGCAATGCTACTCTCCCCACGCCCTCTCATGGCCAGTCAGCCTCCGACGCCACCAGGTCAATGGCAAACGAGGTGTTGCAGGAGCCATTCACCACTGTCCCCAACATCCCAACTCCTGCAGAGACTCCTTCGATTCAGCAGCACTTGGGCGCACAAATGCAACCCTATGCGCCCGTTCATAGTGGCGCTAACACCATGACCAACGGAAGGTCGCCTGGGTTCCAGATGAATGTTCAGAGCTTGGCCGAGCGAGTGAACAAGTTGCTGCAAGAACTCGTCAGGGTGGCTAGCGAGTCACCCGAGGAGCATTTCCAGGGCTTGCCACGACCTCATTCTCTTCTAGATGTCGTCGATGCGCTAGTACAGCACATCATCAAGACATCGCAGAACTCGGAGGAATTTGCTATCTACGCTGCGGAACAGATCACTGGACTCATCTTCTCGCAGGTGGATGACAATCTGACTCTCGAGAGCTTGGTCCATGTGTTGGAAACATTGAGAAAGATCTCTGGTCCTGCTCTCAACAGCCGTATCCGGACTCTGTTTAGCCAACAGGCCGGTTCCACGTTTTTGAACTTGCCTTTACTTGCAGCTTTGGTCCGAACAGATCTGTTGGAGTGGAGAAGCATCGATCTAGCCATGTCCAAAGCACTACAGAATCGTAAAGAGGGTTCTCTCGACTTCTTAGAGCACATGCTCGATCTTACTCTTCTCGATGCTCGCCCGATCGCTCTGTACGCCGACTTTGCTTCTACCTTGGAGGCAGCTTGGGCTTGGATTTTGGAGGAACCTGAGTCCTCTGCTGGTCAACGAATCAAGTCGAAGCTGATCAACTCGGGCCTCACGCGTCCGACACCAGTCGATAACCAAGTTCTCTTCAAACACGACCAGATAGAGTATGTGTTTGACGAATGGATTCGACTCTGCCATAACCACAATGCATCCGACAAGATTATTGCGGCATTCGTGCAGCAACTGCAAAATAACCAGGTTCTGCAAACTCGTGATGACTTTTTTGTCTTCATCCGTGTCGCACTTGATCTCTCCGCCGACCGGTTTGAATACATTGTCCGCACTGGATCTCTTGGAGATGCCTACGTGATGGTGGATGCACTTTCCAAGCTCATCGGAACTTTTATTGGTATGGGTTTTGAGCCAACATCCACCCGCCCAGCATTCATCGACTCAGTTCTGTCGCTCATTGAGCTTATTCTTACCAACCACCATGTCAAGCGCGGAGAGGAGTTGAACCAAAGAGTTTTCTTCCGCCTCCTGTCTATGCTTTTCCATGAGATTCAGACCATCTCTGAGGCCTTGTCTGAAGACGAACGCCGTGAGGTTCTAATCAAGATGGCAGTTCGACTGAACAAGATCGGGCCTGCTTTTGCTCCTGGCTTTATCTACGGCTGGCTCTCTCTCGTCCAGCACCGTGCTTTTATGCCTTCCATTTTACAGCTGCCCGATGGAGCTGGCTGGACACCCTTCGTCACACTTGTTTGCCAGTTGCTCGACACTCTGGGTGACCAGCTCAAGGTATTCGAGGTTTCAAATATTGCAAAGGACATCTACCGGGCTACGTTCAAGCTGCTCATCATCCTGCACCATGACTTCCCCGAGTTTGTTGCGGCCAACCACATCAGGCTCTGCGCCAGCATCCCGCCTCATTGTACCCAGCTCATCAACGCTGTCTTGGCTGCTACTCCTCATCAGATCCCCAGATTTAATGATTCCAACGCCAAAGACCAGACCGACGAGACACATGTTCATCCCAGCCTCCTTCATGAAGCTACTTCCGTGCTCCAGGATCGGGGACTCCTGAACGCCATTGACCAAGCGCTTCAAAGTGGCCCGACAGAAGACATTGTTGCTAATATCACACATGCCATGGCACAGGACACTCGCAAGACGACGACCTATGGTCATGTTCCTGTTGATGCTAACATGGCAGTCATCGACGCTGTTAATATCTACACTGGACAACGTGCGGCAGAAAAGGCAGCGCAAGCGGGCACTACAGTGTCTGTGACCGGTAATGAACACGAAGTGACCCTCCTTTCCATGATCCTCCATGAGCTCTCTGCAGAGGTTAGATATTATCTCCTCGTCAGTGTGGTCAACCAACTTCGATTTCCCAACGCACACACCACTTTCTTCCGACAGGCGCTTCTGTACTTTTTTGGCAAGGATCTTGATGATCCTGAGGAGAACGAGATTCGCCAGGAGATCACCCGAGTGCTGCTTGAGCGGCTGGTTAGTTTCTGGCCTCAGCCATGGGGTCTCCTCTACACTGTCGTGGAACTTATGAAGAATGAAAAGTACATGTTCTTCGACCTCCCCTTTATCAAGGCAACTCCTGACGTAAGTCGCCCAAGCCGTATGCCCCCATGTTGTATTGAAACTAACATGTATTATCAGGTTGCCGAGAAATTCTCACGAGTACTTACACAAGCTTAAGCTGGAGGCCATGTTCTCAGACTGGAACAATTGGGGCACCGAGACACAAGGAGGAAATTATAGGAGAATCATAATATGCTATCAATAGGGGTTTTTGGTTTGGGTGGCGGTACATTACGATGAATTGTGAGATGAACGGGGCGTTGGGTCCAAAAAAGAATTCAGAATTATAGAGGAGCGAAATGTTATGAGGTGCTGAGCCATCTTGTCCGGGGGGGCAAGAGTGTCTTTGCCCAAGAGCAACTCGCAGTTAATACTGTATTACTGTACGATAGTATTTACGATGTGTCAAAAGACAATAAATATCATGCGCATGATTGATCTTGGATCTGGCACATCTCTTCGTCTTGTTCATATGCGATATCCGAGTTGTTCCCAAGTATCTCAGTGCATTGATCTAGACGCTGACATAGCCGCGCATCACTGGTGTAGCTGTCCCCGAGAGCTTGACTGTAGCGACCTCGGGCCCTTTCACGCCAACATCGACTACGATGTTACTCTCCCTGCCCATCTCAACACCCTGGTCGATTTCGTATCGGAATTCGTGATCACCAGTGCTAGTTTGCTGAAGCGAAAGATAGCTTGAAAGCGCGCTTGCAGCGCTACCTGTTGCTGGGTCCTCTATGGCACCTTCCATCATCCTCGACCGAATAGAATATATTGTCACACCATCTTCCTCACGTCGTTTGTTGACCACATAGTAGTATTTGCAGACGAGGCCATTTTTCCAACCCTCGTCAAGAACGTCATCCGCAGACAGGGATACACCGCTTATTCGAACCCTTCCGAGATGATCAAGATCCGGAAGCTCGATGAGCGCAAACGTCATACCATTAACGATACTGAACAGGGGTGCACGAAGTTCACGATCGCGTATCTCAGGGTCTGGAGATATTTGGCCAGGCGCTGGTGCTGATAGATCGGCCAGAGTCTTACGATGGCAGCGAACGTTGTGCGGAATAGCAGCTTGGATGTACCCAGGACGGGTCTGGGTGAGGGTAATTGGGCCTGCTTTTGTTATGATCGTATCAACGCCCTTGGGGATGAGCGTGACGGCGGCACCTATAGTGGGATGTCCGGCAAAAGGG
The DNA here is from genome assembly GCA_019054645.1 of Fusarium sporotrichioides. NCBI lineage: Eukaryota > Fungi > Ascomycota > Sordariomycetes > Hypocreales > Nectriaceae > Fusarium > Fusarium sporotrichioides. Next base: position 7,420,520 of record JAHKNS010000002.1, read on the forward strand.
ACTTCGGCGTCGATTGTGAATATGTCGATCACTCGGCGAGTGACATCACTGTCGGCATCAGGGCTAGCCTCGTGGATAAACACCGTCTCAGAGAGGTTGAATTCGCGAGCAATGGTTTGCTTCTGCTCTTGCGTGGGCTTGGGACTACTGCTATCTGCGGGTATCGTAACGACAGCGAGGGGATTGCCCCGGTAGCGAGTCTTTGTGAAGACATCAAGTGTAACAAAGGGAAGCTCCATGGTTAAGCTTTGGTGGCTTCAGCTGGAGGGGACGTTAGCTTCTATGGGACACCAGCAGTAGCAGTAATAGCTGCAGCACGAGAGAGATCTGATAGAGATAGGTTGGAGATTGACTGCGGGAACCAACATTGGTCGATTTGAGCTTGACACGAGCTTTGGCCTGATAAATCTCGATAGCAGCAAGTTGATTGAGGTTATGACGAAGGAGGGGAAGAAGTGTGGTGGGGTAGCGTCACTTTAGCAAGATGAAAAAGTAAAAACTGAGTCAGGACAAAAGGTTCAGGTGCTAAGCTATAGGGTAAGCTCTTGCCCTTCTACAGTATCTCGTAAAAACAAGTGAATGCAACCAATCGTGCTTAAATTGCTCAAATGAAAACATTTCTCCGGCATTACAAAGTAGAAGTCTATATTGATAGATTCGGAGATTGTTCAGGTTGAAAACAGGGTTTATAAATGAGACCACCAGAAAGAAGGGGCCTCTCCGTTGAAAGAGAGTTATTGTGTTCGGTATGTCCTTTTACACTTAGGTAAGGCACAAAGTCTAGCGGAGCGGAGCAAGAACGGCATTGTAACGAATTGGCCAATCAAATAACAAGGATCATTTAGTGTTGATCATGGCCTGTCTCATCTGACGAAAACGGCTTGGGTGGCCTCAGGCAAGCAGGAGGTCGGTTCCATGTCTGCAAGGCGCCAAGACATGAATAGTTTGACGAACGACGGGGACTTGCAAGGAAAAGAAAGACATCTCGTAGGTTGGTTTTCGAGGGATCTGCAGGCTAGTCGCTAACAGTGACTTCATGGCGGATAAGACACGAACAGGGCAAACCAAGGACATTGAAAAGACACACAGCGGCTACAACTCGTGGTGACTTCAGATGTCCCGCAGTTCAACACATCCTCAGGCCTCGAGAGCAAAAAGTCGGCATTTCCAACATTGCTACCGTAAATGGAAACTCATCAGACGATGGCCTGGGCAAGGGGCCATGGATTGAACCCAGTCTGGGTGGGGGCTTTGCAGAGCAAAGCTTGAGCAAGGTCTAGGCGAAAGTGGAGGGCACCCATGCTAGTGACAGACGCTTGTTGCAGCTGGCGCGGCAAGGGGCAGGGCTAAAGATGCACCAGTGGATGTCCACCTCGTGGCATGCGTCTCTTTGGATGGAGTGACATCCATTCACTAAGTTATCAGTGGACTGTAGGGTAAACATAAATATGGTGATTTTGTTGATCAGGAGGCGAACTCATTCCACCTCCGAAGATGACGCAGCAACTGCAGGATGGTGGCTGGGTTGGGTCCAGGCGCTGCTTTGTGTGTGCGGTGGGTAAGAGAGTCGTGTAAGAGAATTGGATGAAATCGATCTAAGCAGATCTGGACCAGGGGGGTAACAATCAATGGCTGGCTTGAAAGGCATTGCGTGAGGTGGTCAAAGTTTTGATGTGCAAGGGCAGCTTATCGCGATTTTGCGTCGGTAATCAATGCCCAACGGCCAATCCAACATGGGATTCCAGCAGAGGCCAAACAAGACTCAACATGACGCCTGAGCTGGTTATTGAATCAATTGCCGCGTACCCCCAAATCTGTCGCTCACTTACACTGAGGCAAGTGGAGGGCCGATCTGAGCTCCGCGGCTATAGTAATAATATCAAGTCATATGAGTGTAGGAAACCTCGGCCGGAGAAAGCGCACTGAAACCCACTCCCATGTCCAATACTGACTGACGCCAGTCATGACAGAGGGAAAGGCGCTGAAAGACCAATGGTGTCATTTGCCATTGGCTGTTGAGGCTAATGTATGTAAGAGTGTAATGTCAAGCGAGACGAGGCACTTACACACATATCTTTTGAGACATGACATGGGGCTGGGGCATAGCCTTGCGCCTCGGTCTCGGCCTCGATCTCGACATGGGCCTCAGGCACAAAGAATCTCTGCATTGCAATAATAAGGGATTGATTTGATTTGATTGCCATAGGTGACGGTTAAATGGAGTCAAACAAGGGGTCCAAGAGGGCCATGCTGGTGCTGTCGGGATTCTTTTTGATGATTTGGCCCACTGCTCATCTCCATCTACTTCGAGATGAAGTGGATACTTGCGTATTCGACAGCATTAGAAACTGAAATGCATCGGGACCGGCTTTCTCATTTGGCTTGGCACTCATATTGAACTGAATATAGACGCTCATGCATTAACAGTGTCTCGTCCTGTACAGCATAAGCGTGTCAAGAGAATGCGGTGTAAGAAAGATGGTCGCACGGAGCAAACAGATGCATCTGCAGATGCAGCAGTTGCAGGTGTAGTTGCAGATGCGGTGTGACCTGTAATAAAAGAGAACCCAATTTGGGCTGTCCAGGGTTCAGTGTCTGTATTGTTTGTTATCCGTTGTACAGAGTTCAGACAGCATTATTGACACGCAGTTGACAGGGACGCCAGGTAATGCCTGTCTGATCTGCTGTGCTGTTCTGTGTTTTGCTCTCTCTGCTACCTGAGCTCTGATCACATTACCTACAGTATCCACGGCCATTCTCGGGCGTTCCCCAAAAAAAGATTTCAGGGTCCTCCGAGCACACGCTAACTACGTATGTACCTAGTAGAAGTGACCCGAAGTGGCCCGGGTTCCGGAGGTACTTTGCCTTTTCAAAACCGTACTATTAGAGAGACGGACGCGGATGAGGCGGAAAAAAGACAGAGTCGGGCATGAGGCGAGGCTATTTCCTGGTAGTGAAGAGGCTGCAAGTCCGAGCGAGGTATATACACACACAGTCAATCTCACAGATCTAAGCCCGAAACAGAAAAGAAATAGAAGACGTTGGCGAGTCAAGATGGCTAAACTCTTCAAAGTAAGTGCAATGATTAAGGTCATCTCATGCTCGTAAGTACTACTGTATGTACCTGGTTGCGTAAGTTCCATTGCCTCTCTGCCCGGGCCGTCTTGCCATCATAGATATTACTTGGGTACTGACACATTTGATTTGATTGATTCATTTATATTTTGAGTTGGTGTGTGAACGTGAAAAGGTTACTTTGGCTGCCTGGTTAAGAGTAAGCGCCCTCCTTCGCTGGCTGGCAGCCATCATGCAACCATGGCTACTTCTGCCTGCCTTTCACTTCGCAGCAGCAGAGGGGAAAACTGCTGTCAGTGTCGGTCGGTTTTTTTTTTCCTTCGCAATTTTGGTCTTGGTCTTGCGGCTGGATACTTGAATTACAAGGATGCTCTTAGGTATCCACAACCATGACCCCACCATGCGTTAGCGTGCCCCGCTCTCGGCAGCCATGCACGCCAGTCTCAACCAATCCAGTTTGGTTGAAACGAAAAAAAAAAAAAAAAAGTTCGAGCTCTCGTGCTCTCGTTGCTCTTGCTCTGCTTCCCTCGCTCCAACATGTGGCAGTCAGTATACAGAGTTCACTCTTTCCCGTCATCGAGGGGACCATCGCTTCTCCTCTTGTAAGTCAAAGTGTGCCTCCAGTGCTGCAATGGAGACAAGTTCATTCTCTCCGGACCTATCAGCTTACAAGAATTGATTCATTGCAAGTCCCTTCTTAGCTAGCTTCCCCGTTTGTGCCTTCCCCAGCACCGCTACTGTACAAGTCTCATCGCCCACTCTTTGCCCCCCATCTCATCCCCTTCTACTGGAGTACTCTCCTCACGGTTGCCATTGTTGCGCGCTCCCTTGCTCTTGCCTGTTTTCCATCTTCTGCTTTGGCTCCTACTCTTGCTCTTGTGTCGTCAACATCCCGTAGACCGCCTCCACTCTCGGCTTCAATCCCTCCATCAATAACAAACACTCCCACCCCCCTTCGATCACCATTCCCTTGACATCTCTCCTCCTTCATTCTTCCATCTTTATCCATACCCAATAATCTACATCACCGTTGTCCTCGCTAGATTCATATGTAGACCCTTGGCGATCACTCTGATCCCTTTCAACCCTGAGTTTACAACTGCTAGCAACGTCCCGGTGACCATATTTTTCCAAAGTCGACAGTCCATCCGTCCATCATCTGTATAGATAGACTCGACTTCTTCTCTTCCAAACTTAATCTCCATCTTGTTTCAACACAAATCACTCGCCATGCCTTACAATACGCGCCGCAAGTCGCTATCTTTACCCAGTCTCGGCATACATGTCCCAATGACACAAGCTGCTCGCGCTGCTGCCGCTGCCTCCAAGAGCGCCTCAAGATCGTCTTCGTCGTCCTTATCCAGTGCTGCCTCATCCGCCTTGTCATCACCCTCATCAGGTTCTGAGGCCCCCGAGGCGCATCCCAGCAAACGACAGAAGCGATCCCATACCGACGATAATGCTATTGAGCAGACACCACCTCCTTCACCAACACTAGACTCGGGCCTCGATCTAGACACAGTGAAGTCCAAGATTGACTTTGAGGCGATCCGTGACGATATCGTTGAAGCCGTCATTCTTCAATTGCAGACTACTGGAAACCGTCCTCACCTGGTCAAGGAGTTGGCTACCGTTTTGGCCCAACGTCTTACCTCTGTACAACAGTAAGTTTTGAGACACCTACCATTCCCCTCGACCCCTCCGCTTCCCGTGCGCTAACATTCCGATCCCAGCTCTGCCAACCCTTGCGCCATCATCTCTTCTCGGCTGGCTTCATATGCTAAGCGATCATGCTGGACTGCCCAAAAACCCTGCCCTCTCGCCAAAGAACTCGAGAATGTTCACCCTCGGAGGACTTACTACTTTCTTACCACCTGCCCTCGTCAACCCATCCCTGAACCTAGCTCCGCTGTGCCTTCTCTTTCCGCTCTCGACACGCCTTCCGTGTCGTTGACGGACGACTCTGGCTCTGACGATGTTGAAGCTCGCAGACGCGAACTCAGTCCCTCGCCTGAGGTTGACCTCTCGGATCATGGATTCGAGGAAGGCGACGATGAAGTCATGATGCCTGCTACTCCCATTGGCTCTCTTCCTTCTCATCATCGTTTCGTGCCAAACCGTCGCAACAGCCGTCACAACTCACCGCCTCTGGAAAAAGACGAGCGGGAGTTTACTCAAACGGCTGATTTCTTGCAGAAACGCAAGTTTGCCGAAGACACCCCTGCTGCTGAGACCGCCGATCGCACCACTCACACCTCCGAGTATGGATACCGCGACGACTTTTGGTTTGGCGACCACCGTATCTTCACTTCAAGCGCCTTGCTTACCAGCCCCGCGGTAAAGCCTAGCTCCATGTCAAACATGACATCAGGTCCCCGAAAAGAAGATGACGGCGAGACCTGGTTGAAGTTCAACAAGCTTATGGAATGGGACCAAGGCGCCGAGAGTATTGAAATTGACGAGCTTGATGGTTTGCTTGACGACTGCTGAGCGATTATGACTTCTCTCTGGCAGCTGCAAGAGATTGGGGATGAACGAGATGATAATTCCGCCATGTCTGCGACGACGGATATACGACACACTTACATATTAATGCATGAGGAAGGCGCTTGTTGAAGTATTTGTACATTTAGAACAGTCTGGTGTTTTGGATTGATTGGGTTTGGAGTACCAGGAAAAGGGATCATAGCATCCCCATGGTTTTGATTTATTCGGCGCCTAAAAGGATGCGCATATTCGGGATCTAAAAATGCAATGCCGCTCATACTGCTTTCGAATCTTGAATATTGTACATAATCTATATTCTACAAACCCTTCTCATTCTTCATATTAATCGTTTATCCGAGTGTATTTGTGACGTGTTAGGAAGTCTTGTCATTCATGCGCAATTCGATCCAGACCAAGGTGCCCATTTGCAGAATGTTGGGTCGCTCCACCTTGACGATTTCAAGACCTGGTGTTTTGCTTGCTGCCTCTTCGACGAGACCTTCGATATCGCGATTCCACCAGCAGCCATACTTCTCAAAGTGTTTGCCAGCATTTTGGTCAAGGAGGCCGTTGACAATGCCATAGTAGCCCTTGCCATGCTCGAGGAGAATTATACGACCCGACCCTGGCTTGACAACCTTGGCCAAGTTATTGACGACAGCGACAGGGTCAGACACGGAGCATAGGCCAAAGGTCTGGATAACTGTATCGTATTTCGTGGTCGCAGGGGTCGCGGGCCCGGGGATCGGATGATGTGCGTCGGAATGAATTAGTCGGAGTTGATTGTCGAGGTACGATAATTGTCCTCCGGTATGGTCGGCCATAGTAGATGCGCGGACAATGGGGGCAGACATTTCCATGGGCGGGACGGTCTTGACCAGGCGTTTTCGAGCTACATCAAGCATATCGACCGAAATATCGAGACCGGTGAACGACAAGACACCCCGGGGGATCTTGCTGCCGACTTTGCTAAGTTTCCCCTCCACGCGCTTGTTCAATGGCTCCCAGTTGAAGTATTCCAGGTTGCGACCTGTGCCCATTGCCAACTCCAGCACATGCCCGTCCGCGTGCTCTGCTAAGCGCTTTCGTAGCTTGGTGATGCCCATCCACCACTCGGGAAGAGTAAGCTCCTTGTCGAACTGTTCCGCGTTATCACCATCGAGGGCTGGTGGTCGACCGGTAGGGGTGGCGTGTTCGCATGCGCCGCTGCAGGGCGTCGCCTTGAAGGACGCAGCGGCAGTTCCGAATATGTAGAATCCGAGAGCGCCGGCGAGAAGAGCTGCTCCGGTTAGGGGAAGCCATGTCGCACGCCATAGATCGAGGAGGGTTTCGGCTTGCTGGGGAGATGTCGATGATGCGGAAGGCGACGACGAAGATGAGGCAGAGGAAGTTTTCGGGAGATGTTCAGGTCGAGGTTTGCTGGGTGTGGTGTATTAGTATACTCGCTTTTTTGGTATCGTATGCGGACAAGGAGATGTACGGTTTGTAGGTTTTCGAGATCTTTGGTGGGGGTCGAGATGTCGGCGTTTTGATGTTGGGGCGGGGAGTTCGAGGTGCAGAGCTCGCGAAACGGCATTGTGTGCGGAAGGCTCTCGTAGCGAGGCCTCGAGCTGGAGCAATCATGCTGGCGGTCTTTCCATGGAGTTTGTGGCGGCAATTGAGGTACAAGGCAAGGAAATTGAAGCTGTCTTGATGATGAGGTTTTACATGTGGAAGTGAATGGATGAAAATACGATTAGACAGGGTTTCGTGGAGCGGGTCGGTTCCATTCGACAGGTGGGTCCGATCTCTGGGGGCGTATTCATCATATCGCGGAGCGTTAACGGCTACCTACCTATTGATAACTTTGTAACTTACAACAGTACATTTGTTTGTTGTAAATCTCTTGAATCTGGAACTGAAAAGACCTAAAGTGAGCTAAACAAAACCACAAGTCTCTTTTTCCGAGTAACACAAAGAACATATGGCGACACAAAATGACCTCCAAGAGCTCATACGCCTACTCACGGCGCGTAAAGTGTCCATGATGGCAGCCATGGGCCAAGTAAAGGCCCTGCAATCAAAGGACCTCCGAAGGTAACATCCCTTCGAATACTCCTCTCATGCTATCATACTAACAGTATACTCCAGTATCGCTCAAATCGCCAATGCCCCTTTGGCTACAGTCGAGGAAGCCCTCGGCGGCGATGCCAAGACAGCAAAGAGCCTTCACACAGCGTGCAAGAATCACGAGAAGAAGAGCGGTACTAAGCGCGCAGCTGAAGATGGCGCCACTAATGCAGCGGAAGCGAAGAAACCAAAACTCGAGGCCCATCGACGAGATCTGGACTACAGTGCTATGTCCGGGGACGATATTGAAGCAGCTCTAGAATTACCCTTGGAAGAGGACGAGGACATCATCCGAAACACTACTGTTGTTACTAATAGGGCGCCTTTACTCTTGGCTTTTGCTGTTGAACTATTACGATTTACTATGCCGGAACAGCCTCCAAGCAGTCGGTTGAGCCTCGCCCAGGCCGTCGTGAGCGCCAACTCACGAACCAAAGCTATAAGTATAGGCGTCGAGAAAGCTCCTCCTGGCAGGCAAGAAAAAGCTCCAGAGGGACAACCAAAGATTTCGATTATGAACCGTCCCGTTCCAGTTCTCAAACGAGGCGGGTATACCTGGTCAGCCTCTTCTCAAGTTACATCGTCCAACGCTTCATCAGCAACCCTCCAAAACAGTCAACCGAACCCAAAAGGCTGGACTGCAAGTCGAAAGCTGTCTTCGAGAGGGTCTGTATTCATAGCCCATGCTATACCTATAACTTCACCTTCTACACGTGGTGCAGTTCTAAAGTCTCTCATGGCTGAGAAGCCAGAACTGGAGACTGCAACGCACAACGCCTGGGCTATTCGAACCAGCTTCGGAAACTCGCCCCTCAAACAGGAGGCCTCTTTTGACGATGGAGAGTCGGGATGTGGAAACTTCTTGCTTCAACAGCTGCGCGATCTGGATATTAGCAACACGCTCGTCGTGCTTACAAGATGGTACGGCGGTATCATGCTTGGCCCCGATCGCTGGCGCCTGATGAGAGAGTGCCTTGACGACGCTCTATCATCTCAAAAGCGCACATACAGCCTCAACGGGGAGCCTGTCTGGGCCCTCGACCCAGAAGACAAGAACCCCTCAACATCAACAGTTGGCATGCCGATCCATCGACCAGAAGGCGCACGGAACTATATTCTACGAGCCTTTGCACCAGCTGAGGATAGCGGAAAGAAGACGGTCACAGCTGCCAATGAAGAGAAGCACGAGAACCTCGGGCGTGTTCTTGGTGCGTTGCGATTACTGTTTGCGAGCTGGGCTGGTACTCTGGGCCGTGATGAGCTGGACAAGCGAGCGTGGACTTGGTATATTAACCTTCGGCCTGATGTTGATGCTGGGCCTGCGGGATGGGGAGCGAAGGGAACGTTGAATCTGGCAAAGATATTGGATTTGAGGAGGAAGGAAGGTACATGATATGCGTACCTCAGCAGGTTCCATGAGCTCTGACTGAGAACAACAAAGCCGTATACACCTGCCATGCTTTTGCAATGGAACTTGGATCAACGATCCAGCCCTGAGCGACGCCACGATTCAAGATTGTGAAAGCCAACGAGTGTTGTAGTGCATGAGAAACGGGCAGGCGATATAACTTTTGGATTGCTCTAGAGATACGACAAACTTCACGTATAGATGACATATCGGATATGGCTACTTGTGTAGGCAAAGTTTTAAGATCTATTATCTGGATGTAGCAGACAGAGCAATGGTTAAAAAACTATAGAATTATTCGTTCACGCCGAGTTCAAGTCATTCGAGTCTTGTTTTGATTTGTCCAATACTCTTACGATTGCCCTAAATGGGAGACTGGGTGTTATGTAGCAGGTTGCCCGTTTGTCCCTTGGATGTATACCACCACCTATGGCCCACATCTTAAAGAGCACCGGGTTCGGCCAACAAGGTGGGTGATACGCCTTCATATCAGAAGTTGCTGCCCAGTGACCATCGTATCGGCATGTGCTAGGTCCAGCCTGTCTATTGTTCCACGTCAAAAGTGCCCAATGGTTTATGCTTGAGCCCCCATCGTACTGATATCAGAGGGTCATATACACATACTTGGAAAATTTTAAGGCTTTTACAGTTCATGTTTAAGCATAAACTTCCCCGAGTTTATCGAACAACCGTTGCGGCTGCATGTCTTTGCCCAAGCAACACATGTAGAAAACGCCAACTTGTAAACTCTCGGCAGACCAACCTCTCTGGTTAATATTCCTGTCACCAGACAAAGACATTTTGATATCTATTTCATCACTATAAGATCATTGAACTACTTTGTCGACAGATACAATCGGAAGCATGCTTTTGCTTCCCAGAAACTATGTCTATAAGTTCCAAACTGAAACTTAATCCTCATCAATTCGCTATAGGCGCAGTGGCAGAGTGGTCTAATGCGATAGACTAGAAATCTATTCTCTTCGGAGGCGTCTGTTCGAATCAGGCCTGCGTCGAATTGATCTTTTTGCAGTGCCGATGCCTTGCTTGTTCCAGATCAGTTAGCATCGGTTACCTCGTCTTCTTTTTTAGTTATGCCATCGATGAATGGACGTTGGTTGGTTCATTGTTTTACATCGATGGACGTCACAACGTTGCTGGGTGGATAAATGCATGTTTGAACCATATTGACTTTGAACGAGGCAGACCAACATGAGTCAACCAGGCTGCTTCATACAACAAATATCACGATGACATTGTGGAATTCCGGATGAAAGGCCATGTTTCTCTCGAAAACAAGGAATGGTATAAGTAAACCTAGTTTACGATCATTCTTTGAATTGTACCGAGACAAAGAAACGCGACTAAGACACGTACAGTAGTGCAGTAAGGTTGGAACGACTCACCGTCTCCCCGAGACCTAAAGAAGAAAGATGCCCGTAGGTTTAATTGAGCTTTGGATTAGTCTCGCCAATCGCTGGATAGAAGTCCAGTGTAAGCAGGAATAGAGGCGCTGTTGAATGAAATGACGGAGCTCACTACTAACCTGTTAGGTACCTCTGACACATCCATGCGATCGCTGTAAGGCTTCTGAAGATTTACTAGTGTCAGTGATGTATTACAGTAGAACCACACCAACAACCTACTAAGGTAAGTAACCAAGCAAACATGATCTACCTACAGGCAGGTATGCAGCTTGCCTATCTCGTCCGAAAGTAAACATCCGTCCATAGCGCCTACCTAGTTAACATTCATCCATCGCGAAAGTCACGGATTCTCGTCTGCCAGGAACAGGCATAGGAACAGAGATACTACAATCTATCGCAACGCCCGCCACAAAGTTAATGCACAGACAACAGGATTCTTCTCCCTCTCACTTCGTATAACACGAAGCCATTCAAAGATTCCATGCATTAGCTGGCGTTGACTTTTCTTTGTTCTTTTATCTTCTGTGATAATTTGCTCTGTTTGTTGACTTACTTGAGCCAGTTCATACTGAAATTGGAACCTTTTTCTTTCTTCTACCTCCTCCCCCGCCTTCCCGTCTTCTACTTCCTCCTCCCCCACCATCGGCAGAACGAGACCTCTTTTTCTTTTGGTCACTGACCGACTAGCAGAGATAGTCTCAACTCCCAGACATTTTTCTTTGCTGCCCGAGCAACTCGAGTCTGATTCTTTTTTGACGTTTCACGATTAACGATCGCATAAAACGAAACAAGGCAAAGACGAGACGAGACAAGACAGGGCGAGGTACCCACCGCGCAATCTCGATAATAAGACGGGACTTGCATCACCGCAACTTAAACCCCAAGGAGCTCTACAGCTGTAGCTACAGCTTCAGCTCCCACCATTCACGCTGCCGACGCAGTGTCCCTCGCTTAATTCCTCTATTAAAAAAAAAAGCCCGACGACTCGCGCGTTTCATCCTTTCTTCAACCCGATTATCGATTTGCGATACCTTGTTCGCATACACAGCGCCGACCATGGAGAATTACCAGAAGCTAGAAAAGATTGGTGAAGGTACGTGTGCTCTTCACTACCAAGCTTCGCCCTGGAAGCTTCTCTTTACTATAAGACTATAATTCTGACATGTTCCAGGCACTTACGGTGTCGTGTACAAAGCTCGAGACCTCGCCAATGGCGGTCGAATTGTCGCCCTGAAGAAGATCCGCCTTGAAGCTGAAGATGAAGGCGTTCCAAGTACCGCCATCCGCGAAATTTCTCTCCTCAAGGAAATGCGAGATCCCAACATTGTCCGTCTGTTCAATATTGTTCACGCAGATGGTCACAAACTGTATCTCGTTTTTGAATTCCTCGACCTCGATCTCAAGAAGTACATGGAATCTCTCCCCGTAAGCGATGGTGGTCGAGGCAAGGCCTTGCCTGAGGGTTCATCGCCGCACTTGCAGCATCTTGGTCTCGGCGACACGGTTGTTCGCAAGTTCATGTACCAGCTTTGTGATGGTGTCAAGTACTGCCACTCTCACCGGGTCCTCCATCGTGATCTCAAGCCACAGAACCTTCTGATTGACAAGGAGGGCAACCTCAAACTCGCCGATTTCGGTCTTGCCCGCGCTTTCGGCGTGCCTCTGCGCACTTACACTCACGAGGTTGTCACTCTTTGGTATCGGGCCCCTGAAATTCTGCTGGGAGGTCGTCAATACTCAACTGGCGTGGACATGTGGTCCGTTGGCTGTATCTTTGCCGAGATGTGCACGCGCAAGCCTCTTTTCCCCGGTGACTCTGAAATTGACGAGATCTTCAAGATCTTCCGGTAAGCGATGCGACTGCGCCATGGTTCTTATCAAGATAGCTAACAATTCTCCAGCACTCTCGGTACACCCTCTGAAGATATCTGGCCAGGCGTCACATCCTACCCTGACTTTAAGGCATCCTTCCCCAAGTGGCAGCGTGACTACAGCAACTCTCTGTGCAGCCCTCTTGATGAACACGGTCTAGAATTGCTAGAGATGATGTTAGTGTATGACCCAGCAGGGCGTATCTCAGCCAAGGGAGCTTTCAACCACCCCTATTTTGAGCCGTTCCTGGCACAGAAGCAGGCATCTTCTCAGACGAATGGCTATTATCACTAGACGGGATATGCAGCTCCATACCAGATGATGCAGATGCAGATGCACTAAACTTTACTCCGCCGAAAGGCAGACTGGCGGGTGGAACAGTATTCTTGTCTTGGGGATACCTTTTACATTTCGACCAAAGCCAACGGGACCGCGATAGGGTTTCCAAGCGATCCTGCGCAGTCGGTTGCCTCTTGGCTTGAATGTAGTTCGGCTGGCTTCGCTTGACTCAACCTTGCATTGCCGGGAGATCTACCAGTACTTGGACCAGGCATTCTGACCAACATGACTGGCTTATTGTGTTACAGGGTCAAAAGCTGAGAGGCCTGATCAACTAATGTGGGTGGTGGTGTGGATTCGTTATGGCAGAGCGGGGATAGAATCAACAAGCAATTGCCTGTCTTTTAGGCGTTTGGAGGGCAGACAGATAGAGGACTTGATAGACCAAGTTCTCGGGAAGGGCGGCAGATCTTTTATTCGTATGGCTTTGATTTTGAATGTGCTTTGCAAATGATGGTACTCAGCTCAGCGTGCGGTTTGATATCCGGGGTGCATGGCAAGGCATGGCAATTGATGAAATTATGACACGTTTAGCAAATGTTATCGTGTCCAGTCCTCTTTACTCGTGGTGTGTTCTTCAGAGCTGTCTCGTAAGACCAACTGCATATGGAGTTGGTAAGGAACAGATGACCAACATTAGCCGCACAGCGGTAATGCGGTGGAGCTATGTAATTGCTGAAGCCATGAACGGCTAGATCATACAGCCCAACATCACTCAGCCTCTCGGATCGGGTTTGGGATCTTTACCGATAAACCGGGACGAACCAGGCCGGAGATCAAGACCGGCCACTTGTGTCGACCACAAAGCATTGTGCGTCTCGCCCCCGTAACCCAACAACAGACTTGTTGGTCTGGATCATCTTGGCAAAGCTGCACTGCCACGGAGAAGGCAACACGGACCGAAGGATTTCCAGAAGCGTTTATGGAAACGGAGGATGTAGGCGCCGGTAGCTGATACAGATGGACCAGGTCGCGCGGCTCCATCTAAAGAGCCGCCGGTACTGCAATACGAATCTATTCTGGTAACATGTTTGTTATTTTCCGATCTGGTAAGCCCCATGTTGTGTCTGGCTTGATAGCCGCTTGACAAGAATAGCAAACTGGGGTTGGTCTTGAAACACGGCGCTTAGAGGAGGACTATAAGCGCCCTCATCTAGATAGAGTGCAGGGTAGGAGCTGTAGTATTTCGTTTCAGTCTGACAGAAGGTGTATTAATCAATCTTGAAACGTCTAATGCGAGCATTGAGGCTGTGTTGTATTTTTTGTTATTACTTTCATGCTTTACTGGTTTCTAAAGCGTATTTTCTTGTTGACGTTGTATGAATATTGGGAGGCATCCAAAGAAACAAGCATCAAACATAATAAAGGCAGGTCATGACTCTTCTAACAGAAGCCTGTAAACTTTGTTTGGAACAGCATCGCGAATACCGTTGAGAAGCCTCTTTGAGCAAGGTATGTCATTATGCATCAAGCTTAAAACCCCAACAATGCTGAGTTATCATGCACCGGTCTGTTCAGGCGATGGTGAGCGGCAGTGCACAGCTCGACCGGGGATTTTAAAGCGGGAAGCGCCAATCCCGCGGCCTGGACCGAGGTTCTGGACAAAATGTGGAGACATTAAGCAGAGGCAGCCCGGGACTCTTTGTGGGGTTCGCCCGGACCGACCGATCGACCGGAGCGGAAGAAGAAAAGCATCGGACGTGACCACGGAGGATTCCTCATTTGATTAAAGAGAAAAGCATGGATGATTATTTTATCGTTGTATTGGCAGTTGGTCAGAGTACGTTTAGTAACAGTGGAAATACGAGATGGGAGTTTGAATGGATATGGGGCAATCCACTTTACACGAACACTCAGACAGACAGGCACTGTAATAGCTGGTTGATAGTGGATAATATAGCTTTGCTTTTGCATTGAATGTCTACACCGCAATGTAGCACGAGGAGTGACCCATTGCATCCCGATCACGGATTCATTGGTTTACGATTTTTGGACGTCTTATTCCCCGCATGGCAGGTAGGTAGTTTGATGTTGGGCATGAGGCATGAGGCTAGGACCAACCCAACCACGCGGACATGTTAGTTACAGCTCCAGGTCATGAGATGGTCCACTCTTGCATTGCAGCCACCGCTGCTGGGAGAGACCTTGAAGTAAGGCATGGATGATTGAAGATCAAGTGATGACCACGACAGTCCTGCTTTTGCCTTGTCTTGATTTGTTTTGTTTCGCAGCTGTAAGGCTTGGTTCGAGATGCTTTATCTCTTTGTCGTGTTGTGCTGTGCTGTAGACTACCCATTGGACCTGGACCTGGGTTGGGGGTCAAGTTTTAGTGGATATACGAGCTGTGCGCATGAGAGTGTGAGTGGAGGACATGTCACGGACAGGCAAGTTAGCTTGGCAACTCTTCGTGTTGATAAACCAACTACTACCCTGCCTACGGCACCTAGAACTTGAAGATCTAGACAAAACCAGGTGGACTCAAACCCGCCGCGAATAGCTGCATATCCCGAAACCAGCCATGCTGGAGCCGTTTGACTGACTGCGGCCCTCCGAAAGCGGTCGATCCAGTGCGTGTCGGCGTCGCCACTCTATGAGCCACATGCCTCTTCCGGTGCCTGTGCCACACTTGATTTGCGTAAAAAACTGCGTATGCATCAGCCACATCTCGAAAAGTAGAGCCAAACCTCTTCTTGCAGGGGGGGAAGCGAGTCAGAGCCACGCGTTAGGTGGGAGGACTCTTGACATGCAGGCGTCAGGGATACACATGCGGGGCTGGCCAATCACAAGATCAGATAGGGGAGAAAATCGACGGATCTTGGGGGGCGTACAACGCCATGGCTTCGTGCAGGTGCGCTACTGGCTTAGACCAGCTCAGGGGTCAGTGACCAGGGGTTAAGGATCAGGGGCTAAGGACTTTCAGCAGGAGAGTTGAGTAGGTCGAGTTAAGAGTTGACTAACTGACAACTATCGTGACAAGATGGATGGATGGGTGACTCTGTGTGTGCTGTTAGTGGTCGTCCTTGATTCATGCCATGCGATACTCCCAACCCCAATCAAGATGCCTGCAACAGTCGGTGAAGCAGAGTTTTTCCAAAACAGCATAGAAGTGACCAGAGAAGTCATGTTGAGCGATGTGATGATATTGACCTGTCACTTGGCTCAAAGATACAGCTACAAACTCAATCAGACCACTTGCTGCAATGGATCTCGCGATAGACTCAGATGATCACTACGTGCTCGATCGTGGATACCCTCATAGCAAATAGAACATAGCCGAAAAAACGCACCATCATAATACTATCAATGCTAACTCTTCTCGGCCCGTCAAGAATTGATGACCAAGTCGAGATTTGCTGCTATAATGCACTGGCACTGAACTGGACTGTAGGGCTGCTCTGATTGAAGATCCCAGTCGAAGTTTGAGCTGGAAATCGTGAATGAGGATCTACTGGACAGGACCAGGGGGAGGGGGCGTGATTTATTAGCGCAATAGCCTGTCTGTCTGGTATGCAGATGGCAGCCATTTGATGGACTCTTTTTTGTTTAAATGGACGTTTTTGTATACGAAAGGTAGGTATAAGGTTTTGTACCTATTAATCTTGATCGGTTGCCCTGAACAAGGCTATCGATTGGGTTTTGGGTCTGGTTACTCCTATGTCCAGGGCAAAGTTTCTTGAGGAGACGAGAGTTTATCAGTCTGCTTGGTCCTTGGTCTCTCTGCTACTTCTCCCTCGCGTTGAGGTGAACGAGAAGGGGGAAGAAAAACCATTGGCGGTGATGCCCACCCTTTTACCTGCGCATTCCTCAAAAGGGCTGCTCCCGAGCAAAGCTAGTGGCGTCTGCCGACACACACACACAGCGCGCGGTGCAGGGGGGTTATCTTTTAGTGTCTTCTTTGTGAGCGATTGATGGGTTAATGGCAGTAAAGAAACGAAGGACGGACGGACTATTTGTATGGACTGAGACATGATGGCAGCATGATTTCTGCTTGATCTTCACGGATAATCACCGTCGGGGACAAGGGATGAAACGGTTCAGTTCAGTGGATGGCTGATAGCGTCAGGTGAAGGAGGTCGGTGATTGATCTACCTTGACCACCATTGGTAACTGTAAGGGATGAAGATGCATCTCGTTTCATTCGGTACCCCGCAGTTATCGATGTTGAAGTCAGTCGAGGCTCGCAATGTATGTATATGCACGAGAGCCAAGTCTATAGTGGACTGGCCACTGCGGATTGATGGATCCCCATGCCAAGACGCCGATTATGAAGCATTGTCCATGTCTGTCCAGATACAGATTTGGTTGTTCGAATAATAGTTTTTTTCTCTTCTTCTTCTTATCTCGAGTCCTATGTCGTTTCGGCCAACTTGCCTGTCATCCGTGGCTGATGATCCGAACGCCATCGGGCTCTAAACGAAGCCATCGCCAAGGGGGAAAACGCCAGGTACAAGAACGGGACCGGACCGGCAAAAGTAGATCCGATCAGTAAGGGAACAAAAAGCAACGGTCAGTGACGAGATCTCGACAGGAATGTGACTCGGTGGTCAACGACTGACTGCCAAGATAGGGCATTGTTAGCAGATACTTTAGTAAGCGCAGTACGGATACTGACTCTGGACCTGGGCTTGGACCACCTGGACCTGACTGAACCTGAACCCAAGGGTTCGGTTTTGTAGTAAGGCGCCATGGCTAAAAGTTAATTGGAGATACGATATCATCAAGGAACAGGAAAACAACCCAAAAGTGGTCCGACAATTGACCTTCAGCCTACGGATACTCACTCTGTCACTCTACTAATAACTAACTGTACACACAGACCAGGCCCCAGACACAAACGTGGACGCATTAGGCAGGCATTAAATCACGATCCTCACCCAATGTACTGGGATCGACTGGCGATGTAGGCCTCCATTATTAAAAAGAAAAGAAACCGGTCGTGAAAAATGCGTTGGCGTTTGTGTTTGTGTTTCCGCTGGCTTCGCTTGTTCAGAACCATGTATGTAACTACGTATGTCGCAGGCCAGCTCGGCTTGGCGGTCTCGGATTTCTTTGCTTTTGCCGTTTTCACGAATGTGAAAGTGAAAGCGAAAGTGACTGGTTATTATGCCGTTCTTTTGTTTGGCTGACATGAATAATTTTGTTTGATGGTTGGTAACCATTTGTTTCGTTTTGTGTCGTGGTTGTTGATTAGAAACTTTGGTTGATATTGAATTTCACCTAATGCAGGGGAGGCAGCAGTCAAGTAACTAATGCCCACAGAACCTACCTACAGCCACAATTTTACAGGCCGCCAGGTACAGCTCTCAGTTGACATCTGGTGGGTGTAGGTGAAGCGTTTTGTGCCATTCGAGATGGGGGGGAGGACAGCGAGATGAAAGTGTCAAACAGTCAATTGATCAATTACTTTGTACGACTGCTCCACGAGACGGGACGAGAGAGCCGAAACTGAAACGACGGTCACGCAAAATTACCAGACATGGACTATTATTCAAGTTCAACCGCCACTGAGAGGCCTGAGAGAGCGGCCCGTAGTCGTTGTCGATATTAGTTTGGTGAATAGATGGCCAGTGCGGACATTTCATTGTTAATTGATGTTTATGCTCAATGGTAGTTTGGTTATTATGCTGAGATATTGATGAGCGCTTAATAAGATGAGATGGACATGTTTGTAACTTGAACTGAGGGGTTTCTGCTATGTAATACGAAACTAAGAGAAGGAGGAGAAAGTCCCTGTAGATCTTCCAATCTCATACATCGTGGTACGCGTTCAAAAAGAATGGAGAAATCAATGTTGAGAGAGATGCAGGGACTGTTGATCCTGTTACTTATTAGGGTCAACTTTGCCTCCCCCTCAGATGGGTAACCATTAATTAGGTAGGTATGTAGTTAGTGGACTTTTTTAGTGGCGGGCAGCCCCATTTTTGCTTCAGACAGCCTGGTTTCATGTCAAACGAGTTGACAGCCAATCGTCAACCTCACAACCGCCCAGAGAACTGTTTCGTGTGTTTGATGTTTTCCCATAACCCAATCAACAGCCCTGTCGATATTTTCCCGAGCGTTTAAAGAGATGCACGATATGCGTGTCCGACTGGCTGAGTATTTACACTCAGTTTCTAAATACGCTGACGGGGACTGAACTGGCTGGGCTCGGTAGGCCTGGCCCTTGTTCTATGCAGCTTGGTTGGTGGTTAAAGGTTGAAGGAAGGGATTCGAAGGGCTTATGAGCTTATTATTAGCTATCTATTCGTAGCCGGCGCAAAAGAGATTCAACAATCCATTTCTGCTGTGCTGTGCTGTGCTGGTGTCAAGGTCATGGCCAAGGAAGGTCAAGGTCAATCATGGATCTGCAGCCAATGAATTTGATCGTCTCTGATCTTCTGCTGCAATGTCGCCTAAGAACAAGGAAACCTCGATATCAACACGAGTCCTAGGAGCAGAGTATTAAGACGCTCATCGCTGCCGTTTCATCTTTTTAGTTCTTGTTCTATCTACATCATCTTCATCCCATCCCGACTCCACTGTCCTCCTCCTTCTCCTCCTCGCCTTTCCTTTGGAATTCTTTTGTCGATCTTATTGTTTTTTTCCCTTCTTGTTTGCCACGTTTCGACATTCCCGCATACCTCTGGCAGGTACAGAACAAGCATCACATCATACCATCATCCCTTGGACAACAATTAATTGCGTACTATTGTACCGACACAAAAAAAGAGTCTTGACGATTCTCCATCGCATCGCATCATTCACTAATAACCCACGCGCTATCGGTTCTTCACCTCCCGGTGCAGGTCGCCCACCAACCACCAAAAAAAGAGCAACTTCACCCTTCAATACTCTGTGGAGGAGCAAGACTCTCTCCCTTTGTATACAATCTTAAAATTCCAGTTGAAGCCAACCCTCACGATTAACCAAGAATCAATATTCCTTCCCTTATTCAATCAAGCCGGTCTTGATAAATACGAAAGTTGGATTATATAACTCTTGCAAGTATTCAACTGTTTAGATTTGATTCTCTATCTCTCTCATCACCAGCATCATCATCATTTGGATCATCGTTACTACGAGTCTTCCCACTCACGTCACCTGCGATCCACATATTTCAAATAATTTCTCATCATTCACTTTCACCACCATTCCGGTTGTCAGGTCCTTGTTCAACGCCTCCCCCACAGCCATCAACTTAGATTGCGTTCTCGCCTCGAAATCTCAAGCCAGGACAAAAGTCTAAATTGCTTCATATTTATTTCCGCTCCGATCCGTTTCGCTTCCCGTAGGTAGAAACTGCTCTCGGAAAGGTCGGTCTCGATTCGCTCATCACCGTGCAATCCAGGGCCTCGATCGCTTTATCCCGTACCCGGCAAAGCAAACAGCAGCTGCTGCACTTAACCGATCGGCTCTGCCCAGATAGATTCGCAGCTACTGCATCTGGACTTTTCAAAGACCAACTATCTGGTATTTTAATTAATATCAGAATCAACATCTCGGAAGGCTAGGCTATCCATCCTGCAAACAAAGAAAGGAAACGACGGACAATACGAGCACAATCTCGTTGTTTCGGTAAACTGAGACAAACCAAACGGACGCAGCACAGCAACAAGACATTTTTAATATTTGCTACGCCGCATCTGCAACGCAACGCAACGCGAAGCAACACTAAAAAAGACTGTCACTGCTGAGGTTTTCCTTCTCTTCTTCCCCTTACGCGGACAGATAGAACAAGCCACAGACCGCTCTCGTTTTGCCACCAACCTTAGTTCCAAGCCTAAGAGAGAAAAAAACTGTCAAGTTTTACCCCGTGGCATCTGCCTTTTCTTGGTTAGCTACAGTACCTGCTGGAATCCATCTTAGCTGAAGGCATCCAACCAAAACATTTATCCTCCGGCCAGACCGCCCATCGCTCAGCTGCCGTCGATTCTACTACAACTGTTGCGGTTTCTTCCTCTGCAGTATCGACATCGACATCGACATCCATCCATTCAATCGGTGGACCTGACCTACTAGTCTCGAGGCATCTCCGTTCCCCTGCAAAGGCCCAGTCAGTGAGTGACCCCTCCCTCTAAGCCCATTATCCCACCCCCCTGCCCCCTGCACGCACCCGATAGCCCAGCCAGCTGCCAGCCATGGAAGCCCAGCCCGCTTGTGGCACTGGTGCTGGGGACTCACTGAAAGTGAACCCCTGTCCACCTCAACCTCAGCGAGCGACGCGGCGCTCAGCCTCTACAAGACACGCCCCTCCACCCCCAAAAACGTCACTTTAGCTTGGTTACTTACGAAGCCAGTTCAGTTTTAGTTCAGTCTAATCTAGGGTCCCGTCCCAACCTTTAGGTTCTCATCCACTGGACCTCACATGAGCCATTCTGTCTCTTGATTGATATATCAAGCCTTGCGTCGCCTTCCCTCACCCCTGGCTGGTTTCTTATTCCAGTCACATTCGCTCAAGATATTAATCACCTGCTTTTGCTTTTGCTTTGCTTTGCATTTGCTCTCGCACCAAAAGGTTCAAGGCCTACCAATCCTTTCTTTTGGCCTAACATTTACACTTCGTACCTGTACCTGAACCTTCTCACCCCACCCTCACTTACACACGGTCCCCGTTGCCGTGTATATACTCTCTACATCCTCCACTTCTCTACCCTCAACCTTCTCACACATACATTCATAATGGCTTCCACATCATCACTACGATACCTCACCATGGAGGAGCTCAACAAGAACGCTTTGGAACAATTCGTCTACCAGCCCGTGGGCCGCGATATGATCGCATACCTCGCCCAAGCTGCTCACAACGTCATCGCCTGCGACTCGACTTTGATGCCTCCCGCTCCCGCCGATACTCGCCACAACATCCCAACTCCTCCCCGGAGCCCCGAGCCCCGAACTGTCCGATCCGAAGACGGAGCTCTTCCCACTCTTGAGGAGTTCATCACTCAGCTTGTCGTCTCTTCCAACGTCCAGGTCCCTACTCTCATGTCCACTCTAGTCTACCTTGGCCGCCTCAAGTCCAAGCTCCAGCCTATGGCCCGCGGCCTGCGATGCACTGCCCACCGCATCTTCCTCGCTGCTCTCATCCTCTCAGCCAAGTACCTTAATGACAGCTCACCCAAGAACAAGCACTGGGCCAACTACAGCCACATCACTACAGAGTGCTACAACTTTGGCTTCAGCCGTACAGAGGTCAACCTTATGGAGAAGCAGCTTCTCTTCCTTCTCGAGTGGGATCTCCGAATTACTGAGCAGGACCTTTACCGAGATCTCGACGACTTCCTTGAGCCTCTTCGCCACAAGATTGCCGAGCGACATGCCCGCAAGATTCGACACCGCGAGGAGAAGCGACGACAGAAGGAGATCTATGCTGGTTCCCGGTACATCAGCCCTGCTTCTTCCCGTGGTCACTCTCGCTCTCGAGGATCAACACCCGAGCACGCACGAAACCTCTCTGGACCTACCACTCCTCCTGGACTCAGCTACAGCAGCTCTTCTAGCTCTTACGCCTCATCTATCTCTTCTGGCCGCGCTTACTCCCAGGCTACTACTCCTTTAGAGCCTTCCGAGCCCGAGCCTTACTACTACGAGTCGCAACAGGGCAGCCTCTACGACTCACCCGTGCAGATCGTCCCCGATGTCGACTACCCCAAGGCTCATATGCCCAGTGGGCGCATGCTTCCTTATGAGATCACTGCCGACGAGTACCAGCAGTACCAACACTACCAAGATGTCTCGTCTAAGAAGCAGCAGCAGCAGCAGCAGCGCTCAAGACGTGGCGTGTGGGGTCGTCTTCTCGGCGGTGGTGTCGCTGTGCGATAAATACCTAACCACAATCGGGCTGTGCGCGCACGCACTTGATACCTGATGCATAGTCTTGGAGTTTACACGGACCAATGTTTGGCATCAATTCGCTTTGCACATTTTTCGCATCGTAAAAAGAATTCGGCAAGGCGTCAGTCGGGTTTGTTTTTCTTTATTCTGCTTTTCTCCGAGAACCAGATACACAGTGGGACGGCATACTACCTCCCATCATTATTCCCTTTGTTCTATTATCACTATTGTCGAATTTACTTGGGTTTTCAAAGTCTTTCAACAGGGAGATCGGCGTTCTTCGGGTTTTGCATGAAAGACAGGAGCCTCCCCGGGGTTAAGGGGGGCGTGTGCATTACAATTGCTGTTACGGGTAAGGTGGTTTATGGGATGGTTGGGTTGGATCACGCACTATCAATGTTGTTTGACGGCCTCTACAAAGTATCACTTTTACGTTCCATGATTGGGAAAGGATATAGGATGAAACGGCAAGGAGTACACTGCCTCGATTGCAAAGGATCATTTGGAGTTTTTTCTTTTTTCTAATTGGGAATCATTTTTTGGATACAAACTTTCTAGGCGGTGCATCCAACAACAATAAGATCAGACAGATAAGATACCTTTTTTACACTACACTTATTATTCAATACAAGTCGGGCGATATGCCGCGATCTACCTCAAAGAATGCCTCTTTTAGCCTTGTGAATTTACAACTATATTCTTACTATTACAATTGACAAGGTAAGATCAAGGATCACTCCTGTAGATCTTACTTTTGCGTATAAAAATATACCTTCTTCACTGCCTGACAATCCAACTGTAAATTGCAGGGTTGTTCCCAGGTCAATTGCCAAATTTGGTATGCTGATTCGACTCTATAGCCAATCATATCACGAAGGAATACTACCTGCAAACAAACTTGCCGAATCCTTCATTGTCGGTTTCCGTAGAGTCCGACCTCCGTTGATGTAAGCAGAAAAGAAAAGAAATGGAGAACATCAACCATGTACCGGATCAAGAATCCAAGACGCATACAATGATGAAATAACACATATCTTCAATGACTCAAAACTTGTTGACAGGCAGGGGTGGGAAGGCGTGCGATAAGACCACATCCATACAACGCAGACGGTTGCGTATGCGTGTGGCGGAATTGGCGAATGCAAATACGGGGATTTGAGCTTGTTTTATGGAGTTTATCAAAAGAATGTTTACTTGATACGAGGTCTGTGAGCGCATGAACAGCGTCATGTTTCATTCTTGATTGAAACGTGTTTTAATTGACTCCATATTTTCTAGTCATGTCAAGATGTATTTTTAGTTTTTAGTTTTTTTTATTTCCTGTAGGAATGCGTCATATCTGTCTTTACAGTCTATGGAATCCGTTTAATTCCTATTCTTAAGGATTTACAACGCAAACAATTAATGCGGGGAAAAGAGATTGATTGATTGATAGTGGCTGTGAAGTCATGTCATTGCGGATCCTTCGGAGAGACGAAGAGCGAGAGACAAGACACGAGGCGCGGCCGTTAGAGACCGAAATGGTGTGCATATTATTTCTAGTCCGACTCTGCAGCCTCTTTTTCATGCCGTCGGGGCCGAAGGTGCAATCATCGGAGGGAAGTGTTTCTGGGAATGGTGTTGGCGAGAATCCGTCTATTGGTTATCTGACAGATCGACATCATGGCATATGCGTGTGAGATGCCCGAGCAGTAAGCCGTGCATACGTAACAGTAACAGTGTAGTATTGTGGTATTATCTAAACAGACCCTGAAATCTCACCCTGGCTCGCAACGGAGTTTGGGGCTTAGCCAAGCCATCATCACTATCTAAACCTAGGCATAATACGCCGCTCATTCTTTTTACTCCTCGTCGACTTCGACATTGCGGTGCCGAAACCCGACAACAGGAATCCGACACCGTAGGCTCAGGCTGCTCAATACCACGCTGATGCTTGACAGAGCCATCGCAAGAGCCGCCCACACGGGATCCAACTTGACATGTTCTCCGCCGGAAGTTACCACGGGATAGAAACACCCAGCCGCAACAGGCACAGCCAGCATATTGTACACGAGGGCCCAAGCAAAGTTGACGCGAATGCGACGAAACACGGCGCGGCTGAGATCCAGGAGCGTGACGACAGCTGTCAACTGCGACGTTGCGAGGACAAAGGCTGCGCTACTAATGGCCACGTCGCTCCCCGTTCCTATGGCGATGCCCACATCGGCAGTGGTGAGCGCGGGGGAGTCATTGATCCCGTCGCCGACCATGGCGACAGTTGCGCGTTTGGACGTCGACCCGCTTGCGTGGAGAGAGGCCTGGAGCGATGAGATTTTGGCTGCTTTGTCCGAAGGGAGAACCTCCGCTAGGACATTAGACGAGGGGATGCCTACGCGCTGCGCCACCGCGCGGGCTGTCGTAATGTTGTCACCAGACAGCATCCAAACTTGTATACCTCGTGAGATCAAGGCTTTGATCACGGGTGCGGTTTCGCGGCGGATGGGATCTGAGATGGAAAGTGCCGCTACCAGTGTCCAGGCTTCAGCCGTTGATGGTTTTGTGGCAACCAAAGCGACAGACTTGGCCTCGGATTTCCAGGTGTCGAGAAGTGAACAGACGTGAGATGAGACAGTGACCGAAAAGTCTCGCATAAGGAGTTCGTTGCCGATAACTATGTCAGTTTGGCCATCGACACCCCTGAATGAGGCTTTCATGCCTCTTCCGACCAACTCCTCGAGGTTAGTAATGTCGCCAGCCGGGATATCGCCACAGAATGAAACAATCGCCTTGGCGATAGGATGGCTGCTGCTCTCCTCGACGGCCTTGAGCGCAGATAGAAGCGCTTGACGCTCCTCCTCATCAGCAGATGGAGTGTCCGGAAAGATGACGGAATCGGTAACCTGCGGCTCTCCTCCCTCGGTGAGAGTACCCGTCTTATCAAACACAACGCAATCAATGTTGCTCGCCTTCTCAAACGCCTCACCACCACCTTTGGCAAGAATACCGTGCTTAGCCGCGATACCGCCTCCGACAAAGATGGCCGTGGGCGCTGCGAGGGCAAGGCCACAAGGGCATGCGACAACAAAAACAGCAATAGCAAACTGGAGGGCAAATACGACCGAGCCACTAGAGGAAGTTGCCTCGTGATCGGGTACACCTCCAGCAAAGCCAACAACCATCCAGATAATCCAGGTGAGAACAGCAATGAGAGTGATGACAGGCACGAAATATGTAGTCAATAGGTCCGCAATTTGCTCGATAGGCGCTCGTTTGGTCTGACCCTCTCGAACGACCTGAACGATTTGATCGAGCATCGATTTTCCAGAGGTACCAGTAACACGCATAATGATCACAGCTGCTTTGTTGATAGTTCCAGCAAAGACTTTGTCTCCCTCTGCTTTCTTGATAGGACGTGATTCGCCAGTGAGACTCGACTCATCAAAGTTGGTCTCTCCACTGACGACAATGCCGTCAGCAGCTGGAGACGCACCGTGAGGCACGCGAATGAGGTCGCCAGAGTCAAGCTGATCGACGGGAACAGTACTAGTTATTTGGTTCCCAGAAGGCTCTTTCTCCACAAGCAGGGCTATTGTTGGCCGCAGCTTGCCCAGCATCTCAACCGCATCGCCGGTTTTGGACTTACTGTATGCCTCGATGAGCCTACCTGCAAGTAGAAACAGCGTCAAGAAGACAACAGAGTCAAAGTACATTTCGGCTCTAGATCCATGATGATTGCGGCTAGATGCAGCAGTGGAAACCATCTGTGCGACCGAGGATATGTAGGCAATGCTGGTTCCCAATGAAACAAGCATATTCATGCTGCCAAATCGGTAGAAACGTTGCATAACGGGCATGCGGCTTCCCGAACGCCACATTGTTCGCACTTCTTTGATTGCTCTGATATGAAACACATCAGCAGCAAAGAAGTAGACCGGAGTAGCGAGGATAAAAAGTGCAATATCGAGGCGGCTCAGCCCGGAGACCCAAGGTTTCATGAGGTATATCTTTCCATGATCCGAATCGGGAAGTAAGCTCATGTACACTATTCCGAGAACGAAAGTAGGTACAGCGAAGATGAGCGTGAGGATCTCGCGGTATAACAGCGCTCTTTGGTGTTTGGCTCTGATTACTCGAGACCGTTCCTCGAGTGTTGGAGGGTGGTAGATAGATGCTTTGAGAGACTCATCAGCTGCTTCGATGGCACGCAAAATTTGTCTGATGGTAAAGGTAGGAGCGTTAGGAGTGTATCGAATTTTCAAAATGGGATTTTGAACGGTTGGTTCTTGTAAGATCTGAAGTCGGTCTGGGGCAAGACTCTTGAGAGTCGTGACGATTCGTGGTGGGCATCTCGAGCAGAATATGCCGTCAACGCGGACCTCGACCTCACGTTCATCGACTGAAGCCTTGGTATCTTGCAGGTTGACAACCTTGTCGATTGCAGCCTCATATCCTAGATCTTCGATGGCATCCACGATTTCTTGAGCCCGGTCTCCATCGGTATATTCGATAGCTGCACTGTTAGATACGAGGTTGACAGAAATCTTTGTGACCCAAGGATACTTTTCAATCTCCTGTGTGATTGTATTGACACAAACGGCACAGGTCATGCCGCCAATGGAGAGTGTCACTCTGGACGACGGAGCAGGTGCTGTATCAGTGACGACATTTTGCAAAGGATAAGGTGCAGAGCCAGGTCTCGTAGGAGTATCGGATACACATGAAGAAATTCTCATCAGCTGTCGCTTATCATCTGATGGAAAAGACTGCTGCGTACGTCTCTCGAGTTTGCATGCCTCGCAGTTCTCGAGGTGAGCTTCACGAGCTTTCTCAAGAGCAAGAGATGAGACTTGCGGACGCCAGAACTGAAAGAAGGAATCGAGCCAGCCATCAGAGTGTCCTGCAACGCGGCTGCTTTCCCCACCCATTTGTGAGATGTGGTGAAGATCATTTGCAGAGTTTGCAGTGGTGTTGATGCCACACACATCAAAGCCGGCGTCTTGAAGAACTCTCTGCATGCTGCCAACCGAGGCGAAGGAACTATCTTTGTGCTCGATTGTGACGACAGAAGTGACGAGATTGGGAGAAACCCATAGTACGCAGTCGCCGAATGTATCGTGTAATAGGGAACGGATCAGGGTGACGCAAGTTGGGCAGTGGAGGTTGCCCAAAAGAAAGGAAGTCGTGACAACAGTTGATAGGGATGACATGTTTGTGGTGTTTGTCATTGTCGGAAATTCGTGCTGTGTTGCGTTCGTCTGTGAAAGGTATCGGAGGTTCATATATATGCGTTCAGTGAATAAAGTTGACTCAAACACTGCAACTTTGACCGGTAAATGCGCGCGAGAGTTTGGTATCAGAAAAAGGCGAGAAAAGAATTATATTCAATATTAGTGGATAAGGATGAGCATTTCTGTTTGTCTCGAGAGGCTTCCAGAGCCGGTATTTAATATCATCAGAAACCGCACAAATGTCGCAAATGATGACTTTATCGTCATGGTTGCTTTGTCACTGATTTAGTGCTCGATCAGTGATGCGTGTGTGTCTCAATAAACTTTTTGTTTGGTTATTAAGACTAACTTAAGTCTTTTTATGTCTTGTATGATATGTGAAAGTAAGTGATTATGGAGACAAAATGCCTATCCTTCTGAAAATGTCTAATAATTTTCTTCATTTTCTAAAGGTAGAAAGATGTGAATCGTGTTGCTCTTTCCCTTTCTTCTCCACTCTCGGTGAGGACAAGGTGAGGCAAATTGCCACTAGTCTGAATACAGTAAGGCGTTGATGCGCGGTTTGTGCTGCCAGTCACTGTGTTTGCTGCGTTAATTGTGCGTCCCGCTTCGACTCAAGAGTTCAAACTGATTAGTTAAACAGAATTAGAAAGAATATTGAGGATAGACATGAATTTAGTACTTGAATACATACCAAGCTGCTTTGGCAACAGAGTACCGGATCAACAGAGAGAACGTGACTCGCTGCGGCCAAAGCAAAGACGCATGTGACCTGGAGCAATAGGAAAGTTGGTCTCTAAGCCTTGGGTACAAAAATAAACAACCAGAGAGTCTGGTCTACACAGCATGAACTGGCTTACTAATTTCGTCTCTCATGCTTGCACTGGCTAACTCTTCTATTATCCTGGGGGCCATGACTCCTGAGAATAGGATTTGGAGCTCTCTGATTTGCATCTTGAAGTCTGACTATATGAAAATTTCAGGACAGGAACAACGCAGGCTACTTAATAGGTAACCTAGTAGTCAGTCAATCGAAAACAGCGGGAAGCAAACTACCTGTATTTTAGCCAAGACTTTTGGTGAATCTATTAGCAATGTAGTTGACGAAAAAATGGCCCGACTCCTAAAATACCTTTCTTTATCAGTCGCACTTCCGCTTGATAAAAGGCGCATGGATCCGTATCCATCTCTCTCCATCAGTCGATCCATCTCCCGACACCTTCTCCCCCCTTCTTTCTCTTTGTGCGTGGCCATAGCTTGGTCTATATATGTCCTCGGATAGCTGGACGGATGTCAACGGAAACAGTATTGAATGCCGAGAGGGCACCCCATGTCAGGTATTTCTTATGGATCCCAGTAAGAGGGCCCATCACAGGCAATACAGCTGCTAGCCATCCCCCTTTCCATATCTAGACATTGCACTCTGGGGCTGTATACTTAGATATGTATGCATATTTACCGGAAGAAAGCAAATATCGACTGCAATACTGCTGCCATCGCAACCAAATCGAATAACAGTTATAAGCGAGAGATGCCTGTAACTCCACGTGTCCAAGCTTTCATCGACTCCAGGAAATTGCGGAGAAGTTCATGACAGTCAACATTTCATTACGTACAGTCTCACTTCGCCATGTTAGAAGAAGCAAGAACCGTCGATGGGCTGCGGGGGATCTAATCAACTGTGCAGGAATATCTTGGCCTTTGTCTGGGGGAGGGGCGAAAGGTCAAGGCCAGAGACGGTTATGAGCGGGTTGTCAACAACCTTGCTCAGTCAGATTGTTCCATGTATGACCCCAATAAGCTTTTCAGCTCTCCAATTCCTTGACCAAACCTCCTATAGGAGCTTGTTCCATCGACCTTCCAAGACTTTTCCAAGACTTTTCGCACATGCCTTTTACGGAACGATCAGTCTCTCAATCTCACTACCTGCCAAGCCAATGACGCCCGCAGGCGAATTGTACCGCCCATCTGGTCTTGTACCCGTGGTTTCGAGCATTTCCTTCCTTCTGCAATATGTACTGATACCACCACCATCAGTAGGCAACCAGAGTCCCGTTGAGACGAGTTGTTCCAGGGAGACAAATGATAGCGCCAGTGCACGATTGCATAATTTCCCCTCAATCGGTTGGAGCAACGACGAGTCAAGTAAGTAACCTTGTTTACCTACTTTATTCAGCGGACACAAGTGGATATTCAAACGTAATAACTCAATCTTCCGCGGGGTGGAAGAGCGGCTTTTAAACAAAAGAATATCAGTTGCACCTCTACTCCGCACTCTGTGTCGGTATGCTTCACCGTGTTGGCCGTTAGGCTTGGGGTCCGTGTTACTTGTTGGATGCAGTATTGTCCGGATGTTGGACCAAAGTTGGATAAGCCTGAACATCCATGATCCGCCGTCTGACCACGTTCAAGTATGCCTCCCTCGGATGCATGAGACATTGCAGCAGGCAAATCCTTAGGACTGTGCAGGCCGCAGGCTGATTGGAGTCCTTGGTAGGTAACCCCCATCTGTCGACATAAGGCGTGCTGTTTCCTTCCGAATTAAGTTCTGGAACCTTTTGGAGACAGGCTACTCCAACGGGACAGGCCCTCTCTGCGCTTCGCCGGCCACCTTTACAGTAGTTTATTTCGGGCGGAGCCTTGATCCGGTTACGCTGAATCGCCTCATGCGGTTATTGTTTGGATGATCATGCCCGGTTATCTCCAGACGCTGCACGCGCATAAGCAGACATCATACTTTGGGTAAATGCCATGCCTGCGAAGACGACGATTTGCTTGGGCGTTTTGACATCAAAACCACGAGATGGCTCCGAGACAATGGTCGACATGGGGTTTCGATGGAACGTAGTAGTCATGCGCGTGAGTAATGATTCAAAACGCGGTCGGCCAAGAAGACGGGGTACAGGATATATCCACAAGATGGATTCCGGCATTCTCTCTGCTGTTGAATGTTCAAGCTGTTACCTAAAAAAAAGAATTAGCCGCCAGGTCAAATGGTGAGATCAACCCAAGCAATAGCTAATTTCCCGTACGGTAAGAAGCAGAAACGACGCAGTACGTGCCAGGGTCTTGGTTTAGACTCAGCGCTCCACCCAGGGGGCTATAGGGGCAGGTAGGCGGGCCTTGAACGCATAGCAAGACCCCGACTCGATTCCTCCAACATTGAGACCCTCAGTACCACAAGCTTTGGAAAGACAACCGAGAGTGCGGTAAGCCTTTAATTACAGTACTGCAAATATTGCCACGATATGCCGTTAGCAGTACGATTAACACTAGGTATTTCTGTTAGTCAGCCTTTGTCCAAGGCGCCGCTAGTCGTGTACTGTACCGCAAGATGTTTTTCGTCATTTGGCAGAATTGATCTGCTATAACCCAAGACGTCTATCTCCATCGGTAACCAGTAAGATATGTTCTTCGGCGTCTTATCTCGTAGAGAAGATAGAGAATATGCGTATGGGGAACCGACCGAGACTCCGTACTGCGTTATCAAGTCTTGGTATTTCGTAAAACATGTAACTCGTTTGCATGGACCAGAAGCTTGGCCAGATAACACAGACATCCGTCCCCGTCTGTGCAGTCCTAAGCGTTTTCATATCTGAAGCGTGGGGCTCGTTCCCCGTAATGTATGGTACTCTGTCGTGTGTGGCGCCTTGGCTTTGGGTGAATGTACAACATGTTATCGGCTGCGAGACTGCCTCAAGGTCTTGGCTTTCTTGGCTCTTCCTCTCCAACGACTCGCCTGCCTGCACTCCCTGTTGGCATCGTCGCCTCCTCGGGCAAATCCCAATCCTCAATCAACAGATGTTCTTGGGTTTTCTCCACAATGTCAGCCAACGAGCGATTGTCCATCGGTCTACCCGGGCACCCCAGGTTATCAATACCAAGGAGTTGATGCTTGTCCTCTTGGCACCGAAGAAAGAATTTCGTAACGCTCACCTTCTCTTCCCAGCCAGGCCAAGCCTCGAGCGCTTCCCTCCCGTTTGTTCAAGCTGGCTTGGCGATGAGGAGCACCATGAGCTATAAATGATGGGAAGCCCTCTTGGAATTTCGCTCAGGTTCCCATTATCCGTTCTTGACTCCTCTTTCACTCATCGATCAGCTCTTTAGCAAGCCTCTTGCCGTTCGTATTCAAATAAAGCCAAGCCAAGCTTGCTGCTGTTGCAATGGCTACCAAGGAAGTCAAGGGGATGCCCGAGGAGCACCCGGTTCAGGTGCCCACCAACTCGAGCAGTGAACTTCCTCGCGGCTCTATCGCAGAGGAGGAGGTCATCAAGAGGCCTTGGTGGCATGGCTTCAAGCAGCCTGGTCATGCTCTTCAGATCATCACCGCCGCTGCTCTTGCCATCGCCATTGGAGTAGTTGTCGCCACCCAGGTTGATGAAGTTCCCGAGACTGCCATCACACTCCTCGGCATTATTGGTAATCTCTGGCTGAGAGCCCTCAAGGCAGTCGGTAAGTGCCCACAAACAACCTATGCTGCTGAAGAATCATGGCTGATAATTAGCCAGTCCTTCCACTCATCGTCTGCTCCATGTTACTTGCTGTAACCAGACTTCGACAAATGTCCAATGGAGGCTCGCTGCTTGCGAGATGGACTGTAGGGTACTATATCATCACCACCCTCCTTTCCATCACGGTCTCCTGTATCATGCAAGGTCTCGTTTGGTCCAAGCAATACACCGTGGTCGATAATAAGCCTTTGGATGAGAATGACAAATCTCTTCCTGACACCGAAGAGCGTCCAGTCGCTATAGTCGTCCGAGACATGTTCTATTCTTTTATTCCCGCAAACATCGTGGCTGCCTTGGCGAACGATGAGCTCCTTGCCGTTATCATTGTTGCCATCATTGTCGGATATCTCATTGAGTCCCCTCATTCACCAATCATCCGAGTTGCCGAGGAGATCGAGCGCATGATCACCACGATCATCAACTTCCTCATTGCAGTAGCTCCCATCGGTGTCTTCTTCCTTATTCTGCCCAACTTGATGAGGCTTGATATTGGTGAGATCGGCTCAAACTTGGGTCTCCTCATCGGCGCCACCTTGTCCACCATGCTCATTCACATCTTGGTCGTCGTGCCCATCATCTTCTTCGCTTTCACTCGAATGAACGCCTATTCCTACTGGATCAAGATCTCTCCGGCTTGGATCACAGCATGGGGATCTGCTTCCTCTGCTGCCACTCTTTCGGTCACCCTTCGATGTGCCAAGGAGCGTGGTATCCCCGCCATCATCCGCAAGTTCGCTTGTCCCCTTGGTTGCCTGATTAACATGGACGGTACCGCCATCTACCTCCCTGCTGCGGTTGTTTTCCTGGCTGCCACCCAGGGCGTAACTCTGGCGCCTACCGCATATGTCATTGTCGCTCTTCTGTCGACCTTGGCCTCAATCGGTGTCTCGCCAATCCCCTCGGCTTCGCTTGTCCTGCTGGTCATGATTGCCCGCTCGGTCAACGTTGAAATCACTGCAATGTACGCTGTCATTGTAGCCATCGACTGGCTCCTGGATCGTTTCCGTACCGCGATCAACGTCTCTGGCGATCTGTTCGCTGTCATGATTATTTACAAGCAGACCGGGATCGAGGACCCCCCAGAGGTTATCGAGGAGAGCGCTCGGGAGGCTGATGCTCAAGAGAAGGATGCGAGCAACCGAGTCTAAGTCTGGGCCAAATACTTGTTGAATGAAGGATGAACAATTTATAGCCGGCGTTGTTGCTTTTGGAATACCATATCGTAGATAGTTGAAGAGCTGAATTGATCACCGTCTTCAAGACGAATAATAAGTTCCCGTATCATCGGTTTCGAGACAATTGTGACTCATATGATTGATATGTTGTCCGAAGCAGGCGAATGTGATGACTCGTTTGAGCCAAGAATGGTTGACAGGGAAGACGTTGATGGGTAGAAAGCTTGGCCCTGCGATCGGTCTTGGAACACTGCCAGGTCTAGTCCATTGTGTGGAGATGGCTCTTGGCAGAGGAACAGTTGAATGTGAAATTAATATAAACCTCTTGGAAAAACCAGAAGACAAACGCTTTAATATCTTTGCAACGCAATTCTATGCGCTAGAATATCTTGAGTAAGCATCGTGACGCTGAAGAAACAGGCAGGAATGAAAAAGGTGAAGATGGGGGGACGTCAAGAACAAGAGAGTTGGATGAAGCATTTCTTGGCGCGAGGGTCCTTCCTGCCTACTTATAGAGTGAATGAGAATGCGCCGGAACTTTGCTTGTAAAAGGATTGATAATACCTACTGCAGTGTAGTCTAATCTAAAAAGGGTAGGTGCGTAGGTAACCGCTCTTATCAGTTTCGTCCAGCCACATCTAGGCCCTCAAAGACCAGAGGCCGACCTTCGTTGACCGAGGAGGCACTTACGGGCCCCATTCACAAAGATACAATGCATCAGCACGTGATGCTACATAGATGATTCATTACAAGACTACTAGAATGGATAGCAAAAGGCAACATAGAATCGACTTTATCAAGGCTTATCTGTCGGTATAATAAAAATCCAAAGAAGCACAGGCTGGCGTTCTAAGGTCGATATAGCCTTTGAAATGCCACGTTTTCCAATATTCTCGACCCGTTCAAATTCAAGATACCATTACCGCCTGCATCCAACTCCTTGTCGTACTTTCCCATCGCCATCTGAGTCAGAAAAGGCCCAAGTCGTTCAGTTGGACTGTGCATAGAATGAAGCATAGTCCGTATAATCGGTCCAAAGACTAGATCGAGCGCATTGTGCACCATGCCAGGATTGGGAATGTGCGGTTTGATCGCATCGTGATTGGCAGCGTCTACATGGCAAGGACGTACAGTCTCGACATGGAACTTTGATGTGCGCAGTTCAGAAAGTTTTCTCTCAGCTTCTCCCTTCACACGCCCGAAGAGTGATGTAAATGTTCCTGGGCTTGTGGTCGCACCATAACCAGAAACGTAGATGAAGCGAAATGGCTCCTTTGGGGGTGAAAGGGTCGAGAGAGCCTCAGCAGCAGCGAGAGGGAAGTCTCTAGTGATGGTGACATATTCTCTATTGCGTACTGTCA
Organism: Fusarium sporotrichioides; assembly: GCA_019054645.1. Lineage (NCBI taxonomy): Eukaryota > Fungi > Ascomycota > Sordariomycetes > Hypocreales > Nectriaceae > Fusarium > Fusarium sporotrichioides. Next base: position 7,455,304 of record JAHKNS010000002.1, read on the forward strand.
GTCAAATACTATACTCTTCAATGTAATCGACACGGTGTATACGGACTCTTTTGTCACTTTGAGTTGGCTGATCCCCAATGCCCAGACTACCCCATTGGCGCCTTGCAACTGGTCAAGAACTTGAGGCTCATACTTTGTAAAGTCTTTGTGAATGATCGTATTGACTCTTGGATCTTTCTCCGCCAAAGGCACTGGTCTTCTACTCAAGATGGAGATCTTGGTGACCTCTTTCGATTTCAGCATGGCATCTAGAACGCTGGAGCCAACGAGGCCTGTAGCACCGGTGAGAATTAGATGCATGGTTGTCTGAGTCAGGTCGGGATGATAACTCAATGATCAGTTGGAGAGGAGCATAAAGGTGAGTTCTGGGTGGTAAGATCTGAGCTCGATATTAGTAGCGTAGGGATTATATACTGCAACAAACTCCGCCATGAGCGGACTACAGAACCCCGATCGTTTGTTTCAGTATAGACTCACTTATTAGCGTTGCATTAAGTGGGCTCCAATACACGCAAGATCGAAGGAATATGATCTATCTCCATGACGGATCCCGGACTTAATAATGATTAAATCCGGTCTTGTGTATATCTTGTAGAGATTTAGTCCATTAGATGTCGGACGAGTATATTTATCCCATCAAAGTGTCATTAATCATGTAGTTCAAGTATATTTTTGCGCCAAGATGAGTAAAGATTGAATCGGAAGCAGTGTCTAAGCAAAATACAAATCGCTGCCAAGGTATATGTGTGCTGTCAGTACCAAACGCCATGCTATATCACCGTCTACAGTCTAATCTTTGTTCTAACGGAGCCAGGCTCATTGAAGAGGTTTTGGGAGAATCACCTGCTTTGAGCGAAGTTGTTGTTGTTGGCGATCCGGTTCGGTGAGCCCCGGCGCGAACCAACAATCTTGTTGCTGGTGGCATACTTCTTGATGAAATTTGTCGTCGTTTTGACCCCAACGATGCCGTAAACTGACTGGGCATAGAGCACAAGACCAGAGACATGAGGGCAGGCCATGGATGTACCATCCTCAATGTAGGTACCGTTGTCGCTCAGCCACGAGGCGGAAACGATGTTGACCCCAGGGGCCAAGACGTCAACCGAGGAACCGTAGTTGGACCAGTCGGGAATCTTCCAGTCGTTGTCAATGGCTCCAACGGTAATGGCCTGAGGAGCAGAGGCGGGAGATGTCAGACTGGCAGATTTGCCTTGGTTGCCAGCAGCGACGACGATGATGACACCTGCCTTAGCGGCGTTCTTGATAATATCGTTGAGAGCACCGGAAATACCGTCGACGCCGAGGGACAAGTTGATGACGGAAAACTCTTGTCGCTTCTTCTTGATGATGTCGTTGACAGCCCACTCAATACCAGTCATGATAACTGACAGGTCGGCCGAGTCGCCTTGGAAGACCTTGACAGAGATAACCTTGGCCTTCTTAGCGACGCCGTAGGTCTTACCAGCGAGGATCCCAGCAACGTGAGTACCGTGGCCGAGACGGTCAGTAAAGTCTCTCCTGAAAGCTGTCCAGCCATTCTTGGCACGGCCCTGGAACTCCTTGTGGGTGGTGCGCACACCACTATCAACAAGATAGGCGTACGAGGAGGAGCCGCTCGACTTGTGGTAGTAGTAGTTGGTGTAACCTTTCTTGCGGTGCGAGATAGTTCCGAGTCCCCATGTGCTAGGTGTCTGGTTGATCTCGTCCCTCTTCTCAAGGGATTCGTCGTCGTCATCCTCATCGCTAGGATCTTCATCTTGACCTGCTTCTGTTGAGGGTTGTGCGGGCTGTTCTTGTCGCTTGCTCGCGTTCCATGTCAACTGAACTCGTTGATCGGGTTCAACGTGGGCCACCTATTCAAGCTATTAGAGATACACACTCAGTCTCATTCGGTTGATCTTACCGCTGAGCTCTTCTTGATCTCCTTTATAGTTTCAGGATCGAATGTGCCAGCGTAGCCTCGAAAGCCGGCTTCAGTCTCAAATGTCTTCTCAACCCCGTTGTCGCCATCACGCTTCTCGAGACCGCGTTTCTCGAGGCTCCGTTTGTGAGCGTCACCAACCCATTTCATATGAGCCTTGATTGTAGGTGGCTTAATCTCAGACTTGAGTGTGATGATGTAGCTGTCGGGGATTCTATTGTCAACGCCCTCTGGCGTGGTAGGAGCTGCTAGGGCGTAGCCAAAGAGAGTGATCGCAATAACTGCGAAGGTCTTGAGTTGAACCATTGTTCAAATTAATGTTCTAAGGAAGGACAGGAGTTGGTACAAAAGACTGCTGAATGTAAATGAGAGTGTTGGTATAGAGAAGAAGACACGAGTCACAGTCTGGACGTTCTTTCTCTGACTTAAGTACGAACTAGGGATATCGCTAGAAGCTTTTTATTAGGCATGTATGTAGTCATAAAGCTTCCATCGGCAGACTGTACGAGGCAGAGGTCTAGATGTTGCCAGCCGTTCCAAATTTTAGCAACCGCCTTGTCGTAACGGAATACCAAGTACTTCGCCACGCAGACCCATACTAGCTGACGCAGGAACAATGCATTTAAAGGGCTAGAAACTGGACAGCTCCGCGAGTCATAGCTCTAGTAGGAGTTAGAGAACAAATAACTCTGCCTGGCTGGCTTGTCAGGGTCAGTTAGGGTCAGCAAATACATTCCTGGATGTACGGAATTGGAGAGACGGTGCTAATCTTATTCATGAATCGTTCGGTGGCGTTCCAGTTTTCCAGGAACCAAGTTCTTGCCCGAGTCGAATCGCGTGGTCTTTGAGTTGTCAACTATTTGAGGGTAAGTTCGATGAGTTGAGTGGCCAATGGGGTTGGAGTGTGTGACCCGGAAATGGTATAAGTCCAAGTTAGAGTTCGCGTCCTCACAGTCTGGTCCTGATAGATTTGAGCCGCATTCCTTCTTATGCTTACAGGGTCCTTTAAAATTATCCGGCATGACCACCAAATGATGCAAGATTATCTTTTCCAGCATGTCCGAGGGTTAGCAACTTGACGACGCCGATATTTCACGGGGCTTCAGATAAGCTAACTGGCAGGCACCTTCTGACTGCCGCCAAGGCTAGTATTCCAATTATTGGGGACTTCCACATGGCCAGGATTCTATTTAACTTTATCTAGTTAGAGTGTTGGAGTTAAAATTTGCAACCTTCCATCATAGTTCGCCGCTTGCGCAATGAGAATTACTGTCAGTGAAGATCCAGTTCTGGTCCATTGCTCGTTGATTACAGATTCCAGTCTCAGATTCTCGATCACTCTTGGACTAGGGCAGTGAGTTTCACAGTATCTTCTTTGGATAGTTATGAATTAGCTTGTCAGGTCGGACACGGCTACAACAGCACTTTTCCAGGCTTGCCTCAACAGTATATTACAGACACGACGACACTCGATATTCGCCTCGATGTACCATGAAAAGATCTAGAACTACGCACCAAAGCCATGTTGTTTATTCTGTGATACTTGTTTATCATTTGTTGCGATCGTGAGTGCATCAAGAGGTAGATTTGTATGTTTGCGGAAATAACAAAGCTCGCTAGTCGGTCTGATCTGAGCTATCCTTGGCATACCTGATAATGGAAGCCTCGTCTGGGGACGATTGAACTATGTTTCAGGGCCAATCGAGTATGTGCTCTTTCCAAACAGCTGAGTCAATAGTATAGCTGCCAAGCCATCTACATGACAAAAACCATATTCGCGGCAGGCAGAATATGCCAAGGCCTTCTCAGGAATTCAACTATACGTAGGATCAGGAGCATCATATCTCGTTTCTACTGCAGAACCATTATAGCTCAACCTGATCAGCAGTTGAGCCTCTCGACGTCACAACTAGTATCGAGTGCAATCGTCAAGAAATCTTTACACTTTTGGCATCTCGCCTCATATTCTGGAATGAGGTAGCTGATTTCGGTGTGCTGACTCTTTCACAGCGAGTCATTATACGCTCAACTTGTACAATGTTTAGTTTGAAATTCAGGCCTCATTGAAAGCCCCTGGTAACACACAGCTGTCTTGTCCGTGAAAGCATTGTTAGCAGATTGCTGTCGCCATATGTGAATCTTGTGGGGTTGAAGTTCACACATCTCGTACAGGTTCAAACGTAAGTTGAACACTCAACTTGCTTGAGTACCTAGGCAGAGGTGCAGAGATATAGATCATTCCCACAACTCGTCTTGTATACAAAATTGTTGTCTGCTAGGTATTTTAAATCCTTTCACATCTTGAAATATCAAGTGACAAGATGAAAAGCCGTTTTGTTTCGGTTGACCTTGTCCTCCATGGCCTGAACCGTGTTGAGCCTCTGTGGTGTGTTTTCTGTTCCCCATCAGGCACTTATCTATTCTACACCATTTAACGGTTCCTTAGCTTTGTACATCCTGGTTTCTGTATAAGCTTCAAAACACTACAGAACAAGTATAATGACTGTAACTCGAAGCAAGGTATAGAACATTGGGCTTCTAATATCGGTCACTTGCTATTGGACCGTATAAGACTGCACGGAAATAGCACCTGCTACTCTATGACCAGACAATACTAAACAAAGCAACATGATTGGCTTCTCATAATCTCTAATTTACGGTTTTGTCTCCGGTGCTGAATAAGTCAAGAGCGGCAAAAATAGCGATTGCGACACCGCCGAGTGCCGGTCGGACCATCGGGGGACCCTAGAAGGAGAAAAAAAAGTCAACGACAGGAGCATCGGGATTTCGGGGTCGCCATGGAGGGGAGGGGGCCAGACTCTGATGTGGGGAAGTTACCAAAATAATGGCCATACAAAGGCAGGAATCATGGTGTCAATTGGCCCTGCACTTTTTTGTCATGCAACTTTCCCATCTTGCGACATCGATGTCCTTTCCGAAGTCGGTCTAGTTCAATTGCGTGATTCTGTCAAAGCATCAACAATTCTCAATTCTGTCAAGTCAAGCGGCAGCGAAAGCGCAAATTGGCGCAATGGAGTTCGCTATCGTTACCGTTGTCCCGTTGAGTCGCCTCTTGGAGGGATATACTTCTTCATCCACCCCGTCTCTTGTTCTCTTCCCTCCTCCCTAGTCTCTTTCTTTACTCTGAGCTGAAAGCATCTCAACTCACAGGACTCTCACCCTCAAGATGCCTCACCAAGAGTCGGCCCCCGTGGCCAAGACCAACTCTGCCGACTTCAACAAGTTGTCGTCCAGCCTCCCCTTTGGACAGCAGGTTTCTCTTTCATCAATCTCCGGCCCGACATATGTGACTGCCCAGCTTCTCGTCCAGCAGATCGCCTACAAGTTGTCCGATAAGATCTTCTCTTACTCTCCCGAGACCTTCGACCTCGATATCGCACTCAAGCAGTGGGCCTCCCAGAACGAGAAGAACATCCACGGATACTCCACTGAGGTTCTACCCCTCCAGACCCGGGTTGGTGCTGGTGCTCTCGCCCTTGGTTACATCTTCTCTCCCGATTTCGATGTCACCAAGCGTCACATCCCCCAGTCATTGGTTGCGCCCTCAGGCAGCCTTCAGCAACTTCGCGGCACCCTCGACCAGCTCTCTCTCCTTTATGGCGTCTCCAGCCCCTTTGTTGCCCACGTCGCCGCTCTCGACTACTCCGACAGCAAGGGCCTGATCTCCAACTATGATGTTGCTCTTCGCCTTGCTGAGGACCTTGGCCTTGGTCTTGTTGCTAGCACCTCTACCTACGAGGCTCAGCACATGTCCATTTTTGCTACTCTCCTAGCTACTCTCCTCCCCACCCTTCACATCTACGATGGTGTCCGTGTTGCTCGCGAGACTCTCCGTGTTGTTGATGCTTTGAGCGAGAACGGTATTGCCGACCTTTACAGCAAGCTCTCTGCTGAGGCTGGCAAACTCAACACTCGCCTTGACACTGCTGGTAAGGCTGTCGAGCTTCTCAAGCTTTTCAATGATGAACTCGGTACCGTCTACCAGCCTTTCGAGTACCACGGCCACGAGTCTCCTGATGTCGTTCTCGTCGCTTTCGGCAGCGTCGAGTCTCAGGTCTCGAAGGAGGTACTGGCTAAGCTCGCCGCTGATGGAGCCAAGGTTGGCGTGATTAATGTGCGAATCTACCGTCCTTTCATTGAGGAGGCCTTCCTTAACGCCATCCCTGCCTCTGCCCGCACCATCGCCGTCCTTGGTCAGGTCAAGGATGAGCTTGCTGTCGAAGACGAGGCTACACAGTCTGCTCTCTACAGCGATGTTCTGACCGCTGTTGCTTTCTCCGGCAAGTTTGACAACGAGCCTGAGGTCCTTGACATCAAGTACACCCCTGCTCAGTCTTTCACTCCCCAGGGTCTGGTTGGCACTCTACACAAGATCTTCAACAACGATGGTGAGGCTAAGAAGCTGCCCTCTCTCGTCCAGGCTCAGCAATTCACCTTCTGGGACCTCGACAGCTCGCCCGCTCTGAACTCTCCCAGTGTGATCGGCAACCTTCTCTCCCAGGAGTCTACCTCTAACGTCTATGTCAACGAGATCTTCGACAACCTTACCCAGGGTGGTGTTGTCCGCAGTGATCTGCGATCCTCCAAGAAGGCCCTCGAGGCTCCCTACGACATCGACAATGCTGACACCATCGTCATTGGCGACGAGAACATTCTCAAAGAGATCGACGTCCTTAAGGGCTTGGCTGATGGTGGCAAGGTCATTGTCAAGCTGTCCAACTTCAAGGATGATGAGGTTGAGAAGCGTCTTCCTGTTGCTTTCCGAAAGGGTCTCCAGGAGAGGTCGGCCCAGCTTTTCATCCTTGACTCTACCTACTCTCCTGCTTTCGAGAAGGATCCTCTCTTCTCTAAGCTCCTCATTGAGCTGTCTTTCCTAAAGGTTGCCCTTCCTGACTACACCCCCGAGAAGATTGCCCAGCACATTCTCGCCGAGGGCCATCCTCCCACTCTGGAGGAGTCCATCGATGCTGTCGGCCTCTGCCTCCGCCAGTTCGAGGTGTCTGCTGCCTGGGCCGAGGTCGACGCTGGCTTTGCTGACCCCAACCTTCCCGCCACCATCCAGTCCAACAGCTTCGTTGTCCACAACAAGGAGGAGGCTGAGGAGACATTCGAGCTCCGTGATTGGCAAGCCGCTGCCAAGTCCCTCGCTTTCAAGGAGGCTTATGGCACTAAGAACGTTCTGCGACCTGAGTTGGCTGTCAAGACCTCCACCATTACCGTCAAGGAGAATCGTCGTCTCACTCCTCAGGACTATGACCGCAACATCTTCCACATTGAGTTTGATCTTGGTGACTCTGGTCTTACTTACAAGATCGGTGAGGCTCTGGGCATCCACGCTGAGAACGATGAGGAGGAAGTCAGCCAGTTCATCGAGTTCTACGGTCTCAACCCTGCCGAACTGGTTCAGGTCCCTGCTCGTGAGGATCCTACCCTTCTCGAGACCCGCACCGTCTTCCAAGCTCTCGTCCAGAACGTCGATATTCTTGGCAAGCCTCCCAAGCGCTTCTACGAGGCCCTTGCTGAGTTTGCCACTGATGAGACTGAGAAGCAGAAGCTCGAGGCTCTCGCCAGCCCTACTGGTGCCGAGGATCTGAAGCGTCGCACTGAGGTTGACACCGCTACCTACGTCGACATTCTTGAGGAGTTCAAGTCTGCTCGCCCCAGCTTCCAGGAGCTTATCAAGATCGTCAGCCCCGCGAAGCGTCGAGAGTACTCTATCGCCTCTGCCCAGGCTGTCACCCCCAACTCAGTGTCTCTGATGATTGTCGTTGTCGACTGGGTTGACCCTCGTGGCCGCACCCGATACGGACACGCTACCCGTTACCTCAGCCGTCTGCCGGTCGGAGCCAAGGTCACTGCCTCTGTCAAGCCCTCTGTCATGAAGCTGCCTACCAAGGACACTGCTCCTCTCATCATGGCTGGTCTAGGAACGGGTCTCGCTCCCTTCCGTGCCTTTGTCCAGTACCGTGCCATGCAGAAGGCTCAGGGCAAGGAGATTGGCTCCATCCTTCTGTACCTTGGTTCTCGTCACCAGCGTGAGGAGTACCTCTACGGTGAGGAATGGGAGGCCTACTTGGCTGCCGGTGTTGTCACTCTCATCGGTTCTGCTTTCTCTCGTGATCAGCCTCAGAAGATTTACATTCAGGACCGTATGCGCCAGACTCTCAAGGAGATTGCCAAGGCCTACATTCAGGATGAGGGCAGCTTCTACCTGTGTGGTCCTACCTGGCCTGTGCCTGATGTGACCAAGGTTCTCGAGGAGGCTATTGCCCACGAGGCCAAGGCTGCTGGCAAGAAGATTGATCCCCGCAAGGAGATTGAGAAGCTTAAGGAGGAGGGACGATACGTCCTTGAGGTTTACTAGACTATGTCTCTTTTTATGATTAATGCCCAAAATGGTGCTCAGTAGTATAGAAAGCATTGAAGCGTTTGAATACAACCGAACATTTGGCTGTTCATGTTATATCTGTCCATCCATGAGATATCCAGTGACTCGTATTGCCATACGGTCTTGTCATACAAGCAGCCTGACAGCATGTGAAACTTTGTCAACTGTGTCCACGATTTCAAAACGTCGTCTCCTTCTTTTCGCATACTGCCAATATTGAGAGGCATATCCATATCGTCAATACCTTGAGCCTGAGGACTTCATCATACCGTCAGGCCAGACTCATGTCTCCCTCCATGACCGGGGCATTGAACCTTTACGCGCGCGACTACCGGTAAAACTTCAAATTGTTATCCGCCTTAACAATAATCACAAGATGCTGCCCAACGACAGTATCATGTCATTTTGCAGGAGTGTTCTAGACCTCGAGATCGGACCAGCGAAAAAGCAAATATCAACGCAATGAAACCGACTAGTGACCAACAAAAGTGAGTTTTCCCTTGTTCTCCGGCGCGGCCAGAGCAAATCTGGAAACCCGAGCTTGAATTTCCTTTTTGTTTTGATCACAAATGTCCCCCCTCCTCCAAGCGAGGGTTGCCGATCCCTTTGGGCATCAACCCTAGACCTGGGTCCTGGGTGGTTTTTTTGCTCGTGTTGAGCCTCAGCCCAACATGGTGAATGCCCAATGTCTGTTCACGTGTAGGACTTTTGGAAATAAAGGGGTCTCAGGGCCTGAATTCTACGAGAAATAGGCCGCTCTGCGGAAATTGTGATGTTGGCATGGTAAGAAGCCCGACGGCATGGGTGCAACACACGAAAGGAGCCATCCGAAGCTGGAGAGGCTGCAGCTTGCACCTGTACCATCAGGTGGATCGCTTTTAGAGATCCAGCGACCGGTGAGCGAGATTAGGATATGTATGTGTGTACCGATGATAGCCTTTTTGCTGGTTGATTAAGCTTCCGGTATATCTGTGATGGTATCAACTGCTATAACCCAGGAGCGCTGTAAAACGAATCTGGAAAGCCGTCGGCACAGAGCTTGTCCCTTATCAAAATGAGAAGTAGGACCATCTGTTTGGCTGGGACGATGCACGTGCTAGAATAGACATGCATAACGGAGATAGAGTATGTGATCAATCAGCTGCAAGTTCTATGTAGAATTCCGCAGTGGCTCATCGTGTTCGATCCTGGATGCTGTGCAGAGACATCTTTACCGAACCAGCTAAGAACTACAGTGAATGTGTCCTAAAGAGACTGCTTGTAAGTCGGAGATAAGGGCAAAAAGAGATAAAAAAACTAGTCACATGCCCCGTACTGGAATCGAACCAGTGATCTTATCATTACTAGTGATACGCTTTACCACTGAGCCAACGGGGCTTCTTTGCGAACTTGTTGAGGGTGTGGTAGCAGTGCGGGATGAAGTTCGTAGTAGAGTAAAGAGGAACTTGAGATTAACGCGAGATCAGTATGTAGGATTCATCCAGTATAGGATCAATCCCGTGACGAGCAATTATAACACGGAAGGAACGAACAGTTCTGAAGTCCCCCAAGAGTCTGACGGTTGCAGAAACCTATTGATAAAGAGTAGGAAACATGTAGTAGTTTGGACAAGCCTGATATATCTGTTGAGTAACCTGTAGGGTATCTATATATGAGCGAGCATTAAACAACATACATAATAGCAATGAGGTACTCAACGACTGCAAAAAGAAAGATATGATGAGTATTGAGTACACACGAGCGCTGGGAACATCCAAAAATTGATACAGACAGCAAAAGGATAACTCCCCCGGGAAGGCTCGAACTTCCGATCTCCCGATTGTCTATGAATAACAGTCGGACGCTTTAGCCAACTAAGCCACAGGGGACAGGCTAACTGATGATAAGACATGCTGTATTAGTGTCTATGTTGGGGCAGCTGTGGCTGGACGATGACTTGCAGTCCAACCATTCTCTTTACAAACTTGACCATGGACAACAATATATTTGACTGATCTATAGGCTTCCCTCTATCAAACCTTTCTTTTCATCTGTGGGCGTCTTGATGTGTGTTGCCTGATGGCTAACTTAATACGTGTATCCAACTCGTCAAATCTCTCTTCAGTCCACTTTAAACTTGTCCCCTACAAAGAGCCTTATCCGTCCATGGTATTGAATGAATCACCTACCCTAAGCCTTCTCCTCTATGACCTAGAAGTATCGTTTATGTCCTTCCAAGTACCTGGCACCGTATTCCATACCGTACACATGGAACGGGCCTACGATTCCTTCATCGATATTAAACAATTAAGATCGAATCGTATCAAGGATCTGAAATGCGAGAGGGAGGGCCCGATCATCGGAAACCACCTCTCGTATCTTGACGAATGTTTGCGAGACGAATAGTCGTTTTCCTTCAAGCGATGACCAACGAACACCTAAAAAAGCAAACATTACCGGCGCCCCCTTCTCTTGGCTCTCCTCTCCTCTCTGCTTCGTCAATCGAGAAGGAAAAAGCAATGTTTAGTGTAGTTTACCCTTCTCTTCCGCGGGAACGGCCAACGTATGGTCCGATGGAGCTACTGCGAGAAACTGAAAAAGGACAAGATCTCATCTCATCGGACCATGTTCTGGGTGCAGATTTCCCACCGCATCGTTCTTGACCGACTGGTTGGGATTCGACGTCTCCTGAACTGCGCATCAGAGTAAATCGTCGACATGGGGGTAAGTATACCAGGCGTCTGGTGGCGTGTGTACATACATACAGTACAACAGTATCAAGTTGAGAAGGGGTTTATTTGACGGTGACCGACATTCCAAATGAGGCTGAACCTAAACGAACCACCCCACTCACTTGTCAGAGACTCGGAGGATCAAACCGTCAAGTGAGGCTGTGACGATCCTTCTGTCAAGTTGCGTGGAGGTTTCGCCATCATGAACATACACGCAATTTTCTTTTTCTCAACCACCAACAAACATGCCATTTACTTCTAGATGAAACTGTACACCGCGATTTACGTCATGCTATAGTCATTTATGCACGTACTAGAAATGGCCTGCAGTTGACTTGTTACTTTGTTCCAGTTCAGCTTCAGCCACAAGGTACACGGGAATGTACAGTACTCTTTTCTGGAAGCAAAGCTGAGAATACCCATAACGACAGGGGAAAGATTCCCCGTCTACAAAGTAAAGACAATCAGTAATGAGGTGAGAACCATGCGTACTGCAGTATCAAATTATTTCCCCGCCAGTTAATATTTGTATATTCCATCCCAGTTTACAAGTATCTAGCTACTTGCTTGTCCAATGTCTCAGTACAACTATCCCAAGTATGTACCTTCAATTCCCTCTCAGACCGATATGGAGATTCACCTCTTAGCAAAATCACAAACATGTTCTTTCTAGTATAGTCGATCTCGTAGTTCTAGATCGATCACTCAAATCGAAAACTTCTGGAGAAAAAAAAAGGTGGAAAAGATGCAAGGGGCAAGTTTGATCTTGTTGAGGTGATAGATCAGATAAGGCAAGATGAGGCAACGCACATTAAATGATGGTCATTCATTAACTACAGCGTGTGGATCGGAAACTCATACAACTGAACCTGTAACTCTTGTTGGCTTTAAACAAGATTATGAAGAGGAGTCTTCCTTACTTTCTCCTTTCTCTTTATTACTCGTCATGTTCGCTTGGAACGTACGTCTTGTCCGACGGGGTCTGAACTCTGAAGGATTCTCGCACGACCCCCGCTGACCGGGAAAGTAAAAGGCTAATTAATTACCAGCTAACTCGAGTACGTAGTGTCATCTACTGTACCTGGTACGTGCTGCTGGGACTGAAGATGGTCCAAGCGAGATCTGCGATATCCCTGTCTCAGCTCTTCTTCCCAAAAGCTCAAGCCCACAGCCCCATCTGAAAAAGAGCTAAGAGAAGCTTTAATACGAAGTATGGATACGGAGTACAGTGTTGAAAATATGTATCTTTCATACGACTTGTACTGAGTACATGGTCATGGAGAGAGAGAGAGAGAACAAGGCCTTTTTCCTCAGCCTCGTTTGTTGTCCCGTGTCATGTGTCGTGTCTAATTAATAACCGAAGGCACTGGAACAGGAGAGAGCCAGGATATATCCAACTACCGATAGTGGCTGGGGTCCTCTCTCGTAAACTCCAAGTAAGAGATAACATGATCAAGGATGTAGAAGTCTACGTACTCATCCCTTCCTTGCCAGGCTTGCCTTAAACAAACCCAACCCACATCTTTTCTTTTCCTGTCAGTCATGATATGATATGATGTATGTATTCTTAAGTGGACGGGTATTGCCAAGGCTGATGTACCGTTGTCATGTACAACTAAATCATCAGACCCCCTTGCTGTATGCATGTACTTAATGAGTATCCATATCTCTTGTTGTTGTTGTCTCGTAGCGAACCCCATCACATATCATAACCACTACGAAAATTCTCCGACAAGAGACTGTGACTCCTTTACAAGATTCCAGTTTCTCGGCGTAATTGCATTTTCAACCAATGAGGAAGATGCCCCTCCAGATAAAATGCTAAATCGAATGTATTCTCCTTGTATCTCACGCCAGGTTTTCTTCTCAACTTGGATGCTGCTGCGTTGGTGGATGCTGACCCATTGTATAACCCCAAATTCCCAGAAGAGGAAAAAGCAATAAACCGCGCAAGACGAATGATATTTGAACACTCTGACATGAGTGTGACGACAAGTGAAATAAAATAAGAGTTACAGAAAATATGCCCAATGCAAAAATGTGATATGTTACGATATCTCTAATAGTTGTCACACATGAACAAAAGGAAATTGAACAGGAGGAGGGAAAAAAAGAGGATAAGCCAAGACTAGCCAGTTGAGGCGAGGCGAGCCAGAACCTGGGAAATGAAGAGGACAGAAAAAGACAAGCAAAAACAAAAGCAAGAAAACAGAATCCCATGGATATCGCAATGTAAAATTCGGCCTTCCAAAAGCCACCTCAGACTCCTCATCTCTGTCAGAGAATCCCTCCCATTTGTGAATGCTGTAACCAGAAAAAGTAAAGCCCATAATAACCAGAGATGGGGGACATGGTGCCCCCAAATCATCATCATTGTCGTCATCATCAATCATCCCCAGGTCCTCCCCCCTCCCCCTTCCCGCCATACTCCATGGGTTGTGGTTCAGCTCAGAGCGAGCCGTCTGTATGTGTGAGCATACATATCAGGGCGGGCGGGTTTAGGACGTTGGTGTCTTGAACTGCCGGGGGGTTTCAACCTTTTTTGGCGCCGATCAAATGCTAGACATGGGGTAATGGTAGGTAGGAGGACATGGTTCTCGTGTCTACTCCCTGGCAAAGGACAATGACCAGGGCCCCATGTCTCCATGTCCCCTTGTCTCCATGCCATGTCCCTGTTGGTTGGGTTCGATCCTTTTGGGACGATGTATTTTTTTGGTTGTCGCTTTTCCCCCTTTAGTAAACGGGAAAATACTGTCAAGGCGAAAGAAATCTCTCGTCCACTTCTAGTTGGCCCAGCCGCGAGTCCAGTCCTGGAGGTCCCCGACAATTTGGTATGTAGGGTTCGCTGAGTGGCCATCTCCCCCCTTCTTGTTCCAGGCCCATCTGTCGGCTAGGTCGCTGTCAAGGGTGCCCTGCATCATGGACATCACGTAGTCGCCAATGACGGGCAGGAACTTCCAGCCGTGGAATGAACCTCCAGTTGCAATATAAAGATTGTCGGATTGCGGGTGGGGAGATATGAGAAAGTCATGCGTTGGTGTTGATGCGTCCCTGTGGCATAGAACCGGTCAGACCATAATATTCTCCCATACGTAGGTGGAAATGATAGAAGAAATAAACAGAAAACAAGACATGTCGTTCATTTCAGTTAATGGAAATGGGGGGTGTGGTTGGCCGTGGCCTTGCTTTGCTTACTTACCAACACATTCGGTAGGCCTCAATCTTGATGTTCTCAACTTCCTTGCCATATAGACCATTAAACGTCCTTCGCGCCCGATCCTCAAAGAACTTGAGGAACCGAGGCCCTGTCCACGTGTTATACATGGACTGGTCAGGCACCACCGACATGGCCTCACCGGTCGGGGGAAATACTTGGTAGTTGGTGAAGCATAGGTCGCAGTTGAACTTGATAGTTCCATCAGCCAGTATTGACATACCCTCGCCTGCGGATAAGATAAACGTTTGTTAGCCTCAGGGACCCGATGATATCCGCCTTGCCTCACTTCAGCTCGGCGTAAAGTAAAGTAAAGTAAAGTAAAGTAAACCAAAGATAACGCACCTTTGACCTGGGGCAAGCAGTTCTTGAGAACAGGAATTGTCGAAAACTTGTCCTTTTGCGCACCGTGCAGCTTCGCGTAAAAGCTCACAGCACCTGTAGCCAACAATCTTTCGCCAGCATGGAGCAGTGGCTTTTCGGGCGCGCTCTGTGCAAGTAGAGAAGCTGTTCGAGCCCCTGCTGCCAAAAGGGTCTTGTCAGCACGTAACGTCGTGCCGTCCTTGAGCGTGACGCCGACGCATTGATCTTCAGATCCAAAGTCAAGTGTCGTCACCTCACCCATGACAAACTCGGCTCCGAGGTCGACCGCAGCCTGCACCACTGCGCCGAGCGCCTTGTCCGCCTCCCCGAACCCCACGTTGGGGTTCCAGAGAACCTTATCCACGCCCTTGAAGTCGGCCGTCTCAAACGCACCGTTCCAGCGGCGGCGCACTTCCTCGACGGGCAGCAGCTCTGATTTGTTGGGAATTCCCATCTCGCGGTAAGAGGCAATGCTCTCTTCGCCAAACGAAGTAGCGTCTGCACGAAGCATGCCAACCTCGTGGTAGAAACTCTTGTAGAGCTCGTCATCCCTCCAGAGGGGCATGGCCTTTTTCAGAAGGCGCATGTAGAGCTTGTCTGGGTAGTCATCACGAATGATCTTGTTGATGTCGTGCGATGCGGCTCTGGGATTGGGGTAAGCGGCCGGGTCTACAATGGTAACCTTGACGTTGCCCTGTCTAAGAAGCGAGAGCGCCGTCGCAGCACCAAAGTTGCCGGCCCCTATGATGAGGACAGAAGGAATGGCCATGATGGTTGAGGGTGGGATGTGTTCAGTTCAATTGGAGTCTCAGAATTTGATTCAATTCAACTCAATGTGCATAAGAAGAGAAGGAGTGAAAGAGAATAATAGAAGAATTGTTCGGCTTGTTTCTTTCTTTCTTGGTGTATAGAAAAAGTGAGACTTGTCAACGCCATGTTGGCTCTCATGGGTGCGGACGACAACTAACTTTATATCCTCAGCCTTCAACCACTCAAACCAAACTGAACCCATGACCGGGCCGGGGATTCTAGGCCAATGCCAATGCTAGTTAATATCAAATAGCGGTCGACTCAGAGACAAACGCCAGAAACCCGAAACTAGTAACCGTTGAGAGAAAAGGCAATTGCCGGTCAGTCTCGTGTACATAGACTTAGTACTGACCGCATGCGTGCAAGTCAAGCAAGGTAAGGCTAGGACAAGGCGTTCAAACATCCCATCCAATTCAATAGGTACATACATACACCACAGTACAGTGCTCTACATACAAGGTAGTGCAGAGTACAGTAGAAAGCCAGTTACATTAATCCTGGGTCCTGTCCAGGCGGCTAACCACCTAGTTCCACACTCCTCTGAGTACATGATGAACACACTTGGGTAATTACATCGACTGATTAAACGATTGATTGACGGGGACGTATGCCAAGGGAGTTGTCTCATCTCGACGGCTTCCAGCAAGGGGGGGTGTTGACCCAAAGAAAAGTGAAGAAGAAAAGAAAATTAGGAGAAGAAGCAACACACACACACACAAGAGAAACAGCTAGGAAGAAGAAGAAAAAAAAAGGAACTTAGACAACTAGTCCAACTAGTTAGTTAGTATCTGTACCCCTGAACTTTATGTGGTTGGCGGCTTAGGGGGGTGAGAGAAATGCATAGCGAAAAGAAGAAATAACAAATAACAAAAAATAAAAATACATAAAATAAAAATAAAAATAGGGCGAGTGATATCAGATGGGCCAGACGAACAAAGAAAGTGGTTGTGTCGTACTTTTCTCGTAGAGCATTAACCTTGTCGTCTCGGCGATCTTTGAAAGACTGAGAGAGAAAACATGCTCTTTTCTCTC
This sequence comes from Fusarium sporotrichioides, assembly GCA_019054645.1. Classification (NCBI taxonomy): domain Eukaryota; kingdom Fungi; phylum Ascomycota; class Sordariomycetes; order Hypocreales; family Nectriaceae; genus Fusarium; species Fusarium sporotrichioides. The sequence continues at coordinate 7,471,764 of JAHKNS010000002.1, forward strand.
TTCACTTTCTCCACCCAACCCGAAACGGTACAAAAGTAAAACCCAGCTGGGGTCATGGGGCTGGACGGACAACAAGCTTCGAGTAGCCATGATTTTGTGATCTGGTTGGTTGCGGGCTCATACATAGTACAGACAGTCTGTATGTAATTATTACCTTTTCCGTGCCAGGTACCACAAGCCCCCTTTAGAATGATAAGAGAGAAAGAGACTAGTCTAGTCTAGCTGCCATGCAGCACTGTACTATGATCAAAGCGCCAGACGTGCTTGAGCTGCCGTAGGTTGTTTGTATCGCCTAGATGTACTGCTGCAACTTGCCCCGAGGTTACCGATGCTCGACAGTGCTGTAGAACCCGTGGATGCCATGCATCAAAGCTATCGGCATGCCAGGATCTCCACGAGATCTGCTTTCCCGGTAAGAATATACTGTACCGTACCATCCACCATCCACCCACCCACGCGCTGGGTACTCGCTACGAATACTGGGTCTGGCAGGAACACTATGGAGTACTCCGCGATTCAACCCGGCCAGCCAGTCTCCGTACAACAGCAGTCGCGCACTGTTAATTGCCCATGGATTGTTGCTTGCTGTGTCGCGCCTGGTGGATCTAGTGTCGACAGTCAGATACTGACAACTGAAGCTGAAGTTGACGGACGCTATGACAGAAGTGCTTTGCCGTCGGTCGTCCTTGGAACACACCGCTCGCTTGCCTTTCTTTTTTGTTTTCTCTTTTCCTTTTGTTGTCTCTTCTCTTCTTTTCTCCTCCTTGTTTCCTCTTCTCTTTTCTTTTCTTCTCTTCTCTTCTCGCCTCGTCTCATCTCGTACCCTCTCGCCTCTTTGCCCTTTATTAATCCCAGTTTGCGGTGGAAGTTACCCCTCATGCAAGCAACCTCATGCAAGTTCCCAGCTGCTTCCGCCCTAGTCCCGCACCGTTAAGAAGCCACGTGCGCCACTAGGGGTTGCGCGGAGCCTGTCTGTCTTGTTTCTGGAGTTGAGATGAGATGTCGAGGGGAAACATGTGTGGGGAAGGAGTAGATTGACCATTGAGATCGGATCGTGGTACCGGGCTGAGCTTACATCATGGCATGATGCCAATGGTCGACATGAGATGAGATTCTCTTATCTGTATAGACATGGCATTGCTGTCGCTACGCGGGAATGGTCACAGGCTCTCCGTAATCGTGCACTGATTTCTAACAATCGATGTCTCTGAATGGTTGGCTCATATCCTGATCGCCAGGGTACATGTCTGTGCAATGCCGCTAGCGTCGGGATCGTCTTTCAAAGATGCCCAAAAGAAGGGGAAAAAGAAGGTAACATGTCAGGTCTTCTTTCCGCGAGAGGGTTTCTGGGGCACCCTAAAGTTGAAATGTCACATTGCTGTAATATGAGATCGTATGGCTGCAAGTCATCTATGTCTTGCTGAGGCACCAGTGGCAGCCAGACCACAGGTCTGGGAAAGCCACCCGTTCCTCAGAAGGCGGACTGGCTTGTTGCTCTGTATTGAAATGTACTCTAGTAGATGCCCAGACCCTGCCGCCTTGCGCGCCTTCCGGCAGCTTGCTCCCATGTTCTCTTGTGGAACTCCAACACGTTCCACAATTAGACGTGGCTCTGCTTCCTTTTCTCGAACGATCTGGATGTACGGTCCCGTCGTACGACTCTATCAACAATCGTCAGATGCGTGTAACCGAAACGTCAAGCGCCGACATCCATTGATGAGTTTGCCCGTTGCTTTCCGTCGTGGCCTATGACCCATGTTCTGACCCAGCTCTTGCATACGGTGTAGCATCCTTTGCTCGGCATTCCTGAGTCGTTGAGGCCTGCCATGGCCATTGAAATTACTCGGCTTATAGCAAGTCGATCCTTTGCTAAATCTAAAAAGCATGCCTTGCAATTCAGTATGAGAAAGAATTCCTGCATCCTGCCCGAAGGCTAGCTGCATAATGTAACGAGTGTTGTTTTGGTGACTCTCACCGATGATGTACCAGCTTACAGATGATTGCATCATCCACGAAACGAGCTGTCCTCCGCCGAGGAAAGGTTGGGCCAACCGGCCCAGTACCAAGAAGTGTGACCGTCTATCAGTAACATTTGATTGCCTTTTAAATCCTTTGAGGCCGGATAAAGCACCGAAGTGTGGCTGCCACTGCAGAAGACACAGACAGTCCATGTGTATGCCCAAAACAATTTCCATGATTGAGTTACAACGTTGGATCGTTAATAATAGATGGGCCTAGTCAGTGATTGATGCGCTCTTGGGGAGATAATCTCTTGTCGCACTATGATTGGTTCATGCAAACTTCAGGCATTTCGGGTTTCTATGAGCCGCATGGTTGATTTTGACCGGTGGTGATCCTCCAATCAGAGCCAAGTCTCCGAGTGTAAGGAAACTGACCGGTCAAGGTCACGCATCTCAATGATCAAGCTCGTGACCCAGGGCCTCAAGATGTCATGACGCGATGCTTGACCGTCAATTTGTGTCTTTCGAGTCCATCTCTGCGGGCAAACTTGCGCTTTTTAGGTGGGTTTGGACAACCAGGCACGTCGCACCGCCAAGGTTTTCTGTGTTTGTTGCAATGTTGGCTGTGTCATATCAATGTTAGCACGAACCAGCAACTTTTTGTGTGTGTGAGACTCACGCAAAAGAAGAGTTTCGATCAAAGACCACAAGTTTACCCTCTTTGTCAACGCCTCCCTTGTCGCATCGAAATTCTAACGGGCAGTGATATGATCCTTTGCCTCTTTGTTTGAGAGCATCCATATCAATTTTGCTGAACTGTTCATCCTCATCTCCTCCCGAATCTTCTGAAGCAGAGGCATTCCCGCCAGGTGATAGAGTGTCATCGGTATTTTGAGATGTGAGTACGTTTCGCTGACCACCACGAACACCAACACCAACATCCGAATCACTTCCTCTGCCCGGTTGGTGAATCCAACTTCTAGGCTCAGACTTGATAACGGGGAACGAAGGGGCGGTCTGGTAAGTAGATCCAGACTCGGGTTTTGGCCGCCAGACTTCTTGAACTTCTTCGGAGAATTTCTCTGCCAGATCACGTATCTTGCTATAACAACGGATGAGCCATGTCATTCCACGTTGGGTTTCATGAGTGGCGCGACTTACCCTAGCTTGGTGATATTTATGTCCATGGTAGCCATCGGTTGCAAATCTGCCATGTAAGTCGTGTTGAAGGACTGCTCATGAGCCTCTTCCGCAGCCCTCTCCACATGTGGCCCTTGGACCAGTCTATTTGTCAAAGAATACCACAGCCGAGCAGTCTGGGCAAGGTATTCGCCCACATCGTTAATGATGTTTTGATGATGCCCGGGCGATGTTCCGGCGGCGGTGAATTCAGCCTCTGATGCCAGGTCTCTGAAAGCAGCCTCTAATTGGTGCCGGACTAGGGCATCCAGAGAGTTGGGTCCCATTGAGTTGCCGGGTATAGCGTGGATCCCTGATTCAAAGACAAGCGTAGTTGAAGGGACTGGCATGGTGGCAGTATCGTGCCTGTACTCTGTACCTCTCAAGATACTCTTGTATGTATTTGTTTTGTTGTTGACTAGCGTCGATACTGTATGTAACTAGAGCCACTATGTACTCCGTACTATGCTCGGGCGTCTGAACCAACCGGGACCTAGTAGTAGTGCGTGCAAATTGTGGCACGGAAGCTAACGAAGTGCTCGGGACCGGCGCGGCGCGGCGGCGACCACGGGAAGGCAAAAATTTGGGGCAGCAGCCGAGGGGAAGAGGGAAAAAGACGGCCCTCCTGGCCTAGTACCTAGGTACGGATACGTATGTAGTAGGGTATCGCCGTCGCGTTTCTGAAAACAGAAGAAAGGAAAAAGATGCTCATGCACTTGCTTGCTTGCTGCCTTGGTGGCCGGTCAGAGGAGGGAGATGGGACAGCATGTAGCGTAACTGCTGGCGAATGCCCATAGGCGGGGTTGCGTTGTGTACTGTACTGTAGGTACTCTGTCTGGTTTGGTTATGGTGCTGGCCTAGAAGCCAGTGCTCAAAGGCGAAAGACGAATGTCGCAGTAGATGCTCGGTGAGCGTCCTGCGTCTTGGGCCCGTTGAAGGAGGACAACCGCAATACCCAACGGGGAATTGACAATATGGATGCTGTGGTAGTTTCAGTCAATCTCTTGGAACCAGCTCCTTATGAGGCCGCCAGAGAGGCAAGACATGCGGTGCCGGGCACAAGCACAACTTTTTCCTGTGAGCAACGAGTGACGGGAAAAGAGACAACTAGTCCCGAGGAAAGAGACAACTGGGTCTGGGTAACGCTGGTGCGTTCGGGGGCTGGTCTCATAGCTTGTACCAACGTCGTTTACAGTATTGTTGGCACTGGACGGGACAAACTGCACGCTGCAGCGCAGCACCGTTGTGCGTCCGGTCAAGGTTCAGCACAACTGGGCTGTCTCCATACCGGTCGGTCAACTGTCTCGATCCTGGGCCTGGAAAAGCAAGGGCGGGTAGTTAGCGTCCAAGGGACGCCATGGCGTTTTTTCCTCGTTGGATCCCCCATCTCATTTGGCCCCCTCCCCCCCTGATCCCTGGACCCTGGCAATCACATCGACGAAAAGCCACGCTAGGTACACATTGCTGGGCCACATTCATTTCCTCTTTCTCTCTCTCTTTCTGTGTGTGTGTGTAGGTACTGTCCCTTCGTAGGTAGCTTTTGTGTTATGTCAACAGCGGCGGCAGGCGCGTGAAGCGCCTGAGGCAATGTAGGGTGAGATTCGCCTTCAGGTTGCCCGCCCTACCGATCTTGACCAGGCGGCACTGGATCCAATATCGTGAGGCGGCTTACTGCTAACCATTGGAGAGGCCCAACTCTTTCCCTTGTGTTAAGGGCTCTAAGCTTGTTGTTGAAGTGGGGAAGGCCGCAATCCAACCATCGCCCATGACGGACTGTCTTGTCTAACGGCTCCTAGACATCTCTTATAGTTAAAGCTCTGAACGGGTCCAAAAGAGTCAGAGAGTAGCACCTTGGTCAAACGTGCCTTTTAATGCAGGTACTCTCCCCAGACTCACACCATGACCTCACGCTCTTCCTGACTCTGCTTTAACACCCCTCTGCTGGCCCCTTGGTTCTGTTGTCTCCTCTTCGCTTCTTGTTGTCTCCTTTCCCCCCCGCTGTTCCGGTGGTTCACTCTCCAGAAATCCACTCTCGCCAGGACTGGCTTTTGCCTTGAAGCGAACCACTCTACTGGTACAGTATCTCATCAATAAGCTTTCAAACCGACGCGCTGTGCGTTGCCCCCGGGCCCGGCGGCTCATCCAACATCTGAGATCGCTTCCTGTTACCGCCGCCCGCCGCAGCTGGTCTCCTTGGTGTTCTGATCCGGACGTCTCCGAAACGACAAGACCGCCTTTTCATCTCATCTCTCTTGTCGATTGCAAACGCGCGGACCCAACGGAGTTGTACTCCGGCGGCGAGCCGCTCAGATGGAAAGCTTACCAGAGCCAACTCGTCCATCGAAGCGCGTGAAATACGAGCAACATGACGATGCGATTCAAATGAGTATGCCTGGAACCGATATCAAAGTTCCCGAAAGCATCAGCGGATCCTTGGTTGCCGATGTGCCGTTTTTCGATAACCCATGGCCTTCGACGACGGCCTTGTCGTCTCCTTCTCAGGTATTCTTCAACTTTCCTGAAGACATTAACACCTCTTGGACCCCTAATTTTACAGGTGAGGAAGTGAACCTGTCTTCCCTCATCTAATGAACCCTTTCAGCTTCCCTTGATGCCTTTTCGCCATTGGTTATACTTCCTGAGTATCAAGCTCATCATGCCGTTTTTTCATTGTCCATATCCTATCCCTGTGGAGGGTCTTGGGGTGAGATGGGTCTCATGAGATTGCAATGCCTCGGGCAGTTTGAGAGAACATATCGCACCTACTCACCCCGCTCTCACCCCTACCCTCACACCGTCGCACCTTTCGACTCTGAACTCATCTTTCACCCATCCTATCCTTGCTTTCATTCCACCGCCCATCATAGAGGAATCAAAGACTTCCGTTGACCCGATCATGCCATGGTAGACTATCGAGTCTGTGAGCTGACGTTCCATGCAGCACCCCAGCCTGCGACGTTGAACCTTCACGCAGCCACGACACCTCAACCTGAACTGCAGCATCCTCAGACACAAGAACAGCCCCGACTCTTGCCTGCGGTACCAAGCGCTACTTCAGAGAAGGATGTAGAGTACGAGGTCCCAAAGGAAGGTGATGCACCTTTTGTCAGCCCTTTCACCTCAAAGGAACGGTTGACTGTGTCCGCCTACCCTCGTTTCGCTCGCCCTCATAATGGACAGGTGAACGGGTACGTCAAGTTCAACTGGCCTACGAAACAGGATTCAAGTCAACCGCCTGATCCTACACCGTCACAATCAGACGATGATGTTGAGGATATAACGCCACATATATCGCGATCGCGCCCGGATACTCACAACTCTGGCATGGTGTACCTGGACATGTCTGCGCCCACGACATCACGAACACAAAGCAGGAGGGCGTCATCCGTGACCATTGAGTTAGTGTTGGGAGGCGGCACTCCATCGCAGGCAATGATGGTGAACCCATCACCTTCGCCTCAAGAAGTATTTGCACGAGCTCCGCGAATGGTTCCAAAGAAGTTCGGCCACGAGGCCGCCATGGCCGAAATGGATTATATCGACAGGAGATTATTCGACTTTTGTAAGTTCGTTCAGTGGCATTGCTGGCTAGCAGTTATCAGTCTGCCATGCTTCAACTATCGCTAACTGTCGCTGTAGACATCAAGAACTGGTGCCCAGGAAGGAGTGTTCTCACAAACACAAATCTTTGGCTCAAAGACTTGGCTCCAATGGGTAAAAATAAAGGCATATTGCATGCTATTCAAAGCCTTGCCGGAGTTTATATCTATGACTATTTACCAGATGAGCGTATTCGAAAACGAATTAACGAACGGTATACCATGGCGAATGAATATTTTGTTGAACTTCTTAATGCACCTGAGAGCAGAACGCGTGGGCAGGGGCGAGAAGTCATCACCATGGCCGTGCTTCTTTCCATGCAAGATGTATGTATCACTGCGTCTTGCGGTCTATGTGTCTGTTATTTTTGCCGTGAAACAACCTAACAGCTTTCTAGGTTATCCTTACCGAACGACGTCTGAAAAAGCCTTACAAGCCCCGATGGCTGGAGGGGTTTAAGCAGGGTGAATATTTCCTTCAACAAACAGATCCTGGTCGCCGATTCTGGAAAGAAAGTTGCGACACTGTCCAATACGATCCCCTTCGGATATCTCAATCAATAATCGTTGGTCGGGCTGTAATACTTGCTCAACCGATGATGGCACTCCCTGACCCGGCAACAATGGACCCCGAGATCGAATCCAACAGGTTTAACTGGCTTCTTTATGGCACAGAAAATGATCTGTTCGAGATCCATGGTGGCTGCGGCTTTTCGAAGAAGCTATTGCACACCATGAGCCAGGTCACATACTGCGCAGCGCGTTTGCAGCAGGAACCTGAGAGTACTATCGTCCCCATTACGGCAAGATTTTTAATGCGGACGTTGACAGACATGCGCCAATGGAGTCGTGAGGGGAAATCTTGGGAACAGTGTCGACAGCGTGCCCAGACGATAACCTGGGTGCGTATTATCGCGGACGATGTCATAGTATCCTCAAAGGAGGATATGACGGATGTTACAGCCGAAGCATGGAGAATCGCGGCGATAATTTATTATCAATGTCGTCTTTTAAGGTACGAGTTTAGAAGAGAAGGAGAGGGGGAGGAGTAAGGGAATTTGGTTAGAGAAGGATCGTGCAAAAGCACTTTCTCCTTCCTTCCCTGCGCCTCTGCTCCTGTTTCTCAACAAAGAACGAAAAAGAAAAATAGCAAGTACGCTAACATGGCTTGTACCTGCCTAGACTACCACGAAACCACCCGGATGTTCTTGCCAATATGGATGATCTCGCCAAGTGCATTCGCATTATGCCAACATCGGGGTCACATTTTACAGCTCAGGCGCCTTTACTACCGGTATTTTTCTTGGGTTTGCTTGCTACTAATCCTGCGCACAAGGAGGTATCAAGAGGCTGGTTTCAACAAGTCACAAACACGCCAGTTCGAAGTGTAAGTAAAACAAACAAGACAAAAAAGAAACGCAATCCTCCCATTTTCGTAATCTATGGCAAAAGGGCAGGCTGGTTCTGCCCTTGGTCAGGTCTACTGCAAAAATTACTCTAGTGTTGAATTAGTGTGCTAACATCCCCTTCCAGAGTGTGCCCCCATTATACGACGCGCTCAAAAGAATCTGGAAATGGATCGACAGCGACGTAAACCTCCAGCTCGAACCAACTCCTGTTCCCGAATCTCTCGGCCAGAGATATCCTTGGTGGGAACACCTGGTCAAGAGGGTACTCGAAGAAGAGGACGAAACTCTGTGCCCAACCTGACGTAAACATCCATTGTATACGTCTTTCTGTCCATTTTGGGATCCAATACCACCAACGGTATTCAACAAATCGCAGCAAATAGTTGCCCGCCTTTTTAGAGGTGATGATTTTTTTATCATTTGTTTTCCTTTCATTTCTTGAGGAATCGACAGGGCGAGATGAAGGTCGACCAACGGGGCAGGTTAACTGACTCCCGAGACAGCGCTGTCAGCGTCGTCTCGCTGGTCCTTACTGTCCTTGCGGCGTACAAGATATTGACCTACATGCCTATCAGTATGAAAATCGTAAAAGGAGAAGAAGAAGAAAGTAGAAACAAAGGAGGAAAAGAAAATGCCATGAATGGCGCGGATAGGAACTACTCACGGAACTCCGAGTCAGGTGCCTGCCAGACATCGATCACGCTCAGTCCTGCCTTATAGCACATGAGGCGCACGTTGTCCTCACCATACTTGTGAGAATCGAACCAGTCAAACTCCTCACCCTTCTGGATGACGCGGCCCATCTTTTCAAGCTTGACGTCTTGCTTGGCGCGGAAGAAGAATCGGTGTCGTGTCGTGGGTTCCTCCTCCAGCTGAGCAAGGAAATCCCAGTCCTCCTCACGGAACCACTCTTCGCCTGCCAGGCGGTTGGCATGCTTGAATCCGTTCAAGAAGAATTGGTGATACAGGTCATCACATGAATGGTAAGCGTCCCAGATCTTGTCTCTGTTGCCTGGAAGGACGTGGCCGTCCATTCCGATAAGAAGGAGGTCATTGGGTCGGAGAGCGTCAGCCCAGAACTTGAGGTGAGCCAACGCTTCGGGCCAAGGATCATTGCATAGTACAGATCCGAGCGAGAGGAACAGTCGAGGCGACTGAATCTTCTTCACGTAGTTCATGCCATCGCCAAAGGTGCCCCAAATACCTGCGCAGGTTACCGAAGACTGCTTGCTCGGATGCTGTCCCACCAGATACTTGATGTTGTGGTCCAATGACGATCGAGAGATGTCCAATGCAAGGTACTTGGTGGAGACGTTGGCCTTGTCGAAAGCAGCAAGAAGGTGGCCAACCTTACGGGTGTCACTAGAGAAGGCGCGTTAGTTTTGACAGGGTAAGCTTATAGCCGCTACTCGCTGAGGGTGGGCAGAATGCGGGGACAACAGAGGACAAACTAACCCGGCTCCTAGATCAACAATAGTGACACCAGCTTGGCAACGTGCAGCAACGTCTGCACCGTGCTTATCGAAAAGCGCAATCTCGTCATGAGTCTGGTAGAACTCGGGAGTGAAGATGATCTGGTTCCAGATCGGCAAGCCTACATCGTCATAAAGGAGTTCGTCTGGAAGGGTTGGCTTCGAGGTTGAAGAATACGACGCCATGAGGGTCTGCTCCAGCCGTTCAGCAACATCATCGTACATGTTACTGCCGCCGATATCGACTACAGCTCCATGGGCGGGAGCGTCATTGTTGGGGCTCATGGTGCTAATTGCGTTTCATGAACCGGAGAAGAACTGAATGGTTGTTTATCCAGAGCAGCTATCCAAAGCTATTGTCCAAAATCGGAGGAAGGTGCGACTTGACGTCAGTCGCAAGCAGGGTCCGTTACACACGACCGGTGGTGTAGTTCAGGGTTGACAAAGTATCGCCTCCAAAAAACCGAATGGCGATTGAAAAAGGATATAACACGGCGCAAGGCGGTAGCGGTACCTGCAAAGGTGTTGAGTTTTGGTGGATGATGTTGTTGACGCCAAAAATGGAAGCTAGCGAGTGGAAAGAGAAGAGATTACGATTGAAGGCCTGCGTCGGTCGATTCTTATACCCTGGGCTGGCGCTGGGAAAGTAATTCGATCAGATGCCAGCTGCTGCCAGCTGCCACTGTCAACGTTGGTTTCAGTGCCAACCAGTGCCAGTGCCGCCGCTCAATGGAGAAGGCCCAGGGAGTCGAGGAAGGCCCTTGGACAGGCGCTGGAGGCGGTAGAAAGGTGCGAGACAGAAAAGACAGGCAGGCAGTGAACTAGCAAGGGCTGTGATATGATTTGAGGCGATTCAAGAAGAGCAACGCGGACCGTGGATCCTGTACGCTGAAACGAAAATCTGCCCCTCAAAGAAATCCAAGGGAGACCCAGATGCTGCACTGCTATGTTTCTGTTTTCTTTTTCTGCTTCTTCAGTTTGACAGCTAAATGCCATTGCCAATGCCCGTCAGTGCAATGCTGGCCTTCGCTCCCTTGACTACCACTGGATGATACACTATACCCCAGTACTAGAATGCATTCGCTTGCGTGGTATAGTGAAATGGGATGGATCTTGGCCATGTACAGGCTTGTCTAAAAGCGATTCATCCTACATTAGGGTGAAAGCGTAGAGGGTGTCATCCCCATGCTCCAACATCGACCTCTCCACTGCGAGACATGGGGGGTTCCGCTAACTTTTGGGGAAGATATCAAGACCCTTGTTTTTTCCTTTTTTTTTTGGTGTGTGTGCGTGGGTGTCGAGTTTTTCCCCTACACGTCTGTCGTCTCTTTTCTTTTGTTTCCTACTCTTTTTAGTTACTGTTGTAGAAGGAATTGAACACCCCAATTATCTGTCTCAGACGTCGTATTTAAAGCCTTCCAGAATGGTGCTATATTAGGCTACCTAGGAGCTAAGTGGCAATGGATGTCTTGCTGCACATCGTGGTTTGGAATCACGTGTTGAAGTTCTGTTGTAACTTCAGAACACTCACGGTAATATTCAGGCCCTGACCCTGCACGAGCAAGCACTAACGAAAATCCAGGATGTGGTAAGAAACGAAAGCCTATTTGGGCATTTGGTCTACGCTCCCTCCACCATCGCCGGAGCACATGTACATACTAGTAATCAACTCGTCAAACAAGCACGAGCCCATTCAAGGAATGGCGCGCTTCGCACTTGTGCAACAGTCTTCAAAACGAACCTCGACACAAAGATTCCACCGAGGCATTTCATTCATGACTCCATCTTGATCTCCACGGACCCGCCTTCACCCGCCAGATATTGCCGTGCTGGCTAGCTTGATGCTGTCACTATCCATAGACCGTCAGGTGATGCCGGCAAAAAAGTCTTAATGAGATGACTGGTCATCTTTGCCCAGAAAAAAAAACAGAGCTTTTGGTTGATCCTCGATGTCAGGGTGGCTACAACAACACAGGGCATTTTGTAAACACCCCTGTTTCATCCCCAGTTCCGACCCTGGAAGGTGGGATACATACAGATGCACGTCATGGTCCAAAACGAATCCCGCTCAAGCTAGAGAGACAAGCAACATGAGCTTGACAGACGGCAAAGATAGCGTGGTTTCCAAGTTGGACTTTATTGGCCAAGATACCTTTGGTCTGCCTCTTTTACGTTGGAAAGACTGATGGGCTGACTCTTTGGGTAGTACAATGGCGTCGTTGGTCGCTGATCCTCAATGCTATCTCGACAACGGTTCCTGGCCCTTTTGCACGGTGTCTTTTCAAAATCCTTGGTGTAAATCGCCCGAGGTGTCGAGAATCTCGTGAGTCTTGCCCAAGATGGAGTGTACCTACACTCCAATCTCAAAACCTTGACCGCCTGTTGATCCAACACCTCGAGAGAAAACGGTGCTCTATGTACAACTTCCTGACAAGGCTCGGCCCCGTCTCTGCCCCATTCTACCGCGGCACAGATCATTGTTGCATCTCGACAACCCATCACACAGAGGCGGTGGGGAAGAGTGCACGCGTACGCAGTCCTGTACGTACAGTGAGGACTATTTATTTATTGGCTGTCACGGGAAAACTCGATACGGGTTCAAGGTTTGACGGCATGCTCCAAGTTCAGATGGACTCTGCAGAATCGAGAGCCATGCAGGGGTGAGGGTGTGTTGATGTTTGTTTGTTGGAGTCAAGCTTTGTTCGCCGACACGCCTTGGAAGAGACTTGAGTGAATGGGGGTTGCAAGTGGAGGTGTGCTGTGCTGCAAGAGTGAGATGCAGAAAAAATAGCCCGCAGTCATTGCAAGGGTTCAGAACTGCGCACTAAACTAGTATGCTCTCTCAGCTGGGGGTACACGCGCAACCATTACCATCATCAAGTCCCCGTAAGTTCAGAGAGGATTGGAAAGGCAGGTTATGAGGCACAAATCTTGCAAGATAGACGTTGATTTCAACATTGACTTTGAGCACGATGGACCGTGCTATAGCCTCGAGTGTTAAGCCAAGCCTCAACGTCTTTGATGGGGCCCGTCAAAGTTTTACTAGGCTTCAGCTAAACGCAAGGAAGGGAACTCCCGTCGTGCTAGGATAGTTCCTTTCTTTTCCCGCAGGTCCGCTCAAAGTTAACTGGGGCCGTGTTTGTTCTCCACTGGATTTGAGTCTTATTCAAGAATAGTAGGTTCTAGTTGGTTGGTGCTTAGTAGAGCTCCAATGTTGGTAAAGTTAATGGCTGGGCGTTATACAGTAAGCCGTTGCTATTGACTAGGTGCAATTGATCCCGTGTAGAAGTTGTTTTTTTCCCTATGTCATTCATTTCTATTTCAAGCCTTTTCTGTTACCACGGTTCTCTCTCTTTTCTCGCTCTTCTAACAATTTATCACCCAACTTCACGTGCAGTCAGTCAACTTGCATTACATTGAAGAAACACGCTTTATAACATCGTGCAGCTATCATCAGTGATCCTGGCTAGTTAGTGACGTTTTGCAGACGGATAATAACCCTCCCATGTCCTTGCCCTTGCCCTTGTCCTTTGAGACTGAAAAGCATCCATACCCACACCTCGAACTTTCTTAGCCGCCAAACCAGGAACGCAACTCAGACACCTCCATCTTGGGACCCCAGGTCACGGTGTTCGGTGCAATGAGGAAAAGTCAGACTCGACCTGTTATCGACCCGGTTTAGCCGCTTCCCAGAATGGCATAGTTGCGTAACCTGACCAGTACGAATTGAGAGATGAAAGCCTTGCATGACGAATGCTATCTGCTGTCACTATACAGAGTATTACGATACGACAACACCCTCTCATCTCAGAATTCAGTGGCTGTATTATTTTGGGTATCTCGATCAAAAAAAGAAGACAACCTCCCTTCACGCGGAATCATATCATGTTGTACATCTGTTATGCATGTATGTCGAGTTTTTTTTTCTTAGTCTTTTTTCCCCCCATTTACCAGGACCGGCTAATGGTCTGTAGCAGGTCCACGCAACCAAAAACTGACTGTGACCTCAGACTCTTGGCAAATACGTATCATGTACTCCGTAGTCTGAGTGTAATTTTCGAGATGTGAAGCCATGGAGGGAGGGCAACAATTTGCTGATAACGATGGCATCATGGCATCCAATACAGGTCAGCGGCAGCTGGACAGATCGCGATTAGAGGTTGACACCCTACTGAACTGTACTGAGTCTTAACGGGGGGTAAGAGTTGTGGTGTGGTGTGGTGTCACTGGGATCAACATGCTGTCTTTTCTGCCGGACTTCAGGGCCGGGAGGATGATCGAGCAATGGCATGTCGCATCTTTGACTCCCGACAGCCTGGTAAGGCCTAGGCGGCTCCTTTCCGAGTATTCCTGTAATGACCAACAACGCTATCTCATTTGGCGGCTTGGGAAGTGCCATTGCCAGTCATGCTGCCAACGTCAATAGTTGCCATTTGAGTTTTGCCAGTTCTCCAACACTATTGTACATTGCCAGAGAGACAAATATGGGTCGGGAACAACCAAGCATCCATCCATACAAGCACTATTTGCGGGTATTGGCAGGATGACCATGGATGACTAGCTTAGTTTAGCACAAAGCCAACGCTGAACATCCTGGTTGAGTTGAGGACACGATGATGCACTACGGTAGGGTATCTGGCGGAGGACTGGATTTCCCGGACAAGGCCGAGTCGACGGGACGCTTCCGGTGCAGCTTTAGTGTTTATTACCAGGTCTAGGTAAGGAAGGAGGAGGAGGAAGAGTCGAGCTAACCAAGGCCAAGTTGACATTGAAGTTGGATGTTGTGATGTCGTGAGAGCCTCAAAAAAAGCAAACAGAAATGTGGATGCGTATAATAGTGAATCATATTATATCCGATTGCCCCGGGTTTGCCGCTAAAAAAAACATGGAGTGAAGTTGATTCGATCATGTTAAGAGAGAAAAAGGATGAATCCTTGTCTTACGCTTTGACGTTCTGTTCTGTTCTGTTCTGCTTTGCTTTGGTCTGCTCTGCTCTGCATTGCTTTGCTTTGCTTTGCTGTACAAACAAGCCAAGAAGCAAGCAGCCGGATGAGACACGGAACGGCTAATGTGCTGATGCCTTATTAATAAACATTCAATGTGATATGACAGTTGTGGATGGGATTGGGGATTGTCGGGTGGATGCCAACTGGAAGGCACCTAAAACGGAAACAGCAGGAGGTTCGTCAACTGGAACCAATCGCAACAACGCGGCTGAGTGAAGCGTGATCCCAGATCCAAGACATCCATCATAATCCTTGGCGACCTTACGGACAGTACCGACCGAAAAGCTGACTTCCGTAATCCATCGTATTGTCGCTTGCCGGGAATACAACCCGCCCTTGCTGGATCCTCGGTGGCTTTTCGTGATGCATTTCTGTCACTTGTGATGGACAAATGAGAGGTCTGAACTGTCACAGTGTAATGGATTTTTCAGTACCCCAAGATACCTGACAATCAAGCAACGACGCCATGGCTTACTAGCTTCGCAAGCTCCCTACCGTCAGGGTTCCAAAAGTGATAAACGATATTACTACCACGGCACAACGACACGACACTGTTGCGTCTAAACGGCCCAGTCGAGTGGCCCGATGCCTGTTGTTTGGGAGGATCCAGAGCCCAGCCTAGACCGTTTGTTGGTGATCCTTTTGCTTTTTGCAGAACGACTATCACATGCCACGTGGGATTGATAGTTAGTAACCTACTAACGCCTGATAAGTTAAATTATAGACTACCGCAGGAATACGCAGGTTCAAGCTGGTGGTATTGGATGGATCCGTCGATCATCCACCGGCTACAACTCCCCATATCTTGAACGACAGGCTCTGAATCTGGTCAGGGCAGAGCCTACGCTTCTACTCAACGAGTATTGCTTCCGAGTTCAAAGAAACCACTCGGGAACGAGCCACGAGTGTTCAAGACCCTGGCATCTTGTGGGATATTCTCAACGGAAGAAAGTCCGTCGCCCGCTGATGTCGCAACAGCTACCCACATCCTTCCACTACGAGACCGGTAGTTAGATGAGAGGAGTCCGCTCAAGGGCATCCTGTGCCTGCAGGTGCGTGCTTTGACAGCGCTTGGTAATGCATCCCCGAAGCCTTAATCAGACATGGCGGCGGGCAACGGTTAGCCGAGGCTGGAACGCACAACTACGCCGTGTTCACGCGAGTCGCGATGTGACATGATCAAGCTGTCAAGCTACTTGTCACGAATCATTCTTCGCCTATCAAGACATTGGACTGTCTGAGACAATGCCGCTCGCACCTGGGTGAATGGGATCTTGATGACATTCCTTGCGTTAGTTTGAAACCAGAGGTTCGACAATGGATTCGCTGAACAGCGACACTTGTCAACGCAGCAGCTGAGAAGAAGCAAAGAGTGCATTTATATGTCTTACTCGCTCCATTTGCTGCTTTCTTCCGCGCCGAAGGCCTGTCCTTCGTTCGGCCTTGAGATAACGGCGTCGGCGCCCCACACGGAAACGGAAACCATACTTCCCGGACCATATCTGGCGATGGCGCTCCGGTCGACAAATACCTGACAATACAACATGGTCACCGATCCATTCTGATCGGCCTCAAGCCATCCATTTCTAGTCTATCTGTTGTTCTCGGGATTCCTACTCCCACGTTACTACAGGCACTACTGATTGTGACAGCATCCTATGAGTCTATACTATAGATGAAGGTCGGATGGAGTCTCTAGTTGTGGAATCACATCGCATGCGTGCTAACGGCCTGACATTACATTTAGTAGTACTCAGTACCCCAAATATAGCTCTTGTCAATATGGCTTTCTTAGGGCTGTCCCCAACAATTTCTCTTTGATACATCATATCATGCTGTGTCAATCGCTTACACGAGGTCCTCCCAGGACTAGCGGCCAGCTTAACCTGATATCACAATAGTGTTATCGAACAAACGTATTACTCTCAAAGCGTGCGCACTTTCACTGGTGGTGTAGAGCTTGGCTTCGAAGGGAGAACAATTGAGACAACAAAGAGCTGTCAGGGGCCGCGGAGTCGGAGCCGGCACTGCATATGTGAACTGGAGCAGGGATTTACCCAGTGTTCCGGCCGAGATGAATCGTGGCTTTGTTCAAGATGCAGTCAGACGGCGTCTGCGTGTAAAGGACGCACAGGCGAGAGGGTGTGAGCCCAGGTCCGTTGCCTTTTCCCGATCTTGATTCAGCGGTGTAGTACAAACCCTACACACAGCGCGCGTCAGAAATTCGACTAAGTAGCCAACAGGCGCCCAATTGCATTTACATGCGCCCTAAGAGGGGAGGGTTTATCACTCGAGAAAGAGGTGTGTAGATGTTAAGGAGAAACAACGTTTCCTCAATACGCCGGCAATCGTCACGAAAGTGGTTACTACCTGCACGGCAGCACTAATGTAAGCTGCAAGAAATGCCAGGTAGCATTGGGCAAGGGCCCCGGCAGACATCAAACCTACTATGGACTGGCCATTGCCGACACATGATATCTTAGCATGGGTCAATGCAGCTCATGTCCTGCGTTGTCCATACAGAATGGGAACTTGTAGGACGCGCTGGAAGCGATTGAGGCGGTGTTGATTGCGTCAGGCCTCAAACTCTAACGTACAGTTCTCAGAAACGCAAGGCAAGCGAACAACTGCTGCATGCAATGCAATAAGAGCCGCTTTTTGCCACATCGACTGGCATATGCAGGGCTTGAGAGAACAAAAGAGAAAACACGACGTTGAGGCGTCGACCACTGCCAACTACCACCAAAAAGCCATCTTCAACCATACACTTTGAGTAGGAATGATGCACAGAGAAAGCCCTTGTCACGGGCCAGGGGTCATTCGACACCCTTCGGTTCTGGAGTCGTGGTACGGTGACGTTGCAGTGTGCTTTCTCATCCTATCAGAGGGTATTGATGAACAGCAAGCAGAGCTGCTTTGCATCTCAATCGCTTACAGCATTTCTGAGCAATTGAGTTTTTACTTTTACATACGCCCAATGACGTTCGCACCCTTTCTACTTATGCCAGAAATCGGCAAATATGGAGGTTGCAGAGTGATATACGATGATTGTTTCGCCGCTTTGCAGTAACGCCTCTTTCACTAACACCAGATGTCTATATAGCACTTTCTTGGCCTTCAATTTCCCACCTCTTTCGTTGGTTCCCTTACTCTTCCCAGAAGCCTGGGAAAAGATACTCAACCTTCTTCATGGCCTCGGGGTTACGGCCCGCAGGCTTGGTCATAAACTTGACGGCTCCTTGAGAAGAGCCGGCCAAATGCTTGGCTAGAACCAAATCGCTGTTTTCAAGCTCGGCGAGCCGATCCAGCACGCCAGCGACCAAGCGCTTGGCGTTCTCGTTGTTGGCCTTCATGTACTTCAAAACCAACTCGACGTTGACATCCTCAAATGAGTGCCAGCAGTCGTAGTCAGTCGCCATGGCAATTACCTGGTAAGCTAGCTCAGCCTCGCGGGCAAGCTTAGCTTCAGGGAGCGTCGACATGTTGATGACCGAACCGCCCCACGATCGGTACATGTGCGACTCAGCACGAGTCGAAAACTGTGGTCCCTCTAGAGCGTGTGTCAGATCATGTTCAGATCAAGATTTTTCAGAGTAGGCTCTTACCCATTACAACGACAGTGCCCTTATCGTGCAAGACGACGCCCTCGCCCTCCATATGAGCAGCGCAAGCCTTGACAACATTGGCAAGACCTGCATCAAAAGGATCAGCGAACCCAACGTGTCCAACCACACCGCCCTCGAAAAAGGTGAAGGGTCGGACGCCCTTTGTGCGATCAATGGCCTGGTCAGGGAGCACAAAGTCCATAGGCTTGATCTCCTCCTGCAAGGAACCGACGGCGGAGAAGGCAATAATAGATCGAACGCCGATGTGTCGTAGAGCAGCAATGTTGGCACGGTTGGGAACCTCGTGAGGAGCAAACTGGTGGTGAACGCCGTGACGGGCAAGGAAAGCGACGTAGCCGCCCTTGTGAGAGAGGATCTGGATCGGCGACGCGGGAGCACCCCATGGTGTAATAGGGTTCAGGGCAGCGACAGGCTCGAAGCCTTCAAGTTGGCCGAGACCAGTACCGCCAATAACGGCGATATGGACAGGCTCTATAAGAGTAAAGAATCAGCATTGCGCCTGGGATGATTCGGCAGGGTCGGGTTCGTCGTTTGGGTCTGCGTACTGTCAAAGGTAGTTGGGAGGTCAGCCATTTTGAAGAATTGGAGCAACGATAGATTTTCGTAGAGATTGAAGCTTGAAACGGTGATGATGACAAGGTGGAAATTATCGTCGTCGCCCAGAAATATTTGTCGCGATAAGAACCTGAGAGTAATTATCTACCTGCTACCTAACTACCCCGCCATACCATGGCCAAGATTACGTGCTTGGGCTATTCGAATGGAGGGGTCGTGGACCCTTGGGCGCTCTGCTATTGGTTGAGCCATTTGAAGATGCTTAGGTCTTTGGGATTTGGGTGATGATGGCAAGGGTTTGGTGTCGATACTAGAGTAGCTACCTACCTAGTTAGAGTATTAGGTTGATCTTGTTTGAGCACAAGGTATGAGTGAGTGGGATCGGTCTGTATTGCTAGCATCATGAGGCATGCATGATGTGCGTAGCGTGAGATCTGGAGTCTCTCCTTCTGGCTCTGTTTTCTTCACTTTGTAAACCGGATGAATGGTTAGGTCGATCTTTCGAGTGAAACCTCGTTGCCCTTGGTTATGAATGTTTTCCAACACTCGAATTCCTTCATATAAATATGTTTTTGTGTCACTCTTGAATTGCTGAGGATGGCGGGGTTGATTTTGAATTATGTCACCTGTAGTATTTTTGATATTTTTGATACTAGCACCAAATAGCAAATAACGTTTGTGAACAATAGTTTCCAGACTAAGGCAAAATACGAATCGTTTTGACTTTAATAAATTTGCGCCCTGTTTTTCTTTTAATTATTTGCCTTCTGCCGTGAAAGCCTCAGCCTAGGTAATTCTTTCCTTCCTGCTCATGCTGACCAAGCTGCGGGCGGCCAAAATTTTCCCGAGCTCCGCCAAAATTCAACCCACCACAACCTCACCAGCCTAATAAATCACTACAATACATTTCATATTCGCCAGGAGCTGCATATGTTGTGACTCCGGTGGACAAAATGACACGACTACCAGATAACGATACTCTATTGATCGAGCCGCAAGAAGACGGTCACCACGATGAAACAATCGAGGAACGATGCTTCTCTGCTGCCCTCATCTGCCTCGAAGGACACTATACCCAGTCCCCTCCTATGGGACCGCAAACAGCAGCCAAAGTGAGCTCTATGATCAACAAAACACTAGAAAAGACACATACTTTCCGCAAGGCTCGGTAGGCTGGCTTCACATCTTTTCGCCGGGTCTCTTTACTGATCACCATACAGCGAGGCCGTCTCAAGAAATGTGGCAATCTGGATCTGGCTCACAAGGATTTTTGCGGCTGCTATACCCAGCCTCACCACAAGATCTGTGGGACCCTTATCAAGCCTCAATGATCCAGAGAAAGGCGTCACTCCGCAAGAGAGCACAGCATTGATCGTCATGAACCATGTGTCGATAAGGGAAGATCTCGAAACTCTCATCAAGCTGATGCACATCGCACGCAACTTGCTTGTCAATGCAGAGCCTGAAGTGCCCCAGGACATCTGTGCTGCGGTTCATTTCGATCAAATGGTCTACCAAACCATCATCCTCTGTGTCAATGTTACGAGCAAAGGCTATGATGGAGAGATTCTCGACGAGGCTCAGAGGATAAAATTGGGTGGTGTTACAGAACTATGTCAGTGTCCGACAAATGTCAATGTCTGCAACGCAGCCGGACTAACATTTACTAGACAAAAAGCTACTTGTGACTTCGTTACAACAGGCACATAACTGGACAGCGAAACATGACAGGAACAAAATGTCCTTCTGGTTCGACGTTCTGTTTGACGACGATGGCGCGCTTTCATGTCGCGATGAGAACCCTGGCGATACTTTAGGTTTCCAACCAGAAGAAGCAAAGAGACAGGTCCAGCACTGGTTGGATAGAAATTCCAAGTTGTGCGACACTGCTAGGAAACTTCTTAAGGATCATGCTCAGAACCATGCCGATAAACCACCAGGCAACCTTGCCCCGATCCGTCCATTGGCCTGGAACTGGCTCCCAGACGGCTCCGTCGATGTTCCTGGGGACGTGGCCAACACTGACGAGAAGATCAACCCGGTGTGGAAGCCAGATGAGACGGACAAATTCGAGCAAGATCGTGCTTACGGTCGCGTCTCTAGAGAGATCGATACCTGGTGGTTGAATGCTCGCGATCCCAACTACGATGAATGGAACGTCCCGATGCCGTCTGTGGAGTTCGCGCAGACTCGTCTTGAGCATTGCCGTAACAACCTCATCCATCAATACGCTCATTCTTGCGGGACAGATCGTTCGCCGCCTCCCGGCGTCGTTGAGGAAGAACAGCTATCAGAGCACGAACATTGTCATCACTGCGAACACGACGACCATGAACATGAACACACTCACGAATGTAGCCATGATCACGACCACGAGCATGAGCACCATCACGATCACGACGACGACCATGAATGTCAGTGCGAATGTGAACACGATCATGACCATGAACACGACCATCATCATCATCACCACCACCATCACCACCATGATCACGAGTATGCTCACGACTACGTGGAAGATATAATGGACGATGAAGATGTCGACGATGACGAATCTTACGGGGAGGGACCGTTGACCGGACTACTTACTGAGGTGCCGAACATCCTAGACCCTAAGCAGATCGAGGCTTTGCATATGATCGTGAAGTCATGCATACTGGACAATGCTGGCTCCGGCTTGACTCGTGCGGGCGAAAATCTGCAAAAAACGCGCTGTCGCATGTTCCTGGCACTCGACTGTGGAAAGAGTCTGTTGCGAGAGATGCTGGTGTTCATTGCCGTCTGGGAAAAGGATGAGCAATCACTGATATTCCAGGTGACAACTCAGATCGTGGAGGCTATCCATCACAGTGCTTTGATTCCCTATGCGTGGAACTCTTTGCGCATAGCGAAGGACATCATTTCGCCAGCACAGACAGTTCTCCTGCGACTTGTTAACCATATGTTCAGAGCTCGAGTCAACAACTCGTCTTCTCAGGAAACCAAGGATAACTCTCGCGACATCAAGCTCGTGCACTTCTTCTTGAGCTTCTTCCGAACCCGCATCGTCCCAGAGTGCGCCGCTTTGATGCATCTTCAAGCTCAAATTCGCGAAGAGAACTTTGATCCATCCGAATTCCCTGTGGACAGCTGGGATATGGAGCGTGCTAAAGATGGTTTAGCCCAGTACCTCGACTTCCTCACCACGGTTGCCGAGATGATGGACACTCGGGCGAAGCTTATTGAATGGGAGGCTGTCTACGACCTCATCACCATTCTGAGTGGACTGGAGGCCGGCGTGCCCAAGAAACCTCTAATTGAACTCCCGAAGCGGTCGCCACGCAGTGAAAACAATGGCAACCCCATGGTCGAGCGGCCCTATTCATCTGCAGACGATGGCCTTCCACCTTCGCCGCCACCCCCTCCTCTACAAGAGCCAGCGCATAAGTTCCCTTGGTCTGGAATTAAAGGACAAATCTTTACCATTATTGCTACTCTCTTGCAGCCACCCCCTGGTCAGAGCAGCCCGGGTAACCCTGATGTGCAAATGCAGATGGTCAAGTACAACGGAATCGTGCCTCTACTCAATTGCTGCGCTTACGATGACCACAACCCTTTTGCTAAGGAACGAGTGACAATCTGCCTCAAGTGGTTGCTGGATGGATGCGAAGCTGCTAACACCTTCTTTCGGGAGCTCGTCAATCTTTCACCTCCACCCAACCTGCGTCCCCCACCTGGCGGCACGACTGTGTCTACGATCAGGGTTGATGGCATCGAAGGCGACGTCAAGGTGCAGGTCCGCTCAAGTACAGCAGGGCCAAGCGAGCAGGAAACCAGCGACATCGTGGATGGAACTGGAAGAATCGATCTGAACCAACCAAGTGGACGAGGCAGTATCGAGGATGATTTCATGGCATAAAGGGCTGGGTGATGACCCGGGCCGTATCAAGAATGTATGGGGCATGGGAACATGAGGCGTCCTGTGGATAGAAGGGAAAAGGTTATGGTGGCCTTGGGCCCGTTTCGTTTTTGAGAAGTTCTTCGCGACTGCGAAAACTCCTAGGAGCCTGTGCTGGCGTTGACTTTCTGAAGGTTGCATTACTATGGAGTTGGTTCGTTTTTGTTATATACATGGGTGCGTCGACTTTGATTTACCAAACCTTTTGCTTAAAATATCGCTTACGTGACTATCCGAGATGCCGCCATTGATATCGGACGCGCCGTCCAAGATGGGGTGGCTGCGTTTGTGTACACAACCCATGGCGTTTTATCTTTTTTACCAAACCTCGCGGTTATCGTGGTGTGCTTCAACCGCTCTTTGATTCATTCCTCTCAGGTCTCTAGTCCCATCACTTCTATCGAACCGTTCTCTTGCTAGACTCCTAAGTGGCTCTTGAACTGTTCTTAGACTCCCGCACCGGTCGTTGTTAATCGTCCGACAGATGTCCCTCCTCGTCGCTTTAGTCGCTCACACCCCTTCGAAAGACCCTGCTAATATTTGCGCATGGCCCCACGATTTACAAGTGGCCGCTTTGATCGCTTATTACGGCGAGTCAGTTATGGTCAATACTCGATGCTGGTGCCAGAGGCTTTCTTCGGTCATCGCTACCGTTCAACATCAGCGTTGTAGCACATGCCTGTCAAGTCATACAGGCCTGCGCCCAACAATAACCTCGGCCTTTGCCGCGTGGCAGAGTCTGTTGACAAGTGCGAGTTGATGATTCGGTTGTTGCTGCGGCAGCAAAGTTTGTTAAACAGACAGAAAATGCATACTTCCATTTATCAAGACGAATGAATAAGCCATCTAACCCCCCTTTTTTTAACCTTCGAGGTCTCCTTTTCTTTTCGGTGTTACTAATGTTCCCTGCCAGAGGAACAATGCATGCTCAACGTGTTTCGAGCATGTTCTAACAGTGCTGGATCGAATCATGGCTGGTTGATCGACAACTCTGAGCATGATCGATCGGTGAAGAAGGATGCAACTGTCGACAAGGGAGGGAGCTTGTACATACGATCGGTGTATGTTAGAGGGTATTCTTACCATGGTATGGGAGAGGCCTTTCTCATGTGGTTTCAGGCAGTTCTGGTAGAGCCTCCCTGCCGATCGGCTGACGACTCCCCTATGAAACAACCAATGAATTCTTGCATGAAACTTGATCTGCGCCTTTACCATATTAGGCGGTGACAGCTAACGGGCTGAGACTCATTTGGCTTGGCTATACCTACTTTGTTTTGGTCCAGTCCTTGTCTCGATCGTGTGGGAAGACAGGGAGGTGTGAAGATCGAGACCTGTCAGCAAGGGTTGTTGTACGGAAACGCCGGTCAATCACAAGATAAAGTGCCAGCTGTAACAAAATCCGGTTGGAACAGTTATATTTGTATACGATCTGGTCCAATTATCCACCTAATAACTGGATATTCCGCCGCTTATGCTTCAATGACGATCTCGTACACGTTGATCAGCTACTTGATGCCCAACTGCCTCCTACCAACTCCTTGTTCCACAATGAAGAACAGGTTACGAGAAAAAAACAAAGTGTACTCCTGAAGCGCCTAACAAGATGTGCCCATGCCTGAGAGCAGAGTCTATAGTAATAACAAAAAACAAGATCTTTCCCGCAAACCATGCTACTGTAATATTCAAGCCCGAGCCTGAGTTTCAGCAAAATACAATCTAAAAATCCATAACCTTCATGGCGCGTGAATCATCAAAATATGATAGTAAAGACCCAAATGATGAACTAAAAAAAAAAAACGCTAAACCGTGTGTTCTGATAAATGTGACCTGAACACCTCGAAGTGCTTCCAATGTGATGAGCCGTAACCGTTTTGGAGTTAAGAAATGTAAAGGGTATCGTAAATATTGCTGAATGCCTTGAAGCAGTGATACCGGAATGAAATGATGAAAGCGTGCCCCTGTGTCAAAGCAAGGGAGGTGAGTAGATGACTGAAGCTCGTGTATCGGTATTGTCAAATCTTCGAAAGTTGGTGTGTGTTTGGCGAAGGGTATACCCTTGCGATATCGTCGCAAAGGACAAGAAAAACGTGAGGCATAAGATTTCGAGTCGTCACATTGTTGTCGTTATCGTCGTTGTCGTCGAATGTCGCGGCTATTTTGAATAGCTGTTATTTAATCCATCTCACATAGAAAGCCAATACAGTGGCAGGCGCCAGTGTTGTCGGCAGGGACTGGGATGATGGTCAGGAGGTTGTTGAACGACTGTCCGTACTTCTTGTAGTTGGTAACAGATGTCTGGATCTCCATTCCAGCCATGAGAGCCTGACGCATGCGATGTGAAGCGACCTTGTCCGCGCCCTTCCTATCGGGACGACGCTCCTGTCCAGGTGGTGCTTGCAAGAAGCGGCAGTTTCGGCCTACAGCTTCACGAGAAGAGTATCCGGTAAGATCAGTGAAAGACTCCGAGACGTAGATGACGGGAGCATCAGCTCTGGCCATATCGCAAACAACAAGGGCGACAGAGCAGTCGACGGGGCCCAGAACAACTTGAGGGTTAGGTCGTCCCATTACTCGGAACTGATGATGGTTAATAATTGTCGTAGAGTGAAATGGACAAGCTTACCAAGATGGACATAATGTCAATACCACTGGGAGCATAGAGACCTGGGTAAATGACAGGGTCTTGAACTCGACGCCAAGTGCCCGCGGAGTTCACTGTGCCGTCAACGTTTAAAGAGCCTTCTTGAGGAAATTCGTACTACCCAAGTCAATAAGTGTTTCTTAAGAAATGTGATATCTGATCAAACTCACGTTAAGAGCATTGACCTCCCAAGGATTCATAGCGGGAACTGTCTTCGACGCCATAGCAGAACAATGAGGAGATGGTGAGCGTGAGGACGAAAAGCTCAGATGTAGTGGTGAGTTGTTGATGGTTCGCATTGAAGCTGTCATGTCGAGGTTGAGAGAAGAGACGAGTATGTAGATATATAGAGCTGGTTCCGTATAGCCTCAGTGCGATAGGGCCAAGTAAACCAAGACGGGTCCGGTATGACGGAGTAAGCGGTTGGTAAGGTATCAGTGGAAGCGGATAGGTTGGTTGGAGGATGTGACTCGGTATTGGATGGCAGGTAAGTCGATTGAGAAGAGGGAAGGATATGGATATGGTGCATGTATGAACTGGCAGGTAAGCGAGGAGGAACTCGTGGAGTCTTCTAGGATGCGGCTGGTTGGATAGTTATCCCAGGTCGGATTTGCCAAAGCAGCCAGGATAGAGTTGCAAGGGCTGACGCTTTGAAGACTTTCGAATGCGAATCGCGATGGACCCTGAGAAGCGAAGAACAAAGACGGGTGATATTTGGGGGTGTGAAAAAGGATCGGATGGTGTGGGTTTAGTATTTAGATGTTAGTGTTGGTTGTCATGATGCTGATGATGAGGTGGTGCCGCCTGTCATTGGGGAGTTGAAGAGGTGCAGTTTCGTTGTATGATGTGGTTTTTGAACAGCTACAAGTTTGAGGCATTGCTTGATGTTTGACTTGAATGAACTATGATTCATCCATCTGTTTGCAGGTGTCTCAGGGCTTGTGCTACAGCCTCATCTCTACTCTGCTAATAGAGACAATCGGTAGTGGCTGAACAGCCGTTCAAAAATGAGTGAAGGGGTTTGAATCATGAGACATGAGGCGTATCTGCAGTGCAGACGTCGATGTGGGTAGGGATCAGACATCGACGATTGGTCGAGAGGGTTCGATTCTCATGATCCCCGAACAGTTGGAGAGATCGTTGTTGTTCGGCTCCATACGCGCGATCGGTGCCCATCGGTCTGCTTCTCCACTTTAGACTTGGGATCGACCTGTCAGATTGGTGAAACCAGAGGGTACGTCTTTTTATGATCGCCGGGTACTTTGGTCCGGCACTCTGGATCGGTGCAATCAATGTGTATTTTCTGATCTTCTGAATCGGCAGTTCTTGTGGTTACAGCAATCGGAGGCTTTTGCTTGCCTTCAGATGGATATCAATCGAATTTGTGTTTTCCTGATCTTTTAGATAAAATTGTATTTGTTGTTCGTTCTTGGCGTTCAGACTCCATCAATGGCTGAGAAGGAAGAGCCTTCCATCGATGTTATTGTTGCTGATGCGAAGGTGAACCCCATCATGACCATATTCCATCGCGCGTCATCGATTCGGCGGCCTGCCATGCTCACAGACATACGAGACAACATCTGGACATGTTCTAGGCCCTCTCACTAAGAAATGAATACGCATAGTTGACGAGTCTGAGTAGCGCGCGTACGGCACTTCCCTTTGCTTAATCGATACTATCACCGATGCGCCGTAGTAGAGACAAGAGAAATTGTTGGTGTTGAGGCGTGATGACTAGCTAAGGCTTCGATGGGCGGAACCAAGTCTTGTTCGCCTCGATCAAGATAGTATCGGGATTTGGAAAATGGGGCTGCCTGTTCCCGACGTTTCATTTGTCGCTGGTTGATAAAGGCACATAACGTCTGAGACAAGGATCTGGTTTCCGTTGGTCAGCTTCTTCCTAGAGCAGATTTATCGGAAAGCGCATCGAGATGTTGGATAGGCCATGGCACTGTTCCTGAGAGTCTAGACCCAGCATCGTCACTAGTGACGTTTGTGGGTTATGAGCTGAGCTTAGCTGCCCTGCGATGATGCTTGCACACTTTTGCTAATGTTGTGATTGATGGATTGATGCGAATTGATCTTGATACACTTACGATAATCGTTAGCACTCTGTCATTTTAGATCTATTTGATGCAATCTGATACTTATGGAATTTTTTCTGGCCGTCCCGCAACTGAACCAGAACTCATAATGTAAGATGAAATATCAATGACGGCTATGCTGCCAGATTTCTCAGACTAGCAAGGGAGGGACCCTAATTGACATCGATTCTCAAGGACTGTCGATGTGGGCGGCTTTTAGTCTTGGACCCTTTGCTGTTTTTTGTTCCTTCTTGGGAACCTAGCATCGAGATGGTTGCCAGCTTAGTGCCTGTGACTGGACCGCAATACGATCATGGCTAATATCTGCCAATAGGAATTGTCAACGTTCAATTATAGACTCGGATATTGTTTCCCTGGATGTACAGAAGATGTTTCGAGAATACGAAATTTCCATGAAATAATCCGCAGTCTTGATTACATAGATGTAAGCGAGCCGACCAATACAATTGGAAAGTAGTTACCGTTGGGTTGTGAAGCACCTGTTCACCACCTAGGTCAGGTACCAAGGCAGGAGCAGCCAGCCAAGGTAATACTAATTAACAGCTGATACAGGGTAGTTAGCTTAACGACAAAGAGCCCCACTTCAACGCGTCAACTTTCAATTTACGCGTCGCACCCAATTTGAACATCATGTCTGACTTCAATACCGTACAAACGACGTAATTATTCAGACTTTTTCGAACTCATCATGTC
Organism: Fusarium sporotrichioides; assembly: GCA_019054645.1. Lineage (NCBI taxonomy): Eukaryota > Fungi > Ascomycota > Sordariomycetes > Hypocreales > Nectriaceae > Fusarium > Fusarium sporotrichioides. The sequence continues at coordinate 7,499,947 of JAHKNS010000002.1, forward strand.
GCGGAGACTACTTAACCGTCCAGGTGGCTCATCAAATCCATCATCATTATCTACTATTGCACTGCCAGATTACGAGCCACCAGCATGTCCTCTCACAGATACCGCCCGCCGCAATCTCAACGACCTATCCAACACGCGCACAAGTGCCGTATACCAACAGCAAGTCAGCGAGTCCATTCGACTCCTCGGATTCAGCGTCAGCGACATACATGAGCGTCTGCGCACACAACGCGAGAACCTCGAAAGCCAGAAAGCCAGGAGAGAAGAAAAGGGCACGGATAAAACCGAAGACGAGCAACGCCTCGAAGCCCATCTCACCAAGTTCGAGGAGCGTGTCAACGAATTGACCGAGTCGTCTGAGAAAGCCGTTCGCGAACTTATCGACCACAGAGCTGAACTCGAAGATGAAGCTGGTATTCTTAGCGAACTGTACGACATTACCAGTGCTGAAGCACACCAACAAAGACAAGACCAGGAAGAACAAGGCGAGGGAGATGACCAGAAGGACCAGGTAGCTGCATCAAGCGTTGTCGAAACTTTCAACGACTTGCGTGTCAAGAAGGAGGCAGAATACAAAAACATGTCTGCCCACCAGCGGTACGCACTCAACAACGACTACGCTGGCTTCAAGAAGTTATGGCACGATGCCGCGGCCGGAGAAGAAGGACCACCGCTACCAGATGCCTCACGCTGGTTTACTCAAGATGGCGAACCCGTTATGGACGGCGCTGCTGCGGGTGCCGCAGACGACGACGACGATGACATTGCGGTTGCGCGCGAGACCATCAGTATCAACTGTCCTTTGACGCTACAGCCCATGAAAGATCCATACACCAACCGAAACTGCAAGCACACATTCGAAAAGTCGGCTCTGTTCGAATATCTACCCATGCAAGGAGAATCCCAATGTCCACAGGCAGGCTGCTCACAGGTCCGTATAAACCTATCATTTGGTGAAACATTGACTAACCCGAGATGCAGAGTTTCTCACGTGCGCGATTCGACCAAGACTTCTTTCACGACCAAGCCATGGTGCGTCGCATCAAGCGTGCTCGCCAGACACAGGCACAGCAAGAGATGGAGATGGACGAGGACGAAGACGAGGAGGACGCTGATGGTGACGACGAGGTTAGGGTTAGAGGCCAACAAGTCGCTCCCGGAAGAGTACCCAAGAGGGAGCGAAGGGACGACTGATCGTTGTGTCTGGGTCCGATTGGATGAAAACATCAAAAGACATGTTTTCGTGGGATAAAGAGGCTGTACACTATGAAGAAATGATAGAATGATACCCCACCACAGCCACTCTTAATACTTGGTGCGCTGATGGACATTGCAACAAGAAATAGCACTGGTGTCAGGTGTGACAAGAAAGGTGCATCGCGATGGAGGCCAGTTGCCCAGAATACTGTGTAGGGCGTTGTGTAAAATGATATAATCCGTTCTATGTAAATATATACGACATCGTAGGGTATCTAACGTAGTTCATTACATCCACCTCTGAGCTGATGAAAACAGCTGCTCTATTTCAAACAACAAATACACCATGCGATGCTTTTCCAAAAGAATTCAAGCTTATATCCAAAACCATAGAGCATAACGCCTCGACTGTTTTGTGACAGCCACGTACTTTGTACCGAAAAGGGTGCAGAATTATTATGTTCAAACAATATGAAGGACCATGATGCCGACGATGGCAACAACCAGGCCCGAATTTGGTGGGTTCCATGCCGCCGCGGCATCAGGCGTTTCGGTTGCGGTATATATGCCAGTCATGTCGGATGTGGCACTGGGAGTTGTCGTAGATGTCGTTGGTTCCTCGGTTGTCTCTGCCTGCAGCGGCCAGTCATCTGTAGAGGCATACAATATGCCATTGATGACAACTCCTTTGTCTTCCGCGGCCAATTCTGCGGCACGGTCATCACAAGTGGCTCGGAGATTGCGTATGTAGCAAGTAGGGTTTGGTTGATCAGGCAGCTTGTCTGTGTGGGTGGCGTTGGCGTCACCCGTGGTGTTGTACGTGGTGGCATCGATGTCCTTGCCAGTAGAGATAGAAGTACCCAAGATGATGCGAGCAAAGACTTGGAAGGCTGTTTCTGGTTGGTAGGCGGCCACGGCGTGACCTGCTTGATAGATTCGACTAAAGGAAAGATTACCAAACTGACGCACGACACCACCAATGTACGAGTCGTTGACGATAATGGGAGCATATCCCGCTTCGGGGAATCGAATACTGTACTCACTGCCCGCTTCCTGAGCAAGGTTTTGAGAAACAGCCTCTCCTCCCATCCAATTACATATGTAGTCTCGATCACCGTAGATGAGAGCGATGCGAACTCCTTGGTTGAGAAGAGCAGCTAGACGCTGTATATTGCCACCGCGAGCTTGATCGCCCGTATCTTGGAATTCGCGACCAACTTCGTTATTGCTGAGGGTGTAGTTGATAGGGGCACCAATAGCTTGCTGCACGCTTTCTTGGTTGAGGTATTCCAAAAAGGTCATAGGTGGGAAGGGGTCGGTTGAGGCTGCTGCAAGGTCATATACACCGCGACCTGAACTCGTGTAGGCGTCTTGGATGTCGTAGCAGTTATTCAGAGCTTTGGAACACGCTTCATTGATGGATTCTTCAATTCCTTCGCCTTCAGGATCACCCACAGACGCATCAATCGAACACTTTTGAAGCAGATCTCGGCAGCCACCCTCGGCGGTAAACTTGTCCTGGTAGAACTTTGCATCGCCAGCAGACAAAGCTTCATAACCATATGTGTTGTCGATAGCGAAAGTGGGATAGTAAGGTACCTGTGTCTCCATATCAACACACCCATTGACGATACCCAAGGAACTCAGGTGGACATCAATGGTTGAGTTGTATGGTAGCTCACCACTTTGGCGACGGGCGTTTTGCTTCACGAAAGTTTCCGCAAATACAGGGCCATAGCGGCCACCATAACTTTCAGCGAAGAGACTGATTCCGAGCGAGCTGTTGCGAGAAAGGGCGGATGGCTGATATTGAGGAAAGGTAGTCAAGAAGCCCTGAACCATGTGCCAAACGGCCATGGCAGCAGTCTCAGTAGTATTGGCGGTAAAATTCCCATTGTTGGAGCTGAATGTACCGTTACGAAGTACCCATTCAGGATAGTCGGCATTAGCTTCAGGGGGCACTTCGACTTTGTTACTGGCAAAGTTGATTGTGCCATTGTTTGGTGTGTCATATGAGAAGCCGACTTGGTTGGGCTAAAGAAGGCACATGTGAGTGAGTTTGTAGACCTGTGATACTAGCCGAGGGAAACATACCTGATCAATAAACAGCATGTTAGAAGCCCGGTCCCAGCCCCATTCGCGTACAAGCGTCTCGTATTCATCTAATCCCTTTTCAACAATCTCACAAGGGCCATTGCCGGTGAAGAAACCATATAGTGAGCTGGATCCTGGCCCTCCGTTGAGCCAGATGGTCAGACTGTCAGTGGGCTCACGAGCCTCGACAAACCAAAAGAACAAATTGGTCGGATAGTCGCCAGGGACTGATACCCAGCCTGTGTACTGCTTCTGTGAACCAAATGCTGTTGAACACACGTCCTCGGGAGTTTTATAAGAGACAGTGACGTCCCGATTTGCAGGTGAGTGGACGACTGTGAGATTACGCGCCTTAGCATCGGAACCAGGGAGGAACTGTGAGGAAGATGAAGAAGCAAAGGTGAAAACGAGAAGAAATCGTATATATAGAAGTGAAAAGAGGTGAGGAGCCGCCATGTTGGCGGGCGCTTCGAGGTGAGGTTGCCAGCGATGCAACGAGTCTCTCAAGAGTGGTGAGAGGGTATCGAAATAGTAGTCGTCGTCATCCAGCAAATAAGCAAACCCATCACAAGACAACAGCGTGCTACAGACAGGGAATTCCTGAGACGAGACAAAGACAGTCGCTGCCGAGAAAGAAAAAACAACTGAATGAGTACGATATAAACGATTGATGCCAAGAAAAAGAAAAGAAAGACAAAAAAAGGACCTTGTATGCAGTTCAACGAACGACGACACGCATCATGAGATGGTACCTGTAAATTGTATGTAGCTAAAAGAAAGAGGAAATGACCGATCAAGCCCAGAAGAGCGAAGTTTCGGGTCCAAGTGGGGTCTTGAATGGCGAAGCGAACCGTTACAGTCACCGGCCCCTCTTGGTTCCTGCCCCAGGGCTGATCCTTAAAGCGTTTTGGCCTGTCAGAGCCCTGGCAGTTGGCGGAGTCTGCACTGAACAGTATCGGCCCCAGGTTAGTAGGCGTTCATGTGCCTAGGTACCTATCCGTAATTTGGATTTGGTATTGGCGAGATGGAGTCAAGGCAATGACTCTGTACTAATTCATTTTAAACGCAATCACTCTCTTCTATCAGGATTCACGGGGCGTTTATTCTTTCCTGGTAGTACTATGTATTTCTTTCTCCGCGATTACGTGAAACATGAATCTCATGTCTGTCACCTAGGATCAGTCGCAGGACTAACACCCATGCCAGTAAGCAGAAGCTAAATCCTCAGCTTTGCATAGCCACGGCAACGTTTAATCCCATGACTGGTTGATCTCCATACTGTTAGAACTGATTCATAGAAATTGGCTGATTAAATTGATAATTACTTCAGCCATACAGTACTATAATTTTGAGTAGCCGTCCAAAAGGGGCAAGCTGAGCGACAACGTTGGGCTTTCGGAATAATAGTCGTCTCACAGAGGACTAGGGATTGTGTAGCTATGACGTTTTGTGTTTCAATCATAGATCCATGTGATGTTATCTCTCTTCAGAATCCAAATAATCACAACGGTATGGTCCTACATCAGAACTGTATCAATACATGCGCATAAGAGGTAGTAATATCGTTATCCCTTGAATGTATGCCATAACATTGCACTAGAATACAATAGATTGTACAATTGTCATTATTTCCTTTGACTTTTGGATAACCGTACACCAACATAAATCATACATATTCACACCAAAGTCCATCATGGCTCAGATCTACGCACAGCGAAAAAGTAGTTGCCTACTTTCTCACTTCCATTGACCTGCTTCCATCCAAGTCCGGGAACATATATCACACCCTGAACCATCGGATGACTCCAACCTCGACCTGCAAGGAAGGTCCTTAGCTCCTCCTCATTGAGATATTTGTTCCAGTCGTGGGTTCCCTTGGGAACAATACCCAGAACATCCTCGGCCATAAAGTTGGTGGTGAACCAGCTCATCCAGGTGCGCGCAATCGTGCTCATGACAAGCCAACCACCAGGCTTGACAAATGGGCGCACCTTTTCCAAGAATGCGCCTGGGGCATCGATATGCTCAATAACCTCGAACAACGAGACGATGTCGTAGGCCTCTTGTGGAGTGGCAGGTAGAGGTAAGTTCTCGATGGACGTTTGGCGGTACTCAAGCTTCGAGCGAAGACCGGGATCTTTGCGAGCATGCGCGCGTGCTATAGCAAGAACCTCGGGGGTCGGGTCGATAGCAGTAACATGGCGTGTAGTCGGTAAACGGGCAGCACTTTCGGCAAAGATTCCACCACCGCAGCCGATGTCGAGGATTTTCAGGTCCCGAGTGGGAGCACCTGGGTCGTTGCGCTGACATTCGCGAATGAAATCATGGCGTAGAGGGTTCATGAGATGAAGTAGTCGGGAGGAGCCATGAGGATCCCACCAGTCGGCGGCGAGGGCATTAAAGTGTGAGACCTCATCGGGATTGACAGAGGAGGAGTTTTGCGACGAGTTGCTGGATGATGAAGAGGTAGAGTGCCATCGAGGAGTAGGCGATGTCGTGGTAGTAGCTGCGACGATGCGGTTTGCCGGTAATGAGATGGCCAATGATCGTCGACTTGATCGGGCGAGGTTGCGGAAGAGGACACCCGCCGGCCGGGACGGAGCCGCCATTGTTAGGAGCTCGGAGGTGAGGTAAAGGTAAGGTCAAGGAGGTTGAACGGGTAAAGTGTGGATGGTGTGACAGTCAAGATTAGGCTGACAAAGCCACGAGCCAAAGAAAGATAAGATGCAATACTCAATGGACCCTGAAGACACCCAAGATTCGAATTTAGAGGACACAATCGGACGGCTCCACCATTGGTTCCACTACTGCACTGCTGCTATTCTAGAATTTCTTCCGTCTCGTTGATTCCTTCGCTGACTGATGCTTCACAATTTCTTAGTACAAATATGTCTTTACAAAGCTTACATAATAGTCTTTCCACTTCTGACCAATCTCGATCAAGTGACTACAGCCGATTTGCCCGAACAAGTAAAGACCCTTCTCGCATGGTCAACCTCCGTTGACATGTGAGCTCATCATAACGCCGATACAACGCGGTAAGAGAACCAATAGTCCCGAGGGTAAACTTGATCGGGAGTTGGAGTTCATTCAGGGTTCAAGCGACTTAGACCGGATAAGCCGGCCATAAGTTGTCAGAGCCCGAGCGGGAAATTCACCGCGCGGTTATGATAAAGACTGGTCATGGAGGGGCTTTTCCTTTAGTTTTTAAAAAGGCTTGAATCATGCGACACGAGTAGCAAGAGCTAAATCCGACTCCTTTGATAATAGATATTTGAAGCGCTCGTTATCATCATTAATAAGTTATTATTAATATCCAACTGTTTATACTCGATTACCGGTGCTAAACAATCACCGGATTGGCTTCCGTCAGTTGATTGATTCCCCAATAAAAAAAAGTTCCCCTCCTTCCTCAATTCAATCCCCCGCTGCCGCTGCCGCTTCCGTCTCCGCCTCCGAACCCGCTCTCCTCGTGCGTCCCGTTCGCGACCGTCGCATTGGCAACTATTACAAGCCGAGGTCGAACAGCCAAGCCTTCTTCAACTCTAATCAATATTCTTGTTTCCAGACTTTTGCGCTGTTCAATTGCTCCTCTATCACTAGTCATCCCACCTTCAAGATGCCCGCAACAATCCCACAAAACAAGTTTGACTCAATCCCCGACTCGATTGAGGCTTTCCGTATGTGATTCATCTTGACTCATGTGTTCTGTGTTGACAGCACTGATACGTCTTGCAACAGGAAATGGAGAGTTCCTTGTCGTTTTGGACGACCCTTCGCGCGAGAACGAAGCCGATCTGATCATCGCTGCTGAAGATGTGACAACCGAGAAGATGGGCTTCCTCATCCGCCACTCTTCTGGTTACGTCTGCGCTCCTCTCTCTCCCGAACTCACCAAATCTCTCGATCTTCCTCAGATGGTCCCCAACAACCAGGACCCGCGAGGCACCGCCTATACTATCTCTGTCGACTCGGCCGATCCTTCCGTCACCACAGGAATCAGCGCTACCGACCGCGCTCTCGCCTGTCGAACCCTCGCCGACCCCAAAGCCCGCCCCGATAGCTTCCGTCGTCCCGGTCACGTCCTTCCTCTGCGATCTCGCCCTGGTGGCGTCCGACAGCGACCAGGTCACACCGAGGCTGCTACTGAGTTCTGTCGGTTGGCCGGCAAGGCCCAGGCTGCGGCTATTTGCGAAATCATTGATGACGGCGAGGAGACCCCAGGCCAAGCTCTTGTCCAAAACCATGGCATGCTGCGAGGAGAGGCCTGTATCACCTTCGCCCGCAAGTGGGGTTTGAAGGTCTGCACTATTGCTGACCTGGTGGCTTACGTTGAGAAGACCGAGGGAAAGCTCGAGTCCAATGGTGCTGAGACCGATGGCAAATAAGCCGAATCTCGCATACGATTTCTGTGTAAATTTGATGGGCTATATGACGGTAGGCAAGTGGCAGGTTGTTCTACTTGTTTCATGTACACATGCACATGGTGGCTGATGGTTGACGAAACGCAATGGTGGTTGCTTCATGTATTTCTTGCATCTGTTTCTGGATTCCTAGGGTTCTTTGGCATAGACTGGGTTTCATATGGCGTCCCGAAAAGTGTCGATCGAAAAGAGAACGAAAAAGATACCAAATATTGTATTCTTCTATCATGGAATGTAGTTTATGTGTACAGACTGGCGATTCTCGATTTGATTATGCAGATCTCACAATGCATGCATGTATGACCAGACCCCTGTAATACGTGAGACTACCCATGACTCCGGTCTTGAGTTGGACGCTTCTGTGTGACTTCACTTACATCCAACCTGATGACAGCTTACGTGAAATTCGAAAGCGGTCTCGGAAAGTCACGTTTATGTATGGTCAATCACGCACTGATGCTGTGTAGCAGCAAAAGGTTCACGACAATATACTCAACATCTGTCCTGCCACCCATTTTCTTAAATCTCACTTTCCGACAGTGGCATGTCATGGTAGATGTACCCAAGCGAACTCTTCAAATCGAGAAATTGAGAAGACTCAGTCGTATGAGACAGCGATCTGCGAACATAATCCCCCCTGGCCGTTGGTACTGTTACATACAGCCTAAGTCGAGTATGTTGTACTCATACAGGAAGCCTCACTTCCAATCTCCCCGCTTGAAATGATGCCCTGTTAGCAGATATAGACGCGGTCAGACACGATCTGGCAATTTCGGAGATGTCGTTAAGAATACAATCTCTGGCTCGCAAATAACCACCAGGTTTACCCATGGACACAGGAGTATAGTTGTCTAACCAAAATATACATGAAGTCAATGCACGCATCTAGTTCCTTAGGCGAGCCGACCTCCTTCGCCCTAGATCTGGCTTGTCTTCCTCTGCATCGACCTCTTTCTTTATAGCATCTCCATCGGTCTCCGTCTTCGTCTTAACAGCCTTCGTACGCTTCTTCTTTGGAGGTGAATCATCTCCTTCTTCCACATCTGGCGACTTCTTTCTTGACTTTTTGGAGGGCTTTGCTTCGGCCTTACTTTCGAGAGATTCTTCCTTGATTCCGGGAGCTGTATGGCCAGTCTTCTTCTGCACACCTGGAGCATAACAGCTCGTTCGTCCACCAACTGTGATAAAAGTTAATTTGTCTCCGTTGGGCAGCTTAGTCGCAGCATCTTTGGACCCCTTGCCCCATCTGTAATTGAAGAGCCAGTGTTCCGGGAACTCATCAGAGTCGCCTAGCTTGTCGACGGCTGTTTGGCAGACGTAACGTATCATCTTATACAGAGTGGCGATTTGCGCATCGCTGAACTGATCGCAGTATTGTTCAGGATGGAGCTTGGCCTGGTACAGTGTCTCGTCTGCAACCCAATTTCCAATGCCACTGATCATGGTTTGGTCCAGCAAAAGGGCTTTGATAGGGACGTGACGGGCTCGCATCTTGCTGTGCAAATATTCTTCGGTGAACCGATCAACGTCGACTACTGGATCTGGGCCGTTCTCAACGAGGGGTGAGTGTTGTCTTATCTCATCTCCTGGACAGTCGATGAGTCGCACGCGACCAAACCTGCGCGAATCTGTGAAAGCAGCTTCAACTCCAGGAGAACCTTCGGTCTTGAACTGAAACTTCCAGAACCTTGGTGGCCATTGCTCATGCTCGCCCTCCTTCATCTTCTTGTAGTAGTTGGTGTATGCTGTCTGTTCATCCTTGATGTGCATCCAACCTAGTCTGATTAGTAAATGATCAGTGACTCCATAGCTTGAGCCTGTTACCTGTCATTCCGAAATGCATTACTAGATGGGGAGGCTTTTCGAGGGTTATCCTGTTATCCATCATAAGTCGAGCTCCATGTAGGGTAGTTACTGAAGTCTCACCAGAAGTATTTCCCTTGACTTCCAGCAGATATGATCTATGATAGATCAATAATTTGCAAATTACTGATTGAGGCATGGTGTTTTACCTTCTTTCCTTTCAATGCAGCTTCCACCTCCTCGCCGCTTGTCCCAACTTTACCAAACACATTCTTATCATCTATTGCTGAAGCGGATACAATGCGTTTCCCCACAACATGAAGTCGTAAGAAGTGGACAATACGTGCGACTGTTTCAATCTTAGTAAGAGAGACTCGTTCTTCTCAATGATCAAGTCAAGGACAGACCTTCTGCAATTTCAGGCATTTTGGCATACGGTTAAAGATCGATCTATGGTAGCAAAGGCAATAAAGGAGAATACATTGCGTCAGAGACTCTCGGCTGGCCTGGAAGCCTGGCGCGTACCTGAGGCGTCTGGCACAGACGCGATATCACGTGATGTTAAGTGATCTGAAGCGAAGCAAAGTGCAAACTCGAGACCAGCCTCTCGTTTTCCCCAATTCACTATGGTTACCGACCTGTACGTAAGACGATCTCGAAAGATCCACCATAAACCTTGCGATTCAAGACGGACAATTTCATTTTCAGGTCAAAAGATCCATATTTGACTGAGTTTTCTCGAGGTGGACCGCCGTTGCTCGTCGCCGAACATATTTCTGCCCCGGAACGAAAGCCCGGCAGCGGAAGAATGAGTACCCGCACACCCCACATAGGAACTTTCGTCCGAGCTTTTTCTCTACAAAAACTTTCACTTCTCCAAGCTCTTTTTTATCTTTACCAACAACACAAAAACAATCAACAATCAAAGCAGAGGTACGTTTTACAGCTCGCAGCATTTCTTGCTGCTATACCCTTTCTTCCTGATGACACACCGAAACCGCAAACTAGAGTCTTTGACCTAAATGGAATGAAACCTCTTTTTCGCACGTCAGTCTGAAAGACTACGATCACGCACCTGTTTTTAGCATTTTGCAATCTGAACATGCGCTGACCACTCAATAGCTCTCTCATCACCAAGCGGTGGATCATTGCGACGATGCTCAAGCTTTTCCCCTCGCCCAGCATGGGTTGAAATGGTACGTTCCACAGTTGTCGCATTCGCGGCCTGCTCTCCCTTCTCACATGATGATCATTTTCTTTTACAATATACGCTGGAAATTACCGGCTGAGTTATTCAATGACGATATAAAATGGCTATTTCTGATCGAGACCCATTCTTCACTATTTTTGTTCTTCACAAAGTAGCTCGCGCTAATACGAACAAAAGATTTTAGTCACTAGCAAGGTATGCGATTTTGCACAACTCGACTCGCTCTCGACCTTTTATGATGAAGCGGCACTGGGCTCCGAAATATACCACATGAGCACGAAAAGCCATTTTGCGGCAGGCCTAGAAAACCTCGCCCACTGACTCGTCACGCTCTACCTTCATTTTGCTGGATGTCGTCGAGCCACTGAGGCTAACCTACCTCGAGTGCCAGTGTTCTATCACTCCAATCTGTGTTCAACCATGCATTCATGATGATTTCAAATTGTACGTATTTAATCGTAATTTCTTACCAGCACCACCTCGCTTTCCTGATGAACATCAGATGACGAGTCTTATCCGAGTTTTCGATGCAGACACCATATTTACCTACCATTCATGCATTCTCTGAATCGCGAATACCATGCACATTTTTATTTACAAGTATTTGGAAGCTTGTGCTAACCAAATCTCAGGTAGATATAACGTGAGTAGCCAACTGGCCCCAGCATTTGCATTCCACATCATCTCTATGATGATCCAAAATGAAAACGACAAGCATATGTCCGAGCTCACGCTACGACGATAACTCATTTATCGACTGATCGAGATGCTTCACGTCACGTCAATGCAGTCTTTTCAACGACAGCGGCTGACATTTCGAAAGCATAATCAGCTATACTCACCACATCTGACTCACAAGTATATCCCGATGGCAAGGTTAGTTGATTCTTTATCCTCCCATTTCTCCCACTTTATATGATGTTACATATCACGACGGTCAACGTAGCCATATTGCTCTGACGATAACGCCTGTGACAAGGCACTTTACCCTGAAATTCCTTCCTTCTCCATCTTCATTCTTTGCCAACCACGTAAAGAAAAAGTCGCTAACATGACTTCAAAGGTTTTCTTCAAACACTTGCCATGGTATTTCAATCGGTCGTGCGCATGTGGTCCAAGCCACTGCTGCGACTTCAATTAGCTTGTCAAGTGACAAGTTGTAGCCTGCTCTATCAAGCCAACCCCTCGGTTGGTTTCAAGGCCGCCATCTTGGGCCCTGTATCCAAACCATGATATTTTTTACAGATACTACAACGGTAAGTGAGGGTTATATTGAATGATATTTTATATAAAATAATACAACGTATTTATTCTCTGTACATGAGACCGTCGAGTCGACACTCGATTGTTTGCCCGAGACCCTTTGAAATCTGTGAAACGAGTGTGATCTAGTGAAACCTCAATTTAGAACCAAGTCCTGTCCCATTCTAAGAGATTGATAGATGGTAGACGTTTGCGTCCCTGCTGCTGGTCACCTACATACTCAGCCTCGAGCAATGCTCTGATAGTTAACCATATGGTGTATCATACTGCCTGTTCCCCCATCGGTTCTTCCGATTGAAAGATCGGGAGCTCGCAGCTTTGTCCGAAACTCGCCGTCCCGAGGATACAGCGTTGTCTCAGGCACATACCGCGGCACTGCGTCTTGCAAAGGTGTTCGACAATACCCCTGTAAAGAACTTCCGAGGTATGGCGGTCGTGCTCCTCGATGAGCAGGCCAGCCTGCAGATTCAGGATAATGCTGGGCAGGCACAGCTCTGCAGGCTCCTGTTAACACAATAATTTGGAGGACTTGGAAGGGCGAGACACGTACGACGGCAACATTCCATCAGCAACATTCGAGTTGCGGAACGAGTCAGTATCCAAGCTCTCCCAAAGTGGTCCCCGGGTGTTGTTCTCAATCTTGGTCTGCGGATCGCCCTGAGCTCGAACATGGTCATAAAAGTAGGCCGTGTACGCCTGAGGCTGCTTCAGGATAGGCAATGGCTTCTGGTCTGAGGAGCGTCGGCTCATTGAGCTAGAGGAAGATGCTGGCGAGCTGCATTCTCTCCCTCCCAGCACGTCTGAAGGAGAGTGGGGTGGGGAGAGTGGAAGGGTTTTGCTTAGGGATTGACGACGACGTCTGTCGCGTTTCTTGCAGTTGTACTTGCCAATTTGCCATATGTCAAAGTGTTGCCGATAGGAACGGATTCTATATCAGTAATCAGCAGAGGAACAATAGAGTTGACGTGGAGCCTTACGATGCTTGAAAGTTATATTGATCCTTCATGATGTTGCGTGTGTCTTCGAGTGTCCTCCCCTCTTGGATATACAACTTGGTAATGGTCCCACGGTGCTCGTTCCAAGGTTTTGCCATCATCTTGGATATCTTTCAAGTTTTTAAGATGAACTTGGGATTGCTGAATCGAACTCGTATGAGCCTGTTGGGCAGACGCTGTTGCGGTGATTATATCTCTTGCTCTTAGCCCGAGACAATCAAGGCTTAAGCAACAGCGAATATCTCGGTGATCATCGAGGTGAACCAATGAAATACAGTTCAGTCTCTGTCTTCTGAGTAGATGTTTCCGGAATTGGTGTATGCTTTGTTGTATGTAAGAGCTCCCAGTCTTGTCAAGATGTTGGGATTAAAGCTGGCGGTTATGGTTAAGATGGAAGTACTGTGAACCTTCCCAAGAGAAACGAAAAGCACGAACTATACCATAAAGAAAATTTGAAAGGCTATCACATATGAGGGGGAGCCAATGACTCTATCACTCTTGAAACATTCTTTTTGCTGACCGGAGCCTCGTTTGGTACTTATGTGTGGTCACTTTTTATTCACAACCATCCTCGCAGAGCCTCGTTTTGACTACGGTGGTAGTAAAGAGGCGTAAAAGGCAATCGCAGCAAGGCATAAATAAAGTTTTTACCAAGAGAGAATACATATGATGTTTCTCTCTGCGTTGGCAAGTTCAGAATAGGGCGAACTTGTGCAAGATACCTTGACTTTCAACTCGAGTCTGCCATTGTTCGTGGGAAGTAAGTAGTAACATTTGCTTAGGTAGACACACCGAGATTTCGTTGTGACACATTATTCTGGAAGGATGCGTCCTTGGAGTCGCCCGGCGTGGTAGGAAGTACGTGTTTGGGTGGGTGTAGTGTCTAAGGCAGTTTATATTCAGCCTCATGTGTCTCGCCCAGGTCATCACATCGCAACCATCACATCATATCACTCACACGGGAATGTCTCAAGACCACTGTGCCGAATTACAAGTGTATCATGTCTAATGGTGAACAAATACATATCTTTACAACAGAGTCATGCAATTTAGATCCCTGAACAGACAAGTCGTCAGCCAACCCTTCTTAAAACTGCAACTCCCATTTCCTTTACCCCGGAGCCTGCCTGACGACCCCTGCATCCGATCGATCGCTTTGGCTGCCCACACCAAAACGTGTCTATTTTCACACGTTGTACTCGCCCTATTTTACTTGAGGGACCTACCAGATTGGTCAGAAGCTAAAGCTCCCTTGCTGTAGTAGGCATTATGTGCGATCTCCGATATTTGAAACGGAGGTCATCCCAAGACATGGTTGTGTCAGCCGGCTTGAAACGAATCGAGACCTCTTCGATGCGTTGTTGTGTTCGCCTCACTTTTGGTTCTGCACATTATATAGTCGTGTTAGTCGAGCATTGTTGAGTAGCTTTACCCATCCACTTGTTCGTTCCAGACTGTCGAAGGGGTTCTCTTACAGTTCATTCTCGCGGAATATCGCCGAGGCTGTACCTGTAAGCCACATTGTTTATCCCACACGGGAGCCGATCCCAGTGCTCATGCACTCTAGTGTATTTGATATGAGAGACGTATTCCAGTATTAGCAGATATGCGATGGCCTTTCTGTCAGCGGATATGGAAACCCAGGTACCTTGTCTGCCACGGGTGATTGACTACTTGCATGTTGAAAAACAAGACTTCGTTTTCACATGTGTCTAGTACCGCAGATACTGTATCTTCACGATAGGGAATCAACATCATCTGTATATTCACGTACGGGTAAAAGCATATAATTCGTTGTAGGTAACTTATATAGGTCAACCTTGTAATAATGAAGTCATGGCAAACACATCCACATTAATGCCTTCTCTTCCGTTCAAGTCACGATAAGTATTGCGACCAATGCAACAGCACAACGTCTGAAAATCAAGGCGGGAAACACATGTTATCGGTTTTATCCAACTCTTTCTCAAACTGCTTGAACCACTCAGGGCCACGCTGATAGCACCACTGCCAAAGTGCCCTCTTGTAAGCCTTACTTTGGGCTATAATCGAATTAAAGACAAGAAAAAAACACTTGTTGCCTGTGTGCGCAGGACTGGGTATAGAAAGCTCCATCCATTCAAAATAATCCCGCGAGCATACACACGGAGTGGCTGTCATTCTTCGACAGCCTCACTTCGATTGTCTAGGCAGCGGTCTCCTTCTTCTCAGCCGCCACGGCGGGTGCTGCCACAGGAGCTGCCGCAGGAGCCTCGCCACCTACAACGCCAGCCTCTTGAATACCGTGCTCATTAACAGGGGTGATAGGAGACTGGATCTTGGAGTCGAGGGGGTCGGCGGTGACTTGAGGGTTGGGAGATGTGGGCGCAGAACCGGTTGGGCTGGATCCTGTGCTAAGAGGAGCCGTAGTCTTGCCGCACTCTGAGAGAACCTGGAACCACTTCTGGGCGTCGGCAGCTGTGTGCGCCTTGAAGTTGAGCTCGGTGGATCCGGTAAGCTTGCTACTCATGGTCTTGGACTTGTCCTTGCCCTTGACGCTGAACTTTTCACCCTGAACGGTTCCGATGACAGCATCGGCAAGGTAGATGGAGAGCTCAGGCTTAGGGTCCACACGGTTGTTATCCGAGTCCTTGAACTCATGAAGGTACTTGGAGGGCGTGACCACGTAGTAGCCAGTTGCGTATCCCCAAGACAGCTTGTTACGCGACTTGCGCTCCAGCGAACCCTCGATCAGAGCCCTGGTCGCGGGATGGTCCATGTTGGGAAACTGGATGGCGTCAACAGAACGTGCTGGCTCGTTGGGGTCGACTAGGCGGTCGCCGCTGCGAGCATTGAAGGCGTTCCATTCAAAGTCAGGGGCGACGCGCTGGATGACGGAAAGCTGGTCGTTGTACAGGGCTCGTGTCTTGTCGGCCTGGCCACCGGCGAGTTGAGTGAAAGCCTCCATGGCTTGCTGAATGACCTCAATAATATGGGCCTCAAAGGCATGAAAGTTGTTCTGAACAGCGATCAGGTCATTTCGGTGGTTGTTCTCTGCAATGACCTGACTGTTGAGACGGTGTAGGACACCACGGTGCACAACGTAAGGATCATCGTGGCTGTTGAGATGACCACCAGCCGAGTCGAAAGATGCAGAGTGTTGACCGAGCAGCTCGATCTGCTTCTGGGTGGTGTTGCGGGCCTTCTCAACCTCCTTGGCTCCCTTTTCAGCACCATGAGCAAGTTCCTTGGCCTTGTGCTTGATCTCCTTGTGCAGGCGCTCGAGGACGGGGAGGACGGAGCCCTTGATGCTCTTTTCGGTCTCGATGTTGGTGTTGATAAGGGACTGGGTGTTGGAGCGCATGTTCTCGAAGAAGCCAGCAATGCCGCCGAGGCTTTGGTCGAAGTGGTGACCCTCCTTGAGGGGGCTGTTGATGGCCTGTTGTGCACTATTAGTACATGTCGCACTGTCGCAAAGTGACGTTGTCAGGATCATCTTACCTTGAGCGCCTTCTCGTACTCCTTGGCGTGGTGGCCATGAATTCTCTCCATGGCCTTCATGTATTCCTCGATGTAACCGACAGCATGCTTCCATGCCTGGAGTCTCTCGGCGAGCAAGCCGGCAGTCTATTCATAGAATCGTCAGTCCATATGTTTAGAAAAGGCGACGGCTTTGACGAAAGCGCATCGCGGGCAGGGAGGCGTTGCGCTGGAGTGACATACGCTTGAGGGATCAACTTCAGGGATAGCTTCCTCGCTCTGGGTACTGAAGCCAGTGGTGGCCCTTGAGGGGAGATCGGTCGTCGTAGGTGAGGCCATAATGATGTCTGTTGGTGGTATTGTTGTGTTTGTAAAGGGGTGATGGATGATGATAACGATAGACGGTCAGGATTGTAACAGTCTCCGTAGTTAATATGTAGCTTTGAGATTAGATTTAAGCTGTCCAAGCTTGGCAAACAGGGTCAGGGAGGTGCGAAGAGGGGTATCACGGTAGTAGCTGTTCAAGGGTTCTGAAGCTTGATTCTGCAGGGGTTGTTCAGTGGGTTTATATAAGTCGACGACGTCTGATGCGAAAGAACAGGAATGAACAAGTATTTGACTTGGTAGCTTGTGACCTGGTTTTATTAGGCTTTATCCGTACAAGTAATTTGATTTAATAGCTCAACTAAGTTAGTTAGTGTTGACGTCGTAGATTGAGGATCGCCAGGAGAGAGCTCAGATGACGTCGATCTTTTTATGTTTTGTGAGGGGTTGTCGAGACACGCATAAGAGACGAAATAATTAGGTCAGTTTATGCTACTTGGGTCAGATATCTTAGGCTGTTTATTTTTGTACCCCAAAGCTTAGAGGCCAACTTTTCTGGTACCCAGTTGACACCAAAAAGCTGAAAGTCCCGGCGCTAGACCTGCCTAGAGGAAGAAGGCATACAAGTCGGTGAGGATTTATGTTTTACTTGCACAAAAGGTATGCACGAGGCCTCTTTAGCAAGGCTACTAATTAACACAAATCTGGTCTATGCCCCTTGAAACCATGTTCAACTACCGCAAGCTCAGACGGTAGATCATATAGTTGTGCTTGTGTGCGCGTTCTGTATACCTTCATTTTCACCAGCACAAGAAGTTCCAGTTTCAGCTCGACAAGGATATTCCCTCGATCCGTACACAGACGGAAATAAACAAAACATATTGCAACACCTAGTCTTGAAAGTGACAACTGTCACAAACATAATTCGTTAAAAACCACCATCAACTCCAACAATAACTATCACCAGACCCTGCCTGACATCTATGATAATGACGTCAACCACTCTTGAGCTGTAGCGCACATAGTAGCACAAACTTTGGGCTTGGTCCCTTGAATTTGTCGTACCGACGCCGAAAACTAACACAGGCTTGGCATAGTCAGTAAATCTATGCATCTCAAAGCTTGGCTGCCTCAATCGCAACATCCTTGGCTTTAGATCAGTATGTAACTTGCAAGAAAGCATATGCTCAACTAAACCATGACGCATTCCACGGAATTGAATATTAATCAGAAATTACAGTTACTCTTCGTGATAAACAGTAGCATTAATTACTAACAATGCAAATGCATTCATCGACATTCAGGGAATTATTGCACGCCACCACCACCATCAATCAGATCGCCACGACATGGCACTGTACATATCCACCGATAGCAAGCTTTTCTCTAACGGATGTCACCGAGTGCCGAAGAATTTCGTTCCACGAGTCGCCACTCCGTACTGTACTGTTAACGCCCCTTGTGTCATTGTCGACAACTTGAATAACAGATGTACTTGTCACTCTGCGAATATCAGGTTCGAAAATGCCATGTTTTCTCAGTGAATTGTCATATACATAAATAAACTATACCATGTCTCAAGTTCTTGTATGCCATGTGACCTTTCTTTGTAGTTGAACATATCTGGTTCTTCATATTTCCTATCATCATGCTTTAGGGGTATTAATTATACAAGTGTCTTCCTTTTCATCCATCGTCTTCCCTGCGCTTTGTTCTGTTCATAAGTATCGCGCTGAATTCTTCGAGCCAAATAGCTCGCCATCATAGATACGCCATGTCTATAGTTCCCATAATACCTTTCCACAGTGGAAATAAATGCACCAACGCCGTCCAGGTCCCTTGACCTATTGTTATACCCATAAATATATGACACATAGTTTCAGTGTTTCCTCAGTCGGAGAAAAAAGCCAGGCACTCATCTAGAAGACCTGGTTGCGGTTCTGTGACCTTCGATATGATGCAAGATCATCAGTGTAAGCACGGCCACCAGAGATCCAGCTGGTTGGGCGTGAGATATGCTGAGTGTGATCCTCGCCGTCCTGATCCTCCGAGATTGTGCCCAGAGGGTCCGGTGCAAGGTCAGTTGCAGGTGGCGTTCGGGGAGCGCTGAGCGCTGTTTGATAATCAGGCAGAAGCAAATCACCAGTGCCAGCGCGAGATCGGGCTGGGGTCTTAACAGCCGTCTGATAACTGGGCACCTTGCTCAACTCGGCTAAATCAGTGGCATCAAGGTCAACATGTTCTGCCGAGTTCCGTGATGAATCTTCAGAGCTGTTCGTCCTGGTAAGCGCCGCAGTCGCAGCCTCCGATCGCGGAGCTTGGTACTGGGGTGCTGAAGTGGGGGACATGAACCCTGGTGAACCTGCTGAGTGCAATGATGTGTAGGAAGATGTTCGCTGAGAGGGATCTAGTGAGACATCGGCCAGTCGGGATGAGAGTGCTGCAGGAGCGACGGGTCGACTGTGTGCGAGCGCTGCGAGGTTTTCATTCGAGCCAGCTCGCGACTGTGCGTAGAAAGGACTGCTGACACCTGATTGGAATCCAGGCGTTTGGAATCCAGGCGTCTGGAAGCCGCTAACATCGACATTTTCGTATAGCTGGTCGAGGACATGCTCGCCGTATCCGGGAGGGGCTATGGTGGAAAGCTCTCGCTCGTTGTTTGGTGTGGTTGGTGACTGGTCGACCAGGTTGCCCTCCTCATCGAGAGGCATATTCGGAGAGATAAAGATGGATACTGGAAGTGTTGCTCGAAGCTGCAGAAGATGTTAGTGAATCAGTCAATACAACTCTCGCGAATAAGGACTTACCTCAGAGATATGACCGTCAGGGTTGCAGAGAGCAACGGTCAGCTTAATCTTGTGTCGGACCTTGATACCGTGATGGTTCAAGTCTTGAATGCACTGGCGCAATCTCTTGGGAAGATTAAGCTTCTTTGTCAGAGCCCAACCTTCTTGGCCAGTATCCTCGATCATGTCTTGCCAATGCTCTTCTCTCGATGCTGCAAACTTCCACAGTGCTACTTCGCGTTCCGTTCGGTGCTCCCTTGTGCCGTGGCCCGAAGAGGATCCCTGAACATAGCATTCACGGACCTCCATCAGTCTTGCTGTGATATCTCCCAATTCGAGACCTTTAAGAAGGGGTGTAAATCGCATCTCCATCGTAACCAACCCTCCAAAGACGACAGCCTTTTGAGGGATGATAATGGAGTAATCAACCTTGTTGGGCCAGATGTTTTCCACACTCATGGCGTGCAGAAATTCTAAAGCACCTGGCTCTAGTGTTCGGATTATTCGAAGGTGCTTGTTTGCATGTAAATCGTATGCCAACTTTCCACGTCCAACAGTCGCTCTCAGTCTGTAAGTAATGGATGCCTCGGGGATTCCTTCGACGCTTTCAGCCATGTTGCCTGGCAGCATGTACTCGAAAGGCCATTCGTAGTTGCCGGCGGGGAGAGTCATGCTTTTACCATGTGTGCCTATGAAAGGCGCCCATCGGTGCTCGAGGATCGTCGTCGTCTTGTCAACCTTTTGTCCCGAAACGCCGGGAGCGGTGCCTCTGGGGTCAGCCCAGCTGTTGCATTGCATGTCAGTTACTGGCTTCAAGAAATTGCTCGTCTTACAGTCCTGGATTTCCAAAACTTACACATGGCGCAGAGTTCCAACAAGTCTCAGTCGGACATCTTCAATCTTGAGCGATGATTGAAGACATAAAACTAATGTGCCTTTGAGAATTTGACCAGAGGATTCATGATCACTTCCACGGAAAACGATAAAATCGCTGTCCAAGCTTGATGCCAAGTCGAGTCAGTATTCGATCACAACCCAGTTGTAGAGGTAAGTATGTGCGTACCGAATGTCAAAAAGACTATAAGAGTTTCGCCCCGTCACTGAGGCGAAGGGTTTAAAAGACGGCATGGCGACGTTGTTTGTCGTATAAGTGGTTGTGGTTTGCTGCAGAGCAGCAAAAATGTTAGGGTTCAAAATGAATTGGTTGCGAAACTGCCGAGGAAGGGAACTAGAAGGGAAGAGAGAATAAATTGGAGGAGATGGAACGCTTTTATTTAGATTCACGACCAAGTCAAGTGCATGAGTGACGAGTTACAGCAGCCCAAGCCACGCACGAGTCGACGGGACGTTGTGGGTACGATACAGCCTCTAGAAAACTTGACTGGGGCTGTGAGATCAGGAAAAGCCAAAACCTACGAGGATCAGGTTAAGCAAGGATAGGAAAATGGAACTTCCATGCAATGGGAGGCGAGGGTCGATAGCGCAAAGCAGAGCAGATCAAGCGGCGCGGCCTCTGGTGGAGTCAGGACTGCGACAAAAGTAGAAAAGAGGGTCTTGCTCTGATAAGACGCCCACCGTGTCAGTCTCACTAAAGATTTGACATCCAGACAAACGTAGCAGGGGAGAGAAAAAAGTATGGTTAGGATAGGATAGGATTAGAGAGGCGGCAGGCGAGGGTAGCGGAAGAGACTAAGGTCAAACAGGGCCCTCGATTGGAGGCGGTAATGGACTTCCCTTTTCTTTAATAGTGGTGTGGACCGGGACGACGATGCTTCCAGATGTGTATGACGAGAAACATGGGAGAATAGAAACGGGACGTCAAAAGAAGAGCAAACCGATTTGCATGACACCTGATGCCCGCATCTGGCTTTGATCATGACCAGCCAAACGGCCTACTCCATTCGAACAACAGTCATGTCAATCAATCAGTTCAGTGATATCACCCCTGCACTGCCCAAGTTTAGGGCATGATCCAGTCCCTTTTGGGTAGTGATAAGTGATAACAGGGGTCTGGTCTGCCCTGTTAAAGAAGTTCAGTCAGGTCAGTATTGTGTGCACAACAGTTCCCGTTGTAAAAGCCGGGCATACAAGTCATGGTATTATGGCGCAATCAGCACAGGAAAGGTATTGGCTGCAACGCCAATAACAGGACGAGATAGGACAGCCCTGCATCCAGCTGCAAGTCTCATGTATCATGTATTGCGTGTATCGTACGTGCCCGGGAGGTTGCGAAAGGTACATTGAATGGACGTCGGATGATGACGGGCCGGCGGTTGGAACGGATATTTTCGGTGAAAAGTGTTAAATTGCCTTGTATCCGTATATATGTAGGTTGAAACCGATCAAGGAACAGTAGCGCAATCTGTTGCTGCAGATAAGAGGGCCTTGTTGCGCGTAAATTATCTCGGCCGTTTTGTCTTGTTAGCGAGAGTCGACGTGTTTTAGGCCGAAGCACGCAAGAGACTGACTGGCTTGGCTGATGAGTGATTGATATTGATCAAGGTCATGTTGCGCGCGCAAGGGTCGGTGGGGCGGAGGCGCCGGCCGACGCATTGAGGCTGGTTCGCTGTTGCATGAGTCGGGACGATTCGTGGCATCGAAGCCAGATCGAAGCTTTTGCCCTGCAGTTTCAAACGCTGTACCGAGCGTATGTGCTTCTACCGCCGAAACGCCGAGAAAAGGTACATAAACGAGGTACCAGATCACCAAGTCTTCGTTTTTGAGTTATCGGGACGACAAATGGGCATCACCACTTCACAAATGTACCTGGCCAATGGACGATGATGACGAAGAAACGTTTTTGAGTGTTGGTCTGAGTAAGACAAGATAACCTTTTTGTGCATACCTCATTGATATGAAAAAGGGAAGGTACGCAGGTGAGCGCCTGCCATGAAAGAAAGGTACTTACAGCCACAATCAGAATCACAATCTAGCCACAGCAATTGCTTCCAACGTTCCTGCATTCTAAACGATCATTGATCATTGCTTAAGTCCTCGATAAGCTCCCGAGAGCAAGGCCGGACTGTGAAAATGGCGACGAAAATCATGGAGATTCAACTCCGGAAGGTTTCAAACTGGGTACTGACTCGGAGCTCAAAACTTTTGTCGGATCCTTCATCACATTCTTGCAGCTCCACCATTTTAGTCTTTTGGTTTTTTCCCAATCCAGTGTAACATGTCAGGCACGTTGTTGCTACCCACGGCCATAACACGGATTTTCTGTTTGAATATTCGCTATCGTTTCGCTGCTTATCGAGAAATGGGGCTCTTAGCTCGCCTGACTGTAGCCAAGAATTGTTCATCGATTTTCTCTGGGTTGTTTCGACAAGCTGTTGAGAGTATACATATGTGTGCTACTGTTTAGCACATCGTTTTTACCCTCCACTGTGTCTGATCATCATATGATTCTTGGACCTGATGGATGCAGAACATGGGGGTTCCAGTATTGGGGGCACGAGACCATGGCTGCAGCACATACAAGATTCACCTGGAGGGGGGTCTTTAATCATCAAAAGAGCGAGTCTGGATCAGTCGCTACCAGGCTCTGTAATCTGAACGGGACGGCCCTGGCCCGAAATCTCTCTGAGATTGATACTCGTCTGACAGTATTGAGTGGGGGTCACTGGTGTCTAGAACTCGGTCATCAGGATTATGCCAGTGAGGGCAGAATCCAGGCTCAAGTTTAGCCGGTCAGGCCATGGTCAAACGTCCTAGGATTGTTCCCCGCGACAATCCTCCAAACATTCCCAATACCCTCGGTTCAGGACCGGCAGCAAACACAGTCTCGTTAACTGCGCCTATACCAAGAGCTGTGCCTCTCAGGTAGAAAGTCTGGCCTGGTTCCAGTCTACCTCCTGTACAACTCACGACAACCTTGTCCTACGGAGGCTGGCCCCTTCTATTTGACTTGTCTCCATCAAACAAGCACCCGTCAACGGCAACTAGGATGGCACCGTGCCGTAACAAAGCACCGAGAGAGCACAGAGAAACATCTAGCTTAGCAGAGGTTCCACCATTCGTGAACCTGATGGCTTATTAGGCACCACCGCTTCGTGCTGTATTTTCTAACAAAACTCGGTTTGTTCTTTTTGCATTTGTGGCGGTGCCATGTCTGGACAGCCTCAGTCTCCAGCTACTGCGACATATACACGTCGAAGAAATCGGCCGGAGATACACCATCTCTACACCGACATGCACGAAGAAATCGTCTCAAGAGTGGTACGGGTCACCATGTATCCGTATACGCACGAAGTTTCCTGAGATTACAACTGTGAGACAGCCTTTCCTCGCTTAACTACTTCAAACTTGACTAGAAATAAACGAATCCACTGATCTTTTTGTTGAGGGCTTTCATTCTCGAAAACCGGGCCTTTCGATCGGAAACTTAGACGCCAGGACCCATTATTGACTATCAGCCCTGTGTGATACAAATACCGTGCCATTAACAAACCACGAAATTTGGAGCATGTTCTTGGTTGGTTGGTTGAGACGTTCAGTCAGTTGGATGCCAAAGATACAATGGATACGATTGCAGTGCCAAGCCTCAGGTACTTGTGATTCACTCATGAGGTTTAACTACACTGCAGATATATTGCGAAAGAACGCCTCAGCGATTTGTTTACTTTCTGTCAAACGTGCAAAGAAGAACAGACTTCATGATGCACATCCGTCCAAATTCGCGATTATCATGCACAATGTTTACATCTGTTTTACTCGCCAACGGCGCCTCTATCTCTTTCTGCTTCTCATGGTCTAGTTACCCTATTGGGCTATACCGACACGTCCTCCTACAGGCGGTGTCCAGCATTCAGCACACACCATCAGGCGAGCCACCGCCTGATGGTCTAGTCTGCCCCTGTCTATCACGTCTGGTTCGGTATCGGCCGTGTTAGTGGACTGAGTGGCCCCTTCTCCTTTTCCCGATTTGCAAGGATTACAAGCAATGGCTGGTTCTGATCCAGCCAGCCACGTCCAATCTGATATCGGAATTTCTCGTGTGGGAAGAGGCTCTGAGGCTCCAACAGCACTCTCAGCCTCCTAGGCTTTCATGAGGCCTGATCCTTGCTTGACGCACAGGCGCGCGTCGATTCGGTAGATGACACCCGGTTGTAACGGGCGTATAAGCTTGCATTAGTTTAGTCAAGTGTGAAGTGCACGATACACAAGTTGGACAAGGCAGCAATTTGTTGTTCGTCGCAAGCAGAATCTACTTCGTTGACTCAACATGCAATTGAATAAACGAAATCTTGTACCATCACAACTCACGCACATACTTGCGCATTCCGCATACACCAAGGTTGTCATGTAGAATCACAGGTTGCAAGTTCAAAATCTTTCCTCGCCTACTGGCATAAGCTTCACATCTTATCGACCTTGGTATGTACATGCTCGAGGTAGATTCAGCCTCTTCGTCCATTCCTGGCTTATCTAAAAACATGCCGCAATTGGATGTATGTAATCGTTACGTGCGCTAGCTGTTATCCACTGATATCTCTAGGAACAGAAAAAAACCGAACGCTTAAAATCAGGGTCCTGCAGCTATAGTGGACCTCGAACACGGCAGCTTGTTGCTCACCGAAGAGCCTCCGGTAACCATGTGGGCTCAACGGAGACGTTTGGTTTATAGGACCGACTTGGTCTTCTTCCTGGGTGCCCAAAAACGGATTCCCGAGACCTATATGACTCTTCGACTATCCCAGCCGCGCCTGAGCAAATTTGTTAGCTGCCTTGGAGACACAATTTGTTGACGACCAGGGCTGAAAACTTGTCAAAAAGCCAAGACTTGAAGTGGGTTTCCTGTTTCTGTTCCTAATATGATTTCAACGTTAAACTCAATACGTAACCTGAAAGCGACCAATGGATTGAAACAACAACGAACACCCCCCTTGCCTCCAAAAGCAATTGCTCTTATACGAGCGTGTTGCTGTCAAATATGAAAATGTCGCCGTAAACTCCCATTCGTCATCACCTCCATCTCAATCAAATTTCATGGGAGCGTTTATCGCTCGTTGTGGACTCGCTCGTCATGACGCCGCGTCCGGGGCTTCTGCTCCCTTGGTCTGTGCTGCAAGCTCCGATCCAGGTCGCAACCACGTTCTCATATGTCCTATTTTCAGAATTTCACATGTCAGCGCATGTCAAGAACAAAGGATCGTTGATCACCGATAGTGCAGCCGGTCCGGCAGATCGATAAGGATAGCTTGTTGATAGTTACTCACCGGACTTGCAGCTTGTGATGATAGCATCTTCTGTGAAGTCCAACCAACACACTGGGTGCGTGTCGATTGATTTGTTCTGTTTTTATCTCACAGTTAGTTTGCAAGATCTCGAGATCGAATCCCATCACATGTCGGCCGATCTTATCAATACTTACAAGAACGGGGGGAAGCATTGGAATTCTAGCTCGTGGCTCGACAGGGTGTGCGATGGCCGTCTCCTCATCTTCGATATCAAGGTTGGAATTAGATCGTAGGCGCGAGTTAGATGTGGTGGCAGTCTCAGCCCTCTGCAACGCCGTATAACGTGACGAAATCGATCCGCGGTGTCGCACAGATTGCTACACGAGGTGCATTGTCAGCTTACAGCGTCTCTTAAGACATCATGCTAATCAGAAAGTGGCAGTGTAGTGTAATAACACGCTTCCCTTCACGATTGATGGGGATGGTGGCACATACCGCTTTGGGCCGGTGAAGCATGCCAACACTAAAGTCCCACAGACACAGGCGTCCATCTTCTCCTACACTACCAAATCGGTAGTTTCGTTCATCGCATCTCCAAGGGTCAAAGGCAACGGCTGACACCCAAGACTGGTGTCCCTGGCATCTGGCTACTAGCGCTGATTCGGATAGCGACCAGATAGATATCAAGTCATCTTGACCACCAGTCAGCACGTATTGGCCGTCTGGAGACCAGCAAACGCAGGTGAGCCCGCCATAATAAGAGTAGAAAACGTCAAGGAGCCTGCGAGCCAGTCAGATAAGCCTTCTAAGTAGTGTGTATGAGATGTCATGACATACTCCTCCTTCAGATAATCAATGATCCTTAAAGTACCATCCTCCGAGACAACAGCCAAGTGTCGGTTATCTGGTGAGAACGAGAAAGCATTGATTCGATGGTTGGACAGCTTCCAAGCGGCGACCGGATTGACCTTTTGGTTTTTGGAGTGGACGGATTTGTTGATACGGATGGTGTTGTGATGAGCTCCGATGTTGTTGGCGTCTAGCGACTCACCACTGGCTCCGTTCGCCATTCCGTTCACTGCCTCCTCTTCTGGATTGAACTGAGCATCTTCTTTCTCCTTATCGTAAACCACGAGCGACCCATCCATGTGAGCAGCCAAAAATAGGTTTTCAGAACCCGGGATCCATCGAATTGCTGCCACTGGCGTGCCGTTGATAGCCCCCTATCATTGTTGTTAGCAGTTTATACGTCACATGTCGGAATCTTGGGGGCTTTCTCACGTTCTTGTTTAATCGGGTATAACGTTGTGAGATTGGCTCCCACCAAATGACTTCACCAGTAGAAAACCCCATGATAACGTCCAGGTGTGAAACGCTCTTGGTGTGAACGTTTACGTCATGGCATAAACAGTGCGCTTTTGTGAAAAGAATTTTGGTTAGGTAGTCTTGCTGTTCAGGATATCAGCGTGTGGATGAGACGAACTGTATTCGCAGTCGAACGTACTTTTGAAGAGGATGACATATCAAGCCATTGGAAGGCACGGTTAATATTAGCAAATGCAAAAATACCATCATTTGGTCGTTCTGTAAGCTTTTTGGAGAGGCTCTCGTTAACAATGACGCGTGAAATAAAAGAGGAATTACTCTTGGTCATGTTGTTCTTGGGCTTCCTCTTCTTATTCACATCCTTGGTCGGTGCCTGAGTAAGTAAAGCGTTACCTTCACCAAAAGCAGGCGCCGAACCTATGGTTATGGAGGCCGAGGCAGCGGCAGCATCACTAGTTGAGCCAGTTCGACCATCCTCGCTGGCCACGCCTCCCTCGGCAGAGTAGCGCCCTTCGTTAGGGTGCTCCTGAATACTCGACGGAGCACCACTCAAAGCAAGGGTAGTGGACGAAAGGCCTTTGTATAAGAAGTTTGGGGCTGGTCGACTTTCGAGAGCGATGAGGGAAACTGAGGTACCAGCGCTGGCAGGCTGAGGAAGGGTTGATAGAGGGTTCGGGTTCGGGACGGTAGCTTCGGAAGGATGAGGTGGAGGTGTCGCGAGATGTAAATCTTCTTTCAGTGTGTATGTTCCTATTGTTCTCTGTCAGTATTTGTCCAGATGGCCTGGTGCCAGGCAGAAATGTTACCTTCTCCGACCAAAAACTGCCACTCTGGGCCTGTTGGGTTTGACAAGGTATTGTTTGTCTCTATCATAGGTACGGGATGTATTCCACCGGCGCCATAGGGCCCCATGGTGGGATACCGCGGCGGGGGAGGTAGAACACTGGAATCTCATGGCGTCAGTTTGTGTCAGGCGCAAAGTGGTCGCAAGAGCATGCATGCGCAGTCGGGATATTGTACGTACAACATGATGAGAGTATATGCACTGTCTGTATATCAAATGGGATATATTGTCTATTCAGTTCAGATTGAGCCGGGTTTGGTCAAATGAGGATATCGCGATATTTAGTTGTTCGGTGAAGAGGTCGGATACCAGAGGTAGAGGGGGCTGAACGGTTGAGGCACAGCAGATCCGAGTCGAAATTGGAAGGTGCTGTAGGTCACAAAGGCGGAAGGAGAGGCCCCTGTGGTATACACTTCTAGTGAGATATCGGACTGATGGTGGATTGACTTGTCAGGCTCAACCTTGGAGTGTGAGGCTGGGAAGGAACAGCCGAGGAGTATTTGAGCAGTGGATGTTGGACTCGAATCGGACTATGCGCGCAGGAAGGCGCAGACGATAGTGTGGGGTAAGAACTGGGGAAAGCACCGTCAACGGGCAGGGTTCCAGAAGCCAACGTGGAGGTGACATAAATATTGACGCAGATACGACATGAACTCTTTTCTATCTGCCGCCGATCTTCCAGCATGTACCTATGCGTGCCTTTCGTTGACTGCTTCAACGGCCCGTGTTTCGGGCCAAGAAATGGCGTATCACTCGGTACGGTGCAGCGAACCGATAGCCTCAACATATTGAGCATTATGCAGTACCACCAGAGGATGGAAATCCGATAGTGCGTTTGCGTTGGTCGCTGGTCTACATATATAGACGGATACTCCAAGTATCTAGGCAGTGTTGGGAACTATCATGGCATATTAATCTCCAATTACATCTCACAAACATGTTCCTAACTCCTCAAAGGAACGATGGATAGTTTAAGTGGATTGGATGTGATTTTACTTGAAGCTCCAACACAATCACTGAAAGAAGTCATCATGTTAGTGTGAAACTGCCAACTTGATCATAGGCTAAATACAAAATCAGGTCAAATTTGAATAAGCGCCCAGCTACAAATCAAACAACCATCCACAGTTGTTGTCAGAAGCTGTGTGGAGTGTTTTATTCCCTGTAGACTCAGGCTCGTGCGGTGAGTCGAGGTGAAGCGACAGTGGTTGGTTCCACACATGACAACACACCAAACCTCAACCCAACCTCAGACAGAAGGCGGGCAGGGCAGAGGGGGACGCAACTTTAATTGATCGTCCCCAAAACCGCCCAATCCTTGCTCGTCGCAACACTTCTTTTCTGCCATCAACCACAACCATCCTAGCTCTGTACCTGTCCTGAGTTAGCTGCATCTACTGTGTTCTTGACGCCTGCACTACTTGTCTTGCATTGCATTACACTGCTGTGCTGTGCTGTATTGTTTCTATTTCAACTGAAACATGGTCTGATCGATCTGCACCCGACAATCAATCCTCTTTCACCGTCTTCCTTCTACCAAGTTCTTCTCTAATATATTTAAACAACTACCATTGTTCCTCAACACTTTCCCCTCTGCAATTAGCCCAACGCCGCTGCTACTGTCACTTTCACTACGGCTCATTCCCCACGATCGACGGCTGAATCCACGATATCAGCAGACCACAGTCCAGTCCCCTCTTGGGTATGGAACCTTAATGACGACATACTCGGACCAAAAACTCCAATAATATCTCCATCATGGCCACTGGTACGAACGCCCTATAGTCATCTTTTCATATACCTCCGACCCTTGCCAAGTCATTACTCGACAACTATAATAGCAAGATACCCAAACAAATGACTAACCTCCCTTGTTCAGTTAGGATCTGTGTCTGCGGCGACGAAAGCACTGGTAAATCCAGCCTCATCGCCTCTCTTGTTAAAGATCAATTTGTCAACAATAAGATCCAACCCGTCCTTCCTCAAATCACCATCCCGCCGAGTATCGGTACTCCCGAAAATGTCTCGACTACCATCGTCGATACC
Organism: Fusarium sporotrichioides; assembly: GCA_019054645.1. Taxonomy (NCBI): domain Eukaryota; kingdom Fungi; phylum Ascomycota; class Sordariomycetes; order Hypocreales; family Nectriaceae; genus Fusarium; species Fusarium sporotrichioides. The sequence continues at coordinate 7,529,897 of JAHKNS010000002.1, forward strand.
TCAGCTCGCCCACAAGACCGGACTACGTTACGAAAAGAAATTCGAAAGTGCAATGTCATCCTTCTTGTCTACGCCGACCACTACAGCTATGAAAGGGTGGCACTGTTCTGGATGCCATATTTCCGATCTTTAGGTGTCAACGTCCCCGTTGTGTTATGCGCCAATAAATCCGATCTGGTCGGTCAGGGTACCACGCCGCAGGTAGTTGAGGAGGAATTGCTACCCGTCATGGCCGAGTTTCGTGAGGTCGACTCTTGCATCCGTACCAGCGCCCGCGATCACCGGAACGTGAACGAAGTATTCTTCCTTTGCCAAAAGGCTGTCACCCACCCAATCGCTCCTCTCTTCGATTATAAGGAGGGTCATCTTAAGCCTTTGTGTATCAACGCTTTAAAGCGTATCTTCTACCTCTGCGACAAAGACCAGGACGGCTACCTCAACGAGCAGGAAATGCGTGACTTCCAAGCCCGGTGTTTCGACAAACCCCTGACGACTGACGATCTGGATAACATCAAACTCAGCATCTCAAAAACGTTGCCCGCTTCTGATCTAGAAAAGGGAATTGACCTGCCGGGATTTCTGCAACTGAACAAGCTTTATGCCGAGAAGGGACGCCACGAGACGATTTGGATCATTCTTCGGAAGTTCCACTATACCGATAGTCTGAGCCTTGAAGACAAGTTCATTCGGCCAAAGTTTGAGGTTCCAGAATACTCGTCTGCTGAGCTGAGTCCTGCTGGTTATAGGTTCTTTGTGGACCTGTTCCTGATCTTCGACAAGGATAACGATGGCGGCCTCAATGATGAGGAGCTGGAGGCTCTGTTTGCCCCGGCTCCAGGACTACCTAGTTCTTGGACCGATTCATCGTTCCCATCCTCAACTGTGAGAAATGAGGCTGGCCACGTTACTCTGCAAGGCTGGCTTGCTCAGTGGAGCATGACAACTTTCATTGAACCCAAGACCACTATCGAATATCTTGCATATCTTGGCTTTGAGCCTTCGAATCCCAAGGACTCCATCACCGCTGCACTTAAGATCACGAAGCCTCGTAAGAGGAGAAATCGTCTTGGCCGAGTCGAGCGCAACGTAGTACTTTGCTACGTTCTTGGTGCATCGGGTGCAGGAAAATCTGCTCTTCTCGACTCGTTTCTCAACCGACCCTTTTATGGTCTATACCATCCGACTATTAAACCCCGCCGCGCAGTCAACAGTGTTGAGTTGCCTGGCGGAAAGCAAGTATATCTTATCCTGGAGGAGCTTGGTGAACTCGAACCTGCAATCCTCGAGAACCGGGCAAAACTGGACGCCTGCGATCTTATTTGCTACGCATACGACTCGTCAGACCCCGACTCCTTCTCCCATATCGTTGACTTGCGAAAAAAGTACCCGCACCTCAATGAGCTTCCCTCTATCTACACTGCACTTAAAGCCGACAAGGACAAAACGAACCAACGCTGCGAACTTCAGCCAGACCAATACACCTCTTCGCTTAGTATGAGCCTCCCACTACATGTCAGTGTCACCTGGGGCAGTATCAGTGAGCTTTTCGTAGCCTACGCAGATGCTGCTACGACCCCTAGCACTGCGTTCCCCAAGAGCAACGAAGAAGGGCCCGACAGAACGAGTTTGTACATCGCACTTGGGGCCACAGCTTGTGCAGGTATTGCTGCATTGACAATCTGGCGGCGCGCGACTAACGCTTTCTAATTGCTATAGCAAAGCTTGTATACAGTCGACTGGATTTGGGTCATGGTTTCATTGAAAGTCACTTATAATTGCATGAGAAGGAGTTCTATTCCCCATTTACAAAGAAAATGATACCCAGTTCCACTGATAAGCCTGGTCACAAATAAATATAATAACATCATCTTTTCTTCTTTTACTGGGCTCTTAATGCAGTAGCAACCCCTCTCTTATATATATGTTACATATTATGCTCCCTAACGCCAAGTCCACAATGCCGTTTCCTATACCGGTACAAGAGATTAGACCTTGTAGAAGCAAAAGCCGACGTAAAAGCTAGCAGCTTCCATTTCCTCATCAGATACCAGCAGAGGGCCACCGCCACGCTCACGTACACCCATACGCTCGCTCAGAGGGCCTAATTCCCGATCATCCTTCTCAGCCTCCCAGATCTCGGGGAATGTGCGGTGGAACTGCAGTTCGAGATTGTAGTCTTCGGCAAGAGCACGGAAAGCCTCCCACGGTACGACGTACTCGGGCACTTCTTCCACAGCCTCGTCCAGGAAGAAATTGTATTTCCAACCGAATGCAGGTCGGAACACACCATCATCTGGTGTTTTGTCGGGGAAGCGCACTCGATAGATAGAGTTGCCCCATTCAGCAGTTGGCTCCTCCTCACCCTCTTCCAATTCGCCATCCTCGGGCTCTGTTTGTTGCGGGGTTGTTGAGCCATCACCGTCCTTCTCCGCGTCTTGCTTGGCTGCACGCTTAGCAGCAGCCTCCTCGTTGAATTTACGGACTCGCTCGCCGAGAACATCAGAGTTGGGGATGCAGCCTATGAATCGTCCTCCCTTTTTGAGTGCTCCTGCGACGTTGCGGAGCATATTGCGCGCGTTCTTCTCGGACTCGAAAGCGTAGTGCATGGAAAACATCATGCTGACAACGTCGAAGCCTCGGCGATTCATGGGTGAAGGGTCGAAGCCGACTTGCTGGATGATCTCAAGATTCTCAATGGTGTCGCCAAAACAATCCTTGACGTGGAAACGAGCATCAAACAGGCGAGGTGCCGGTCGTCGGTGACCGCCTCGCCCACCTCGTCCACCACGACTACCCAAAGTTCTGTAGCGATCGCGAGCTTGTTCGATACTCACGTCAGCCGGGTCTAGACCAACATAGAGCTGAATGGGTTGAGGAGCCTGCTGCCATTTGTTCAAGTCGCCGCCCTTTCCACATCCCATATCGAGCACAAGAAGGTCCTTGCCGCTGGAGCGTCCAGCTTCGCGCGAGCCGGGAGTATGATCTTCATCCGGTGAATATCGCTGAATGATGCAACTCTTGATCCAATTGTTGAAAACGCGCAGTCCCTTGATCTTGCTGTCCCTAGTTCTCCAGTCGCGACCGCGCTCTGGTACATTGTTGTAGTGTTGTCTCACGAGATCGCTGTTGTTCCGAATTCTCTCCTGTTCAGCTTCGGCAGCGTCGTCTGCTGCAGCCTCTCGTTCTCTTTCGAGCTGGCGCTGTCGAATAGCTTCTCGCTCGGCTTCTGAGATACGCGCGCGCGCACCGGGACGCTTCAACTTCCGAGGCTGTTCTGAGGGGGAGAGGGCGCGTCGCTTTGCTGGCTGGAGCGACTTAGCATTGTAGGGTTGGGGGAGGTCGTCTTGCGGTTCGTCGTTGGCACGGCGTTTACGACCGTTGCGCTCATCGTCTTCGGCGCGATCCGAATCTCTAACCATCTTGGAGGTCTGTTCCGACGAGAGTTTTATCAATGACAAGCTCTCAGTATTGCAATTTCGAATGTAAAGTTGAAGTTTGAGGTTTGGAGTGTGAGATGATGAAGTCCTCTAACTTATCTAATCTCAAGTTTATCTGCAGGCGCTTGGGCCATACAGTCTACCCTATACTCCCCCTCCAGCTTGGCGATCTGTTTATTAAGTTTTAATGTAGATGTGGTTTTGATAAAGATTCGATATTTGGGAGGAGAAACTCTGATGGTCCTCTGTGTCCTAGCCATTTAATATACTCTTTCACTTGCAATTGATTCCAGTTGCAACAGTAAGGAACACTGAGAGTAGATGCACCTGATCACAAATGAGAACCTTGAGGTTGAGGGAAGATTGCATCAAACAATGGAGTTACAAATTGACATCACATATTGTGTACTTGCCTTAGTAGTTCTAATAATTAGAAGCTATTTAACCCAATTGATGTAGATATTTCTTGATATTCAGCGAGTGGTTTGTTAACACAGCTTCTAAATTCGGTACGTACCGCTCAAGGTACGGACTAACATCAATCAGTGCGTGTCCCGCTGGATGCCTTGCAACAACCGCCCGGGCCACTCACTCCACTGTCGCCTTGCCATCCAATTGCCTGCCATTGTTCATGCCATACAACACCAAGCTCTACCGACCTATCTCTGAGCTTCTCTCGTCATCCATCTCCAAACACAACATCACCAACAATCAACAGTAAATACCGTCACACCTAACGAGCCACAAAGCTTCACCGATATCGCATTTTGCGCATTAAGACCAGACACATACTTGACGACCACCGACCACCGACCACCGTCATCATGGGTTCCGACCCCCAGTACGCGAAATGGCCATTACTGCCTCTTTCGCAGCATGTCTTCACCCTCACAAACGGCTACGCCACTAAGACTGCGCAACAAACCGCTGTCAAGGCTCTCCAAGATGCCATCGCTCAGGACAAGATGGCTCCCCTTTACCGATATCTCGCTCACCCGATCGATGGCGTCCTCAACACCGCTGGCGAGGGCGGCGCTTCTGCTCCCGGCAGGCCTCTTAGCAGGAAGTCGAGCCTCGTTGGAATGATCGCCACCAAGCCTGCTGCTGCCAACATCAGTCTCCCTTGGGATGAGGGTCTTTACAACCAGCTGACAGAGGACAACGATCGTGAGCTACAAGAGATCCAGAAAGAAGAGGATGACGCTGTGGAGCAAGCTGGTGATACTGAGGTCATGGCCGCCCAAGGCAAGCGAGCAGAGTTCTGGGCTCGAGTGGGAGATAAGGCATGTCTATTCCCGCCTAGATCTTTACGGTCTGGTGGCAATTCGAGCTCTGCGTGCTAACACCCCTACAGGATAAGGCTATCGCTGCCTACGAGAGCCTCTTCGAGAAGACGGGTATTCTCGGTACCAAGATCGACCTCGTTCTTGCTATAATACGTATGGGCTTGTTTTATGGTGACAAGCCTCTCGTGAAGAAGCATGTTGAACGCGCCAGGGGCCTTGTCGACACAGGCGGTGATTGGGACCGCCGCAACCGCCTCAAGGCCTACGAGGGCCTACACCTGCTCACCGTTCGATCCTACAATCTCGCTGCGCCGCTGCTCCTCGACTCTCTTTCCACCTTTACCAGTTACGAGCTCTGCACTTACTCCAACCTGGTTGTGTATTCCGTTCTTGCTGGCTCAGTCTCCCTCAAGCGAGTCGATTTCAAGTCAAAGGTTGTTGATGCACCAGAGATCAAGGCAATTCTTGGTGATGGTGAAGACAAGCTGCTAGCTCTTAGCGGCGCTCTCAGTGCTGGCCCAGGTGCTGATGACACTACCGGCGCGAAGGCACCTAAGACGGCCACCGCTGCTGTGAACCTGACCACACTGGGCACAAGCACTGATCAGCCCGAAGCTGAGATGGCTATCGACTTCAGCCCCTTGGCGTTGCTCGTCAGCAGCTTGTACAAGGGCGACTACAAGGCCTTCTTCACGTCTCTCGCCAATGTCGAGGAGGCGTTCCTGAACCAGGATCGCTATCTTCATGAGCACAAGAACTGGTTCATCCGGGAGATGCGACTTCGAGCTTACCAGCAGCTCCTGCAAAGCTACCGTGTTGTCGGCCTTGAGAGCATGGCCAACGACTTTGGTGTCACTGTTGACTTCCTCGACCGGTATGTTATCTGTTACACTATCACATAAAAGAACACAAGCTAACGTTACTGATGTAGTGACCTCGCCCGCTTCATTGCTGCTGGCCGTATTCCTTGCACCATCGACCGCGTGACAGGCAAGGGTGTTATTGAGACCAACCGTCCCGATGACAAGAACAAGCAATACCAAGACGTTGTGCGACAGGGCGATCAGCTCATTACAAAGCTACAAAAGTACGGTCAGGCTGTGCGGCTGAGGGGTAGCGAGAGAGCATAGATGGGAGAGACGGATGGGGTAGTTGGTATTTGGTAATGTCATGCCATGAAAGACAACGCATTGGGGGAGGAAATGGGTTAGAAGAAGACGAATCCCATGCCTTTACCTATTTGCTTGACTGTATGATATAAATTAGACAGGCCATTGTGGTAATAGACTTGGCTGGGTCCCGGTGAGGCACCAAAAGTGGTCTGATGTTCACCCCGCGTCGTCCACACCGAGGTGATAACTGTGGAGTTGGTTGCATGTGTGTTGGATGATGTTATAGAAACAAGAATCATGCTACCCCAGGATTGCTCTTTTGTACCTGCGCATGCAGACAAGGGTGGCAGACATCGAAAGATCAGCAATACGACTGCATGGTGCGTCCATACCCCAGGATTGACTTCTGATACGCTCACACTTTCCAAATTGGTCCCGATTTTACATATCATAAAAATGCTAGATTGGTGAACTTCTGTCTATCCAATACTGACTAGTACGCTAAACAATGCAATGTGATTTCCTGTCGAACGACGCCTGGTTTTTCTTCCCTTTCTCATCCGCACACCGTGGGTCTCCTGCCAACAGTGCAGTCCCGAACCTTCGGCTCCGCACCACCGAAATCCCTCTGGGGACCCCGCCATACGATCGGGCCCGCGATAGATGCGGTGGGGCCTGTTTCCGATATCACAACTCCTTCCTATAGTTGCTGCTGCTTCATCGGTACTTGTCGAGGAACTCCTTGTGGAACTTGACGATGCTGCCAACCCACTCGGTACCGGGAGCGAGGAAGGTTGTTCGGAAGTGGAGGGTGTTCTCCTTCTGACCGAAACCGGAACCGGGAACGACGCAGATACCGGTAGCCTCAAGGAGACGCATGCAGTAGAACTCATCGGCGCTTCGGCCCTCTGCCTTGGCAGCTTCGGCGGCCTTCTCGGGAAGGTTGATGGTAGGGAAGAGGTACATGGAACCTTGGGGCTCGGCGCACTCGACTCCCTCCATCTGGGAGAAAGCCTTGTGCAGGGCGGTAGCGCGCTCTTGAAGACCAGTGAAGATACCATCGTACTCCTTCTTGTAAAGCTCGTATGAAGGCTGACCCTGCTTAGGAGGGTTGACCATCAGCTCGACGATGCACTGGCCGATGACGGGGGCGCAGAGCATGATGGAGATGAACTTGTAGATATTGGCCTCGACATCTGCGTCAAAGTTGACAAGCTCGAAGTAACCACCACGGTGGCCACACTCACCGACCATACCCTTGGAGACACTGTGAAGAGAGGCGAGCTCGAGACCGTCAAACTTGCCGGGGTTCTCCTTCTGGAGTGTGCACAGGACCTGCTTGAAGCTGTGGAACTTGCCGACAAAGACGTTTGTCTGGTAAACCTCATCGGCCATAACGACTAGGTTCTCCTCGTTGGCAAACTCGAGAACGGCGCGGATGTCCTCCTCAGGAAGGGAAGCACCAGTAGGGTTACCGGGGTTGATGATAACGATGCATCGGACATCAATGCCATCGGCCTTTGCCTTCTCGTAAGAAGCGCGGATAGTATCGACATCAGTGCCCCAGTTCCTTGACTCGTCGAGCAGGTAGGGAACAGCGGTGGCCTCAAGGAGAGCCAGGGTGGCGGTGTAGAGGGGGTACTGAGGAATAGGGATGAGGATACCCGTCTTAGGAGAGGCGCAGATGACGTTAAGGAGAGTGTTGACACCGGAAGAGGCACCGGCGGACAGGTAGATGTGATCGGGGTCAGCAGGGAAGCCATCGCGGCCTGGGAGTGGTTAGTTAGACATTGTATACATCAAAGAACGGCATAACTAACGCTCAATAAACTGTGCGATGCTATCACGGATAGCAGGAACACCGGTGCTGGCGCTGTAGGCACCGACGGAGCCAATCTTGCTCAGGAGGAACTTGGCGCGCTCAATGACATCGGTCTTGTAACCAAAGTGCTTGGTAAGGGCCTCCTCGTTCTCGAGCAGCATGGGGTTCTCAAGAAGACTGGCAACCTGTCGGAAGAAGGTGATGGGCTTCTGGTCGAGCTGCTGAGGGTTGCCAATGTTGGCAGAAATAACCTCGTTGAAAGGAAGGTCGCCGGTATCGCCCTTTGCGATCTTGGCCCGGTACTCCTCGGACTTGACAGCAAGTTCGCCACGGACGGCATACTTGGCGGCGACGACGCGCTGGTTAATGTTTTCGGTAGTCAATCTCATTTTGGCAAAATATGTTGAAAAAGATGAGGTCTGTAGGTGTAGGTTGTAGTTGTAGTTGTTGTAGTGGGGGTGACGAGCAGTAGAACTTTTTGGCGGGGTACAAGTCGAGGCGAGTAAGGGTCGTGGGGTAGATGTGGTAGTAATAGATTTACTCCAAGCACGGGGACCAACTTTATATGCTTAAAAAAATCTCGAATGTTAGCAAAAACTGATCATACTGTATTAATGTGCAGTTTGTAACAGTATCCAAATTAAGTAAAAAATGTCAATGCTTTGAGGCCTGAGCTGAAGCCTGTGTCAAGGGGAAAGAGGGATGAGACAAGGATGGTGAACCCGGTGTGTGTAAGAGAATGAGAAAGAGAGAGAGAGGCATACACTGGAGAAGGCTACTACGCCAAGACAACACTTTTGTACAAGTGTAAGTGCAAATGTCAGAACAGAAGGGTATCGTGAACTGAAAGAGAAGAAGAGGGAAAGTCGAGGGCAGAGCCGGATACAAATATTAGAGCAAGAGAGATAGAGTAAGAGAAAAAACTAATGGAAATCCCCATATAGGCAAGGTAAGGCAGATAGAAGCACTCATCCATTGACTAACTCATGCGGGCACATGGTACAATGCTCATGTACCAAGGCAAAGAAGAGGAAATCAAAGGCTAGAGAAGGCCGAAACCCTTCGTTACCCACTCAGACAAGCACATCGACATCGCAAACACGTCCACGTCTGGGGGGGCGGATGGAGACCCGGGGTGGATGCATGGGTCATGGTCATGGTCATGGACATGGTCCTAGCCATAGCCTAGTAGTGTGTATCTTTAGGTAGTACTCCATAGTGCTGCTGTACTGACAAAAGCCTCAAGATGTAGGTACGTAGTGTAGTGTAGGTAAAGGAAGGTGACGGGGGTTCCCCAAAATCAGCGCATGATGCCCTGTAAATTGCCTGACTTTCAACGGCAAGAATCCGGGGGGGCGCAAAAAAATGTCCATGACGAAAAGACTGGACAAATTGTATTTGCCTCAGCTCAATTCAGCCCAGTCAACTGACGGATGACGCTTGGGGGGAGGAACGCGGAGAGGGAGAGAAAGAGTGCGTGGGTATGCAGCCGGGGTGTGTTGGTGCCTCCAAACATGGAAAATGGGGGGCAGATTTGGGGTTTCCAGGCCAGAGCCGGGACCCCGGAAGGCATTGACAGTCTCAGACTCGAATCAGCCGCAGATATTGATTCCGCGCATGACTGACGGCTGACCATCTATCACAAGCCATGACCACGGCCATATCAAATTCATGATACAGTGAATGGTCTCGTCTCCGGCCACTTTGTCCGAAAGAAACCCTTCGGAGCGTCCCGAGAACATGACCGACGCTGGAGGTCTTCCGAGACCATCCCGGAATTTAGCTCGGGGCTATAACACCGGTCTTCGGCTCTTGCTCAAGTATAAAATAATAAAAAGGGCGGCTGAAAATGACTTTTGAATAAAAAAAAAAAAGGAACAAGGGGTATAGCGCTTGCAGTTACATAAGAAGACAAAAAAAAGATTATAAGAGATCCAATAGAACGTCTTGCCTTGCGCCAGGTTTGTCAATTGGTATCATATAAACTTTCTCTCTGCCTCTCTTTGAAGAGCATCTTGCTCGGGGGGAATGTTTCAACGGGACCGGACCGGCCCCGCAGATGTACAGATTGGAAGTAAGGCATTTGGTTGGCTGAGGGAATAAAAAATGTACACAGAAAAGTCTTCCATCATCCACAATGGAAGCTCTCTCGTGACGAAACGTACCTGAGATAGCGGGGCTCTGATTGCTCACCCAACGTTGTCCATTGATAGTAGACTCATTTGTCTCGGCACTGAGAGCTACTCGCGACGAGTTCAGAAGCGGCTGACATCGTAGCGTTTGTCCAAGGCGGACTGATGCCATGGGAGTTCGACGTGACAACATAGTTAGTCGATATTCTTTTGTCTTATCTTGTTTCACAGCCGGAGCTGTGGAGGCGTGGAGATCTGAGAGGCGGAACACAAATGAGTTAGTCGCTGAAACCGGCAGTTGAACGACAACAAGGAAGCATTGCCAGAAAGTGACTTGTGACAAGAACAGAGAACAAATATCCACAAAACTTGAAGAAACTGAAAGTTGAAAGCCTACCTTGAGAAGCAAAAGATACTCTGTTATCTGGTCAGACAAACCAAGATGCAACTAATAAGATGGGAAAGTTGACAAGTTGATATCGGATCGCCAAAGCCTCGCTTCGCCTCGCTTAATCCTGTGGCGGCTAAGTCAGACAGTTTGTGACCGATGAGAACTCGAAGCCTTCTAGGCGCAAATAACACCTGGCAGTTGAGATGCTATACGGCGATGCTTTCGACAAGACGTTAAGAAAACACAGCTGTGCTAAGCGTGTAGTCAAGGTTAATTGCTATCCAGCTTGATGAGGGGGAAAAATGATGGGGTTGTGTTGTAGGGGTTGAGCTTGGATATGTCAGCTGCGGCGGGTAAATCAATATGTAACTACTGATCGCGTCGTACAATCTACGAATAACTCCTGGGAAGTGTGAAGAGTGAATATGTCCGTTCTGGCTCTTTATACCGCTTTATAAAAGGAGAAAAAATTCCCGACCGATATTGTGCCTGGTAACACGCCATACAAGGGTTTAACAGTAAAGTGCACCGGTCTCGGATCCATACATGTTGAGGTATCCTTGCTCCAATAAGTGTGTTGGATCTCTGCATCGTGTACCGATAACTACTAAGATGCAGATAAGGTATTATACATGCAGCTTCCAATTGGTCGATTCAAAACGTCAATCAATCCCTCTCGGTGAAACTTCCAGCGAGTCCACTCACCGAGATCTGAACATGGGTCACTTTGTAGCGGCGGCATGTTTTCCCGGGTCCCGACCAACGTCGTTGGATCCGTAAATTTCCTATGTACGCTCGCAGCGTCTGAGGTACAGGAAGATCAAGCCATCAGATCATCGTCAATCATCATGGCAAAGAAGGGTACGCATAATCTCCAGATGCTTCAATTGCGCACCTATTTACAAAAAAAGAACCTCTTTGACTGATCTCTTCTGTAGCCAAGGCTCGTCTGGTGCATGCGCGCCTCGTTTCTATGGCCATGACTGGCTTCTTCTACACCTTCAAGCGTCCTAGAACCGCACCCATGATGAGCATGTTGAAATACGATCCCATCGGTACGAACAGACGAATCTATGATGTCCCGAAAAACTAGCTAATGCACTCAATTGTAGTGCGCAAGAAGGTCTTGTTCCTCGAGTCCAAGAAGAGGAAGTGAATGCCGCCCACCCAATCTCGTTCGACGATACCTTATCGATACAAGAATTTCGACTCCTCCATCTCTTGTGTGAGCTAGAAACAGCTCACTCGACGGCCGCATCACTTATGCGCCATGTAACACTACACTAAAGAGCATTGCTGGAGTTTGGGCCCCGGGATCCTCGCTCTATCGATGCGACTCAACATGTACAACATAGATTACAACCATATCCTCACGACATAGCTGCGCTGGCATGCCACTGAATTTAACGATCAGAACCCAATACTGCTGTGCATTCTGTATCTGAGCTATGTATGCCGGTTAATTACAGACCACGGAGCAAATCATCATTCCATCCTCGTTCACAAATGGTCTCCTTCATACCACTAAATCGAATCATTACTGGCCACTTGATAATTGTGCTCATTTTCCTTAGGGCCAGTAATCGTATTCCATGCTCAAATCTTGGCTCGAGAATATTGGTAGAATTGTGCAACATTGACCCCTCGCGTCCCTTGTATTTCGTCTTGTCAATCTGTTTCTGTGTTAAGTATATGAGTCGCATTACTTCCCGAGGTATATAGATGCTTGAAGCAGCTATGACTCACATGCCACTGCTGTCTCCATATTCAGCTTGACTTTCTGATTTGATCTTTTTCATGGCAGGAGGAGTGTCATTTCCTTCATCAACATGAGCGACACGCTTTTTGCTCGACTTCGCTCCATCCGTACCACCTAAGACAGACTCTTTGGTAAAGTCCTCGATGGTAGGCAAATCCCATTTCCCTATTCTTGGCATCAAACCTGTTCGAACTTGTTCGACCATAGCTGGGTTGGTGCCACCCGCAGACGAGCTCGACCTGGCCATTACAGGTCGGTTATATTGGTCATGATTCAAGGCAGTTCTGACAGGATTCGCCTCCTTTGTTGAAGCAGCCGCAGGTCGTAGAATGGGCCGCGGAACACTCGGCTCTCGGCGCCTTTGTTGCTCTTGTGCAATTGAAGGCGGAGGGGCTGGCAACGATGCTTCGATCGCGGGACTGGCTACGACAACTCTGCGGCGATATCGCTCTCCTTGGGTATGGACATCGAGTGTTAAAATATCACTGAGATTGTTGGAACGTTTTCCGCCAGTGTCTTGTGTCTGAATGCCAGGATGTAACTCCTCGGGACGCTGCCCCTGGAAGTAACCTGATTCAGTTCCGACTTCGCTCTCCTGTGACTCATTAGGAGTGATAGTCTGCAGCTTGGCAGCTAACTCGTCCTTGACCCAATTGTGTTCTTTGCTCAAGTAGGAAGCCGTTGATTGTAATATCTGATTGAGGTCAATCATTTTGTTGAATGTGGTGTTCAGGTTTTCCACACGAGGCACTCGTTCACTCATGCCTTCCAACTGACTCTTGAGTGTCTTAATTGCCTTGGAGTCCTCACGTTCTCTTCGACAAAGTTCACTGCTAGTGACAGCATCACTTTGTAATCTGACAAGATGTTCTTGTAGACCAGAAGCCTTCTTACGTTCCTCAAGTAACGCCTCGCGTAGAAGCTGGAACTCGGGGCCGCCCGATGAAAACGACCCCAATTGCCGTCGGACTTGCTCAAGATGCGCTTCTATCGTGGAGTGGATGGCTTCCGATTTGGAGATGTCGCCCTGGGATGCAACACTCTGCTCCTGAAATCTTTCCTGGAGAGTCTCTCTGACCTCGCGAATGGCCCCTTGCAAATTTTTCTCGGCCTGTTTGTCATTTTCAAGTATAGATGATCGCATATCTTCTAGTTTCTGAAACCATTCGCGAGAAACTCGGTGTAGCGTCTCTTCAAGCTTAACAATCTTTGACTCTCGATTCTCAAGTTGTTGGATGATCTCATTGTGCAAATTGTCCTTGAAGCTATCCCTCCAAGTGGAGTGACTTTCAGAAAAGTCGGCCCAGTCGTTCTTCATTTCTTGGCAAGCCCTTTGAGTTTCGACAGTCTTGGTAGATATGGCGTCTAGGTAGTTGACGAAAACCTGTCGATTTTCTTCATACCACCGCTGACTCTTAGACTGGGTGCTTTGCTGTTCGGCCATGTTATTATGTAGCTTTTCGAAGTGGTTCTGGACAGCTTCATGAAAACACGCCGCGGTCTTTGCTGTATTTGTCTGTGACGAGATGACATTGTGTATTTCCGAGGCCAATCTGGAACATCTTAGTGGAAGAACTAGGGGATGTGTGTGAATGCATACCGAGTAATGATATTGGCTTCTAAGGTCTCTAGCATTGATTTGACGTCTTCATTTGTAATCTGTCCCTCGATGTGTGAATTCATGTGGTCACTTATGCGATCGAGTCTGGGGTCTGTTAACAAGATTTCCTGGCGGTAAGTGTAACAACAGCTTACTTTTCAGAAAGGCAGTCAGTCATTCTGTCTTGATTCTGGCTCCGTTCGTTCTGTTTATCGCTATCTTCTCTCAGGGTCGAAAGATCAGAATGGATATCCTTAACCATATCGATCAGAGTTGATTCCATTTTAAGCTGGCTTTGAAGTTCACTGGCTGCTGCTCTCTCACGAATGAGTTCCTGTTGCTGATGCTCAAGCTTCGTCTTCAGCTTCTCGATGGTGTGGTTTTCTTGACGACATAATTAGTCGATATGTTCACCTGAAGGAATGGATTCTTACTCTTTTGAGCCTCTTGTTCTGTCTCAGCTCGATGTTGCTCGACACAGCTCTTAAGCTCCTCACGTTTCTTTCGACTAGCCTCAAGAGCCAACTCAACGGCTTTGACATCTATATCACGCTTCTCGTTGTTCTTCTGCAGTTCTGCGATCTCGTTGCAACGGGCACGGGCTCGTTTAAAAAGGTCTTGTTGTTCAGCGATGGCTTCGTTGAGCTTGACTCGATTCTTGCGATATTTTTCATGAATCGCTGCTTTATCTTCATGGGATTTGGCCAGATCTGAACGCAGAGATTCGACCTCGTTCAGTAGTTTTTGACTTTCCTTTTCGGCCAGAGACCCTTCTTCTTTCTGACTTTTGTGAAGATCCGCTAGTTCTTGAATAGCGGCGTCCTTCTCAGAGATGAGCTGTTTTGACATCTCCAACGCTTCTTCTGCACAGTGAACTTCATCCTCAAGGCGTGCAATCTCCTTAGCTGCCTCGATACGTTCGGCCTCAGAGATCTGGATACATTCATTCCAGTGTTGAGCCACGTTCTGCATAGCAACCTTCTTTCGCTCAGGATCTACTGTAGTTCGAGACCGACCCTTTCGCCTCGACGAGCGTTTCCTGGAGACATTGCTTGCTCTGGATTGCGGGCGATCTTGATCTCTCTCCGAGTCTCTGTAATGATCAGACCTTGCAGTCGGCTGCCTAGACCAGTAACCACCTGAAGTACGACTTCGTCTTGCAGCTCTCGGGGATTGTGGAGCAGACATTTCCAGATCACCGCAAATACTAGGAGATGACACGCGATGGTGAGTTGGACCACTCTGGATAATGTGTGGAAGTGGCAGTTTTAGATGCTCAAGATTGCGCGCTAGATGACTGTATTAGTATAAATAATCCCTGAGAGGTGATTGATCTCATCTCACCACGTTCGTTTGATGGGAAAGATGCGAGATGATTCTTTTCTTGTATATGCTGAGGTGTTCCGACTGAGTCAACCACCCTAGCAGGCCGTGGAGAGCTTGAAAATGCTTTGGTTCTTGGGGGTGGCGCAGGTAACCCAACAACAGAAGCTCTATCCCTACAGGGAAGCTCAGAGCTTTCAGCGCATAAAGGCGTGGGACCACCGTTAATCTTCTGAGGAGTTCCCCCTCGGGAAGACTTTGGGGAGTGTCGCTCATGTTGCTTAGGAGAGGCTGCAACATCTCGATGAGATGGGGCAGGAGAATCCTTAGGGGAAGATTGTCTCCCAACCAGTCCGATCTCGGGTAGATCCAAGGGTGGAGGTCGAGGGATTCGTATGTTAGGGGGACGTGGTGGATTAGGAGGAGGGATGCGCGGCACAATGCCCATCGAGGTGAAGAACTTGGAAGTATTATTCGGCTGAAATTGTTCAACTTTGGGTCGCTCAGAGAACTGCCCAGGACGAGGCGGCTTCTTTTCACCAAAGGAGAAACCTTCAGAGATATTGGATATTGATACATCTTCTTTTGGTACAGAAAACCGTTTGACATGAATCTGATTTGTGTATGCATTGGATGGTACCTGGGATTCAGGGGTGACGGAGGGTAACTTCTCAAAATCTCTCTCATCCTCGATATGACCAAATGATGCTAGGGTGGTATCGTGGCCGAGGCCGGGAGACCTTGATGCTGGCGAAGCAGACATTGTCTTATCACGGGCAAGAACGGCCTTGATCTAGGCAGAGAAACAGAATGAACCAGATTGCGAAGAAGAGCGATAAGAGAGTATCTAAAGAGAGGAGAGAATGTTCCAGTGAACCGTGTTGTTGAAGAAGAACAAGACCTCTGAGTGAGGGGAGAATGCTGCCTGGTTTGTCTTGCATCTTCCCTTTCCACATTGCGCCTTCTGTCTGGCAAACCTAGCAAGTCTCCGCTGCGCGGCTTCCCGTTCAATCCTAAGTTAAGGAATGAGGATGTCCAGAGGAAGGCATAGCTCGTTGGGATCTGAAGTATACTGTAACTGGAAAGAGCAGACAGGTTAGAACAACCGCTTTATTCACTGTCTACTACTGTCCTCAAAACAAGCATCTTAGTTACCTAGTATGAAGACGGTTTAGTTAGGAAGCAATTGCATCGATATTGTTCATTTATTAAAGCAGTCATACTTCTAAAACATTATTCCCTGCCTGTTTGGTCTAGTTCTGTTACTCTGCTTTCCCATCACAGTTGCCGTGTCTGGTGGGCAACAGGAAAGTTGGCATCTAAGTTTTAAGATAGAACAATAAACAGCCTGAGAAATCTAGCCTAAAATGCATAAACTTATCTACGGATTTTGTCTGAGGCCCCAAGTGGCCAATTCTTCTGATACCCAAAGACATGCTTCACCTTGTCCTGCCCAGATACTCAGCACACAATGAGTAGAGAATATGGCGTTTTCCTTTTCCTCTCACGGGAGCACTCTCTTGGGCGTAATTTGCGTGACTACATAAACGAATCCTGTGCTTGACTGCTTCGAAGAATGTGTGAACCTTGGGAATGAGATAAGAGTGCCTTGTGATAATACAACCTCAGTATAACTATCGAGTGATATCACACACGGCCTCACAACCCTGTCAACAAGAACGTAGGCAGATAATGCAGGGGATCGCTCCTCGCAAAAAGAGACGACCTCATATGAAACCATCTTGTTGAGTTATCCTGTAACGCCAAATCAGGCAATCGTGATCTATTTAAGATCAGATCGTGCTATATGGCCAAGTTTCTCGCTTAGAGGCAAGACAATAAAGAGGCGGTTATCTTGAAATTAAGGAAATGGACGAAACTTCGACGCCGGCCACATAATGTCATCAAAATGTAAGAGAAGCATATCAAGACCTATTTCTGAACCTGAGCGCTTCGCTTAAGACTCAGAGATGGACGTCAGGGACGCTTGGGCCACCCTCACTATATTGATCCCAACCGCCACTATACCGACCAATATGTCAGAATGAAACCCATCTCCAACATCCACATGCACTACAACTTAATCCCCAGACTAAGACGATGCAGGACCAATCCAGCGGCTCATCACTGTGAAACATAAGAGAAATATTCCTTGGGCACAAGCAACGGCCCTGCATTAATCACCCTTTGGCGCGTGACGAGCAACGAGCATTGAGGTTGTTCAAGTGCCTATACGCTTATCTCATTGGTTAGACCCCTGTTTGAGGCTTTGCCGCTCAGCGCTTCGAGCTTGACGATCACCAATCACGACCAAGCATGTACCTATATCGCGGTTCCTGTGTTGTGCTTGAGTCTCGACCCAGCAATGAGGATCCAATAACGATTCGCCTTGAACCTTCGGGAGTTGAGGGCCAAGTCGGTATCAAGGGGTGCTTGGGCTGGGTGCGACCTATGTGGGGGATGAAAGAAAAGAGACCCATGGATGTAAATACAATGCCCGTCCTCTCAATATGCCTATATTCTTATGAAAATTCTGGTCCTTCTGTCTTAATTATATGGTGTTACTGCCTTCTTCCATATCTAAGGTTCTGTGAGCCTTCTTTTGCACATTCTTGAACTACCAATTCTAGCAATCAGCTCTTATTCAAACATAATGTCTCAAACGAACGACCCTTTCCCATTGGCATCAGAGGTGTATAATGACGCCCCGAGTGCAGACACTGGCACCGATGCCGGTGCGGCTGGCGACAGTTCAGGCAACTCTATCTCCATTTCACAAGGTGGCATGATCGCTATCGTTATTGTTGTCGTTGTTGTCAGTTTAGTCGGTAGTAAGTATCGCCAATATGTTGTTTCGCTGCATAAGCTGACTTATTATAGTTTCCACAGCTGCTCTTTTCTTCATTGCAAAGAAGCGTGAATGGACAATGCGAGAGACGCTCAGAAAGTCTGCTCGCAAGGTTGTCACAGCTCTCACACCTCGAAGAACAGAGTTCCCATCTTCAGTTAAGGACGGGCCTATCCCAACTCATCGCAATCGTACACGGATTGACGACGATGTTCCTCCAACACCAAGAATTCGACCTGAAGATCTTGAAAAGGGACTAGCACAAGCCAAGGCAAAGCGAAAGGAGAAGAAGTGGTCAAGAAAATAAACAGCAACAGAGGAGGTGTCAGCTAGGAATGGCTTAGCTGAAGGTCACTATGGTAGTGAGCATTCGCAGGAAGTTGTCTGTCACAATATTGATGGTCGTGGCCGAAAATGGTGTTTCCAACGGACAGGATCCGGGTATCATCCATGTATAAATAGTAACCCTCCACGCATGGGCTGTCTCATCTTTTCTCCATGAACTGAACGATAACGCCTTTGCTATTTTTGATAATGAATTCCAAGCGCCTATTTTCTCCCTCTTAGATCCGTCTAAATGTATTACCGCTGGCACTTCGTCGAGCAGCTCCAGTTCGCTTGTCTCGGGGTTCGGCAGGCAACTCCTCCTCTCGTGACTTCTGTTTTCTCCTTGACTCGGGGATAAACGAAACTTGTCGCTCGCCGACAACTTCGCCATGGGCCTTGTTGACGCGCCCGAACTTCTGTTGTCTCGAGCCAAGCGCTGTATCTCTAACGGCTCGTCCCTGGTTGCTGGTTGACGAAACACGCATGACAACATCATCGTCCTTGGTCTTCTTCTTGGGTGCGGCAACAGGCTTATCCATGTCCTCGTCACTGGACTGATCGTCGTCGGAATCCTTGGCTTGGTAGCGCATGGGGCCCTTGGGTTGAGTGGACTGTTCAACCATAGTGCTTGGGTTGAGGGCGCGGAATTCACCAGTATTCTCATCAACCTGGAAGGCTTCATCCTCGAACATCTTGTTGAAACGATCATCGCCAAGAACACCGGCCTTGGTATCGACTTCTTCTCTGTTCTCTTGCTTCTTGAGAAGCTTGTCAACCAACTTCTGGTTGACCTTAACCTTCTTGGTGCCTCTGATTCTGCTTGCACGCTCCTTCTCGACCTTATCCTTGATACGCTTCGTTCTCTCCTCCTCCCAGACATACGGGTTGGCAATCAACCTAGCCTGCTCGTACAGCTTGGAGGCCACAAAGTAACCGTGCATGTATGGTCGGAGCAGGTTGGTCTTTCCGACGAGGTGAGACAAGCTCAGTTGCTTCAGTTCGGGAAGTGTCAAGAACTTGTAGTTGTCGTATGTTTCTGTGTGCACCTCCTCGGCCATCTCTTCGACCATGTTGTCCAAGAAAGAACACCACTTGGGCGCGGGACCAAGTTGAGGAACGAAGAATGCGTGCTGCTGCTTGCCTTCGTTGGCTGTCATGATCATACCAGTGTCTTTACACCAAGCGACGTCGTTGATATCCACGATAGGTTCCACGGACGTCCATGGGTCTCCTGTCTGCTCATCCCACAGCTTAATGATGCGCTTATCAGCTGACAGAATCTTTTTCTCTTGTGATGCCGTTGTCATATGTATGAGCTTTTGTACTGCAAATCCATAACCTTGATCCTTCTTCAAGAGAGGCACAGGTCGTCGGAGATCGAAAATCTGCATCATACCGGTCGACGAGCCAGTGACGATAGAAAGACCCGAAGGACTGAAGTCGAGTGCTGTGACTTCGCCATCGTGGCCGCCCAGCATGGCAACTCTGGACTTGGATCGAGGGTCCCAAAATTCAACAGTTCCTATCGAAGTTCCGAAAGCAAGCAGGTTGTGGGTGTGTTGTGCAATAGCCGCAGTGTTAACACTACCAACTCCAATGCCTCCTTGTAGACCACCGCCAGTTAATTCGTCGTCACCACCAACATCGACCTGGTATGACTTCATGAAACGTCCCAACTCAAGGTTCATACGAAATACTTCACCCTTGCCATCACTATCCAGGCCGACAGATGGTACGAGAGCCTCGGTGGACTGTCGGTCGTAGACAAGGGCTCGGCCGTATCTGGGAAGACGAACTTCATAGTGGCAGCCCATGGGAGTGTGAAATTCGAGGCGGCGATCGGTTTGTAGATGTATAGACTTGGAGTAGTCGGACGACAGAAGTTCAAAAGAATGGTTGAGAGCATTGGTGTGACGGGCGAAAGACAGCGACAACTGAGATAGGTTATGAACATGAATCTGCGGCTTGTATGTGCCGGTACTCATGATCCAGTCGCCATCCTCACTGACTCGAATGCAGTTACTGGCCTCCTCGAATTCGAAATCCTGTAGAAGCTCGACACGATTCTGGTATTCGACATCATCCTTCAAACTTCTCTTTCTGCGTCGCGCAAGCCAGTCGGGAAGAGGCCGGGCTGAAGATGCGCCCGAAATTGTGTATACGGGAACGGTTCCCGGGTTTGACAACTTCATGGCGACGTTGTTCTTGGTAAATCGCAAGAACAAAGGTTGTTGCTGTGCTGAAGGTAGTAAGTTTTGCGTCGAGGCGGATGCGACTGGACTAGATTAGTAGAGTTGGAAAAAAATCAAGGTGAAGAAAAAGCGTGCCCCACTAAGTTCGGTGAGCTCGGTGACGGGGCTTCGGTGAAGGAACCTCCCCCGGCCTCGGGCTACCTGCTCCTATCTGTCCATCGAGAAGTCGATAGGCTATGCCCTTAATAAACCTAGTCCCTTGGAGGGTCCCCAAGTACTGACGTCCTCCATCAAACATCCATCAGGGACCCCCCTAAAACGTCCCTGTTTCCTCACTTTCCGACGCCCCATCCTAGCTGAGGCCCTGGCTCCCGTGCGACCACCTCCACTGAATTTCTATCTCCGCCAACGCCTAGTCTCTGAGTCGCGACAGACACCCAATGCATCATCGAGCGTCGGTTTAATACAGACCATCAACATATCGACCACTAATTGCAAGACAGAATAATATAGGTCTAATGGCTTAGCTCTATTTCGGTTCCTACAGTTCGAACCATCATCTTACCGACCGAGCAAATTAAGCTCTCCGCGGCGCCATCCCCGAGCTGCTCGCTCGGCACCAGTGTCTCGTTCGTTGAGATGGAGTCCGGAGAATCGACGGCCCCAACAACTACAATTTTAACAACCATATTTCGAGGACCCCCGTGTTAACCTACGCTTCGACTGCATTTAAAGGTGACAGCTATAAGCACTGGGCCCATCTAGGCTTGCGCCTAGTCGTTGTGCCTTAAGCCGCATTCACGGTTGCGACTTCGGGGGCGACTTGGAAACTGTCGCAATGGAGACCAGCGAATATGAAACGAATACTCTGTCGATAGTGAGTGGTACAGACCTCCCCTTTCGTTCATTATCTGATATTTGGATCTGCAGAACAACATCGCGTCGATAGCCTTTCGCATCTACGAGCCGTCCACAGACCAGTCGCATAGCTTCCAATCATCCGCCCTCGAGATCCAGAGTACACTTCGTGACCAAGGAAAGTTAGTCTCGTACGACGCCGAACGAGGAGGGATATGGATCTTTCAAATTACTAACAAAGAAGGAGCAAGTAAGGCTGTCAGTTTTGGCTCGGGTGTCAGTCTTGAAGCTTGCGGCTACACGCTGGGAATGGTTGAGGAGGGTACACTCGAACCTGCTGCTTTACAAAAGAACCGCATCCCCGGCAACACAACACAAAATGCTCCAACAAACGCGTCCGCGACCACATCTCCCGCCGAACCACTTCAGCGCAACCCCTTGGTTTCACCCACACAAACCGCGGGAACTCAGGCAGAAGGAGGCGTTCAACTTCCGGCTCAGCCAGTCGACACTAGGCCGACACAGCCAGTACCCAAGATTATATACGAACAGTTCATCATTGCAGTAATTTCCTCGATAACATTCGCGTTTTGCAGCCAGTCTATGGCAGTTCCTCTCAACTACAGGACAGTATTAATCCCACCGTTGCAAGCGGATACCAACGAACACGAAAAGGATTCTTTGCAAACCGACCCTGTTATCGGAACATTCAAAACCTATCTTACAACCACAGGCTCACTTGTGGTTAGTCTTTACTTTTCTTATTGCCAGAATCTGGCCACGGTGGAAGATGTGCTTTCTGGAGATTCTTCTTCGCCGAGCGGCTCAATATTAGCTGCCCCATACGGAGTTTTTGCTACGAAATCCAACTTTTCAAACGGAGATGCGGATCGAAGTCTTGCACAGACACCGAACACACAAGCTTTGAGCGTCAGAAGCGTCCCAGACGCACATGATTCACTCTGGAAGCATTCGTGCCTCAAAGCCCTTGAATATTGTGGACTCAATCCGTCCAATTTCAAAGCGGGCTTATGGGTCAACCTTCTTATCACAAAACCGACTTCGCAGGATGCCGATGGAGAGCAAAAGCGACTGCGCGCCACTGTTCCGTGGCCAGGAGCTCTTTGTTTTCGCAAGAAATCGTTGGAAGTATCGACAACCCACCGTGTGGGAGATACTATCCTGAGTGGCCACGAGGAATGCCACGATCCTTTAGGTGATGCTCGTGGATGGTTTGCTGGTACTTCTGAAAGGGAAGAGAGAGTTTCCAAGCGCAAAGCCGAGCGTGCCCATGCTGCCCCAAAAGAGGTCAACGGGGCTAACCTGCAAGCCCAAAGTCTCAATGGACAATCTCCACTATCAGTACGGCGCCCAAGTACGGCCGCTGCTGGTGTCATGTACCCGACTCCCCCTGATGCCATTCAACAACATCTCGGTGTCACTCCTTCTATCGACGGGGCGACCTCTAGTCCCAATAACCCCCCTCCGACTCTCGCAGTTGTTGACACCGATATAACGATGCCAACAGTAACGCCGATGGCTGACGTCGACCATGATGGGTGGGAAGGTGGTCATGAACAAAAGAGAGAGCGGAGCGATAGCAACTTACTAGGCGATACTGAGGATATAATGAACGATATGGGCGGAGATGTATTTGGTGATCATGATGTGACAGAAGACGACTTCAACTTTTTCGATGGACCTGACAGCAACGACATGGATCTTGATATGTCCGACTTACAACCAATTTCGCATCCACCGCCCCCTCAAGCGATACTACCTCAAACGATACCCCCTCAAGCGATGCCCCCGCCGATGATCACGCAACCACAGCCCCAGAAAATCATCGAGCCACCGCCCGAGATCAAGCCGAAACCCAAGACTCATGAGCCTGTTTTCGCAAAGCCAGAATTAAAACATGCCAGAAGCTCCCTCAATGATGAGCTTAACCACAAGGTCAAGACTGAACGATCGAATTCCAATAAGCGAGGATCCAGCCCTTTTGACCCAGATACTGTGTTCAAGCGAGTCAAAGCTTCTCTGGCTAGCCCTATGCAAGAGAGCTTCACCTTCCAAGCCCCCCTTCGGCGCAAGAGTAGCATTTTTGAAAAAGTCGAGTTTGACCCCAAGATCCCCCTGATCAACAAGAAGTACGAACACGGCGGTGCGTTTGACTTTTCGAAGGATCAGGGCAGTGGGGAGTTGAAGCGTGACACTGAAGGACTTTCACGAGATGAATATCTTGAACGACAAGGGAAGCTCAAGCCGGATTCCAAGACCCTCCCTGGTGTCTCTTTGATCAGAACCTTGACTGGCGCAGACGGATCTGCTAATCATACAAATGCCCAAAAACCGAATGGCAATGCATCCTTCTCGGAAGATAGTGATGTCGATTCGGAGGCGGATGACCTAAGTTCACTTTCTGGTGGCCCTGTTTCGCCCATCAAATCCAGCGTGAAACGGACAGTTGTGGATGACGATGCGCTTTCGCAAGCCACAACATCGCGAGAGGCAGAGCTGATGGACGATGCTACCGAAGAGCAGCTTGCGATCGAACTACCCAAATTATCAAAGACAGAGTCACCAGAAATGCCGCTTCATCGTTTCTTTTCGGATCCGGAACCTCTCAATGCAGAAGTAGGACTTTCTAATCACGACTTTGTCGAAGTTGCACAGATTGTTACCGAACAGGCCGCTACTGGTCGACTTGATATCGGAATTGATCACAAGAGCGAGTCATCTGTTGCACTTGCAACAATGAGAGGTCATGAGCTCAATGTCGCCCGTAACTCGCTTCAACTTCTTCACAACGTTATTCCCTCAAATTTAGGAAGCGCAACGGCGGTACGACTGAAAGGATTGCTCGAGATATTAGACCTTCCACTCGTAGGTCAGCCAAACCGGCTCCAACCCCGACCGATACCTGGCAGGGATACCAATGTAGAGCAACTACGGGCCAACAACCTCTACCAGATTCCTGTACCTCATCTCGAGGTTCGCAGATCAGAAACGAAACTATCAGTACTTCCTTCATCTATTTCGTTCTGGGAAGGTCTTGGACTGTCGCCTTCGTGGGGCGCAAAGGACATCACTGCTGTTTGCATATTCCCTGGCTGGAAGGGAATGTCAGATCATGTGGGAAGTTTTACCGGCCGCTTGAAGAGCGTGTACGAATCGCTAAAACTAGGTACCTTCAACAACCTGGCCTTGTCTGGAGACTGGGACGACGGCATTTTGCCTTATGAGGTCGATAGGATCTCGACCTCACCTGACGCAACTGTTACTGGTCACGGCTCCTCTTTAGTGGAGAGCATGGAAGTGCTCCGAAGCTCTCTATCAGAGTTGAAATCCAAGGACAAGAATCTAGTCATCTACTTCGTCTACTCACCTGACAACCCCGCCTCCATCATCGAAGCTTGCACCGCTTTCTACCGCTTCTTTGACGAGTACAGCGACCTTCTAGCAGCTCGCAGAGAATCACCGCAGAACGAGCTGGTATTGCAGCTTGTGTCGTCGAATCTGATATCGTCTACGACATCTCTAGTTGTTCCAACTCCTGCAGAAATGATCAAACTCTGTGTAGAGACTTATGACAGATGCACGCTGTTTCTGGATGCTGAATACGGCGGCCCTACCCCTGCGCCTGCGGTCATGCTTGAACAACCTCCGCCTCGAATGATTGACTTCAAATTGACTACCTCGCCTTCTCAGTCCCTTATGCATGAAAACTCATGTATCCACGTGGGATACGCCGAAAGTCTAGATGGTCGATGGATTACGGCTGCATGGACCGACAATCGTGGGCAGCGACAAGCGACTGCATCTTACTCAATTACGAGGAGCAGAACCCCTGATAGATCTCCTTCCCAGCACAAAGCGGCCATCATAACTGAAATTTGGGCGACGACACTCACCATGATATCCATTTGGAAAGTCCACTGGCGCGTGATCATCACCAGATCAGGACCGATGGACCAAAAAGAGGTTGAGTGGTGGCAAGTAGCATCAACACTCGATGATAAGTATTCTTTCACGATGATCTTGATGTCGGTTGACACCAGCCCATCCCTGCAACTTGTGCCGCCCGTCGTGAAGATTCCTCACGCGGCAACTTCGGCGTTCTACTCGACACCCGTGTCCACGCCCCAGGCTAACATTGTCTCGCCGGAGCAAACAACGACTCCAGCAACTCCTATGCGGGAAACTAGTACCCTAGCTGCCACTCCAGGTGCCGAGAGTGCTACGGAACCAGATGCTGATTCTTTCTTGATTGATGCCACTGATCAAACATGGGGTGCCATTGCTGGACATAGATTTGGCAATTCCACTACACTTCTTGAAATGCGACCTGCGCTTGCCAGCGGTTACTTGATCAAACGGACGGGAATCAAACTTGAAGATCCTCCAGTCGTGATGGAAGTCAACCTTGTCCATACAGAGGCCACCCCTCGCGCGTATGAGCCTCTCCTCAGAGAGATGCTGTCCTACTTCAGGGGTCTTGGTACTTTGGCCCGTGCTAGAGGTGTCACAGATCGTGAGATGGATGTTCGACCTTGGCATATTGCAGTGGCCGAAAAGGGTGTGCGAGCGCTGCATCTTTTGTTATAATGGGACAGGCATTGGAAGGCGTCATCATTGGTGGGAGATGGGCGTATTCATTGGTGTACGGCGTTTTTATTTGTGTGCATATACAGTATGATTGGACAGTCGACTACGATGCAAATATAGTTTGGCTTTGTGCTATATGTGAAAGATGTTCAATTTCGTTCTCTTAGCTACCCAGTGACTTGGGAACCGCAGAAACAAAGAAAACCAAGTATTAGTACTGATAGCCTGTTTGTTATACAAATAACCATACAAAGTAAATCGAATCTATAAAGCCTTGTATAACTAAATACACCACAACCAACGCTCACCATGCAACCGGGCCTACCCTTCTTGTTTAGCTTGCAACCATCTGCTGATTAAATTAAATGGGTTGCTTACCCTCAATTGAGTGTTATTGAAGAAACGATTCAGTGAACCAATCTCTCTCATCTAACCCGCTGCGCCCTCTTCGGCGCCAGAGTTGCCTTTGGCGATCCCAAATCCAAAAGCGATGGCCCGGGTGCGTCTCGAAGTCGCTTTGTTGACACTGCTGTATCACCTCTTGTTCCTCCACTTCCCCAGGCTCTTTCTCTACAAAGGACCAATTGGAGATGGGAGAATATGACCGTGAAGTACAAGACGCGGAACCACAGCGTTCGACATAACTTTTCGGCCTAGGCTTAAAGTGAGTGCGGCTAAGATGAGCAGCGGCGTTGTAGTAGGCACCGCATGTTTGATCAGGAGCATCCGAATAAGAGACTTGAGGCAAGAAAGCATCGTGGACGCTGCTACCGAAGTCCATGATCCAGTTGTCTGCGTCCGAGCCAGTGTTACTGATGCTATCAAGTGTCGAGCTATGTGGTGACTCGGAGCTGGCCTCTGATGGCCTTTGAACCTCTTTTGGCTCCGAGTCAGCAATGTTGGGGTTGGAGACGTTCGGTTGAGTTTTTGGGTGATAAAGGCTGATAATGTATTTCAACTTATCTTCAGATCGTTTATTTGCAGTCAAGATACCGTGTTTCTCGAAGTTTTCTCGAGTGTTGAGCTGACGAAGAAACGGTTCTTCTGGGCGACTGATGTGAACACTTTGGCGTAGTTCGTCAGTGTCGTGTCCCAGAATGAGATCTTGCTGGAGCCCAGGAACGATGTGAACTTGACTGGTCTCGATGTTCTGATTTGGCCCGTCGAATGTCCAAGAGATCCAGACAACAGGAGGGACTTTGGTGGGTTGTTTGCGGTCGGCGTTTCGCAGTTTCCCTGCAAGTTTGTTGGATATGAGACCATTCTCTCCTCTTCCGTATACGAGAGCAGTGATGTGGAACGGGCCGTGAGATTCGCGCTGATGTTTCGAAGAGGGTTGGTTCGCAGTGAGAGGCCCCCAATGCGTAATGATGGCGAGGTTAACGTCAGTGCCAATGCATTCATATGGCATTTCTTCGGTTTTCTGTGTTAGGCCCGTCAATGTTGAGTTGACGCCCAATATGAGGAATGATTGAGGCTTACACGACTCTGAGGACGGAACTTGACATAAGGATAATTGAGGAGCTTAAGAGATGGCTGTTAAAATGGGTGAATCAGCAGTCCCAATGTGGGAGGGAATAAGGGTGGGATGGATACAAGACTTGTAGGCAAAGCCTTAAGACAAAATTCTTGAGCCTCAAATAACGACAACATGATATTGAGGTATCGGGGAATGGAACTTTGTGGAACTGGAATTGAGGCGAATCTTATAATATTGAAAAAGAGCATCAGAACTACTTTCGAGAAAGGTCAGCAGTTCTGCGGCCGCCCCTTTGGAGTGCTGCATACCTAATAAAGTAGGGAGGTAGGGAAGCAGTGCTGTTGCTGAGATGGATGGGATGTATCGAATCAGGCTCTGAGTCCAGATGAGGAAGTCACAGTTGAGACAACCTCTCTCTCTTGCCTGCTCCTGCTGTCTGTGGGAGGGATGCCACTTTCATGCGAGCTGAACTGAGTCGTCACATCATAATTCATCACATCACATCACATCACATCGCATCGCATTGCATCGCATTAGCTTGAATACCTGTTCCATACACGAAACGATTTGGAAATTACAATTCAAAGGCTCGAATCTCTCGAGTTTATTGTCTTTTCTATCGACGACTCCGAGTCAAGATTCAGTTACGGTAATTACAATACTCTGAATAACACGTCTATGTCATGCCCAGTCCATATCATCCGCCCCTGTATTCCCTTTTGTTATTCCACTTCCCGCTTCACCTCCTCATCAACTACCCCAGGCCCCCTCTCTTCTGGGCCAATTCGACCAACCACGATGATACCTTGGTTCCTAAATAAGACGACTGCATGACCAGACGGCGGAACTTGGACTGAAGAGTAGGTCGGGTTGAAAATGATAACCTCTTTTTATAGGAGAGAGAGGGATCCAAGGGTAGATTATACACGATAGCGTATCAACAGCAGAGTGACAGCCAGCTTTGTTGTTTTGCCAGCCAGCGATGGGTGATGTAAATCACCTGCTACGACACATTGCATGAGCTTGGCCGTCTTCTTCCACTACACCCTCCAGTCGGATGAGGCTCTGCGAAAAGACACAGAAATCCAGCACTGTTATATGGCTCTTCTCACCCATGCCCAATGAAATCTGAAGCTGTTCTCCTATCTCGCACTTCTTATTCTGCTCAAAGGCGAGGCCTGGGTAAGTAGGGCCTTCTCTTACTATCCATCGCTTCACCACCGTTTTCTTTTTTTCCCTCAACCCCCCCCCTCTCTGCACTTTCAAAGCTCTCTTTCAAATACTCAGGAGCTTGTCCCAATGTGGTGGAGATGAGTTTTAAAAGATCTTTGAAACCCGAAAGAAAATCCCGAAGAGAACTCGACAGAAAATTACTCTATTCCAAACTGATCGACGATGTCACTCCCACCAAGACATCGAAGAAAAGAGCAGAGCGTGAGAGAAATCCAGGCAATAGACGGCCACGTCCTGGAGTAACACCACCACGCATATCGCAAATGCCGACGACTAGTTCGACTACCGCTACCAGGCCCTCGACCCTAACATCTGGTCTACCTTCTTCGGATGTCCTCATCACCAAAAATACACGACCAGATCATAGTATCAGAACCCCGGGGAACTCTGTCCATACTGGGCGGGTTGGTTTGCTTGTCGAGCCTGACAATAGACGTGGAGATTTTCAAGAGATAAGCCACAACACGTTCGCACCTGAGCCTTTTACTGTAACACCCAACAATATCGTATCGCAATTCAACAGCCAGGACCCAAACTCGACCTTGACTATCGAAACTACCAACATAGGGACACTCGGTATCGATGGTGGAGACCTGGTGGTAGAACCAAGGCCAACTGTTTACCAGACAGATCCCAAGTTAGTATTGCCTTCCATACTACTTCCTTCACTCATCTAACATCTTCAAAGTATTCCATCGGCCTTCAAAGACCTAGTATTCAGCTCCTCTGGAGACTTGTGGAACAACTTCGGGCCACAAGACATGAGTCCGGCTGAACTTGACCGGCACATGGAAGAGACAGCCCGTGAGGTCCAAAGAAGGGCGGCACCACCGCCCGCCCTGGACCCAAACCCTGACCAGGAAGGCTTCTATGCCAGGCTGACCTTTGAGAATGGACATACATCCCGAGAAGTCATTCTTCTTAACGAAGACTTTGAGGTCAATTTCGTTTCCCAGGGGTATCTCAACAAACTCCGGATGACTTCTAGAGAACCACCTTGCTTGGTTCCAGCTCCGCCTATCTATCGAGAAGTCATAACTCCCGATGGAATATTGGCTCCTATTCGGTATCTACTCTATGCCGACCTTGAATGGGAATCCCCTGATCTTCCATTCCCGCCCCGGCAGTTGTGTTTCGTCCACTATAGTGGAAATGGGGGCGTACACGACACGAAGCTGATTCTGGGCCAAAGTTGGTTTAATAGTACTGAGGAGCAAGCACTCGCCCGAAACTAAGCGCGAGCTTGGAACGCCATGAGGGTTATTTTAATGCAGCATGAACTCTACAAAGCTTAACCGGTCATAGCTTTGTACAGGACTCATGATATTGCTGCTTATATACGTTTATCTAGCTTACCACATGATGATTGAGGGCACTCCCTTGGACACGCGGACGTTGAGTCATCTATACGCCTGGTATATATTAGCTAGGGTGTCGTCCTCGGAGACTGCTCCTCGATCAGTTGGGGTATCTTGACGCTGGATAGTTCAGAGGTCCTTTTAACGGATACTTTGAACACAATATGGGTCTGCAAGTCGGATATTATCAATACAGGACTTCTCGCAGAGAAGGACAGCGACAGATATTTAAGGATTTCCCAACATACACGATTTGCTTTTATTTATTATCATAACTTGATACAACGGGTATCTTGAGATTGTCAAAGGGGGGATGGTCTGCAATTACACTCATTGTTTTTCTGTTTGGTCGCGGATACAGCATTGCCCAACTCAAATTGCAAACCGGCTACTGTACATATACAAAATAAATAAATAAAAACCACTGCTTGTGCAGATATGATTTCCAAGATACCCATGAATGAGGAATGTTGTATCAGCCAAATTATCATCTGATAAATGTATGCAATTATCGAGACAAAAGAAGGAATGTCAAGCAAGACCCGCAATGACGCTGTGTTTTCCAGCAATTCTAGGCAGGCATGCACTAGTTAGAATAGTAAGTAGGCAAGTAAGCAATTGATGTGATAAATCCTGACTCACCAGGAAAGTCTTCTTATAATTTTCTCTTTTTTCTTGAGCCATACTTTCATTCTTCATAGATAAACAAGAATATTCAAAATCTCTCCTAATTGATGCACCCGCCGAGATCAAATTCTGCTCCTTGATAAACATCACCGACTCATTGAAAGGCGGCGATAAAGAAAAAAAAAAGACGCCATCTAAAACTCCTCGGCGAAATGCCCTTGATACAACAACGTCTACCGCTTCAACCAAGAATAAACCATGGATAAAGTATCTCTGGCAAGTCTCCCAGATGACCTCGTTCTTGATATCGTCGAACATCTCGACACGGCTCGCGACGTAGCGCACGTCTCAGCCTTGACAAAACATCTTCGCTCTCTTGTTCGACAAGATGGGTGGCGGACTTTTGTCAAAACTAGATTCCCTTCACTGGGGATAGATACGAATGAAGATACTCAATGGAGTACGATTGCAGACCGGGCAACGTACCTCGATCGTTGCTGGGAGAAGCGTGGATTTTGGGTTAATGTTCTCCATGAGAAGAAGCAGCAGCCAGAGAGGTTTCAGCGCAGGGTCGCCGGAAGCCAATCGGTGTTGTTCCATACTGTTCTTGATGCTCGGCTTTCATCGTCACTCCAGAATGATATCCTTGCGGCTGGCGTGGGTGAAAATCTCATGGTGAGAATAAAGCCCGTAAACGGGAAACCTGATACCTGGCACCAGATCCCGGGCCAGGCTCATGGGTACAAAGCAGGCATTGGAGACGTTACAGCAGTGTCGGTCATAGAGACTGATGAGGTACCAGGCGTTGTTCTCGGGAGAGCCAACGGAGACATCCAAATACTATCTGGCAAGGATAACTTTACATCGATCTCGCGACAGCTGAAGCCAGCAGATGAGCCACTGTTGAATGATGTTTCCGGCATGAGGAAGTCACCAGGCCAAGTGGCAGTCTCATCCTTACAGTGGCAACCAGAAGCGAATCTTCTTGCAGGTGGTAAAGGCTCCACCCTCACCCTCTACGACCTCTCAGCGTCGGACAACTCAGAATTGACCCCCATGGAAACATATGACTTCTCAAAGACAAGTCCCGACGATGAAGCGTCGTTCTTGCGGAGTACCAAATTCATGAGCAAAGATGTCGTGGCTTGCGCCCTGGGCGCAAGTAGAAACCCTCTGCGCTGGGGGCAACTCACACCAACGGGTATACACTTTACCAATGCTGCTAGTAATCCGAGGCCGCTCGATGATGCTGCCAAGTTGACTGATGTGAGGATGGGCGAGAAGACGACAGTTCGAGCGATTGAACCTGTCAGGGGAGGGAATGAGAATCTTCTCTTGAGTACATGGGATGACGGTACATACAGGTGAGTTTATCTTCGCGACTGCTGGAAACAGTTACTTACCATTCTTCTCAAGATTGTTGGATATAAGAACACCTTCAGCTCAAGATGCAGTCTACCGTGACCGCTTCCAACCATATGAAGCAGGCAGTTCTCTCCTTGTCTACGGAACAGAGCGTTTCGTAGCCGGTAGCAACACAGCACCAGATATCCGTCTCTTTGACTTTAGATACCCTAAGCCATACCATCACACGAGCGCTCTGCCATGTACAACACAATGGCCTTTTCCCAGCCAAAAGGATGACCACAAGATGTGGAGGCAAGGATGGGCGCCAGATTGTCAACCTCAGGGTTGCGATCCCCAGGCTGGACTGCTGTGTAACTGGCATGGTACATCCAGGCGGAATTACTGGCGTCCCGATGCTACGCTGCATATCGGCAGTCCAACGTATGACAGGATCTATTGTCTGGCAAAATCATCCGATCTGTCGGATACAGTGTACTGTGGTCTTCGCGGCGCGATCCTCGAGATGAACCTCCATCTGACCGATGACGCGAACTACGATCCAGGCCAACGCACCGTTCCGGCAGGTTGGAGCATGGGAAGACCTGGAGGCAAAATCTCGCTCATCGAGACGGGCGTGAGTCTCTGCCAGGCAAAGGAATGGTCCCTCGAAAACCGCGGCGTTCCGGAACTCATCGTTCAGCAACCTCGACCGCAGAAGCAGACAGAATCATCAGACCAGGTAAAGCGGCATCGACTAGACTATGCGTTTCACAAAACACAAGACTTCGATCAAGTACAGGCATAGAAACACAGAGGTTATATATTTATAGAAAGTTTCGGCGTTCTAGAATCGCTCATCAGTTGTATTTAGTACCAAAAACAAAACAAAGATCTTTGCACATGCTCTAAAAACCAAAATATCACGCGTCTAGTATACTCTAGCTCTATAATTTGGACTCTGGCACCAACAATGCGAGTCTCTCTTTCAAGGCTGTCTCAGCCTCCTTCTCAATTCTACCAACAAGCTCATTGCATGTAGGAATATCGTTGATCAACCCCATAACCTGTCCTGTTGTCCAAACCTGCAATCAAGTTAGCAAACGCGTCTCGTAATCAAACTCAACGCAGAGGGCAAAAAGAAACTTACGCCAAAGTCGACATCTCCAGTGATAAAAACTTCCTTGCCTCGCTTGCCGCTCATATACGGCGCAATCTCTGCGAATTCACCCGACTCGCTCTTCTTTTCAATTTCGAGCGCGTCCAGCGCAACCTTGTTCTTGTATAATCGAGTAGTGTTTGTCCATCGTCGAAGAAGAAGTGTCGTGTCGGTCTCTTGGGCGCGAACAATTTCCTCCTTGACCTTGATGTGCACGGGCGCCTCGACAGTGCACATGAAGCGAGTTCCCATGTTGACACCACAAGCGCCGAGGCACAGGGCGGCGGCGAGTCCATAACCGTCTGCGAAGCCACCGCTCGCGATGAAGGGCACGCCCAGTGTTTGGCGCGCTTTGCTAAGAAGGATAAAATTGGTAATGTCGCTCTCTCCAACATGGCCGGCGCACTCGAAGCCATCTATGCTGAGGAAGTCGACGCCCAGCTTGACGGCGCTCTGCGCGTGGCGAATCGTAGTACACTTGTGAAGAACAATGATTCCGGCCTTTTTGAGCTGCGTGATGACAGGGCCGGGCGAGTTACCGGCCGTCTCGACGACCTTGATACCTTCATCAATGATAGCCTGGGCGAAAGCGGCGTAGTTGGGAGGGACCATGGAAGGAAGGAGGGTAATATTGACGCCGAATGGGTTCTTGGTGAGGGTGCGACAGCGCTGGATCTCTTTGCGTAGTTCCTCGGGGGTCGGGTAGATGAGGGCGGTGATGAGGCCCAGGCCACCTGCGTTGGAAACGGCTGAGGCGAGGTCGGCGGTGCCAACGTGCATCATGCCGCCTTGCACGACGGGCACTGATTTGGAGAGGTCAGTATGAGATCGTGAAGGAAAGGGTTAATGTGATACGAACCTCTGATGCCCAGCCGCTTTGTGAGTTCAGTCGCAAAAGGCATGGTGATGACTGTCTAGGTATGGAAACAAAGTGCAAATAGTGAAAAAAATAGGGAGAGGGATCCGGTATGTCCACGTCTATATAGGTAATCTAAGCCGTCTCACATAAGAAAGAGGAATGAAGAGAAAGATTTGACCCGAGGTTGTTCAGATATTTTCAGGACCAACACCTATCAAGTTTCAGTGCCTGCCTTAGTACCTGTTCAGTCCTCATGACCACAACCATGACCAAGACGATATCATCGGCAACCAACCTTAAAAAGGTGCCGAGGTATGATGCCAGTAAAGACCCACTCCGTCCCCCACACTCGGCTTCGGTCCTCCACTCTCACATGCGGGCAGGCGGGAAGGAGTACCGCAACTGTAACTTACCGTCTATCCAAATTCAACTTTGCGGGGAAGGGGAACGACAACCTCTTTATTAGCAGCTGTCACGAACAATAAGGCAGTATACGACAGTTTAAATTGCTTATCAGAAATATAAATAGCAAAATTCATATCATAAACTATATCTCAACTGGTATTGATTTACTACTCATGTTCAACTCCTGCTCAACAAATTCCAGCTTCATCCTTATTTTGTAACATGCTTAAATCGAAGGCTCTTGTAACGCAGCCTGAGAACGCCTTGATATACAGGATATACCACATCGTGAATCATCATAACCAACCTAGCTTTCCCAACCCTGGTGTGCACTTCCTCAAAGATGAGTGCCAAACCTATGTCCAACCCAGACGCCCAAAATTCGCTATAATCACGTCCTTCCAGTCCCGTCGCTGGGAAAATCCAATAACATTTTTCACCGTGCCTCTTAGTTGACACTTGGCTCCAATAATCGCACTTGAGGGCTTCTGTCCCTTGGCTTCTCGATCAAATCGGCATATGCGTCAAGACTCTGGCCCATGACCTTGACGATTTCAAAGATATGTGTTCCCTTGAAAGTCTCGGCCCAGAGCCGCACAACTGCAACTGCGAGTTGTCGTAGCTTAGCGCTGTCGCTTGATGGCACGTCGTTCTGTCCCGAAAGTGATGGGTCGATTGGCGGAACCGCGAATTCGGTCTCATCAAGCATCCGACGCACCATATCCAACAAGTTCTTTTCCTCGGGAGAAGCAGGCGCATCATGTGGTCCAATTGCTCCAATTGTCAGAAGCCACTTAGATACCAGGATAGCACACTCGAAATTGCACACTGTTGAACTGTGTTAGTAATCAAGTGGAAGGGTAACGCGGTGTTGTTTTCAGTTGGTACTTACATGAGTGCTGGATGCTCCAGTCAGCGGATTTGGTCCTGGCTACGTAATTGACACCAGCCTTAACCAGCATAGACAGGGCATGAATTGCTTGAAACACTGCCCTATGCAGTCTTAGACTCCGTACTAATAAGGGGGTCCTACTCAAGGCGGATGCCACCAAAAGCGGATCCCGAGTCTCGAGCGCGGTCGAAGGAGTCACATCTGTGTAGAGTCTGATGTACGCTTGTCGCAACAAGGCAGTCGCCGTGTAATCCAGAGTTCCTCCCTCAATTGAATCGGATATGCTGTAGTGACCAGATTCCGCAGCCCTCAGCTGGTGCTGGTCCTCAAAGCTAGACTGCCATACACGCAGCGCTTGCGAAACCTCCTCAACATCCTCAGGCTTCATGGTTCGATGAATGTTGTATGGAAGACCAGTCGCAAACGATGTCTGCTTCAGCAAGTAAATGTGTTGGATGAGTGCGTGGATGAGAACGTAACTGCCCAGGGACGACAGGTGTTGGGGAAGGCCTTGATTTGTCCGACCAAATAATCGTGAGAAGGCATCGTGTAAGGTGAGCTCGATGATCGGTGTTGACTGTCGCATTTCTTGCCATTGCCAGGCCGACTCGGCCCTCCAGAGCTTGCCTCTTTGAGGCAGGAGGAGGTTCAGCTCAGATGTCAGAAGCAATGGTGGCATGTTGTATGCAATGCTGCAAAGATTGAAAAAGCAATAGGCAACAAGCTTTGTCCGTGTCGCAGTCTCGAGTCGAATCCATGTTTCCCAGTCGTTGACCACACTTTGGTTAACTTCTGCAACCAAGCCTTCTTCCCGAATTAATATCGCAAGATTACTCTGCAAGGACAATGCTTCATGGAGAATAGTTGGCACACCCCAGAGACCGATGGCGAATAGAAGCAAAACCGCTTGGATAGTCTCGATCCGAGCTTGAGGAGTATTGGGAGAGCTAGATGCACAGTCAGAGTGAAGACCTTACTGGTGGGTAGAGTGCGAACTTACTAAGGTTCTCGATGAGTATCCTGTGTTGCTGGCCGCTCGGACTGTGCAGATGCAAATGAGTGGCGATATGTGGCACTTGGTGAAGGACGTGTTGAGTGAGGACTGTAAGCAGCCGCAGTCGGCAACAGTGCATGAACCTCCGAAATACGCCTTCGACGTATCTGTTCCATGGCTACAGCCTTGGCAGCATACCACAGAGCATAGCCTCTGTTCTTCTCAAAGCGATACTGTGCTCCTACGGCGAGGATAGCAAGGAGCAACTCGGGCGCGGCTTCGGCCGGTGAAAAAGTTGGGAGATGGAGGAAAGGCAGATGTTCGTGAAGCCCGCTGATATAGCCTTCCAAAAATCGTGTCAAAGTATGTCGTGAGGGAAACACAAAATCGTTGGGCAGAACAGCAGAAAATTCGTCTAGTCTGTTCTTGATCACAGTATGGTCAGCTACAGAAATACGAAGAGCGGACTGTCGCGCTGCTTCATCAATACCTCGTGAGGCATGGTCTGCAGGGTCTCGGGCTTCAGTCTGCATGGGCGGGAAACGGCCCGGAAAGAATGAAGATTTCGATAAGCGTCGTTGAGCGGTCCCGCCTTGACTTCGAGAGTACATCATTTGCTGCTCGGTTTCGAAGCTCGGGGGCAGAAAGTGGGAGGAAGCAGCAAACTCGTCAAGGAATGGGTTGTAATCGTCATAAGAACCAGGAGGCGGTTGCTGAGGTACATAGCCAGATCCCATAGGCTGGTCTTCTCGTGGGCGTTCCGTCGTGTAAGCGACAATAGATTCTCCATAACTGCTCTTCCTGCGGGATTCTGGAGAATGTGGTGGAAGAGGCGCTGGCGCAGCACTTCTTTGAACAGGAGTCACTGAACTCGCAAGAGCTGCATCGGATAATAAATCAAGATTACAAGCTGCTGATCGAGGTTGTGCCCGATGATCGTGAGGGCTTTGTTGGGGGCCTGGAGGTGGCCCATGGTGATAAGCCTGAGGCTGTGGCAGAGGTTGCTGAGGTGGTGGAGGCCGTGAAACGTTGGCATGTTGGTGTCCGATAGCCTCAGTATTTGTTTGGCCTTCAGAGATGGAGCTCTTATGTGAGGTTGAAGATGTATTAGACGACAACTTCCTAGGTCGGTTATTATCTTTGCTACCTTCGTTGAGATGCACGAGCTTCTCGTGCCTGACAAGAAGGTCCCTTATATCCATGTAAGTATGCTGGTTGACAAAAGTTGAGATGGAGAATGAGTCCCGGCTGAGATGGAGCACGCAAGAACAGGGGAAAAGAGGTAGAGGTCATGAAATAACACAGGTTAAGAATTGTGTGGATGAGTGAGTGATGACTCAGTTACAGTAAATGAGTGATCGGGTGGAACGGGCTGAGAAACGGGGGAATATAGGGGAAACTAAAGAATAACGTACCTTCGTCCGAACGTCTTTCCGCAGCGATCCCAACCACATGAAAATGGCTTCTCTTTGGTATGTGTGCGTTCATGACGCTGTACGTGCTCAACACGTCTTTATGACGAGAGTCTAGTCAGCTTACAATGAAGTCGTCGATGAAGTAGAAAGATAACAAACCTGAATCGTTTACTACAGTACTTGCAGGGAAGAGTCTTGGGCTTTGGCTGGCGGACCTCAGTTGACTCTGGACCTACAAGAGCAGGAGGAGGACCAGGAAGAGGCCGAGGAGGGCCCTCCATGGACTGAATAGCAAGCATCGTGGATACGCACACTCGGATAGCAAGTCCTCGGTCGATTTCTAGTTATGTTTGATGTTCGATATGGAGATGTGGGGTGAAAGATATCGAGGAGAGATAAAAGAGATAGTGAAGAAAAGAAGGAGCAGAGCAACGCAGATTTGGGATTTGGAGCTGGAACTGGGGAGATAGATGCAGGAAGATTGCGGGGTGCGTTAAGGGTAAAGCATGGCATGTGGAGGAGGAAATAGACGGTGGCCCGTGAGCTACAGTGCAGCGCAATGCAGTTGCAGTAGGTACAATACAAGTGCAGGCGTAGTAAAGAAGGAGGGTGGAGTGTGGAGGGCGAAAGGTCAAAGGTGGAAGGAAAGGTGGAGGCTTGGGCTTGGGCCTGGGTTTGCCTTCCGCGGGAGAGACAAGCAGGAGACAAGACAAGACAAGACGGGGATGGGGGAAGGAAAGATGGGGATGGGGTGGACGGGAAGAACGGGGGGGTCAGAGCCTGAAAGGAAGGAGGAGTGACTAGGGTCCAGGTCCAGTATGAAAAAAGGCCAGAGCCAAGCAACCAAGCCTAAGCCAAGAAGAGTGAATGAATCCAAGGAGCTGGATGGGATGAGATGGATGGGACAAGGTCAAGGTTGAGATCAAGGCCAGGCTAAGTTAAGGTCAAGGTCAACGACGGACAGCAAGCCTCAAAACCATGCCATATACAAAAACAAATGGAAACGCCCCCTTAGTGCTTCCCCTCTCGTGTCCTACGGTAGGTACGCTGCACTATGATATCTCGGCTTTTCCCCTCTCGTGCCGATAGGAAAAGGTACGGTGCAATACTTGGGTTGGCCGAACGTAATACGTTATTGGATAAGTACACTACTGTACCGTCTGTCCGGTCTCGTCAAGTTTGGGTGATGTGAATTATGGTTGTAAGTCAACTTGTGATTGCAGTTGCAACGCCGTATGGAGGAGGACTTGGAGGGACGATGTTTTCGGCAAATGACTCCGAACCGAACCGTGAATATGGATATTGTGCTTTCGATTCCTCGGAAATTCCAACCAAGACCTTGGTCAATAAAGTCCAGATCTTTTATTTGTCGTCTAGCAATTCATCCGGTAAATATCACTTTTGCCCTTGTAATCTGTGGCCGAATATGGGTGGAT
This sequence comes from Fusarium sporotrichioides, assembly GCA_019054645.1. Classification (NCBI taxonomy): domain Eukaryota; kingdom Fungi; phylum Ascomycota; class Sordariomycetes; order Hypocreales; family Nectriaceae; genus Fusarium; species Fusarium sporotrichioides. The sequence goes on from JAHKNS010000002.1 coordinate 7,568,794, forward strand.
AGGAAACGAGGATGTGGAAGAGGAGAAAACTAGACAGGCAGGTACCCAGAGAGGAAGTGCGGAATTACATAGGTACGAGTGAGGAGGGGTTTTGCCCCGGGTATGGAGAGGAGGAGAGGAGAGGAGAGAATGGGGAAAACACAATACATAGATGGATGGATGGGTTGGCGCGTGTCAGATTTGCGGTCTAAGTCATCGGCTTAACACCCGAGAAACTGGCACTGATACCGGATCTACAAAAGATGGAGTAGACGAAGATGTGGGTTTATGACGATATGGCACATTTGCGAGATCTCAAGTATTGAGATAATACCTCCCACTGTAGGAATGTAGCAGTAGATAAGGTACGGGACATGCTGACTTGGAATCACAGGGAGTATTCAGTGACCGACTCTGCTGTGATGAACAGGCGCCAATGGGTCTAGACTCTCATGTCAGGTCAATCAAAGCTGGAGGGCTCGCCGCAAAGTTCTGTCAGCGACTCAACTGGGCGGCCAGCGGATTACACCGAGGCAGGTGTAGCCTGTAGAACAGCTTCAGCATGCCGCGTCGATACGCCGAGAGAGGAGAGGAGAAGGACAGAAAGAGCCGAGCCAGACGGCGATGCAGGGGTGTGAGTATTGAAAAAAAAGAGAAACCGACGTGGCGAAAGAGTCCAGCCAAAGCTAGTCCAGGGAAAGAGGGGAAGAGAGGAGGCATGAAAGCCCAGCAGGAATGGTGTGGCAAGGTTCCCGTACAGCCAGTCGGTCCCCTAACAAACTCACTGTAAGTCGTTCGGAGACTGCTGAGAATAAACACTGGCTCGGGTCCATTACTACGACCTGGGAGGTCGGACAAGGTTATGACGGCGTAGCGCGGGCGCAAGGGCCAGGGCGGGGAAATTGGAGGTGATAAGCTACAGTACTAGGAGGTACTTACTTGGATTGGATGCCCGGTGCTTCCATTACCTTAACGTAACTTAGGTTCCTGATGGTGCCAAGCCTCGTTGACAGATTCAACGGAATAGAAATAGAATGGGTAAGATTTGGCCGAGATGGGTAGTAAAGCAGTTAGAGTATCCGGAATTATAGTGCTGAAGATAGACTCTTTCATCCTTTCATATCAGATTCAAGTTATCTTGTACGTAAGTGATTAAGAACTCGACACTACCTATCCAAGTGAGAACAAAGTGTGGGGAGTGTGGGTGGGCAAACTAACCCGACCACATCAATCTGGGGGAATGGATCTCTCTGGGAGCCACTGATTCCGCCCAAATAAGCAAGCCACAAATGCGGAATTAAAAATGACAGGGACAGCTGCAAAAGAAAAGAAAGAAAATGTCATAAAAAGATGTAGCATATACTCAAGATTTGATCAATTATCAATGTTACAAACACGGCAGACTGTAGCCTATCATGCCGCTGCGATAGATTAGCACTCAAACATTCCATTCTAGGGGCACGGAATAAACGGGATGCTTGCCGTCCCTACCTCCTAACTCTAAGTACTGTACGTCAACAGTCCACGGGTCAGCGCAAGGCAACAAGGCACTTGCGCTGTCAGCTTGGGGAGAAATAGAGAAATGGTAGGGCCAAGCTCAAGCTCATACCAGTAAAGGTACAGCCTTGTTCTTGTTCTTATTCCTGTTAGTTAAAATAACCTCAACGCAAGCCACAGCCCAGTCAAGGCCGCGACGTCTTGGGGGGCGTGCAGTAGTTGAGGCCTGTAACGTATTAGGTACCTACTAAGGTAGCCTTCGTCATACCCTTATCCATCGTAACAGCTCTGCACGGGCAGCCAAGTAAACTCTCGCCCAGTCAGAATTGCTAAGCCACCCTGGGCATGTGTCAGAGTGAGTCGTGAGGTGGAAGACGCAAGTTGTTGTTTGTAAGTCACAATGATTATTGATACCTAGCCAAGGCACATGTTAAAAGCAACAAGCAATCAAGTTGGTGGGATGGAAATGGTCAATCGCAAACAGTTGATGATCAATCTCGGCTTTCAAGCTGCAACCGTGATCGTGATCGATCTGATGACGAGAACAAGAACATGATATAAATATTTGCAGTATGTACGAATGCTGCAAGCAGGAGTCCTTTTGTTAGAGAAATCCCGTTCCGCTTCCACTTCCCCAGCATCTTTCAGGGCATTCCAACAACAACGAATATCCGCGGCTACTACCCGAGCGATGGAACCCAAGTACCGTAAAGTACATGCGGGGGGAGCTTAGACTGCCCCCCATGGGGATTGGAGACCGCTAGGGCGGCCAGACTTGTGTCGTCTCTGACAAGCAGAAAATACTTTTCCGAACCAATCACGACAATTTCCATGCATCTCAACCCCCCGAGCCTACCTGGTTACGGCAGGTAAATGGTCGTTTACAGTTACCAAAGTAGGTGTCGCTTTTCGCCGACACTGAGTGAGGACTTGGCATTATAGTGGTTCATCAAGCAAGAGCTGAACATTTACGGAATCAACATGGTTTTAGCGAAAATGTTGGTTTCCCGACTCTCTCTCTCATATCAATCAGGTCTGTATTGACGTCCAAGTTCTAGCAGTGGTATTTGGAGACCGGATCCTCATCGGTCGATCCCCGGGTATCATACCGTGTTAGTCAATTGCAGGCTGGTCTGTGGTTGCCCTCACGTCGCTCATGTTGTACGCAACCGGAAGGTACAAATGATGAAACACATTATTGAAAAGTGCCTTCCTTTTTCTTGAGATGGCCTCAGTTGCAACTTTTTTTCCTTTCACACACGTGATATGTTTTGGTTCGATCCTCGACAAATCACAACCTTTTCGCATCCAATCAAAGCTACTCCTCTTTTCCTCCTCACTGCCGCCCTTTGCGCCGTTACTTGGAGAATCAAAACGCACGAGATAACTTTTTCCAAAATGAAAATCGCTTCTGTTTTAGGGTGTGAAGCGGAGACGAGGCCGGTGCGGAGCAAAGGAAGAGAGCAACACCAGGAATAATAGTTCCTCGTTTATCTTTTTTCCCCTTCTCTCTCCCCCACGACGCAGTCGCGTAATATCACGTACCCATGCCATGCTACGCTCACCAAGACATACTGTGTCATGTTACAACCACGGCTTGCTGCTGATCTTTTCGAAACAATAAGATAGGCAAGGCAAACCTGAGACTCCAGAAAAGCAAAGAGGTGACCGGAACAACTGCTTAGTTGCCCCCAAACTCTGTTCTCTCAAGTGGTGGGATCGGGTAGATCACACAGGCGGACAGGCACTTGGGGGCTGTGATATGTATCGGAGACGATGAGCAAGTCTGTTATCTGCTTTCCTAATGTGATACCTCCCGAGTGTCAAGTTGCACAAATTACAGTACATTCGTCGTATCTTACCAAAAGCTTGACAGGACAGCCGTAACCACCATTCTCATTCTTTTTTTCTTCCTACCTCCACCGCTGTACTCGCCTCCACGCAACTGCAACACACCCGTGCAGCTACAACACCATCACAAATCACGGTGGTGATCAGCCTCTGCGCCAAGGTCCAGGGTCCTTGTTCATAAGCAACGTGTTGGGGGTCTCCGCCCACAACTTTGTTGAATCGATCAATTTCTGTGAGACTTTTATTGGACAGCCAACAATAGCCAGCCTTGTCTTTGTCAAACAGTCCTACAGAGGACACCAGCCTGAATGGCTCGCGTCTGGCTTGACTAGGGAACAACCAATTCACTCGAATTGGGGAACCGATGAACCAGGTTTCCGCAGATGAGCTTACGATTAGCCACTTTCAGAAGCCGTCCCGGCCATTATTACCAAGTACGGGTTACAAACGTGCACTGTCGATGGTAACTTTGTACAGAAGGATGCTGTTAGTATTTGCTAATTCTTTCAATGCCCAGGCCTAGTGTGGGTTTAGCTCAGACAAGCGAGTTCTGGGGACTTATGGAGGTGCGGGGACTGGTGGTCGGTGCGTGTGGGGTAGTCTAGATTTAGGATCTTGATCCAGACGCGACTGAGACAAGAACCTCTCTACTACTGTACACATACTCTTGCTTGGTCTCTTCCCGAGCTGTGCATTGGAACATGAGCTCATGGATGCTTACCCTGTCCTGTCTACTGCACTATGCCGCCACCACTATGCAGGTATTTACTCTGCCCGCTGCCCCTTGAAGGTGCAGACCGCCAGATGATGGGTGATGGATAATGGCACTCAATCGTCGGTATTTGCCCCCGCGTGAGGCTTCATTTCCCCGTGGGGTTTTCTATCATAAACCGCGTATAAGCCGAGCCCACCCTTCTTTTCCTCTCCGCCGGGATGTTACCGAGTCCACTGGAAGAAAGTTTGCTGATGACTCCGAGCTACGGTACGCTGTATCATTTGTTGACCTGATCAAGTTAAAACTTATACAGACACCTGCCTGCCTGCTTGACTCGCATCTGCACGAGATACCATGCCTTTCGAGTTGGGACGTCCGGGCAGCTACACTCTCGACACCGCCTTGCCCTGGAACGGCAATATTTAAGTTCAGCCTACTCAACATTTTACGTGCTGGAAATCCGGAATCCCCAAATGATCCGACATACCCTTTGCATCCGGGGTAATTAAGATGCGGGGTTGGGTCAAAGCCCATGAATACGTATACATATAACATGGCCCATCAATAAATGGTCATCGGGAAATCGGACATTTCCCCGTGAATGCTCACATATCCCTATGTTGTGACTACAGTTCGAGTGAAACCCACTCGGACCTAGTTCACTCTTTGATATATCGCAGTGACACGAGTCATTCGAGGTATCTCAAATCATATCAAGGCGTGTTATGGTCGTGATACAAGAACATATTCAGAATGTCTGATACTGACCCAAGACAACAACAATGATCATACTGGCTAGCACCGGTATGCAGTTCATGTCTTGGTCAGAATGACTGCTTTTGTCAAACATACATTGGCTACCTACAAAGGTCTTTAATCGCGGAGCCAGTGCACAAGTACAAATCGTAGCCACTAAGCATCCCTTGCCGAATAAGCCCCTCGTGTCTTCCTATAATATGAGGCCCGTGTTGACAAGTGAGCACCAAAGCCAGGTATGACATCAAAGCAACTTCTTGGTGTCTCGCCTCGTTCTTCCCCAGCCCTTCAGCCTTGGAGTGAGTAACCGACTTGACCGCTTTCGCTGCCAAGGCGAATTAGACGCTGTCTCATCTCTTCGGCTCTTCGCCTATCATCTTCCAGGAGTGTTTGAAAATCACACTTGTCGACCCAGCTACCAACTCCGTGTTGTAAGACGTTCCTCGCTCGGAGACTGTTGCCCTGTATGTGGCCGACTGAGCCGTGCAGCGTCATTCGCTCCTTGCTGCTATTGTAGGCGCCACGATGCAGAATGTTATTGTTGTAGAATACAATGTCACCCGGCTCTAGCTTGACAATGAGCTGGTTAGGCAACGATTTGGCAAAGGGGTCAGCGTCTCGCTCGGTCGAGGTCCTTGCGCGCTTATGTGAACCAGGCACCACGATGAGAGAGTCATCCTCCCACAAGGCAAAGTTATACTGAGCATGGTAGGCATGCTTGCCAAGACGCTCCATCTCTTCCTCCTGACTAGCCTCAGCGGGGATATCGTCGCGATGCCATCTCAACTCAAAGTCTTTCTCTGGTCTAACAAGCATATTGAAGAGCTCCATCACGAGATGCTCGTCCTGGCACTGCAGCAACTGCTTTACGATACCCAAGATTGTCTCAGAGAAGTACAGCTCGGCGAAAAGCTGGTGGCCTGGAAGTTCAGGGTTCATGAGATGCTGCACGCCCCATATTCCGTGCTCGCGCGCTTGGCTCGCGTCCCACGGGGGGAATTGCTTGGGGACCGTACGTACAAACGGCCATTGTCCATCGCGGGCCAGCTGGGTCGCTTTTGAGCTAACCTCACGCAACGCTTCGAGTTTATCACTGTTCACGATCGACTTGATGATGACAAAGCCATCTCTGTCGAGGTCTTGGAGGTACTGCGAAGTCGGCATGGTATGATGTGATATTGCACCCGTCCGTCGTCTATTGCGGCTTACGGTGATGCGGTGCGGCGCGGAACGATGGGCTAGCCGGTGGACCGCCGGTAAAATAGGGCAGAATTCCGCAACCCCTCTCTCGAGCTACCTATGCTAAGCAAGCACGCTTGGGGAGGGATGCAAGGCTTGTGACGACTCTTTTCAGCCAGAAGGGCTCTGCAAGGTCAGGCAGCGTAGTATGTGTTGGAGATGCTTCGGGGTATCTCGAGACGAAACGAGACTTGGCGCGGATATGTGCAGAAAATGGTTTCAGTGTTGTTAAACGGTTGCAGGTAATAGAAGGTCTTTCTTTTCTTTCGTGCCACGAGCCCTCTTTATCAAACGCATGTGGGGAATTCCACTACTGTACGGCCGGCTCGTTGCATCCACGATGTTGGTCCAAGTAACGTAACAATTGAGAATATCTATTCGTAGTCAGACGCCTCGCGTGTATTGAGATTCACGCCAGTATCAACTTTTGTTGTCATAATCGTCATTCATTATACCGATTCCCAAGTCTCACTATCCCCATACCAAAAACCATTTTGTCTATCTGCCATATTGCCATTCATCATAATCCCTCAGCTGCACGCCTCAGCAGACCACCGCACAGCAAATCCCTTGACAGTCTTCTGAACATCCAGGTCACCAGGGTCGTTCTCAAACAACGGCTTGTCGAGTCTTCGCTCAGCAATCTGCTCCACCTCAAAGCCTTGCTCGCGCGCAATGTCAAAGAAGCCCATGTCGAGCTCCTTCTTCCACGGCCGGTAAGAGGTGAAGAATACGTAGGCGACGCTCTCACGCGAGACTTTGAGCGTCTCCTTGATCGTCTTGACCATGTTCCCGTGCTCACTGTGTCGAAACAGGAGATCGGCTAGGATGAGAACATCGAAGCGTTCTTTGTGAGAATCGTCGGTTGGGTTCAGACGAGCCAGCAGCGGGACCGAGTCAGCGCCCCAAACGAAGCCCATAGCATCGACGGTGTTTGCGATGCGGCCGCGGGGCTCAACAGTCTCGTCACACTCGTCAACATTCTTCTGCATGATCCTGATAATATCAGGGTCCGGATAATCCGTCACGACGACCTTGCGCGCACCCAGGATAGCAGCGACAAGACTAGGAAGACCAGCGGCAGCACCGAGTTCAAGAACCGTCTTGTCCTTCACCCGTGAGGGATCCTCCTCGAAGAAATCAGCAATCATCTTTGCGCCGTTCCACAAATGATGAGCCTCAGTAGGGCTGGCGCCGACGAGATGCAACGTTATGGGCTTGCCGCTCTGCATAGTGAATACTTGGGATGTAGGCGGGGGCGTAGGTGGGCAGTAATCCTCTGGGTCGTCCATGAGGTCGCCGAAGCCGTAGTCTACTTCTCCGGACATTGTAATAAGCGACAGCGGTGATTTTAAAGGTGAGTGAGTGTAGACCAAAAATATGAGTTTTGGAGTAAGATTCTGGCGATCCGGTGCAGGCAGCCAAGATATTCCGTAGGCTGTATGAAGCTGGTCTCGGAAACTTGGCCTCTTTCTCTGGTGTTTTTTTCTAATTTGCTTCAAACCCCAGTTTCTAGAGACAAAGTGCCGTCAGTCGATATTGTTGAATGTCGTGGAAAAAAGAGTTTTGATGTGAGTGGTGGGCCAAATGTGCGCTCACAGTGCGTGAAAAATCCACCTCTTTCTTTAACGCCATTATATGCGATTAGTACGCCAACAATAACAATATACACGAATAGAAAATGCGACCATTACCACAACCCCAACGCCCTGAGAGAGAAAGAGAAGATTAGAGTATTCTCTACCCGAATCGCTGTCGCGCCAACTCTCTCAGCATACTCACAGTGCCCTCCTCTCTCTCCATGTAGGCCCTCTTCCTCTCCTCCATCTCCTCCCTCTTGGCTCTGTCGATCTCCTCTCTGCGAATCTCTCTTTCCGTCTTGCGTCGCTGCTCCCTCTCTTTGGCCTTTTTGTACTCGTCTAGTGAGTCTCCACCGCCCATGAGCTCCTTCTCGTCGGTAACCTCCATAGCGCCTGGGCTCTTGTCGCGGAACGAGCGCATCTTGTCTGCAACGGCTGCTTTCTTTTCGAGCATGCGCTCGCGGGTGCCGGCTTCGGCACGGGGGACTAGCTCGTCGAGGCGTTCTTTCTGCAAATTCCTGTCGGTCTTGCGTGCGTTACGGATGTCTTCGATAGATGCTTGTTTGTCTTCCTCAGCGAGCTCAGCACGTAAAGACAAATCTTGGAGCGTGGGGATGCCTGGGCCGGAGCGACGTGCGCGATCTGATCCTGGGAGGGGAGGTCCATAGTCATCATCCTCATCTTCACTGCCTTGGTTCCTCGTGTCTTTGACGGGCTCCTCTCTTTCTTCCTTGTGCACTGAAGCACACCTTGGTCGAGATGTGGCTGGATTGGCAGCGGTAATTCGAGCAAAAGTCTCAGGGTCGTACCATCCTTCTGCAAGTTCATTGCGATTCCATTTCCCAACAAAACTCTTCCATCGCCCCTTGACTTCACGGTCATCCATTCCTGTCATGTCCTTTTGCTTCTGGACGCTGAGATACTCGCCAAGAAGCGATTCGAAGGCATTCAAATCCGCCTTTGACAAGGGTCGGGCATCAAACGGAAGCTTTACTGCGGCTTCTGTTTTGCGACTTGCATGATCCCGATGTTTGTGAGATGAGCGGTGATGGTGATGGGTATCATGATGCCTGGATGATGAATGGCGATGACTTGGCTCAGTTAAACGTCCTTCATCTCGAGACGATGGTGGTAATTTTGATCGTTCATGAGCCGGTGATCTTGAACGTGCGCGCGTGCTGGTTTTATGAGTGTCGCGATCGTGGCTCCGTCTGTTGTGAGAGCCATAGTCCCGGCGCGGTGACCTTTCACGGACTCTATCATGATTCCCCATTTTGATTCTGTTAGATTAGGGCGAATGATTTGGATACTGAGACATGTGGTTCAAATTTTATGAACCAATATCAAAATATGTAGTTAAAACAAGTTCAAAGCTCTTAAAGAGATGAGATTTTGAAATCAAGGGATGGCACAGTGCGCCCCGCCTTTCTCTAACGTTACACTACCAGTAGCCTCACAGGTGCATCGCATAAAAGCAGGTACTGATTTAGTGGCTGATGAAAATATTAGATCAGCTTTAGTGAGTATGTAGCCTAAGAGCATGCTAGTATTTTTGTCTGATCTGCCTTAAGTGTCTGTTTTTTTGCGGCCCGCCTGCCTCATTGTCGTAGTATATTTGACTGAGGTGTGTTTTAGACATCAAATGTTCTAACGTTTCCTCAAACTTCAACTTACGTAAATAACTGTTCAGTAACGGATTTGTTCTACCATAGTATGTCTCATGCTTTTCGCTATAGTGTTTTTGGTCGCTCAGCGACCTTGCCATTCCGCTTATGCTCATAAAAGGGTATATCATCCTCCAATCTGACGAACTCCTCTAAGTCGTGATAGATTCCTTTGTCCGTTCTGTTCGCTATGTTGTTGCATTAAGTAAGAGTATCAAAAAAATCAGCTCTCAGATCATACGGTTCCCGCATAAATGCCTTCTAGGCTTGGCTCTCTGTTTCCGCTGCTACCTCATTGTTGCCATGAATGACACACCCCAGGCATTGGCAGTCATCTCCGCATGGGCAACTCGCTTCCTCACCTGCACAGGAGTCTCCAAATGGATAGCTGACAAAGAAAAAGTCATTAGCCGACAATGCCTGCTCTTCACTGATACCAGAGGCTGCTTCGGAAGGAGTCTGTGGGGCGACTGGCGACACGGTGCCTTCAGCGGAACCGATAGAGGGTGCAACCGCTGTGTTTGCGTTCATGCTGTGGCCGTTTGTTGCTGGTATTTCGCCGCCATTAACATGTCCGTTGCTGTGCCCATTGACGTGGGTGTAACCCGTATCCATCATGCTCTGCCAAGCCGATTTCACGTAGTTCTGCGTCGCCTCGTTATACGGATGAGCTGCACAGCCTACACACTCACACGAGGCACCACAACTGCATTGATGAGAAGTGCCCGCAGCTGGGTGTGGAGTTTGAAATGGCGTTGCACCAGGCATACCATAGGGTGACGGCATGCCTCCTTGGCTAGCAAACGTCATCGTAGCCATGACTTGTCTCCATTGTTCCGGTTGAAGGGGCTGCAAATATGATCCATACTGGGGTGGATAGGTGAATACTGTTGGTTGAGGATAATAGGCATACATGCCATTAGGCATCATGACGGGTGCCGGAAAAGGCATCATCATACTATTGGGCGTGGGTAAGTCGCCAGGTGGTACAGTATCAGTCTTTTGGTCAGTCTTGGGTGAGTCATTCTTCGAAGAACAGCAACTCTTTTTAGGTTTTGGAGGACTCGGTACAGACGCGAGTGTTATAGGAGTAGACACTGCGTTGCGGGCATTCCCTCCTCCGCAACAAGAGCTGACTTTGGGTGCAGGCTGACTTGGTTCTTCAAGAACTTGCGTGCTTGTCATTGAACCTGTGTGGTTGGCCATTATCGTTTTCGAGCTATGCGGGCTCAGAATAGGGTTTTGGACGTGTTGGAACATTGGATACATGACAGGACCAAACGGGCTTTCTGCAGGAGTCATGCCCATGCTCCCGTATGGATTCATTTCAGGAAGGGGTGTAGCAGACTTTGGGGAGGCGTCCTCGAAAGAAGGTAGAATATTGAGCATTTTAGGATCCATCCGCTGCAAAGCCGTCGGGTCAACCGATTCCCTTCGACTCGAGTTGCTCCCCTTGGAACTTGTCTTTTGAACTCGATATCCAGAGCCCGGGGTCTTGCTAGCAGGGCTTTGGGGTGCAGAGCTGTTTGCACTGTCGCCATTCTCGAGATTAAGAGTTGGTGATTCGGCGCCTTTGCTAGGACCACAATGGCAGGCTTGTTTCTTGGGTATGGCAGCCGTTACCCTTCCGCAAGAACATGGGCGTGAGGCCGGATGGGGACAGCTACTAAGAGGTCTGCCCGGCTTTCTAACAGGCACCATTAGTCGCTCATTGGCGTGAGTACACTTGGTAGAGCGATGGCCCCGAATGCAAGGCTCGCTACGAGGTCAAGAGTTAGTCAAGTCTACTGAGTCCTGCGGGTCCCGACCAGGCCAGGCCAGGCCAAACGGCAACGTACCAGGCCATTTTTATTCCATTGATGAGAGGCATGGCGAAGAGGTCGTCCGGGACGTATTATGTACAACGAAGGACAGAGGTGGAACAAGACGGATGGGTTGTAAGGATTGTGGCCGGCGCAAAGCCGCAACGGGAGCGAGCCTACAACGAGAGCGCGATTTCCGCTAATTTCGACATGGAAATGTGAGTATCCGTATGAAGCGACGCAAATTATTCGGTGATAATCAAGGCTCGGAATGTTTGCGCAATGAGCGAGGGGCTACAAAAGATGAGGTTTGCGTCGGCTGTAGCGCAAGTCGTTGATCTCGGTGTGGGGGTTCGATGTTCGATACAATACTGTCGTACTTGAACCCGATGATATACGGGATACTCAGGCGCGTGTGTGGTCTTGTAGGAGAGACTGATTGGAGGCCAATATGGTTTTCGTTGGCGTTGTGTTGAAAGTAGAAGGTGAAACAAAGCCAACAGAGGAAGTGCGATATTGAACCAGGCCTAGACTTGTCTTGTTATTCAGGGACCCAGCGCCTGCGCCTGCGTCTGCCGCTCCCTTGTCAGTAGCAGGAGCGAACAGCGGGTTTCTACCTGCAAAGGTGCAACAGTCCCCCACCATGCGGGGGTGTCTAATCCTAGCGAGGCACTTGATTAGCAAGATCATTGCGACGCTAGTGACAAGCCAAACTTGAGGTGCATCTAAATATCACTTGATGTCCTGTGAGGTCAATCGGAATCGCGGTCGGTTATATTTACGGAATACACATGTACAAAACTTGTACGTGGTAGACAATAAGTAAAACAAAAGAGATATAGACTGCGAGTATTTGACGGGTAATCTTCAACGTCTATGAGATGAAGCATCATTTCATTTCCATGACAACAGCAATTCTCAAAAGCCAAGGCCGAATTCATCCCGCAGCCCCGTTCCTTACAGAGACGATGAACCCATCCATATTCCGGCCGCCGGTACGGAGCAGTGCATTTGATCGGCCGAAGCCGATGATTTACCTCCGTTCGACGGCCGATACTGCATCGAGTATGATACCCAGCAATTGTACACCAATACAAGATAAAATATAATAAAAAATCACAGACCGTCAGATAGCCTCAAATACTTAAAAAACCCCTCTTCAGCGCATTTCTTTAACCTTCTTGCCGCTTCTCTCTTGCCTCTCCACTACTTTATGCTCGCTCCATCAGCCAACCTGGCCAGTGAGCAAGTTTCCATTGGCTCACAGGCCCCGGCCACTTCAACACCATCATAGCTCATGCACAAGTCTCTTGCCTTTTTTTTTCTCTTCCTTCTCATCTGTCTTTGCCTCATGCACACCAAGATAATCCCATTCGTATTGTTATTATCCGTGACGTAACATCATACCAAGTCATATAACTTACAGGTCGTGAAAGGCACGGGCCGCTGGTTCAACTCATGCGCGACTCTAAGCATCACAAGCCTTAAACCAACCGAGATACAGTGATTACGAGACTTTGACTATTTCCATAGAACCATGTCCTGTTCACAATAGCGTTACATTGTCTCTCTGTTCTAGGCTCATCTCCCGTGAGATCCTCGTCTAGTTTCTTGCCACGGCTTCCCCTAGTTGCTCAGCAAGCACGTCTCTTGATATTCTGGCTTTGATATTGGATCTTTTCAGTGTGATCTTCAAAGACCTGGTGTCACACAGAAACCCACGACCCATCCGATTCCTTGGTCCGGTCTTGGTCTTGGTCTTGGCTTTGATCTTGCGCCGTTGAATTGCGCCGTCTTGCAAATTGAAACGGTTACGCTTAATTCATTAACTGGTATCCTCGAGCTTCGCCTATCGTTCGTTATGCACCCTTTTCCTTATCCGAGTCGTCAGAATCCGCAAACATATCCACCGCTCGCATCCGCCTCCTAGGCGGTCCGGCTCTGGACGCCTGTTCTGAGTCATTGTTTCCGCTCTCAGTGGGGGGCTGTTCTGAAGGTGCTGGTGGCGGTTCACTTCCTACAGCCTCGTCCTCGTCCATTGGTTCGCCAACCACATCGTCCTCCTCAATCGGCTCGCCTTCGATATCATCCTCATCAATAGGTTCTCCTTCAATGTCGTCCTCTTCCACTGGCTCCCCTATAATATCATCTTCGTCGATCGCCTCGCCCGGCACATCGTCGTCTTCTTCTTCAACCGCAGTTGAGACTGGCAGTATCCGTGCTTGTGCGTCTTCTACCGTCTTCCATTTACCCTTCCTCTCTTCGTTACTCTCCTTTTCAGTTACAGTCGATGATGGTGGGTTTTCGAAGGTCCGAACAAATAGCTCATGGCTCTCGGCTGGGAAGACACACCATCCCTCCCAAAGATTGAGGACAAGGTGAATGCTACGCTTCCACTTTTCGGCGCGTAGACGACCCCATTTAAGTCGCTCAGCCATGAGGCCTAGTGTTTCAAAGGTCTTGCGGTCCTTTAACGATGTCTCGAATAGTTGCCTAAATCGCCATGCATGTCGCACGCCGCTTGTCGATGAGGAAGACAGTATGTCACTTACGACATACAAGCCTACTAGGCTAGCAGCACTGATATCGACACCCTCCTCCCTCGACGCCTCTTCTTGCGCGCCTGATGGTAGATCTTTGGTGTCTGATTTCTTCTCGGGGTTTGCGCCAGTAAGAGCAATTGGCCTTTCAACGTTGAATGTGATCATGCCTACCACCTCGTCGACTCCACGACTTGCATGAGCGATCGCAAAGCTTGTGATCCTCGCGACGTCGCCCTTTCTCAATCTCGACATCGATGTTGGCAATCGTGCCAGTAAATGCGTGAGCTTGGCCTTGTCCAACGGGTTGAGGAATGTTTTCTCGGACTCGGGATCTGCAGTTTCCCGCTTGTTCTCGTCATCAAAATCCTCTTCGTCTGATGAGTTGTACTCTGAATCCGATACAAACTCATCTAGTTTGGTCGTGTACTCGAATTTGAGGTTCTTCTCCGGGGCCTTCCACGCATGCGAACCGTCGAAAAGAGGGACGTATTTGCCCTTCTGTCGTGATTGTTGTGAACCTGTGATAACCTCCCATAACCTCCATCGATACCATATGCCGCCTTGACTTCTGGCGTCCCATATCCACGCCCACTTTTCTTCCCTCTGGATCTCAGGTCGTGACATTAGCAGTGCCTCGAACTCTGGGCCGTGCTCAAGAACTCCTTCAATGACCTTGCTGATCAATTGAATGGTTCTGACGTCTGATGGCGGTTTCACTGGCACGTGCAACAAACTGGACCGGTTGACGCCGGCGCCGGGAGGGCCATATGAGGTAGGAGGCGCGAATCCTTTGTGAAAGCCGTGCTGTGCTGGTGCGTTTTGTGGTCCTGATGGCTGTTCGACAGGCTTCGCTCCAAAGGGATGGGATGCTGAGTTGGAACCAATGACTGGCAGCGCTACCGAACTTGTAACAGCTGAGGAAAGATGTCTATGGAGGGATAAATAGTAACCATAGCCCAGATACCGGTTTTGCAGTGCGTTAACGGCTGCCTCGATCTCGTTTGCGGGTGTATCCTGGGACAATATCACAATCGCAACCGCATGTTTTCTTTCTGATCCCGCAGAGCCGGTGGAGGGAGTAATTTTGACATCCTCGACCACCAAGTTCTCTGGAATCAGCGCCTTGATTGTAGCTGGTGAGGTTCCAGGTGGTATGTTCGACAACCGTAGCGTGGGCTTCGCAATTGCTTTCTCCTCGGCTCGATTTGTCGCGCCATCCATATCTTCATCGTCGCTCGTGTTAAAAGCTCTGGATGCTGGAAGTGGTCCTCCACTGCCGCTGCCCTCGTCATAACCCAGTACTCCCTTCTCACGAGGCACCCGCGCAAAGTCCTGGAAAGACCGTTTCTTTCCGAATGAGGACGGCGGTGGTCCCAAGCTTCCCGGGCCACTCTTCAGTCCTGAGGTACCAAAGTGTCGTCGACCGGGTCCCGAGGGAGGCGGCGGACCTCCGAATCCTGGTCGAGGACGCGGAGGCGCTGAAAAGCCGGGCGCGCCGTGCCCATCATAATCATCGTCGCGGTCGAAACTCTTAACAAACTCGTTGTACACGGCGGCGGTTTCGGCTTCTTCTCGTAGTCGCTTGGCTTCGGCCTCGGCTTTCTGCTTCTCGAATGCAGATTGTTTGGATGGTTTTTGAAGCTTCGCTTCTAGGGTTGGAAAATCGGGGACACCCTTGCCGGAGGACATGATCAGTCTTGTGTCGCGAATGGTTTTTATCGGTACATTTCTAGGGTTCGTGAGTGGTTTCGGGGTCGAAAGTGAAAAGTGAAATGTCGACTACAAAAGAACGAAGGTGATGTCGCCTGGAGCTGAGCGGAGCTTGGCTGTCGCAACTTGAGGCGCATTCGAGTTAACCTAGACCCAGACGTGGGTCCAAGCGACCCTCAAATACACGGGACTAAGAGTAGACTCTTGCCATTTTGGATATAAATACAATGCTCATGCTTGTCGAAAGATGAGGCACGAGCTGCTTTTCATCTCTCACAATAAATATGCTGAGCAATGCTTGTGCAGTGTCTTTGTTTTGTTTCATTTTTTCTTATGGCTTCAAAGCGCTATGATGCCCTCTTTTGAACTGTCTCCTGCGCAACCTTGGTTGTTGCGTTCACGATCAGCTCGTGCTCATGAGAGTGCACCTTTTCCTTATACTCTTCTAGACTCTCGCCCTTCCACTCGATCTCCTTGACTAGGATAGGAGTACCCCTGTCAACCTCAGCAATTACGTAGTGGGCCATGATACCCGAGCGTGTTAGTCGTCCGGCCTTGAATTCATCATAAGCTCGTTCGATGGCACTAGCTCCGTCAAACTCTCCAGGCAGCGCACTGAAAAGGCCGAGTTAGCATCCAAATAAGTTGGCAGGTAAATGTATATATGGAGCACTGACGGGTGAAGATTAATGATGTTGATGCCCGCCTTCTTTATAGGATCAAGAAAAGCAGTTGAGAAAACGTGCATCCAGCCAGCGAGAACAATCAGTTCAGGCTTCACCTCTGCTGATAGGATTTTCTCAGCCAATGCGGCGTCGTACTTTTGACGACCTTCGATGACTTTCTGCTCATCTGTCTCTCCCTTCTTCAGGAACCCGTCGCTGATCAGGTTGAAGTATTCCCAGGGAATACCTGGTCATAAGTTAGTTGTTATGCAAATAGACATACTGGGTTCGCCGTGTAGCTCCAAGACTATGCGATAAATCCCGTACCTGCTTTCTCTGCCCGAACAGTCGCATGTGCATTCTTGCGGTTCACGATGAGAGAAATGATGCGACTGTTTGGGAGAGAACCTGAAGAAATCGCATCTATGATGGCTTGGAAATTAGAGCCAAAGCCTGAGGCCATGACAAGAATCCGGCATGGCGAGTTATCCTGGCTGGACATTTTGGAGAACCTGGCGAAATAATAAAACGATTTGCGTAAGTTACTTAGTAGTTTCAGGGTATCAATCCATCTCCAACTTCAAAACTTTCCCCCTCCAAAGGGTATCACGTGATGCCGATAGCGGCAGACACACGGTTTACAAATAATGAGTACCTGTAAACGGATGAAGGATCCATTTTATATTTGAGTTGCAGCCCTCAATTCTTATTTGCCAATGTCTCGTTTTACTTTGTATCCTAGCTGAATAAAGACGGTTGTTGTCGGGAAGTGTTTCCATACAGATTGTGGCACTGAATTTACAAAACAAATCTACTACAGTAGTACTCACTCATTTATCTGTCCATGACAGATCCCCCTAGGAACATGTTTTCTTCCCAGCGGGGTATATACATACAAGCCATAACATTGTGAATTCATATGAAATATGTGGCAGTGATATCTCGAGCTCAAGAATATTTGATAACGGCAGTATTTTTAAATCCTAGCGTATAGGGTATTCTAGTCCGGTAATTGAATTACCTTGTTGAAGAGACTAACAAGTCAGCCTTTGAACTTGACATTGTGAAAATAAATTAGATAAGAGTCTGCTATGAAATGACATATACTGATTTACTACCAAGTTTGGTCTGTTATACATTTAGTTATTAAGTCTTCTAATACCTTGACTTGGGTTAAAAATAGGTAGGTAGCAAGTCCAAATCTCGGCTGCAAGCTTGGACACCTACAACTTCAGACAATTCATTTCCGGTTGACGAACTCATGTATGTGAATATCCGCGTTAACTGAGACGCCTCTCGGCTTATTTCACTTGCCTATTAAACTCGCCCCGCTATAGGACTATGCAGTCAGAAAGTAGTCCAATGATGTTACTCTGGGCTCACCTTCCCTTCTCGTCATGTCATGTCATATCACGTTCCAACTTCAAACACATTCGGTTTTCAACAAACAATCTTTTCTTTTGTTGCTACAAACGCTTCAACTATTATCATCAAAAGCCCTGATCGATCCGAAATGTGCGCTGAAAACAAGTGTACAGGGCGGAGCAAAAATGTGACAGACAAGACCATCTGATGTTCTATCATAGCTTGGCCTTCGCCTCTCCAACCGGTGCCCGACCCTTTGCGAGCTCATCGCACAATATCAAGGGGCGTCCGCCTCTGCTTCCATCCTGTGTCATCAATCCATTATACACGCCGTTTGTCTCTCTTCCGACGCCATCGTTCTTCATCTCCCTCCAGCGCCACTTTTCACCAAGCTCGCCGCCCTGGCCTTGAAGGACATCGGCGATCTTCTCACCAAGGTTGGGGAGGAACTTGTATCCGTGTCCGCTGTCTCCCGTCGCGACAAAGAGTCCCTTCCAGCCTGGGTGGTAATCGATGAGCCACTCGCCGTCTCGTGTGTCGGAGTACCAGCAGATTCGTGCCTCCTTCCATGGCCGGGTTTCTAGGCCACGGACAGGACACAGGTCCTTTAGTGCACGGCGGAGATCTTTATCGGCTTCGATCGAGAGAGGGTTTGCCGAGTCGTTGCGGGAGGTGTATGGTTGGGATGCGATGAAAGGCTCCCTCTTGTCGTTGGGTGACGGAGGAAGAGCGTTGGTGATCTTAACAGGGTTGATGTATCCGAATGTGTGGCGGGCAACCTTGAGGACGTTGTTTCGTGGGGGGATGAGGAACAATCCGGTGCTAAGGTTCAGCACAACAGGGAAGTTATCCAAACGCTTCTGCTCCTCTGGCGTAATGTCCATGTATGTGACTGCATGGCCAGTGGCCTCTGTTCTTCCTCGGAGGTCAACGAGCGAACCCGACCAAGCACCCGCAGCAACCATGACCACTTCGGCCTTGAGAACCTTGGAGTCGCTCAGCTTCGCGCCGATAACTCGATCACCCTCTGTCACGAGCTCTGTGACCTTGCCGTTCACGAACTCGATACGTCCTGTGGCGCTGGCCTGCTTGTAGAGCCACTTCATACCCTCTCCGGCATCGGCCCAACCAGAGTTGCCATTGAGGTAGCCCCAGTCTCCAGGATATCCGTCCGTACCGAGGAACTCTTGTAGTGCTTTGGTGCTCTCAAGCTTCTGAATCTTGTCCATGGGCAGGCCGGTCTGCGCAGCGATCAATTCGACGTTCTTCGCACTCTCCTTGGTATAGTCCATGCCGGACTTCTTCATCTTGAAGTCCTTGGGTGTCTCGCTTGCGCAGAGGACAAAGCCGGACTCGGAGTACCGTCCTTGACCGCCGACATCGTCGTCGCCTTGCTTTCGCCATTCCTTCTGCGCTTCGGCGGCGAGCGCAGCGTAGTATGGGTCTGAGTAATCCGCTCGCACGATTCGGGACGAGTCTACACTGGCACCATCTTCAGGAGGGAACTGGCCCGCGCATTCTTCGACGATGGTGATTTTGGTGTTGGAGTAGTGAGGTCGCTTGGTCAAAGCCCAGGCAGTACCGAGACCGAAGACGCCAGAGCCAACGATGAGGATGGAGGAGGGAGCGGCAGCCATTGCGACACACAGATGAGAAATGAATTGCAGGTTGGAAAGATGAACACAAGCCTGCAAGGGAACAGTCACTTATCTATGAGACTATCAACAAAAGAAAGTCTAGATGAGCCGATGAATTCGAAAGACTTTTCCCCCGTTCCCACACCGATCCCGGCGCTGGCCGGCCGGGGGAGGCGTCGTCAAAGACTAAACAGAACTAAAGAATCGGCTGATTAGCATTGGGGCTGCCGACGATCGGGGTTAGTCTCCTGGTTGACCTTGAAGGATGTCATTTTTGGAGGGCACGCGAGTGGGTCCCTGTGCGGTGAGGACAATTGCGTTCTTATCGTTATCGCACGAACATGCACATTTTACTAACTCAAAAAAAAAAAAAACATCAAAAAGGCTACAGCTTTGGGGGAGAACTTCAACTTTATTTCTACCTCACTACTGTGAAAAACTGTTCACCTGGAGACATTTCTCGCAGGTATTGGTTCAAGTCATTATGGTAACACCATATGCTTGTCGCCTTGCCTTGCCACCAACAGTTGCCAGAGAGGCTTGCTCCCGATTGTGCTCACTCACAAGCCCGTCGTCACCGGGCTTGTGTTTCTTTCATTGAACCAAAGGGCTCATGTCAACAACCCCTCGACTTTGTTTCATCAGCCCCTCTCAACTCAACGGATCCCTGAAGTATTAAAGCGCTCAAATCAACTGAGCGCGTGCGCCGCAGTACCGGCGCGAGCAATCTATGAGATGTGTCGCGGGATGAGTATCTTATCTTTTTCCCCTGAACCGAAATCCCTCGTGAAAATCCCCCGCCTAACCGCCCCTCCCAACGCCAATGCAATGCAGAAAAGATTCAAAATGGTACAAACGCAAATTCCTGGCTTCCAGCCTGGGCGTCAAGACCAGGTGGAAACCAGAAAATTGAAAAGCAATCGTGGTATCGTGACGGTTTGTCTAATCATACACGTCGATAAGATGGTAGTAGTGATGTGATGTGTCGGGTAAGAGATGACATGGTGACACCTTAGACCTTTCGGAAATCTTTCAAGAAGAGTTAGCATGACGTAATCAGAGAACATGATAAAAGTGAACCAACCTTGCAACACGGGATAGATCATCTCGAATGCCTGGTAGATTTCCTCACGGACTTTGGCACCAGTCAAGACAATCTTTCCACTGACGAAGATGAGGAGCACGATCTTAGGCTTGATCATGCGGTAGATGAGACCAGGGAACAACTCAGGTTCATAAGAACTGAAATTGTGATGGCGAGATGCCAGACCCTCAAGTCGGATAGGGAACTTGATGTCACAAGAGCCGACAATGTTCTGAATCTTGAAGTCGGTGAACTTGGCGTTGAAGCCAAGCTTCTGGATGATACGGGCGTATTTTCTGGAAGCGAGCTTCGAATCATCCTCAGACTTGGCACCAGTGACAACCATCTTGCCGGAAGCGAAGATAAGCGCGGTGGTCTTGGGCTCACGGATTCGCATGATGACGGCAGCGAAACGCTGGGTATGTTAGCAACGTGTCTATGCTCAGTGTACACGTAGAGTTTGATGTACCTTGGGGTTGTACTCTGCGTTACGCGCGTGCAGAGCGATGGTCTTGAGGTCCAAGCGGCAGTCAAGATTCACTGTAGCCACGATGTTCCTTTAAGTTTGCGAGATAAGCCTCACTGAGCATAAAAAGGTCACTCAGGAGGATACATACTGTAGAGTGGGAGTGATTCCACTGGGTCCTTGAGTGGCAGCAGGCGTCGCGACAGGCGTTGCGGGTGCCACCCCGTTGCCATTTGCCGCTTGCTGGCCATTGGGAGCGGGTTGCTGAGCAGCATCGCCGTTGCCGACGGGCGGCGGTGTGAGCTCGTTGGTAGCTCCAGGGAACGACAGCGATCCAGGCGCAGTGAAGGCCTTGGCTTGCGCCGCGTTAGACGGGTGAGTCTGGATGCCTTCCATGATTGGAGTCGGTATCGAGAAGTGTCAACGGTTATGAACAATCGCTGAACAGATCTATGAGCAGACTGAAGTTAGCATCGCATATTAAATGATAAAATCATGCATCCTACCCTCAGAGGGAGATGCGATCGCGATGTGGATAATGCAACGGGATACAAAAAGTGTAGCGCCGTTGGTGTGATGCAGAAGGGAAGTTGAAGAAAGGGAGAAGAAGCTGGCCTTTTATAGGCGGGGTGGGGCAGTGCAGTGATTCATGGGGTACGTACCAATAGCGGGAGAGAAACAAGTGAATGTGTCCCCTACAAAGAAACTGACCCAGCAATTGAATAGAGATTGTTCCTGGAAAGCGTCGAACGTAAAGATTCGATGCAGAACAGTATGGAAGAAGACGGGATGAAGGCGGTCGATTTTTTTGGTAGGCGATACTGTGGATATCGGCCCAAGTATTAGGTTTGGGAAGACCACGAGCTTCTTTCACTTCACAGCAGCTTCTTGTTTTTTTTGTTTTCTTTTTATTGTTGTCTACAACAGCACAACGATTCGGATGTGACGATGACGGGTGTCGGCGGGGATCGCTTCGTTCCGGTCGTCGTTGATATCGATTGCGCGCAAGGAGCGAAGAGGGAAAGAATCGTGTTTCAGTTCTTTCTTGTGACCTGGTTGATTAGGGTGTCTGCACCAAGGTCTTTTCTTGCTGAACTAGAGAGTGGGATCACGTTTGCAAGAG
The DNA here is from genome assembly GCA_019054645.1 of Fusarium sporotrichioides. NCBI lineage: Eukaryota > Fungi > Ascomycota > Sordariomycetes > Hypocreales > Nectriaceae > Fusarium > Fusarium sporotrichioides. Next base: position 7,590,470 of record JAHKNS010000002.1, read on the forward strand.
AGCAAGGTCGTGACGTGGAGACAAAGAGAAAAGACAATAGCCTTTTATCCCAAAGAGATGTGAGGCTGTGAATATTGTCAGAGGTAGGTGAGGTTGGTTAGGTAAGGGAGGTGTGATGTGGGGTGTGACGTCGTGGGGTGAGCAAGAATAAAAAGAGAGGCCGGACGTAAGTGGTTGGTACGTAGGGCCTTCAGTCGGGACTTCCGCGCAGGTCTTTCGAAACAGGCGGGCGAGGGGAGGGCTGGCTACTTATAATTTTGGGCAAAGGCTGTTCAGACAGGACACCCCAGGCAACAACACAACCTGTGGCGGCGACGCTGGCAGGCTTGGCGTGCGCTAGTGTGCACACTAAACTCTGTCGGTCCAATCAAACACTCTTGCGACGCTGACTTTATCTCCTTTTTTCCCACCCACGCACCCCAGTCCAAGGCTTAAGCCCCTGAAGTGTCGCTATAACAGACTCAAAGTCTATGTACAAGTGACTTTTCCACACGAACCTACCTCGGATTTAGGTTACCTTCTCCAGTGCATGGTCTAGCTAGCACCTGCAGTGCACTGAGTAGCCCTGCACCGAAAAACAAAACTCTTCCGGATCGCCACTACAATCAAGTAGCCTGAAGTAGGCAATGCGCCCTGCTGCCCGATACAGGCCGCATACATAGTAGCTCACTCTCAGCCTGTCCTGTCCTGTCTGAGAAACAAAAGATCATGAGGAAAGAATCGGTCGTGCCCAGTCGTGATAGCCTGTTCGGCATCTGCCCGTTGGCAGAATACCTGGCTGCCGATGTAAAAAGAAAAGAAGAAGAAAGGAGAAAAAGAGGCAGAGAAAGTATTGGGTCACGCTTACCACAGTTCTTTCTTTGTCTCGTCTTGTTTTTTTCTTCTCCTGTTTCTCTCCTGGTTGATTAATCAGAGGACGCATGCCTCCTGTAGCCCCTAGCGCGACCGAGGATGTTTGGCGCGGTCAGCCCACCTGTCTCTTCCCTCGTTTCTTTTCCTGTCGTCATCTTCCCCCTGGACTTTCTTTTCTGTCCCTCCGTCACCTCACCTTTCCTCTCACCTCCTCTTCCTCCCTAACAACCCACAAACCTCACCTCAATCTGCAGGTTGGAGAAGCAGCCACAGACATTCGAGCAGAACGATTCATTTGACAAGCGACATCAGACAACACAAGGACAACTGCAGGGCCGAGATCAGATAAAAAATCACCAGACGAGTAAAAACGAACGGCGAGAACCAGCACAGAGCGAATCACCATGGACGAAAACGAAGCCCAACAGTGACGGGAACGACCACTTCAGGTGGGAAAGGCGGGCACCGAGACCCAACGACGAGCAGAGCCTGACTTGACCTGGACTGGCTTGACTCAAGCCGGAATTTGCGACGACAGCAGCACGCAATCCGGAGGCGATAAAAGCGTCACAGCGCCTATCCATGGGGCCCTCAGATGCCTGTGGACCTCGGATACGGGTTAAAATTATGGACCGGGGGGGCTAGTCCGACACGGCTTGGTTGGTTACTTCTCAGCTTTTTTCACTCACTCATTTCAGATTCGACTCCTCTCACCTCCAGTCTGATTGCACTCGTCCGTTAGCGCACCAAGATCACACCCGTTGCTCCAATCACAACCACATACCCCCGTCAATATCGGAGCGGACACCCACTACCTTCAAGTTCCAGCCATGGTCGGTCCTGTCAAACCCTCTTCTCGCCCCCGTGGGACTCTTATCCCAACCCAACTACCAACTCTTACCAACCACCAACGACATGACGGGACCCTGAAACACGCTCTGCCCCCTTCACTGATAATTTCCTCAGTCCACGCGCCCTCCATCGCGACGCGTCGTCACCCTAGCAGCCTCAGAGGCCTGTGTGGTCGAATATTGCTGATAGCGATGGTTGTCTCGCAAGCGTCTCATCTTTTTAGAAACATTATGCCATGGTCAGAAGTTGCTGCAGAAAACCACTCTCGGCATAATGCAACCTGCTCTACAAACACACAAAGCCTGGTTTCCGGACACACCGCAAAGCAGATTTTTCGCCTAGACGGCGGCAGCCAGCAGGTAAGGTAGGCTGTGGGTTTTTCCATTTTTCATGTCCTTGGTGTGCCCTTTCTCTTTGTAGCCCCAGCCGCCCGCTGACTTAGTGAGTCATTCCACTCTGACCAACCATGAATCAGTCCACACCCCAATCTGCCCCCTCGCAGTGCTAGGGAGGCTGGCTCTGTGCGTCCACTAGCTGGCTTTTTGCATCATGTACTCAGTACATCGATCCTCTGGGCAGTTGCCATTAAAATTTGCAGTCGTCATGATGGTTCACCTGTTGATCTTCATTCATTCCCCATCATCATGCGTCGTTTTCTACTTGAGTTCTTGGTTCGATGAATCAAGCTTCTATATTGTGATGCTTTGGTTGTGGACTCGAAACTCTGAGTCTGGGTCATTGAAAGTTGATTGTCGTGGTTCGTGAAAACCCCAGTCTGCATTAAGGACACGTTCCAGGATGCTGCGGGCAATCTGGCGCCAAATGGTGACACGAAAATTTTGATTGTCAAGGATCGCCGAGTACTGTTACCTTTTACGAGGAGGCGCCCCAGAGCTGGGGGCTATTGTGAGAAGTACCTCACTAACAATTTCCTTGTTTTGCAACACGCTCCCAGTCTGGTTCAAGACTTGGTCTGGATGCTGACTCCACTTTCGCTGAATGCCCAAAAGCATTTCTGTTCAAAAGGTCCTAGCCAACCTACCAGCCTCATTTGTGATTCTCTGGGCTTCTACTAGGATCTATCATATCTTGTAAGCCTCATGGTAATCTGGCTAGATTTTGATTGATTCCGTACTGTAAGCTCACTCGAAAGAATGTCCTTTATCATGATGCTATACAGAGATATCTCCGTCCAGGATTTATGTTTTTCATGTTCACATGTAAAAGAAAGTAATATTATGCCTGTGGCAGCATTTAATTTAGTTTCTGGTTGCTATGTTAACGATGCTTTCATTCGTCTTTACCTTTCACAGTCACAGAAGATTCATCTACAACTCGATGTTTGAGCCAAAGTGAGTGAGTCAGATAATGGTTTTGTTTGGTTTCAACCTATTTCATACTCGCGCAAACCGCAAGGACCAAGTGCTCTCCACGGATCGGAGGTTCTAGATTTTGGCTTGACCGTTGGCTCGCCTACTGATTACGCCAAGGCCCATCACGTTCATGCGGCTCAAGAGTCGGTGTTACGCTTGCTGCCGGCTAAAAGAGGTAAATCTCCGTTGGCTAGCACACGTTTCGATAGGCTTCCGAGCTGGAAGGTCTAAGATCCGGTATATCAAAGTAATATTTGGCAGCTTGACCTCTACTCCAATGTGCTCCCAATGACAAATCATATCCATCTTTTGCAAATGGCATTTGTGCCAAACTTGCTTTCCCCAACACGCCGAGTATGCATCCAGGTATATAAATCAGGTATCATACATAATAAACAGTAAAAAGAGAGTTCTCGACAGAATATGTGTTTGCTTTTCTTAGGTCATGTAGTACTTGGGGCCCTCGCCTCCCTGTGGCACTTGCCAGTTGATATCTTGGTGAGGCGCCTTGATATCACATGTCTTGCAGTGAATACAGCTATCGCAATGTTAGTTATCAAGGTTCCAACTCAAAATCGAAGCATGAGTATAAATCGACTTACTTTTGTGCGTTGATTTGGAATCGAACGCCATGGGGCTTTGACTCATCCTCAACATATTCGTAAACACCTGCTGGGCAAAAGCGGTTCTCCATGCCCTTGTATGGAGGGTATGTTGACTCGGTGTGGGCGTCCCAATCCTTGACTTGAAGGTGAACTGGCTGGTCCTCCTCGTGGTTGGTTCCAGTGCGGGAAACACTTGTCAAGATATCAAAGGTGAGCTTGCCGTCAGGCTTCTCGTATTCGATCTTAGGGACCTTGTCGGCGGGAAGAATAGACTCATGGTCAGGAGTCTTGTGCTTGAGTGTCCAAGGAACTCGGCCCTTGAAGACATATGCTTCGAGACCGGAGTACATGATACCGCCGTAAAGACCGAGAGGGGTGTGGAAAGATGGCCGCATGTTACGGACCTCGTGGAGCTCCTTCCAGATAGAAGAGTCCCGGAGCTTGTTCTCGTAGTCGTACAGGAAGACTGTACCTTCATCGGTCTTCTCGCTAAGAGCAGTCCATGCTGCCTCGGCGGCCAGCATACCTGACTTCATGGCATTGTGTGTACCCTTGACCTTAGGAACATTGACGAAGCCAGCTGAGTCACCAATGAGCGCACCACCAGGGAAAGCGACCTTGGGGATGGACTGGAAACCACCCTCTATCAGAGCACGGGCACCGTATGAAATGCACTTTCCACCCTCAAGAACATCACGGAAAAGAGGGTGTCGCTTGAGCTTCTGGAACTCTTGGTATGGCGACATCCAGGGGTTTGAGTAGTCGAGCGACACGACAAGACCAATCTGAACAAGGTTTTCACCAAAGTGATACATGAATGAACCACCGTACACGTCCTTGGGTAATGGGTAACCCATTGAGTGCACAACCAGGCCCTTTTCAAACTTGGCAGGGTCAATCTCCCAGACCTCCTTAACACCAAGACCGTAAGTTTGGTGCTGGCTATCCCTTCGCAAATCGAACTTGTTGATAACCTGCTTGCTCAAACTTCCGTGGCAACCTTCGCCAAACATGGTGACTCGGGCGTGGAACTCCATGCCTCGCTCGAATGTTTCTTTTGGCTTGCCATCACGACCAACACCAAGGTCGTTGGTGGCAACACCCTTGACAGAACCATCTGCATGGTAGACAACCTCAGAAGCAGCAAAGCCGGGGTATACCTCAACACCGATCTCCTCGGCACGCTCGCCAAGCCATTTGACAAATTGGTTCAAGCTAACAATGTAGTTTCCGTGGTTGGTCATCTGAGGAGGCGCAGGGATAGGAATAGCAGAATTCTTGGTAAGGAATCGCATGCGATCGGTGCCGGCGGGAGTGGCGTGTTCGAATCGGTTGGGGTTGTTCTCGTCGAGCCAGTCGGGGAACAATTCGTTGATGGCAGTAGGCTGAATGACAGCTCCGGAGAGGATATGAGCACCGAGATCGCCAGCCTTTTCCAGGACAAGCACACGGAAGTCTTCGTTGCCAGCCTCATTGGCGAGCTGCTTAAGACGAATAGCGGCGCTGAGACCAGCAGGACCGGCTCCTACAATGCAGACATCAACCTCATCAGACTCGCGTTCGACGGTGGCGGGGTCAAAATCTGTGTCGTCGTCTCGAAGTCTCGAAGTAGTGCTAAAGGCGCGAGAAGCCATTGGCACTTTTGCAGCCGACCATAGTGCCGTACTCGTCCTCCTTGGGAAAGAGGATCTGGCAGAGATTGTGGCGGGTGAGAAGGTTGATCTGGCGGGACGCAACTGGGTTCGAGAAAGCACTTGCGAGCTGCGCTGGACGCATCGCGAAACTGGTCGTGGGGCGGGCATGATGGATGACGAGAGGATTGAATTGAGTTGTTCAGCCACCAGAAAAGGAGATGGCTAGAAGAAATAAGAAAGGGACAAAAAAGGAGGCCTTTTGAGAGGAGAGGAGAGAGAAGCTCAAGGTAGGAGAGAAATGTCTTGGGGCCAGCGGCAACTAAAGCAACTTTCCGCCGATGACTTTCTTTCTTCCTGGTGCGATGGTCTAGTTAGTCTGGGAAGGTAGTGGGGGTGTGCGATGCCGTTTTTTGACAATTATCTCGTTACTCATTGGCTCTTTAGTGGGTGTCGTTATAGATCCTGGGGCTTTGTTTTCCGGCTTCTATCTGCTTCACCTGTATTATCCTCGGATCTCTACCTAGGTTCTTTTTTTAATTAAGAGCATAGCTATATAAATGTGATCATTGACAGGTATTACACATTAGACATGTTCTGCTTTGGTATAGCGTGTCTAGTTGGAAATCATCCAGCTTCCATCGATATTACTTCTCAAGGCTTTCACCGGCAGTCGGCTGTATAGCCTGTATATAACCGAGGCCACAATCCATAGTCACAATGTCTTAAACTCGGCTGATCAGCATCGCATTTGGTTCTCAGATAACCTGGGGTAGCCGTGGCCAAGGTTAGCATGTGCAAGTCCAGGCTAACGTCATTCATCATACAGGTCACATGTGCTTCCTATTCTGCAAGGTGACTTTGATGTGCTTAATGAATCGATATGTTCAACATCATTCGTCGCAGTGACTTACTTGACTTGATTGTGGTCGTTGATTCACTCTCATGAGTGTCCATCTTGCAAGGGTCCTTTGATCAATTACGTCAATTCGATGCCCCAAGCGTTCGGTATTTCGATGCTCGTTCCCGATGCTTTGATTCGGCTTAATGTGCTATTTTGCCGCGGTATTGGATCATGGGGTATTAGCGGATTACTTCGGTATAGGAGCTTATTTCGCCGCCATCGATTCTTGAAACTCCATCACGGGCTGGTTACCCTATATGCACACCCGAATACCTACGAGGTAGTTGTTTGTCAAACCTCCGCAGCAAAGTAACTCGAAACTACGTAATTCAAATGCTATTAAATGAATTGGTATTATTTGGTATTGTAAATGACATTCTTTTCGTTACACGATGACCAAGTGAAAAGAAAGTATTGTGTTATTATTATTATACATTCTTTCTATTAATGCCTGTTTTTGGAGGAGTTTGTTCCATACCAAAAGAATGGAACCTCAATCAACGAGCACCTTATGCAACATATCCTCCTCGCAGGAGCGTTGGCTACCAACCAAGACCCCAGATCCATTCCCGGGCCACTAGCACCTGTCCTACTTGATATACCAAATTACACCAATAGTCTCATGAACCAGTATCTTATCATTTGATAGTCATCACAGGACGCGCCGCTATCTGCCAGCTCAGTCAGTGTACGACGAACGCCAGAGTGAGTCATGTCAACCCATTCCGCCCGTGAACCTGTGTTCTGGGCCCAAAGGACAACAGTGCCTTGCGGATCGATCAAGATGGCTGTGGGCCAAGGATTCACCTCCACAAAAGGCAGAACCTCAAAGAACAGACCATAGTTAGCATTATTCACCAGCCTGAGGCAGTCTTCCCTAATGAGGTAGTTTGTGGGGAGAAAAACGTCGAACGCGGACATCGTCTGTTGTACGAACCAAGACTGAGTGAGATGTCTGATTTGATGCAACGGTACACAGGGTCTTGTTTCAGCTGGTGATGTGAGCATGTCGTCCAGGCTGAGCGAGCATTGTATTTATGTTTCTGGATACACCGACACAACCATAGGTAAGAGAAGTGACTACTCTGTGCATCGCAGTATTAACGGTGCACTTTGTCACGAACTCACCATAGCAGTTGTGATGGTATGTATCCAAGACTTTGACTCTGACTGTGAAGAAGGAAATGATGGTGTATGTGAAACACACAGGTACGTCTCGAGACATAGCTCAGCCTGTTTGAATACCTAAGTAGAGAATAGAGATTTATGAGACTATCTATGGACATTTGTATGGATGTGGTGTAACAAACACTGCCTATCAAATGACTGAGAATCTACTTAAACATGGGTTTTAGCCTCGAAGCTGATCTAGGAACCATCAATCCCGTTACATCACTTCCCCAGCTTCAACCCATCTTGGTCCTAGTCAGGGGTCAAGGATTAGCCATTGATCTCCACCAACACTAGACCAGACCCTGACTTGAATCCCCCTAAAAGTGAAGTTAGTAGGCGGCAGCTGAGGTGCTCGTTTCAGTCCATACAAAACAACCGACCAACATGTTTCTTCTTCCACGCTGAACAACGTCGAATGACGGAGACATGAACAAAATGTACCGTCTTGTTTCGTTCATTTTAGGCATAGCAGCTGTTTCCGCTAATTGTCCAAATTATGAGCAATTCGCCCGCGAGCGGCACGAGCCCCTCTCATCTGGGCGCTATGCGTTCCCGCTTCAACGCCCCAGCAAGGACTGTCGCACGTACTCAGTGCAAGCGGTTGAGCATGTAATTTATGAGGAAATGGATCAAGCCATTGGCGATCCAGATCTTTATCGTTTGTTTCTGAATACATGGCCTAACACTTTGGATACAACCGTGAGATGGAGGGGTGTTTCGGCGGATAATCCTGAGGAAGAGGTTGGTGATCCCATCGTGAAGTTACGATCGTGCTGTTGACTAATATACGCACTTTAGTTAGCATTCATCACCACAGGTGACATTCCAGCACTGTGGTTGAGAGACAGTTCAAATCAGTTGCAGTCATACAAATCCATTCTACCCTCCGACGATATCGCCTCTCTCTTTCGCGGCGCAATCAACCTTCAAGCTCGATATCTCACAAAGTCACCCTTTTGCAACGCCTTTCATCCTCCGCCCGAAGCCAATATACGCCGGGCAAAGCGATCAGTGCAGCCTCGAGACACTGTCAGCCCAAAATACGACCCCGACTTCGTCTTCGAATGCAAGTACGAGCTCGACTCCCTCGCCGCCTTTCTCCAACTATCATGGGACTACTACGAAGAGACGGAGGACGCTGACTTCTTTGGAAAGTTTGGCTGGGTAGAGGCCGTTAGGAAGATCCTCAAGGTCGCTGAGCACATGCAGGAGGGGACATATGACGAGCAAGGCATGGTTCAGAAGCCAGCCTACACGTGGTTGCGTAATGCGGACAGTGCTTCAGAGACGGTCTCCAACCATGGTCATGGAGCGCCTGTAAAAGGTCACATTGGCCTTGTGCGCAGCTTCTTCCGACCATCGGACGATTCCTGCATCTACCAGTACTTTATACCCGCAAACATGATGTTTTCGAGATATCTCACCTCATGCGCCAAGATAATGCGGCCTCTGGACGAGGAATTGGCCAAGAAGATGGAGGCAATGGCAAGCGGTATTGAATATGGAATCAATGAGCATGCTATCATCCAGCATCCCGTGTACGGAGAGATGTACGCCTACGAGATCGACGGGTTTGGATCTTACAGTCTTATGGATGACGCGAATCTGCCTTCTCTGCTTAGCATTCCGCACATGGGTTACAAGCCAGCTTCACAGCATGTTTACGACAATACACGCGCCTTTGTTCTTAGTCCATCTAACCCATACTACGCACGAGGGCCAGTCCTCAACGCCACAGGCGGACCACATCTTGGCCCCGGCATGGCATGGCCCATGGGGCTTATCGTTCAGCTCCTGACGAGCGATGACGACGACGAGATTGTGGATGGAATTCGTCAGTTGATGAACTCAACGAGCGGACTTGGTCTCATACACGAGACGGTTAATAGCTTCAATGAGAAGCATTGGACAAGATCATGGTAAGTCGTGTTTACGCAAGTCATGAGTGAGATTGGTGCTGATAAAATTAGGTTCTCGTGGGCCAATGGCTTGTTTGGCCAAATGATCCTGGACTTGTATAAAAGAAAACCAACGTTGATAGCCAGGAGCTATCAGAACGTTGGAAATGCCTGATTGAACACGTACGATTTGGACGAACTTAGTGTTGATATCACAAGAGACGAAAAAATGAGTCGGTTTATGCCATTCTGGATTACCTATTTACGAGTTTTTGTTTACCTTTGCGCGCTGAAGCTTTTGCAAATGTCAACCTTTCTGGTTCCTGTAGTCATGCTGATCACTGTAAAGAACGCATATCGAAAGGTGCTTGGTTATCATGATACGTTTACTATATGCCTAATCTATCATGCGGTTAGTGTACGGCTTGTATGCCGACAACAACAATGCTGTGTTCCAAACTGCCATGTCCGACGCCTATGCATGTAAAGTCCTGGGCTCCTGGCTCCCTATACCATATTCCATAAAATTAATAACAACAACGAATAGCCATTGGTGCTTAACTCAAATCAAAACCTGCTCCCGACTGTATGGCGTAGAGCAACTTCTCCCGAAGTGTCGCTTCCGAAGTGTATTTCGGCAGCTTGAGCAGATTAACGCATGTGCTCGTGCTCGGTAGCCTCTCCTCATCTGTACCTCCGTCACGGATACTGAACTTTGGCCTTAGTTGCGAGAAGCCCAGCAAAGGCGCTCGTGGTGTCGAACTGACATACTTGAGCACATCCCGGCGTTGAGCGTCCGTGAAGCTGCGCATAACCTTCCAGAATAGCTTGATGGTGTCGTGCTCTTGACCATCGTCACCGATCTCATACAAACCGCTGTAAACGGTGTTCCGACGGAGATCTTCAATGTCGATCTCAGACGAATCACCACCCACCAGACGTTGTAGCTCTGACTGATTAAACATGGACAGCCAGTTGGGTCGGATGATGGAGCGTAGGCCGCGCAAGAAGGCCGTGGTCTGTAGAGATGGCTGCACTATCAAGCGATGGCGAGCAACGTACGAGATGTACAGTAGTCGGTTGTCGTTCGTAACGTAGGTTTGGTCGCCATTGGCTATAAGTTTCTTGGTAACGGTCTTGACTGGCTCACCTGGCGGTGAGATCTGGTCTGCAATCGTAAAGTCAATGCCTAGTTCAGAAACGTCTCCCGGATAATTCTTGAGTCGAAGCATTCCATTGTAGAGCCCTTCATCCATGTCACGAAGATCGTTGACGCTACCTTTGTAGTTCTTCTCGTCGTTGGGACCTGTGGACGCCCATTTGAGGAGGAAGAACCCAGCGAAGGCCAAGTCGACGAGTATACCCTCGTACATGCATTTGCCCACAATTCTACCGAGGAATTCCATGCGCTTGAGTAAATTTGCAACGCAGTCTCGGTACTCCTTGTCAGTTTCGGAATATCCGCGCATCTTGAGTTGTTCACGAACAACATCAAGCGCTATCGGATCAGGGAATAGTAGTCCCTTTTCGTTCGATGCAAACATCCCCTTGCCATGGTTTGAACCAAACGCTTCCGTTGTCACGCTGATGAGAAACTCCTTTGTAACACCGCCGCCATCAATTCCGGCCTCTTGAGCACCGAACTGATCGACAAATGTGATCTGAATAGGGTCCTTGAGACCCTCCCCTAGCTCGTAGAATTGATTGAACGCATCTTCAAAGAGTTGATTGCGCGAGATTTGAGCATGATGTTTGGCGAACGGGCTCGAAAAGGAGGTCGGGTTAATACCCTCTCTCTGAGCTCGATCTAGACGGATAAACTGGCGGAAGATCATGACGCGGGTCTCGAAGGGAACAGCATAGGGCATGTGTTTCAATATCTCGAGCTTTGGCCCCATCTCTGCTAGACGACGCTCTCTTTGGGTTCGTAGTTGCTGAGCCTTCAATCGCTCAAGCCTCGCGTGTCGTGACAATCGCTGGCCGGCTATGGTCGAATAGAACCCTGGAACACTGTCGTATTCGTTTTCCATGTCGTCTTCCATGTCGTCATCACCGTCGTCCGAATCCTCCTCAATCTGCCGTTGCTCTTCCGCAATAACGGCGGCGATGAAGTCTACCTGATCAAGCTTTGATGTCATGAGCCAGTGGTTTGTAGGCAAGAATTGTTTCCTCGAGTCTCGCTCGTACAACATTTTCATTGCCGATGTCACAATGTTCCGCAAACTATCAATATCCAAACTTGTCGGACTTTGATGCAAACGTGCGTCCTGCCCTTGGTTTGTCACGGTTGGTCCTCCGGTACTGAAATAAGCGTCGACACGATGTTGAGAGGCTGCCTCCAGATCATTAAGCGATCTGGTAAGTTCCTGTGTCTTGTAATGGAGTGTGAAAGCAGTGTTCTTAAGGAAACTTGTTAGCATCTCAACATGTTCCAGTGAAAGACTGCAAGATCGAATGCGGGAAGTGGATGGGGCTTGCTGTATGACTGGTGGGTAAATGCCATAAAAGAAGTCCTCATCATCGCTCAAGCGAAGGATGAAGACGTAGAGTTCAAGGAACAAAAGGATGATTCGCCAGTCTTGCTCCTCTTCAGAAGAATCCGCGTTTCCAGCCGTAGCACCAAGATATCTGCGTAGGACATCAAGAGGCGGCTCCGACTCTGTCCTCAATTTGTAGAAGACAGTTGTCTTTACCATCATTTGCCAGAGAAACTTGATGGTTGGGACATCGCCCGCTAATGTAGGGATTTCTTCGAGGAAGAGACGCATTCGGATATCGTCACTTTTCGAGGGAAAACATCGCAGCAGGGTCAAGATGTATCCTGCAAGAAAGCTTGTGCTCTGGTACTCTTGCTGTGAAGATCCCGCCAGATTGATAGAGAAGTCGTTTAAGGTCTGTATGATGCCTTTGTTGTCTACCAGAGACATTAATTGAGAAGTAACATATGGATCAAGCGGTAGTACGAGTGGCTCTTCAGAATCATTCTCGTCGTCCTCGTTTGTCTTAATCGAAGCCGACAACCGAATGCTGATAGAGGAAGAGAGGGCCGACAGCTGAGTGTAGAGTGTTTCTAAGATCCCTGTATCCGGGCCAGAATCGGTGTTAAAGCGACTCAGATCGATGAAATGAGCAAGCTGCCAGAGTTGAGCATCTTGGGAATATCGAGGGTTCGCGGCTGGTGATAAACCGGCCACTATCGCCTGCGCCAGAAGTGAGAAGTGAATTGTATTGGATACATCTGAAATGTTCTCTTCAAAGAAATGTAGGTTATCTTGAACCAAGAACGAGAACGCGAAGGCGTGATATACTTGTGTAATCGCTAGAGAAATGTCAGAAGAGTCCAACGACACTATTATTTGTGACTGACCTTCTGACAGAGCAACCTCGAAGGGGCTAGTGATGGCCTGGAGCACAATGTCTCGCCACTGCCCACCAAGACTTCGAGCTTGACATACTTTGCCAACCACCTTGTAGTAATTGTCGATCGCAAGGAGACCCAAGTCAGGGTAACTTGTTACGAGGCGAATAACAAGCTTGAAAACGAGATGCGTATCATCAGAAAGATTACTGTATAAACCAGTTAGACAATAGCCAGATAACAAGCTTCTGAAAAGCAATATTTCATGTACCTTGCCGAAGCGGATTTATCTACTGCAGATAGAAGCAGTCGAACAAGTTGTAGTATTCGTGAGGGGTGGACATTCGGTGGTGCGATTTGTCGGAGGTCCACAGACTCGGTATCGTGCGCATAACAGATAGCTCTTTGAATGTCGTCATCTCGTCGCAAGGCGAAGAAAGACAGAAGCAGAGTAAATGCTTCAGGAAGTCTTTCGGATGGTGTTTGGTTGGATCTGGACTTGTATAGAGCATCAAAGGCATCCCTCTGAGATTCTCTTAACTCTGCTCTTGTTTTATAGCCCCTCCATGTTCGTTGTATCTTCCCAGCAGCCTTTAGTTTCGTTCGTTCAACCTGTCGTTTTTCACGCTCGGCTTGGGCATTCGACACGGTTTTCGTAGCGTTCGAAACGGCAGACGGTGACCATGAGGTGTTGGCAAACGGGTTCCCGGTAGAGCCACTGAGGTTGACGTTTCGAGGGCGTCGAGAATTGCCCGTGAATGTCGAGAACATAGCTGCGGTGTGCGGGAGCGACGGGTGGGAGATTAGAATTAGAGGAGTTGAATGATAACACTGGAAATTAACGGCGTGATAAGGTCATGACGGTGCAGTCCGTGTATTCCCGAGATTGTTGTGTGACTGCTTCAGCTTCTAGAAGATTCAGCATGAAGCTCAGTCAGCGATGAACGGCCTGCTCTAGATTCTATTTTGCTGGTGCCGCGTTCGGAGTTTGGAGATATATGTAATGGTGGGGATGTATGGACAGGTGAACGTCACTGTCAAGCTGGGATGATGATAAGATAAGAGCGGGTTAGCTTGAGCCTTGAGCGGAAGCGGGCATTTGCGCAACACGCAAATGCGGGTTGAAGATCACTGGAAAATACGACAATGCGTCAGGTAACCTGAAGGATTTCTGGAATTGCTTCCATTTCTTTAATTCCCTATCAGAGAATACGCTTTATGAAGTGACATGAAAGAATTGGGTTGAAACCCATGATGAGGATTACTAATACGTATACTGTCCATTGGAATCTCTTAAGATCTATGGCTTTCCAAAGTACAACTCTCTTCATTCCTTTCCTTTATCTGTGCCGACTTAGAAAGCTTGCTTGTTTTGTTGGATGAGGATGAAGAAAAGGTGTCCCATTGTCGCGAATTTGTAGAGCTTTTACTCGAGTTGATACACAATTTTGTGATGGAGGATACAGCATTGTGGCCTTACTGAACCTTTGATCTGTCATCTTCTGCTGTCATCGCATTTACTGTATAGGCATCTCTTTTTTATTTTTATTTTATTTATTTTTCTAAAAGATGAAATGCCTCGCCATCAAACTTTAGATAATGTTACAAACCATCTCTTATTGTGACCTTGTAAGCATCAAATGTCTTGATTAGGAATAAGTCATATTGGCTGTGCCTTTCGGAATTCGTTCTTGTAATATATCTAGTCGTCTCATACCACGTAGTAATAGTTTCATGTGACTTATTGACACCACGCCAGCAGGCCAGGCATCCAAGGTTGGTTATCTCAAACCAAAAGGCCACTTGTTGCGTTCATGCGCGGCAACTAAGTGTACATATGTTCATCTTTGGCGGTGTAGATAGTAAGTTCAAGCATCATGGTGGCATTGCATTTTGACTCTACAGGTTACTGGGTAGTGTTTGATATTGCTTTTTCGACTACCCCAGCAAAGCATGACAGACAGTGTCATCCTACTCTATATCGTTGTAGAACATGAGACAGAATACCGATAAAATCGTCATAGTTTGGTTTGACAAATTCATTTCTACAAGGCAAGAAAAAAAAACACTTTTTTCGCACAGTTTGTCCCGTTTCCTCTAGAACAACGAGTACCTAGACTAGTGTTCTAAGATTTGCTAGCTTCTTTCAGAAAGATTGACAGAAATTTCAACGTTTGCCATCTTTTTACACGGCAGCGCCGCAAGTACCTTAGCCACTGCCGAGATGGTCCAAGTAGGGCACGTGCCCCCGCATCTTAGCAGCGCAAGGTGGGCTAACAGACATAAATCTGTTAGTGAATGACATTTGCACTACCAGCATGCTTATCAGAGCCAGCTGGCAAGTACCCCACTTACTCGAGTTTTGGTGGTTCAGAGTGCGACCGACAGTGACGGAAGTAGGGGAAGGTACAGATACCAAGGTAAGTAAGAGGCAGGTTCACTCCACCAATCCTTCCCCCTCCACCATGACCAGAACCATGACCATGACCAAACTTCAGTACGTACCTTTATTAGCCTCTTCCCAGTCCCAGTATTAGGTTCTGCCAGGAAGTGCGGCCAAGCAAAAAAAATAATTTCCATCACGGGTAACGAATTTCTCTTTCTTCCCTCCCCAACCGCAAAACCAACCTTATCAAACAACCCAAAAAACCATAAAGTCGAGCCAGTCCGGAGGAACAGTATTCGTACTAGTTCTCTGTTTCTGCTCACTTCATTTCCACTCGGAAAGAAAAACACAAAAAAAACTTGAAAAAACCCCAAAATACACAACCCACCACCCCCTCATCTCACGACCCTCCCATCCTTTCCTCTTTGTCTCTCTCGCGACACCGCCCGAGTGACTTTTCCTCCTCTCACGAATTCTTTCATTAACGTCTTTGAGTCCTCATACACTCGAAGACTTTTGAAATCTTTCTGGTAGCTTCGCTTTGTTCGTAGCTTCCTTCTCTTTGTTCGCTCAAGGTCCAGTACCACGCGAACTTTGATCCGCTGTCGGCTTCATAAAAAGGTATGCTTGATCGACCCTCTTGTCTCTCCCCTCATGTTATCGAACTTTTTTTCTCTCGTCTCAATTTTTTCTCTGAAATCCCACTTTTATTCTTTACCCATATGCAAGCAACTTCCGCTTGATCTGTTTACTGATACAACTCTTCTTTTGCAGGTTTATACACAACCCTAGAAACCGATATTCACAATGGCCGCCAACGCTGCTCCCGGCGCTGTTGACCAGCTCGCCAACGACCTCAACAACACCTCTCTCAACGGCAGTGAGGCCAAGGCCCCTGCCGTCGACACCGGTGTCACTGCTGCCGCTGACGATGCTGCCGCTCCTACCCCCACCACCGCTGCTCCTCACCCCCAGAACTCGGCCTCTCTCTACGTTGGCGAGCTTGACCCCTCCGTCACCGAGGCTATGCTGTTCGAGCTTTTCTCCCAGATTGGCGCTGTTGCTTCTATCCGTGTCTGCCGTGATGCCGTCACCCGTCGCTCGCTCGGCTATGCCTACGTCAACTACAATGCCACTGCTGATGGCGAGAAGGCTCTCGAGGAGCTTAACTACACCATCATCAAGGGCCGTCCCTGCCGTATCATGTGGTCTCAGCGTGATCCCGCCCTTCGCAAGACTGGCCAGGGCAACGTTTTCATCAAGAACCTCGACGTCGCCATCGACAACAAGGCTCTCCACGACACCTTTGCTGCTTTCGGTAACATCCTGAGCTGCAAGGTCGCCCAGGACGAGACTGGTGCCTCCAAGGGCTATGGTTTCGTTCACTACGAGACCGATGAGGCCGCTTCTCAGGCCATCAAGCACGTTAACGGTATGCTTCTCAACGAGAAGAAGGTTTACGTCGGTCACCACATTCCCAAGAAGGACCGCCAGAGCAAGTTCGAGGAGATGAAGGCCAACTTCACCAACGTCTACGTCAAGAACATTGCTGCTGACGTTACCGAGGATGATTTCCGCCAGCTCTTTGAGAAGTACGGTGATGTCACCTCTTCCTCTCTGGCTCGTGACCAGGAGGGCAAGAGCCGTGGCTTCGGCTTTGTCAACTTCACCACCCACGAGAGTGCCTCCAAGGCCGTTGACGAGCTCAACAACAAGGACTTCCACGGTCAGGACCTCTATGTTGGCCGAGCCCAGAAGAAGCACGAGCGCGAGGAGGAGCTCCGCAAGTCTTATGAAGCTGCCCGCCTGGAGAAGGCCAACAAGTACCAGGGTGTTAACCTGTACATCAAGAACCTTGACGACGATGTCGACGATGAGAAGCTCCGTGAGATGTTCAAGGACTTTGGTTCCATCACCTCTGCCAAGGTGATGCGTGAGACCCCCACTGAGGGTGATGAGGATAAGAAGGAGAAGGACGAGACCGAGAAGGAGAACCAAGAGGAGGCTAAGGAAGAGGCCAAGGAGGAGCCTAAGGAAGAGTCCAAGGAGGAGACTAAGGAGGAGACTAACGAGGGCGAGGAAGACAAGAAGGCCGAGAAGAAGTCTGACAAGAAGCTCGGTAAGAGCAAGGGCTTCGGTTTCGTCTGCTTCAGCAACCCCGATGATGCTACCAAGGCTGTCGCTGAGATGAACCAGCGCATGTTCAACGGCAAGCCTCTGTACGTCGCTCTGGCCCAACGCAAGGATGTCCGCAAGAGCCAGCTTGAGGCTAGTATCCAGGCTCGCAACCAGCTCCGCATGCAGCAGGCCGCCGCCGCCGCCGGTATGCCCCAGCAGTACATGCAGCCCCCTGTCTACTTCGCTCCTGGCCAGCAGCCCGGCTTCATGCCTCAGGGTGGCCGTGGTGTCCCCTTCCCTCAGGGTGCCATGGGAATGCCCCAGGGTCGTCCTGGACAGTTCCCCTACCCTCAGCAGGGTGGACGTGGTGGCGTTCCCCAGCAGATGCCCCCCAACATGTACGGTATGCCTGGTCAGTTCCCTCCTGGATACGGCCAGCCCGGCACTCCTCAGTTCATGGCTGCTATGCAGGCTCAGCAGGCTGCTCTTGGTGGCCGTGGCGCTCCTCAAGGCGGCCGTGGTGGCCCTCAGGGTATGCCTGGCATGCCTCCCATGGCTGGTAACATGCCCGGCTTCCCCCCTAACAACAACCGCCAGGGTGGCCGAGGTGGTCCTGGCCGCAACGGCAACGGACCTCAAGGTGGCCGTGGTGCCGATGCTGCCGGAGCCTCCGTCCTCCAGCAGCAGCTTGCTTCTGCCCCTCCTCCCCAGCAGAAGCAGATTCTGGGTGAGCTGATCTTCCCCAAGATCCAGGCCATCAACTCCGAGCTTGCTGGCAAGATCACCGGTATGCTTCTGGAGATGGACAACACTGAGCTTGTCAACCTGTAAGTTTCTTCGATTCTATTCATGTTACAAACAGCAACTAACACGTATTACAGTATTGAGGATGACTCCGCTCTCAAGGCCAAGGTCGACGAGGCCCTTGCTGTCTACGACGAGTACGTCAAGGCTCAGGGCAGCTCCGAGGGTGGCGAGGCTAAGAAGGAGGAGGAGACCAAGGCTTAAGCTTTGTCCCACTCTACTATCATTTCCTTTTTTATTATGGTTATCTGACTGGGCAACCCCCTCAACTGGAATGACGAACGCCTCTACGAGGCGATTTATGGAACAATCAGCAACGAAAACATGCTTTACGACCTTGTGTTACCCAATCTGAGGGGGCGCATTATGTACAGATAGACTTGGTTGCTATTTCTTCTCAGGAAGGGAGATTCAAAAGTTTGGGGACTTTAAGGTGGCTGGCTCTCGTCGCGAACCTTCGCTTGCTCACAGCAACGGCGTTGGCGCTTTCGAGAGAACCCACCAGGACGGCGTTGACGGTTTTCTGACACTCTGGCTGTTGGCCTATACCCCCCCTACCAATGGTCCTCGTTTGCAGGCACGATCAACGCAGAGGTTTTACGCGGTTAGGGTTTTTAATGAAAGTTATGTTCAAGTATTCATTCGTATATGATTTATCTATGTGAAACACTGCAATAGTGGCTTACAAGAATTCGCCCTGAGCTTGTGAAGTGTGTTCATGTGGTATTTCTAAACTAAAACCAAGAGTAATTCGTGATGTACATCAAAGCAAGCTGGCGTAGCCGTAGTCAACGCCTGTGACCAAACACCTGCTTAGTACAAAGAAAGCAAAACCATATCCCAAAACAAAAGAAAATGCAAAAAACAGTCATGATTCTATGCCAGCTGATGATATCCAACAAAGTGCAATGTTTTCTTCGCTCGGGCAACTTCTCAAAGGGGATTCACGACAACAGTATCGGCTCTTTCTGCAATTGTATATTTCTTACTCGGAACGGTGCCGAACAGTGTTTCCATGACTTTGCCTTTCTGCTGTTTCCTCACATCGCCGAGGTAATCACTAACGTCGCTCAGACCCTGGATCTGGTCCTCAAGGGTAAGTGTTGTAGAGTTGACGCCACGGACGAGCGGCGAGACAAGTTTACTGCGCAGTGTCTCGAGCGACGCCTTCAAGGTCAGGAGCTTCCCGTTGTGGTCAACGAGAATACCCTTGTTGCGTACCGTCTTTTCACGCACATCACGTAATAACAAACGGTTCTGCTCAAATTTGCGTAGTTCGGCAGCCCTTGTGCCAAGGAGTCGTGTCCAGAGGCTGGAGAGCATATCGGCGTGAAGTTCTTCCTGCGCAGATGATTCGCGGACAACCGTACGAGCGAGGTTGAGGAAGTGATGATCGACGGCTTCGAATAGGGCGAACAAAGTGACGCTATGTTGCAGTTCTGCTTGGATTGAATCTTCAAGGACGGTGAGGAATTCAGTAAACAGGAGCTGCACCATGCGCTGCTCCCTTTGGGGGTTCGACAGACCGAAGACGTGGCTGGTCATGCGGCCGAGAGTTGTAGGCGAGCCCGTAGCATCTTCGAGAATGTGGGCTTGAGAAAGGAGGTTGTGGATATTGTCATAGGCTGACGATATGGTCGATGGTGAGGGAGATGAGTTGAGGCGATTTAGATGCATCTTTGCCCAGTCCATGACGTTGAGAATACTGCGAGAATGTTAGAGACGTGGAAGAACATGCCCGAGGAACGACTTACCCATCAATATCACCGTCGACTCTGGCAAAGAACTTGGTCATCTCCAAAGCCAGTGTTTTCATGGTTTCACTAAGGGCGTCTAGATCTGACACTATGCTAGTTGCATCTCGCATATCGCTGCTACGCACGCTTTCGCCAAGATCCCAGACGGCCACACTCGTGGCTTGAAGGTCATGTACTTGAGAGACAGCATGCTCAGAGTAGTAAATGAGGGGCTCAAATGAGCGAGCGAGTCCCGCAACCTTTACAAGGTCGCCAACGGGACGTGGGGCAGCGGGCTGTAGAAGTGACTTGAAGAGGGAGACGGCGAAGAAGCCGACAATAATGGTGCTCAGTGTTGTTGACCATGTCCGAGTCAAGGCCTTGTAATGATCACGGATAAAGTTGATAGCTGTCTCGATAGGCTCAGTGCGCTGTTGAACTTCCGCACGAACAGCAAAGCGTATATCTGACCTATGTTAGACACAGACTGAACAAACCATGTCACGCTATCATCACTTACAATTGTCGGGTGGTGGTTCGTGTAAGCTCAAGTCTTTTATCGGAGTTGCCCTTTCTTGAAGTTGAAACTGTATCGTGGAGTCGTCAAACAAACCAGGACTGGTGCTCCTCCTCTTTTCCGGACTCTGGCTTCCCTTCGGCAGCCGTGTACGAATTGCCCTCTCTAAAACTCCATCATCCTCACTGTCACCCAGCTCGGGTGTGCTCTCCATCAATGTGCTCATGCCTCGGGACGGAAAATCTTCAGGACCTCTCCAGAAGCCACTACTCCGGTTTCCGTTTCCGAGTCTTCTCCAAGCTGGAGGTGAGTACCCACCCGCGGACGCGGTCTCCGAGTCCTCGAGATCCCCTTCTGTCATTGCTGCTTCGCTGCGGTGGGCTGAGTGGTGGGGCAGCGATGGACTTGGTGGGAGATCGAAGTCCTGTAGGGACGCGTCCAGAATGTCGTGGGGATCCATGATCACGGCTATGCTTTGATGGGGATGAGGTATGGCGAGAGTCCCGACGAAGACGGCGTTCTATCTCTTGGAATTGGAGTTGCTTCTGCTGCTCAAGCAGTAAGTGTTGCTCTTGCGCCAATTGCTGTTGAAGGTAATGGCGACGTTGCGCGAGGACAATGTCCTGTCCAGAGACGACCAATTGTTGCTGATCCTCGAATACAAGCCCGGATGCTGCAAAGGGCGGCGCTGGGAGGGGCTTTTCGAATCTGGCTGGTGGGCGATGATCTGTTGGATCTCCAAATATTGGCCTTAATATCGACGCCAGAGATGGCAAGGGTATGCCGAGACTGGGGAATCGGAAGGCGACAAGACGAGGTACGTAGATGATTGCAAAGACAAGAAGGAGAACAACAGTGATAAGGTAAGTGCTCGGCGCAATTGTAATGCTGATAAGCGAGACGTTGTTGTTTACCGTGAAGAAGGAATTCATAGAGACGACTTATGGCTGACTGAGTCACAAGAGCGATTTTTGTTTCTGTCTTGTCTTTGACGGGACGTTGAGTAAGGTTATTGGGGTAAAGAAACGGTTTCAAGTAAAGTTTATTGAGACGTTGGTATTGATAATAGGTAGGTAAGTAGTAGAGGAGGGAAGGAAGAGGGCAAATAGAGTCTTAAAGACGGATTGAGTATCCAACTATTGAAAGGCCCGAGCAGGTAAGTAGGTGCGGTGCGTATGTGCGCAGGTACAGCACAGCAAGTACAGCAGGTACTATGCAAGGATGATGTGTGGAAGGCAGGAACCTAAGAATGGAGGTCGCAGGCTCCTTGACCGACACCGACCAGTGGTTTAGGTACCAAGGAAGGAAAGAGGGAAAGGATGAAATGGAAAGAATAGAAGTTGAGAATGGAAGGCAGGAAGGCGAAACATATGAAACACAAGTCAATATTCGGTTATTTGACTAAGATAAGGTACATAAGTGATGCACATCACTTGCAGTTGAACCAGGTACCGGCAAGTAGACATTGAGATCGTCCCTTCCCTCTTCCCCTCGCCCTCATTCAGGTCAAGGTCTCAACTTCCCCTCCAAAGACCCCAAAATCGACGAGGTTGGGCCTGCCCTGGACAACGCATAACATCCAATCAAGCCCCGCCAACCGTGCAGAACAAGGGCCGCTCCTCGAACCCCCGCGCTAGTCTACTTTGAGCAAGAACCATCATCCACTCTACGCGTTGAACCTTCCATGAAACGCGAAAGTAAAGAGGTCACATGGTGTCTTTTGTTTATTGTTGTCTCAGATCTCCCTTATCTTTCCTTATTTGATCCTCTTTTATGATGTGATCAAGTACGCGAAAACCACTGACGAACTGTTAATCGCGTTGGTATTGTTTTTCTTTTCGAGCTTAGGCAGACTACAGGCATTTACAGATCGTGACCATGTTATGATTTTTTAGCTCGCATAGCCAATAAGACCGCTACTATGACTCGAATGATCACGCTCTTGATACGTTGGCAGCATTCTGTTGTTGATGCCCAGACTAGTACAAGAGGACCACTTGACGAATCGAAGAATTGTGGATCTGGGTCTGAACTTGTGGCCTTGAAGACAAGCATCGGCTAATTAGTAACCAAGATCAAGGCCAAAGATAGTCTCACGGACCAAGCGGAAGACGGAGGAGACAGATGTAACTACAGTGACAAGACAATACATGGATCTAGTGCATGATATTAACATCATTTTCTTTAATCCATAGAACCAGTATATATCTATTGTATATCTAGTCTATCTACCATTCATCTCTTTTTCAAAATGTTGGTACAAAGCTCATGCTCATAAAAGCAACATACTCGCCATCGCCAATACATGCAACCACCCACCCACCCAACCAACCATGGAACCTGGTCCCGGTTCAATGCAAAACACCCAAACTCTATGCACAGATGCCAGCATCACGGAATCTCGACGTTGGGATTCTTTTCCTCAATGTCTAATTCACAGCACAATCGTCCTAGGAACTCAACTCTTCTCATAGACGCCTTGAGTCTCATACCCCAACCAACGCACTCGATTATAGGTTGAGAACACTGCGTGAATAGCTCAATCACCGTTTCTGTCGCCATGGGCTTGCTATCGCCAATCGCATTCTGTAGGTTCAGTCCATCTTCCACTTCCACCACTGAAGGCCGCTCGGTTCCTTTCCATGGGAGGGGAAACTCCTCGCACAGCATGTTCACAGCTAGGGACTCGGCAAGCGAGGCATCCCACGTGTCTGACCCTGTGAGGTTCTTCCATGATTGGGCGAAGCACACGGGGACGCTATTACTCCAGACTCGAGGGCCGTTGTGTCGATTGTGCACGTCGTACATGGCTGAGCCTTCTTCTATCAAACCCCACCACACGACGAGCTCGGTGTCGGTTTCGTCGTCTCCCAGAAATATGACTCCATATATGGGATTTTGCGTTGGCTTGATTCCTAGCTGACCAGCGACAACGTATCGTTGAGACCCTGTGTAGGCCGCGCGCTGCTTAAGCTCACGGTCCTTGAGAGTCATATTCACCTTGAAGGGGAAGCTTCCTCGTAAACGGATTTCTGGTTCAACTGTATCCGACTCAAGCAGGATTGTCTCCGTCTTGAATTCAGGTTTATACTCAATTGAGTGTATCGCTAAGACGGTCAGTTTTGCTGTTCGGCTGAGAAAGCCTATGTTCATGCTTGGGGCTTGTACTCACCATGTCGATCACCGCCGGTATCCAGGTATCCCGACTTCATGCGATCGTGTTCTATCACCATAATAACGCTCGTGGGATCTCGCCGGAATACGCCTTCAGCATAGGGACTCTCCCCGAGAATTATTGCTGGTCGCGATAAAGTATCTGGCGATAAGCTGCAGTCGAGAACAGCTAGCCACCTATCCCCAGCGTCTATAAGCTCCGTCTTGTCATGATTCCAGCGCGTTAATTTGCAAGGACACTTCCAGACACGAACAACAAGTCCTTGATCTGTTAACCTGACTCCGAACTTCTCGGAATCCTCCTGTCCAGCATATGTGCGTAAGTTGAAGTTGGCCGGGCTATCAGCTAAAAAGTGCATCCGTTGTGTTTTCGTTTCAGGCTTACGAGCCAAGGGCCACCTCCAGACGAGAATGGACTGATCTGGCGACTTTTTGAGGATTTCCTCTTGTAGCCGCAGGAAAGCTCTGCTGCCTTCGCCGTACAGAATCGCCATATTAATACCGAAAATACCCATCAGAGCGTATGCTATATCTTCAATGCGGGTCGTTTCTCTCTGGGCCATCCAGCCCATCCTTGTGGCCACGTTTTCACGCTGGAGCTTTGTCGATATCCTCCGGTCCTTTTTCATATCCGGCTTGTGCAAGAACGTCTCATCAATGCCTGTGATATCACTAATTGTTGGAGCCAGAGCATGTCGTTCGCCCAGAGGCGACCAATTGTGATCGAAGAATTCTACCTCATTGGGGGCAAGCAGCTCCTGTAGCGTCCAGCCGCGGGTGAACCAGCGACTGTTCTTCAAGCTGTCGACCACTTCGACCCCGACTTCGTGGAGGTAGACGTCTGAGAGATAAGCATAACATACTTCGGAATTGTTATACCAGCGGAACATGGAGTTGATAGCCTCTGAAAGCTCTGCGCTGCTGGATTTGTCGATGCAGCACGTGTCGATCCAGATGTAATTGAGCTCGTGACTCTGCGCCTTCTCACACGACTGAGCTATCTTGCGATACCCAGGCCCATTCTTCTTTCGAATCTCGCCCATGCGCGTGGGACTCTGAATGTCATCAAAGAGGACCTCATCGTTACCCCACGTATGCGACAAGATGGCGTATTTTTCGGACCCCTCCTCCAGGGTCTCAAGCTGCAGCGTCTTGGTATTGACGAGTCTCATAGTTGCGAATGGAAAAGAATGAAGAGAGAGAGGTGAACATGAAAATGAAACCAAACCAAACACTAATAGTACCACTCAATTTTCAAATTCATGAGATCAGATCCAGTAAGGGGTGCAGTGCAATTTGTAGTGGCGGAGCACTTTCATGCTGTCCGTTGTCGGTTTCAGCCTCGTTGTTGGTCCGTCCGGGGACGAGACGAGACAAGGTCAGGCAAAACCAAGGCAAGGCAAGGCCAGGTAAGGCCAGGCGCGGACCATATAATATGACAAGCGAGTCAGGATACGGATACCTACCTATCTAGGGTTGGGGTTGAGAAGCCAATGAGAAGAGTGAAACCCCCTGTGGCAAATGGCAAATCTCGCTGGCAGCTGATGAATAGATCAGTTGGCCGTCATCCAGAGGTATTACAAGTGGGTTGTTTTATTTTAAAAAATACAGTCAGAATTTCGATAGTTGTGTCCCAATTACGCGCCGGAGACAAAGCGCAAAGCTTATTTCTCTTAAGTTAAGCGCAGCTTGCTCAGACCTCTTCACTCAGAGAATCAAACTTCGCATAGATGATGCACGTGACGTACCTGAGACAAACCACTCTCTCCTAACCTGATGCAACGATAACCAACCAACCAAATGGTACAGAGATTAACTAACAACCAACTCCTGAAAATAGTCTTTAAACAGTTTACCAATCGCTTAATACCATCTGTTATTTATCATAGAGAACAACTTCTACCCATAAACACAACGAGCTGTCCATCTTCTGCCCAGTCGTTAAAGATTGCGCCTTCTCATTCTCCATGGACCAAATTCAGCTCTACGGGTTATAGGATATCTGACGCCGCCCTTACCCAGCAAAACAAATCATCAAGCTTCGTGAAGCATCTCTCAACATGCATACCCGTATATCTAGCCGCACTTCTGGCTCATCACCATGCCGATTTTCGATTAATCGATCTTAGCGTGGGCCAGACTTCGAGCCGTTGGGTTGCTGAGATTATTCACCGGCTTCACACCTCTGTATTTGCCCTGCTTCCGGAGGCGTTTGCGCGCTACCATCACGGGGACAGAACTCTTGGTGACCAGGTAGTTGGAGAATGATCCCAGAATGACACTGTTAAACGTTAGCTATCGAACCTTGAAAACTTAACCGCCATAATGTAACTTACCCCTTTAGTGCACTTCTTCCACGACTTCCTATGACAACCAGAGTTGGATTGACAAGGTCAATCACTTCTGTTATCAAGTGTTTTGGGTTCTTGCAGTGTAATACTTCCACAATGACCCTCACCTGAAGAGTTGTTTTTCGCAGAAGGCGTAGCACTTTATCGGTGATCTGCTTGACAGCATGACGTCGCTCATCCTCTGCCCGACCCCTTTCCCCTCCTGCTCGGCTTGATGGCGCCGGAGAAGTGTTCGGAGTGTTATTCTTCGAATCACCTCGAATCGAGTTCCGCACGAAATCTGGCACCGCAGACATGGATGGTGCGGCGGATCTCGAGTTGGCAACTGTATTGATCGCAGCCGCTTGCTCCTTCATGGCCTTTGGATCGTCAGGAACTTGATTGTCGACCCCACTGATGCCGGTCTCTTCATCCACGCAGTATATGCACATCAACGTATCACCGTCTCGCAAGACCGTACCGATAGCCCATTCCAGGGCATGTGTTGATTCGTCGCTCAGATCTGATGCAACCAAATATTTTCGCAGTCGGTGTTGCTCCTCTTCGGCTTGCTGGGCAATCTTGGTGTAGTCACCACGGTAAATCATGCGAATAGCCCGATGAGACTCGTTGGTAGAGATGATGTTTGACATAGAACAGGTCAGATTTTGAGCTCTCTTGATGTCATCCATATCCAGCTCCTCATCGGAATCGTTCGCCGAAGCCACAGTCGACATCTGGTCATAAGCTGTCTTGGGATGTATACCGCCACCTTTGTTGAGTCGTGTGTTTTCACCCAGAGGGGTCGTGACCTTGATCTCTGGCTCATCAAATAGAGAACGGTATCCTGGTTGCTTTGATACGGTCACCCCTAGAGAAAAGTTTAGCAATTGGCCAGATATTAGAGATGGGGTTTCGCATACGCTCTTCTTCTGCAGCTGCCAAAAGACTCAGTGACTTTCGGCGCTCTTTATCGTCGCCGGACTGGCCCACTACGTCGGGATTAAGTGACCTAGGATCCTTCTTACGACCGCGATCTTCGTCGTCAGATGAGTATGGCTCGTCTTCGTCGCTGGAGCCCAGTGCCTCGCCATCAGGACCTAAATAGTCTTTTATCATACGGCCACTCTGGCTGTTTTGGCGATTGGGTAGCGCCGACAGACTACCAGTTGAATATGCCAAATTTGCGTCGGAAAGTCGGCGATAAGCGTTGCTTAGATCCACGACAGTGCCGTCGTCTAGCATAGCTTGACCAGGACTCAGCATTTGTGGTACATGAGGTGACCTGGACCGCGATCCCAGGCGATTATGCGGTGACTTGGATTTCCTGCTGCTGTTGCCACCAAACCAGGAACGCTTGCGATCACTTTCGCCTGGAATTTGAAGGCCACTGAGGTCCGAATTTCGAAGTGCTTCGCTCAGGGCATTTCCAGATGGCTTTCTGCCGCCCTGTGTGTTTCTCTTGGGGAGTTGCTGGCCTGTGTTACGAGTAACAATATCTGAAAATTGATAGCCCATGGTCGGGTCATTCCGAGAAGCTGCTCGAGGTCCAAATTCGACTGGATTTGACGCGGCATCGGAAAAGCTTCGAGTGTGTCCAGCAGTGACAGGTACAAGGGATGCTTTGGTCATAACTGGAGAGTTGGGTGTTGTGCTAGTGCCAGAGGGCTTCGCGGCGGATAAAGGTGTGTCGGTATCCAGCATGCTTCGGACTCTGGGCGGAGGAGGAGAGGTAGTGTCGAGCATACTCCGCACCGGAGCTTGGCGAGGAGAGCTGGGTGCTGGTTGATTACCGACATCCAACATACTTCGAACGGGAGATCGAGGAGTAGCATAAGGTGAGGCAGATCGCATACCGCCTTGCACGGAAGGTTTAGGTTTAGGCCTGCCCTCAAGCAATGCCAGAACTTCCTTGCGCTCCATGTCGAGCATGGCCTCTATGCTCATAGGTTGGTTGTGTGACATGATGGCGAGAAAATGTAGTTGGCACTGATAAAGATGAAGATTTATGTAGAAAGAGCAGGAGTATAGCGAGAGGTGAATCAGACGGCGTTGGTCGCCGTGCTAGGTTAATCAATAAATTTGGCGGGGATCTTTTAGACAGAGCTCGGAGCGTAGTATGTAGGGCGAAATAGCATTGCGCGGGCCGGAAAGTGTATTGTATAAGTACTGTCGCCTTTGGTTTCGATAGTGAACAGTTTTCCGACTATGCTTGGTAACAATGGTTGTTACAAGTCGAAGTACAAGCTATCGTGGTCGATTTCGAGTCGATACGTCAGTGGGAACTCGGTGAAGCTGGCGGGCGCTGAATGGCGGCGGAGTAATGTTAGGTCGGTTCGTAATATGGCAATTTGGTACATGAAGCTAATACTAGCGTGTTACAACAAGCCTGGATAAATAATCGTATGTGTTTCGTCGTGTGACGAGGAAATGAGTTGAGACTGAAGAAGAGAAGGAGGAGAAGCAAGAAGAAGAAGAAGAGGGGAGAGGAGAAGGTTGATGTGCCGGTAGTGGAATTCAGGTCTAGGCTCTGGGGAAAGAGCAGGTAAGGCGTGGAGTCTAAATGTTAGAGGAGTTTAAGCCCAGACAGAGAGCGGCGCAGCCCAGACAAGCCCCCAATTTGGGCCACAGATGTGTGGTAGATCATCGAGTGGTGGGGTAGAAACAGCTAGGAATGCCCTGGAGGTTGGGCACTAAGATAACTAGAGTTGTCCTTATTGTGGCAACGATGCGCACAGCACATGGAAGCCATCGGTTAAGGTATTTTTAAAGTGGTGCACCATCACTACCTACTGCACGAGGTTAATTTCACAATCACAAACCGAAGCTGTAGATCCGAAAAAATTTATAGCAGACAAACAAATCATGCCCAGTCCAGTTTTCGTAGCTGAAGTATTAACATATGATTCAAGCTCCAGATAGATCTATTCACTCTTTATTGGGGCCTGTGTAATGGAGTGTTTGCGTCGTCATGTGAAAGCATCATTCTGCCCTGCCACCTCTGAATCGAAGTTTCGTCATTGGATGACAGACCTCACCGGTTTGGGTCCCGGACTAGGATCATAATGAGAATGTAATGATTTCCTAGCATCAAGAGGTATGATCTCCGAAAACTGTGTTCAGCCATTGGTGATTCGCTAATCTGGATATCATGCCGTATTTGAACGTGGATGTTGTTATTAATTAATCTTGGAGGGCCGGTAAGCATAAGTTGATTTTATCCATCGATGGATCAATCGGTTTTGGAACGGCCAGAAATTGTGGCTGGGTTATGCGTCCATTACTTGCATCTAGTATTCGCAGAAACCCAGAGCTTCTTCTAATAGCGGCTCTTAATGCATCAGAAACGGAATCAGTTGGCCAATATATAATAGTTTGGGCGTGTTTGAAGGTTATTCGAACTACTTGCTCTTTACTTCTTAAATCTCAACATTAACTTCTATCTGCAAACGAAGGGATCTCCGTTTTCGAGGCACATTTCCTCCTTTCTGCACCTATACATGGTGCAACCCGGGCTGTCTTGAGAACCAACTAAGCTCAAGAGAGATCAGAACGATCAGCTGGCACTCGACAAATGTTTCTTGGCACTCAGTTGACCTGCAATTTGATGTGAACCTTTTGCTCACCAACACGCAACTCCTCACTGTTGAGTAACTCGTAACATCCCAAGTCACTTATACCCCGGCATGTTCAAGTCAGGTCCGTCGGCATTCCTGTCCCCGCATTCGGGCCCCGATTCTCGGTACCATCCGTAGCTGTGTCCGATATCATCGACTTTGTTCCCACTCGTTTACGCGGGGCCCAATCAGTGCATCAAACTCCGTCCAGAGTGATTCCTGCGCATGTCTTGGGACAATAGAAAACCTGACTATAAGGATAAACAACAAAATAAATTTAGTACATGTTGAGATGCTACCTTAGATGAGTAGGCAAATCTTAGGCCATGGGCTTGTAAACCACATCACTACCCCACTGAGTACTAACGAAACGAAACATCCAACTTCACCTTACAAGCAAGGGACATATTATAGAGCGCGGGGTAACATCAATAGGTGGATGACTTTTGAATGCCTCTTTTCATCAAATGGCTGGATATAGTTACATATTTGGCACATCTACTGTACAACCCAAAACGGAGCAGGAGCTCCAACCTTGTCCCATCTAAATCTACATCTTCTTCTTGACCTTGAGTTTATTGGACCCAACGTTTGCTCGGGCTGCCGTACCCAGCTTGTGGACGTTCTTGCGCTTCTCCCATACACCCGAGCGTCCCTCCACAACGGCAACAATTTCCTCGGCGATTCGGTAGGGGAATTGCTTGCGTCCACTGCCCTTGGAGGGCTTCTTGTTGATAACGTCCAGAATCCATTGGAAGGCGATTCGTCGTCGCTGTCTCACACCCAGAGGGACGGGAAGTTCTAGTGCTCGGCCACCACCACCGGCACCCGCCACGTTGCGGATCTTGAGGAGAGGTGCCACCGAGTCGACGGCAACGGTAATGTATAGAATCGGATTGAGAGGGAGATGTGTGGCCGGGGGAGTGCCGGGCAGGAGGGGGTATTTCGGGCTGTAGATCGGAGGTGGTGCGGT
Organism: Fusarium sporotrichioides; assembly: GCA_019054645.1. Taxonomy (NCBI): domain Eukaryota; kingdom Fungi; phylum Ascomycota; class Sordariomycetes; order Hypocreales; family Nectriaceae; genus Fusarium; species Fusarium sporotrichioides. The sequence goes on from JAHKNS010000002.1 coordinate 7,620,771, forward strand.
TCGGAGGTAGTTCATGACAATAGCCATATTCTGAATCATTTGTTAACTATTATTCTCCAATCCTTCTCAAAGACTAGACTTACTCGTTGAGCAACACTGAGCTTACCATCCTTCATGAGGAGTCGAGTGATTTGCTCCAGCACAGGATGGTAACGCTTCTTCATGTTGAAGCCTTCCGGCCAAGGTCGCCTGGGTAGACCGAACTTGTGTCCAGGGTTTCGCATCTCAGTGCTATCAGGCGAATCCAACTCAGCTTGCTCCGCTTGGGCAACGAGAGCCTCGGCCTTCTCAGCCGAAGGAATCGTACCCTCACGATAAAGAACATCCTCTTGCGCTGGTGTCAGACCACCCTCGATCGTGCTCGACTGTGTGCGACCGCCGTAGAATATTTGCTCAAGTGTCGCATCGTCGATAATCTCGTCGGAAGAGGCTGGCGAAGACGTCACCTAGATGGCAGCCCCATTAGCTGCGAGACATGGGAGCTTTTCGAAAGACCAATTCCTACCTCAGCATCCCCATTTCCTGTCGACGCCGCGGGGGCATCACCCTCTTTCGAAACCGAGCCAGCCTGGGAGTCCTGGGCCTTTTGAGCGTTGTCAATTGCCTTCGGGGGCTGGTCGTTTCCGTCGTTCGAGTACCATCGATTCCGTGGGAGAGCGTTGACGAATGGGGCTGGTCGGGGGGCGACAGGTCTCGACCGAATTGCGAGAGCTCTGCATGCGCCCCATATACTCGTTCTCGGAGACATGACTGAGCTCCGCGGTGCTTACAGCGTTCGTGGAGCGAGTTCTACAGCAGCCTCGTAGCTCTTGTGATCGATGGATGGACAAATTCGCGATGCAAAACTCAGGTAGCGCGGGGAAATAATCTTCCGACTACTGCGGCCCCGCTTTAACTTACAACCACGAGAGCATTACAATGGAATGGTAGTGAAATGTCAAGAAACATTTTGAGAAGTGAAGTAGAATTAAAACGTATTCAACATGTAGGAACTTAGATTGTTACCCGAAATCATTATGCAAAGGTCTCTATAACGGTTGAAACTCTTAGTGGAGATTCATCATCCACATCTTCGTCTCGATTCGATGGGAATAAGACGACTGTCTAATACAGCGTTCGCATAATATTGACGAAATAACTTTAATCACGTTATTATGTTTTGATGATTCTATACTAGTTGTAGCTTGGGGTGCAGATCTTGAGCGTTTGATTCACAAAACGCTACCCCATTGGCACCTATCGTAGATGATGACCCATGGATTACTCTCAAAGCTCATCCATGTCTCAAAGCACCGAGATCGGACTACTTCAGTAGAACAAGCCACAGACCGTTTTAAACATGCAGTTTAGTGTGATGCGTTGCACCAACTTACACCCGGATCGACCGTGGCTGTACCGACGTGGGGGTACAACATCGATTGAGCATGAGCTTCCATTTCAAGCAAAAAGCAGTTAGCCAGTGTACGAGCATATGACGCTACTATGGATCTGGTGGTTCATTTAAGATACAGTGTACTATCCAATAAAGCCAACTTGGTCTACAAAAGTCACTCCCTTCCCAACACCCCTGGGAGGCGGTTATGGCGAGCATATCAGTTATAAAGGACAGGCATATTATATCAAGGAAAATAAACAATCTTTTTGGAGCCTCTAAGAAAGTTTGAACCAAACCGTGTAAGTTCTAAGCCCACCCTTTTCATGCCAGAAATACTTTTATAAATATCCTTGATGAAAACCCATTGGCCCAGATTCCTCGTGTAACTATTCCGTCAAACACCAAACCAAAACGTTCATACCTAACCGACATATCCTCCCATTCCCCACGTCGCACACAAATACAATTCGACTTCACTTCGTTCCCTGTCCCATAAAATACAACCCAAGCCCAAACAAAGGTCTCTGTTGTTGCAGCGCTAGTTGCGTGGTGACCCTTAACCTCCCTATTTTTCTGGGGCGAGGTTACCAAACTCCGGCTGTTTGAAGAGAAAGAAGGAAAGAAAACAGGCGAACCGCAAATATACAAAAGACCAATCCTCCCTTTTTAAGTGACCGTATTGCTTGATTTTGATTAAGGCCTACTGCATAAGCAAGCCAAGCGTATAAGAAAAATGACACCCACGCTAGAAGTCTAGTAACCCTGACTTCGAGTGGGAGAGCCGGCTTCAGAACCGGTCAGCCATTTAACTGCACATTCAGCGGCATCTTCTCTGGCGTTGTTGATGTTCTTTCCATCATACCAGAATCGAGCTGGAACTTTCTGGCCGTGAACAGTCACTGTGCTTGACCAAGCAGTTCTTCCACCTAGACCAGTCGAATTTAGCTTAGACCACAAAGACGCAATGTGAGATCAAACATACCACGGCGATCCGAGAAATCCTGGAATACTGGACGGGTGATTGAATTGACTTGGCAGACATCTATAGTGGCAGTCAATATTAGGGCTTTGAGCCTGAAAAGTGAGGAGGCTATTTACTGTCAAGCTGGTTCTGCCATGTGGTAGATTGAGCATCCATTGTAGTTGTTGACGAATTGTGCAGAGGAAATGTAGTCGAAATTCAATGTCTTGATATAATGCTTGACTTCGAGGCCGAGAATGATGTATCAGACAAGTTAATTGGCCAGAAAAGTTCCAATGGCTAGAACAAAAAGAGATTATGTTCAAAGCACGGTATTCGAACTGTTCGATTTGGCAAGAGTAGTGAGCGGCGAAGGTGGGTTTATATACACAGTCAAGCCAAGCTGTACGCAAGGGACTGTTAGTATACACCCGGCGTAAGGTCTCAAACAAGATGGCGAAAGTAGGTATGCTAGATAGTAGCCCAACCGATGATGTATCTGCGAGGCCTGAAAGGTAGGACGAAGGCGAGCAGACAAGTTGGGTTCAGAATGCCTGGACGATGATGTGGCAGAAGAGGATTAGATGCCGTTAAGCGGAAAGGATGACCAAGACGGCAATGCGGGCTGTACGCAGGCAAGAAGCTTGTGTGAGGTTGAGTTGCAGATATTCAAGGATGTGAAGCCACTGGTGATGTGTTGTACGGCAAACAAGATGGGCGTTCAAGGCGATCACAAAGAAGGGCTGGAGAAAGAAGCGTCGCAAGGGAAGGTTTGAGGAGGAAGTACATATATAAATAGTTAAGAGGATCCGAGCCACTAGACCACTGAGTGAGCTCGAACGGATTTACAAGCGAAATACTCAGAAAAAGAAAGACTGTGGTTTTTGCTGACAGGCAAGCTACGCAGCAAGCATACCGTCCGTCTATCGGTATCTGTACACTACACTACACACTACTAGGGCCCTGTAACTTGGTAGATGGGGCTCCGTGTTGGGTTTGCTTTTTCTAGCCCCTTGGGGGGATTAGGGTGGAATCTGGCACATGAGGTACTCCTTTGGATCAGAGTTCACGACGGGTGTGGACTAAATTGCTTGGACCTCAAAATGGGCCGTGCCGTAACCCGTCAGTCTAAGACGGATGGCAACGGGAGCGGAAACGGGTAGAGAGGCGACTTGCTGTAGGACTAGAATAGACTATGTGCTTACATAGAAGCTGATTCGGTCGATGTGAGGCCTGACGAGGCTGACCTTGATCAAGAGAAGCGAGAACCTGTCAATGTGCGATCTGGAGAGGCAGGGGGTCACCTGAGATGAAGAAAGAATACTAGATAGAAAAGAAAAGGAAATAAGGGAGGGGGCGTGAATAGTAAGACATATTCGAGGGCGTTGATAAGGGTGCAGTAGAGTATATTATCCGTAGGTAGCTCGTGGCCGTGGAGCCTTCTCAGGTCCAAACGTGCAAGGGGATGGATGGATGAGCAGGCGGATGTATACGCGCGCAAACATCTGTGCGACAAGTACTTGATTTGGAAAAGGCTGAAAGGCACTGGTACGCTGGGCCAGATGGAAAAAGCAAAGCTGACTTGTCATGGAATAGTCTAAAGGACAAGCAAGGCAATCAATAGTGGGTGCATACCAAACTTGCTAAGGTACGAGAAAGAGAGAAATAGATGTTTGAGGAGAAAAGAGAAGAAGAAGAAAAAAAAAAAAACAAGGTGAGGCTGTCCATGACGAAACTAGAAAAGAAGCAAGAGGTGGACAGAGAGAAGAGACGACAAGACAGAGAAAGAAAGATGGTAGCAGTTGAGTTCGATGTAGCGGATTCCGGACAACAATGATGTGCAGAATGAGGTGTCATGCTTTATATGATGTTGCACACAAGCATTCAAATGCAGGCACAGGATCAGGTCTATATGTGAACTTGGGTAGATATAATATTGATATCCATCCAAGGAGGCGGGAGGGAAGGAACAATTTGAGGTGGTGAGAAAACAAGACTTGCATTTGTCTGCGATGAGATAACTTCCAGTTAACCAGACAAGATTTGAGCCCGAACCCCAGCCTAAGCCCAAGCTTTTAGTTGGCCTGGCCAGCTGAAGCAAGCTAGCCCAGGGAAGCTATAAACGAGACAACAGAAGGTGACCAGCCAATGAAGTAGTACTTGTTTGCTGGGATCAGAAATCCTCGAGGTTCAGTCAGATCCATGTGTAGATGAAAACCTTCCTTTGTGATGGAAATCGACAGATGATGGATGGCAAACAAAAAGGGGAAAAGACTCGTCACTCGACGAGGAGACAAGAAGACAAGGCAAGGTGATTGAAGGATGAAACTCGTAGGGATGAATGCGTGGCCCTTTCCTGGTTCTCGTTCTTTTTCTTTGCTTTTTTCGTGTTCCCCTTCGTCGCACATGTCTCATCTCCTTGACCGTTCGAAAAATTTGACGTTTCTTCTTTTTTCTCTTTCTTTGCTTTTTCTGATATTGCAGGCACTATGATGTGGATAGAGTTGAACAAGATCACCGTCATAGCGTGCCATAGCACGGTCTAGCGCTAAGCTCTAGCCTACCAAGATACCACTCTATCCTGGTCCAGTAGCCTAGCCCAGCTTGCCCAGCTCGGCTTCCAGCATCTACCCGGCAAAAAACATCCCGTGAAGGTGCCCGGATCTGGAGCATGTGGGGGAAAGTGCTATCCACACGCACGCAGGCAGTTTGGCAGTCACGGCTGGCAGTGCCTTCCTTAGGCTAAGTAAGTGCTCATCAGGACGCTAAAAAAAAAGGTCGTTAATAACATCTATCGGTGACAAACCCCAGCTTCAAACAAAGCAACAAAAACATTCAGGGCATTATCAGTCCTTCACTCTCGCTTAGATCAGACTCAGACTCGTCATCCCTTTATCATATCCAGCAACAGGGTCAAGCCTCTATGCATGATCCAAACCTTCTTTATCCCTGCTGTATCGGTACCAATTCAATCTTGCTGCCATCACCGCGATCATTGTGTACCAATCTCAAATGCCCTTGGACATCTTAAGAGAGATGTGGACCCAGCCAAATATGGTGTCGACTTGTCAGAACATGTACGGTATGCGCAGTGACTTGGTGATGGATCTTCGTATCTTCACGGTCAGTACACTAATATTAGCCGCGTGATGCGACTAATATCAGGAGGACCCTGGATCATCGCCGTATTTCCTGGATCGCCATCCTGAGAGTCGACTTCATCCTGGTTCGAGACAAGCATCGATAAGCTTGACTTGGAGAGAGATTTTGAAACCTGTCTGTGACTCTCTTCAAATATTCTCGGAGACTTTTATTCCGCATGCATGCCATGTCCGAAGATCCAGATGACCATGCTACATCATCATGACCTCGAAGCATATTTTGTTGGCAGCCGGCATTAAAAATCTCTCGATGAAGCAGGCAGTTGGAGGAAACGACCAGTGCGTACCCCCACTGAATCCTCAGTATGGGCTCGCAGGCGCTCGATACCATTGCTCAACATTCCAGGACGCTAAATGGTCGCTGCATTCTACAATGTAAGCGTGCGAGTCCAACGACTGCCGAGCTCGCTACGTCGGTTTTCTCGGGATGCTGACTCTGGGGTCAATGACATGCCGGACCCCTGCATGTAGCAAGCATGTTAGCCTTTCGGTTGAAGCTCGCCCAAGCACTTGTTCAGAGCTATTTGAATACTAGTGTGTGCTAATCTTTATTATAACCAGTTGGTATGGAACTGTTCATTCTATAACCTTGGCCATTGTCGTCTTGATGTTTCGATTGCATTCGTTTGCGATCCCTAGCTCGAACGAGGCGGAATCCTGTTTGTGTTGAGATCATAGTACCACCCTTTGGTTCAGCCCAAACCAAGCAGTCAAGGAACCGATTTGTCTCAGCGGGCTATTCCTCTTACGACGACCTTCTTTTCTCACCTTGTTCTCTCTTCAACGCGACAACAAGACCAAAACCATTACGCAACTTTACATACTCGATAGCAAAAGCGACGTGCCGATTTTGAGTGTCGAAGCTGTATACATGTTCAACCCCACGCCAACGTGGACTCATCCCCTGCTACCCGGACACACGATAACAGACCGTGGTCAGCTTGGGCATTGACCGGTACCAAGTTGAGCGACGGCAATATCTTCAAAGTCCGTTAAAGAATTCTTTCCATGATACTGCGTTTCATTGACTTTGATCTCGACCCTGCGATAATCTAATCCCTGCTAGATCAGCCATGTAGGACAAGCCGACAAGGGAAGCATACGACCGCCCAACTCCACCAAGAACATGCTTCCCAGTCCTTGCAGCATACCTAAGTGACGTGACAGCAGCAACTCTGTGATCCGGCTATCGGGTACCGCCCGCGCCTATCATACTTTAGGGTTCCGCTGACTGTTTGCTCAACCGCCCTTGTGGTACTCCAGCAAAGGTGATGCCACGCTTCACCGGTCTGGAGCCTGCCGTACATCCCCACGTCAAATGCTGCAACGTGACCACCCATTTGCTCGTCTCCTTGCATATTCTCCAGCCCTGCACCTCGCCGTTTTAGATAACAATGCCACTGCCCGTTTCTGTCTTACATGTTCAACAATTGCCTCCTATCGAGTCTTGGGATTTGCCTGCCTCCCGGAGCCCTTGATGAGAACCCACCAAGAGCTGCACGTAGCCTTTTATGGCTTGAACCTTGGCGCGGAGGTATTGTTTGTAATTTGGTCATCAAAGGCACTGGCTTCTGGTAAAGTAATTCAACGCTTGCTCGCGAGTGTAGTTCGGTATGGTCGATTAACAATTTGGCCGAGCCGAACTCCAGCACCTGATGTGTAACGAGACACTGAAGCACGAAAGAGTCGAGAGTAACATATTAAATTATGACTACAGATCAAAGTTCCAAAGTTCCTTATATGTGGTAAGCTGCCGAGCAAAAGATGTATGCTTGGACTTCTGTATTAGCGCTGGATACAGATAATAGATGCTGAGCTGGGTATCCGGTGCAACTCACATGTCTCGTGTACGGTATAAGATGAAACAGAAACTTGAACGTTTACAACACCGTTTTGTTTTGTGTATTGAAAGAATGATTTGCGACACACCGGCCTAAAGCATCGGGCTAGCTTATTATATAGATATAAGTAGATACCTAGAGAGATTAGATACAGACAGTTTCAAGGTAGGGACTCATCTACAAGACTGGTTATTCCATAGTAGGGAATTGATATACTTGATGGCAAGCTTTAATAGGCTCCGAGACTAATAGATGATGCATCTATAATAACTTTATATCGACTACACGCTCAATAGCATCCAGCTAATAATACGCTTCAGAGGCGTGAGATCAACACAGTTTGTCTTATCTCGCATCGCAGGGCTAAATACGCAAGGCCGTATTGTACGCATGATATAGTAATGCGTGAGCCACTATGTTTGTGCATCAGAGGAACTCATCAGAACCAAGAATATAATTTAGGGTGTCTATTCACGACTGAGATAAAGGCTGGCTTCTTTCACAAACCACACTCGCGTGTGACTGCGGTATAGGTCTGGGTTATCTGGGTACTCATGGATCATTCTAAGAGTTACGTATCTTAGGACAATACATTCACAATATAGTTCCAAGTATGTGAACTCGGCCAGAGAGACTAAGGAGGATAGAAGATGGCAGGAGACTTGAGAATTAAGCTCAGGGTATAGAACATGTAAAACCTGAGAGCAGACAAAGGATAGTATAAAGCAACTAAATTGTTTCGTCTATTAGGCAAGGCGTCAAGTTTTCTGCAATCCTGAGGAGAGGCTATGTCCCATCAACCTCGTTAATCCTTTTTAGGCTTTGCATGAATAATCTATCAATAGGCCCAGTTATGCAAGAATAAGATGGGGCGTCGTCCTGTAAAATTGGCTCATGCATTTTGATACATACCAGCCTCGTTAAATCCATCTTTGTATTAAGGAGCCATTTTTTCTCGGAAAAACAAGGCAATTTATGAGTTTATTCTCTTGACTGTATCAATGCTTGGAGACTTAAAGAAGTGGTGCCCTTTCTCGGTCCGACAATGGCTCCGCTCACCCCATATGTCATGTCATTCGACAACCATGATTCCCCGAACATCAAAAGGCAGGTACATCATTCAATGTAACTCTTTATTAAGTCGCAAATGCAGATCGATCATTTATCATTAATTGACTATCTCGATGAACTCAAAAAAAGATCAATTGGCTAAAACTTGATTCCAGAACTTCCTCACGACAAAAAGTATAAATTTCTAGCGCCATCCGCCAAGCTTATTCTTCCCCGAAGTCTACGTCACCGCGAACTCAACACCAACGTTCAAGGGTAGAATGGGAAACGAGAAACTGTCGATCTCCCCACACAAACTCCACAAACCTCCGGACTCCAGGTTTACTTTGGTAGAAATTTCAAGCTCCGGGGACTGGTCTCTGCCCTGTTCACGCCGTGGTATCGCCGAATATCGCAATGGAGGAAGAATGAATCCCGTCTCTTGAGTCGGATTGAGCATAGACATACCATGGGCTTGGCTCAAAGTTGGTTTTTCTCATGACGATGTTACCATCCCCGCTCACTGCCTGTCGGGGCGACAGAGTTTATCTGGGCTGTTGTAATCAGGATATATATATGAGCGTCAGCGGCTCTTCGGTTTCATTCCTTTGAGTATCGACTGTACGTGGTCGTCAAAGTGTCAATCATGAAGTTCTCGCTTTTCTTAACGGCTGGCTCTCTTGCCTGGGCTAGTCCTTCACCTCCCAAGCTGGACTACAACCGAGCTCCCCCCAACCTGTCAACCCTGGCCAACCTTACCATTTACAACACATGGCGTCCACGAGCTCACGTCCTTCCACCTACTGGACAAATTGGAGACCCTTGTATGCACTACACTGATCCCAAGACTGGGCTCTTCCATGTCGGCTTCCTACACGAGGGTGCTTCTGGTGCCACAACCGATGATCTGGTCACCTACAAGGATCTCAACCCAGGCGGTGCACCTTTTATTCGCGCTGGAGGTCTGAACGATCCCGTTGCTGTTTTCGACGGATCAGTCATCCCCGTTGGCATCAATGGGACGCCCACGCTCTTCTATACATCGGTCTCATACCTTCCCATCCACTGGACTATCAACCACACCCGTGGCGCCGAGACTCAGTCCCTAGCTGTATCTACAGATGGAGGACGTAACTTCACAAAAGTCCGAGGCGGTCCCGCAATTCCGGATCAGCCGTTTGCACTCAACGTGACAGCCTTCCGTGATCCCTTTGTTTTCAAGAACAAGGAGCTTGATAATCTTCTGGAGAGCGAACCAGGCGTATGGTACAGCGTCATCTCTGGCGGCGTCCAACAAAAGGGCCCTAGCATGTTCCTCTACCGTCAGTACGACCCTGAATTTCAGTACTGGGAGTACATGGGCGAGTGGTGGCACGAAAAGGCCAACACGACCTGGGGCGAGGGTACATGGGCCGGACGTTATGGCTTCAACTTTGAGGTCGGCAATATTTTCAGCATCGACGAGGAGGGTTACAACTCTGACGGCGAGACTTTCATGACTTTTGGTGCTGAATGGTCTGAAGCGCCAGCACCTAGCCAGGTTTCACAATTCCGTGAAATGCTCTGGGCTGCAGGAAACACCACCATGGAGAAGGGCAAGGCGAAATTCACCCCCACGATGGTCGGTAAGATGGACTGGGGACACTCTGCTTATGCCGCTGCTGGCAAGTACCTGCCTTCTGACTCGAAGGCATCAAAGAAGAGCGGAGCGCCAGACCGATTCATCAGCTACCTGTGGCTCACTGGAGACTACTATGGTGACCTGAAGCTGTTCCCTACCCCACAGCAGAATTGGACTGGAGCCCTTTTGCTTCCCCGTGAGCTCACTGTTGGCAAGATCAGCGACGTCGTTGATAACGAGCTTTCTCGCGAGGAGGGTTCATGGCGAGTTGAGAAGAACGAGTCAGGTATTCTGGAACTCGCCACCATGAAGCAAGTTATTGCCCGTGAGCCCCTGGCTGAGTTCACCAAGGTGAAACCCATTATCGAGCCAGGCCGAAACATCAGCAAGTCGGGATCAACCACTTTTGACAACAACCCCGACTCCAAGTTTTACCTTCTCAAGAGCTCTATCTCCTTCCCCAAGTCTGCCCGCGACTCTGATCTCAAGGCTGGTTTCCAGATCTTGGCTTCTGAAAAGGAGTCCACGACTATCTACTACCAGTTCTCCAACGAGTCGATCATCATTGACCGCAGCAACACCAGTGCTGCGGCTCTTACGACCAGCGATATCGACTCTCGAAATGAAGCTGGTCGACTCCGTCTGTTTGATGTTGTCATTGATGACGAAGAGCAGATTGAGACTTTGGACCTCACTATTGTCGTCGATAATGCTATGGTCGAGGTTCACGCCAATGACCGATTCGGTGTGGCCACCTGGGCTCGGTAAGATCATTCAATACCTGGTCCTATGTCATTTTACTAACCTTTTTTAGTTCCTGGTATGCCGATTCAACTGACATCCGTTTCTTCCACAGTGGAAGTGGCGATGTGACATTCAGTAATGTGACGATTTATGAGGGTCTTGCCGATGCTTGGCCAGAGAGAAAACGATAGAAGATGTATTATGTATTATATGTAAAGTAGATATGACTTAGTGTAAGACATACGTACATGAGACTACTGTACCACTTTTACAACTTGGAATCCTCCACACGACGGCCCGTCTCATCAAAGCTGATCTTTTTGCCCGAGTTGAGCGATTCTTGAAGAGCACAACCAATCTTGACAGCCTGGACAGCGCCGGAAAGCTTAAATGGAAGGGCTGTGTTATCGAGGACAGCAGCAGTGAATTCGTTAGACTCTGCGACAAAAGCGTGCTCAAACCTGCCGTAGTAATCGCCAGGGATCTGTCGTCGAACACCGGCAGCCTCGTGCATCTCAACCAATGTCCCGACAGGGTTCGCGTTGATGGCGATTTTACCCTCAGTGCCGATTATCTCGGACATATCATGCTGGCCAGCTGCCATCATACGCGAAGAATAGAAGTAAGCGACTTTTCCGCCAAAAAACTCTACCAAACCGACGGCGTTGTCGACATCGTTGTGCTTTCGGAGGTCTGGCTGCACTGCTGTGATTCCAGTAGCGACAACGGATTTGACAATTGAATCTTGTCCAAAGTACCAAAGGGCCAGATCAATATCGTGGATGTTACAGTCGACAAAGATGCCACCGCTAAATTCGGCGTATGCTACGAAGAAGCCAGACGGGTCGAGCTTATCGCATGTTTGAGATCGGAAGATGGAGGGACGGCCAATGGCGCCGCTATTCATTCGCTCGAAGGCATCGCGGTATGAAGCGTCGAAACGTCGAGAGAAACCACACATGACTTTGAGATGAGGTTTCTTTGCTGCGGCATCGACGACAGATTGCGACTGTTGGGGATCGAATAGTCAGACATAAGCTCGATCAGAGGAGACGACAAACTTACAATCTCAACGCTTGTGCTAAGAGGCTTTTCACAAAGAACATGCTTGTCAGCTTCAATAGCCTGGATAGCTTCCTCTGCGTGGGCAGTAGTGACAGTAGCGACTACGACGGCATGAAGACCAGGATGCTTGAGCATCTCTTGGTAGTCATTGTAAATGACAACGCCCTCGAGATGGACCTTGGCCCATTCAGCTTCTTTGGGGATGGGAGTGAAGGCTGCGACGAGTTCAGCGCGGGGAGTTCGGTTGTGGAAGTTGAGAGCGTGACGAGCGCCCATGCGACCGAGACCGGCGACGGCGACTTGGAGCTTTGGGGAGGACATTTTGAAGTACAAGTCGGGAAAGAATTGAGCTGCAAAAGTATGAGATGAGCTCTAGTGTCTGTTGGGTTTCAAGGCGTCGAGACTGATGAGTGAAGGATCAAAGAACAAGAAGCACGAGCGAGCTTTGTCCCTTATACTTTGAGTCTTCTCTCGGTATTCGGAAAAGAAAGAGGCTGTCCTTGTGTTTCCCAGGCCCTTTCTCATCGTATTCCCCATATTCGACTCGGTGTAAGTCAACGATCAACCCGAGTGAGTGAACCCTGATACCCCACGTTACACATTGTAAGCGGTCTGTTGTATGTGTATTGATGCAGAATTAATCTAGTGACATGTTTGACTAACAGAATATCTATTATGTCAATAAACATATGGCTAAGTTATCAAGTCCTCTTATGTTAGACATGCAAGTTCGCGATGCGGTCACAAGTGGATCTAAGAGAATAGTTATTACCCGATGCAGTAAGTAACTACGAAGTATCTTTTCGGCGCCTCCTACCGTATTTGGGCATTTTGGTCAAGTCAATTGATCTCCCTTGTCCCCCACATTGTAACTGAGGCTTAACTGTGACACTACTTGGAAAAGACATGATAGGAAATAATGCCCGAAGAATGGGGATTTCTGGACTCGGAAGATTTCTCCGCCAATGTTTTCTACTGAAATTTGCGCCGTCGGAATAGTTACCTGGGTTGGTACGTACCTATATTTTGTATTACGTCCAAGTTACTTGGATTGGTCGGTAGAATATTTCGCTAGAATATTTCGTCGAATTTATTCGGCAATATCTCAAATGAATAACTATATGAAAGGAAAGACTCAGTGTATATTGAATGACCACTTTAGCCATCGTGTCTCTATGAAAATCTCTGCTAGTATGGTGGACTTGAACTACCAGATGAGCTTTCGGGTACCAGAAATATTGACCGCTGGAAGCATAAGAGACGAAATTAGTAAGTCAGTTTATGCTCCTTAGATTATAGCTCTTGGACTACTTATTTTTGTACTCAATCCTGATACGATATCGGATGAAATGAATATTGTAAATCTTTGGTTCATATCTTCTACCAGATCATATCAATCTCGCTTTACACCAAAACCATAATCGATCAACTTCATAGTCAAGTAAACAATTCATCCCCAAACATCTTCAAGCCACTTATTTCCCTTCTTCGCCGATTCAGCCCAGCTTCGAGCCTCTTCATCAGTCCAATTATTCTGCTTCTTCATCGACTCCTCCACTGCATTGCCAACCTCCCTCGCCATAGCCGCACGACCACAAAAGTAAATACTAGCACCCTCCTGTAAAAGATCACAAACTTGACTCTTTCTCTCTTGCACTCTGTCTTGCACGTACTGTTTAGGTTCCACTTCGGCTCGTGAGAAAGCAGTCACAATCTCAAGACAGCCTTGTAGCTTTTGGGTCATCTCGGCAAGTTCATCGCGGTAGAGATAATCTTGATCCGGGGAGCGACATCCGAAGAACAAAATCATTTTACCAATTGGCTTTCCGACAGCCTGGAGACGAGCTCTCTCAAGAATGAAGCCACGGAATGGGGCGAGACCTGTGCCAGCAGCGATCATGATGATTGGTGTTGAACTCAATGTTGGGAGCTTAAAGTTTGAGCGACGAATGCATGCAAACACCTTGTGTCCCTTAAGAGCATCTCCAGGGCCAGACAAGGCATATGAGAGAGCGTCGGGACCAGCATCTGGTTGTGAAGCATCGCCATCGAGGGAGTTTCCGAGAGCATAGAGGTAGTTTGTCGTAATACCCCGAATGAACTTGCTGGAGTTTTGCTGCAGCGGCGATTTATCAACACCCACAGTGATTGAAAGTTTGCGAGCTGAGACTGTACTCGAAGAGGATATAGAATAGTACCGTGGTTGGATACAAGGTAATGTCTCAACCACGTACGAGAGAGGCAAGTCGAGCCAGATAGCTCCGGGTGCGACAAGATGCAACAGACGGCCCATGGTAATTTGATTGCTGGCAATATAGGTAGCATATGCTTGCTTACTCTTAGCCAAAGCTGCCAATGCCTCAGCACTCTCAGGCGAAGGTGCAAATTTTGACAATTGCCCGACAGTCTCTCGAGATACGGGAGCTGCTACTTCAAGATAATGGCGGAACAGGGCCAACGCTGACGTCGGACTAGGGATCTTGGTAGACGCACCCTCTTCAATAGTTTGAACGAGGAGAGGTTTTTCAGCCTGGTCTTCCAAACCAAGAGCCCTGAGAAGAAGCTGGACTTCGTGGTCAGGGTTAATGGGGTAGATGGCTAGATGATCGCCAGTTCTGTATCGAAGCTCAGGCTGGTCCGAGATATCGAGCTCCATGTGTAGACAGTTTCTTCCTGGAGAGTTGTAGAGTTCTTGAGATAACTGGACAGCCAGAGGGCGAATAGGAGAGTATTGTTTTACAACCTTTGCAGGACCGCTTCGGTTTTGGATTGGCTCTCCGAGGTTGAGATCCATGATATCAAGCGAATCATCTTGCACAAGCCGAATGCTCGGCTCGTATGGGATATCGCGCTCTTGGTAACCCAGCTTCCCCTGGAAATGAGTATAAAGATCATCCTTCCAAGACAAAAAGTCTTCCTCAGTACCGCCTTGGGCATCGTTGGCTTTACCAACAGGCATAAGTCGCTGAGCACCATATTTGTCGAGATGTTGTACTACAACGTCGATAACACGGTTATAGTATCTGTAACTAGTGTTGCCGAGACCAAAGGCCATGTACCTCAGGTTGGGCAGTTGGATATTGGATGTCTTGGTGAGCCAGTCCCAGAAGGCGGCTGTATTGTCGCTGGGATCGCCTTCTCCGTATGTGGAGAGGATGAAGATTGCAAGCTTGCTTTGAGGAAGGTGGGCGATAGATTCTGGATCATAATCGCAAAGGTCAGCGCAGAGAGTCTGGAGACCGAAGCGAAGATGACACTCTTTTGACAGTCTGTTGGCTAAAAGCTCAGCAGTGCCCGACTGAGAGCCCCAGAAGATGACAACATCTTTACCCTGGTGATTGTTAGAAGATTCCGTCGAGTAGTTTCAGCGGAAAAACATACAGTCTCTTCTAATCTCTTGCCTATATCACGAGTTGCTTTGGGTCCTGAGGAAGCACCACCCTTGGAGCCCATGCGCTCAAACCAGACATGATAGTAAGGATCTGGTCTATCCCAGGCGATGCCCCGGAGGAGATATGCTGCTGATGCAACGCCGAGAGCGCTCAGAGCAGTGATATCAGTGATTGATTGGGGAGGACCCAACTGGGAGAGAAGAGTGTCGGCTGCAAATACGTTTGTCATGATTTCGGTTGCAGGTAAAGGATAGTTTGGCAATTTGACCTGGAGGCAGGAAGAGAGAGTTTAGTATTCATATTTGTTTTGGTTTTTACTATAGGGTGTACTGGAAGTTGAAGGTATTCGCAGACTTCCTCCACGTTTAGTTACACTCAATGGGGAGAATTACCTGATTCGGATGTCTCGTTTTAGATTCAACTAACTTAGTCCCTTCCTTCTGTTATCCCCACTAACTCAAACCTCGATATGCAGATCATCCCACACCCTTGCCTCTCATCTCCATATTCACCACATGAGATATCTACTCGTAGACATAATGTAAAAGGAAATATTCTCAAGTCGGCAACTTCAGATTCTGTCATCTGTCCTACCCCACGTTTTGTTCCCCGCAGATCTCGGCATTAATAAGGGGTGTCTTATGGGGGTATCGATAGTCTGGACTAACACTCCCCAATATTTCCTAAATGAGCGTCTTTCTTTCTTTTGTCGGATATGGCAAGTAAAATACGGCTTCATGTGCATGCGTTTCGGGTCAATATGACACTGTACTGCTGGGCATATGTTATGTGAAGTATATCACACTCCTTAGATCTCAATCTGTTTCACAGGACTTTTCCTCTCAATCTTCAATCAAACAACCGTCAAAATGTACGCACAGCTTGTTACTGTTTCAACACTTTTATTCCTTGTCACATATTTCATTCTTTACCCCATATTTCAATATCTCCGCGATGCTAAGGGTCTTCGTCGCTACCCCAACTTCCACCCCTTGGCGGGAATAACAAACCTACCCTTTGTCCGGGAAGCCGCTAGAGGGTTCCGCTCAAAGACCCTCTATGAGATGCACAAGACTCATCCTGTAATCCGAACTGGTCCCAACTCTCTCTCCTACGGTTCCGTGCAGGCAATCAAGGATATCTACGGCCACGGCACGAAGTGCACAAAGGGAGAGTTCTACGAGACTCTTGCTGGCACACATTACCACCTTGCCGATGTTATCGACAAAGCAGACCACGCTCGGAAACGTCGTGCCCTTTCTGCTGCGTATGCTCTGAAGAATCTTGAGAACTGGGAGTTCAAAGTTGCTGATAAGGCGGAGCGCTTCATCCGTGCTGCTGACGCTGCTTGTACCTTGCCTCTCAAAAATGGATTCACTCGCCCTGACCCCCAAGACCTCAGATTCGACTACCGCGCTTTCACAAACTTCTTTACCCTTGATGCGATAGCAGATATTGGCCTTAGCGAGCGTCTCGGGTTCTTGGATCAGGGCCATGACCTTGTCAAGGCTGAGCGAATGGATGGGACTATTCATCAGGTCAACTTCCGCGAGTGCCTTCACTCAACAGCCCGCGCCCAGTCTATTCTCGCCTGGACAGAGAAATGGTATGATTCTAATGTTGAGCTATCAAAGTGGTTCTCGAAAGACTTCCGCAAGTGGTGGACTCTGAACGAAGGTTGGAATGACATCGTCTATCATCGCGCGACTCAACGTCTTGAGCGATATAACAAGGGCGAGAGATTGCCCGACTTCTTCCAAGCCCTGATGGACCACAGTGAAGCCAACCCTCCTGGTCTAGAATGGGGTGAAGTCGTCGCCGAAATTTCTATAATGATGAATGCTGGATCGGATACTACGGCTATAGCCATGAACAATGTCATGTACTGGCTTCTCAGGAATCCATTGTGTATGGCCAAGCTTCGTCAAGAAGTCGACTCTGTTCTGGATCCAGAAGAAGTCGTTGCTCCATACGACAAGGTCAAGCATCTCCCCTACCTCCGCGCCTGTTTAGACGAGTCTCTACGCATCACACCGCCCACCACCTTCGGTCTTCCTCGCCGCACACCACCCGAAGGCTGGAATATTCTGGGCGATTATATCCCAGGCAACACGACTGTGTCCATCTCAGCATATGTTGCGCATCGAGATCCGCTCGTCTTCCCCGAACCCGAGTCCTACATCCCCGAACGCTGGCTTGGAGAGAAGGGGAAGGACTTGCAGCCGTATTTCATCTCTTTCAGCACCGGAGCGCGGGGTTGCATCGGAAGGAACATCAGTTATCTGGAACAAACTGTGCTGCTGGCTAGCGTGGTGCATCGGTATGAATGGGCGCTGCCTCATGCTGAGTGGGAGCCGTCGAGGACTGAAGCTATGAATCTTGCACCGGGACCTATGCCTCTCAAGGTGTGGCGTCGGGACTTGGTAGGTGATGAGAATGATGAAAAGCATGGTTAGACCAACAGAATGATTGATTATGATAGCTTTATGAATTCAGAACCTTTGGCTAATACATAGAGTCTCTCGTATAAGCTGAACTCGGCAGTATGAGCACATCAGGGTACCAGGGGACCTGGCCGCTAAGAGCATAAGGTATGAAATTAATTAGTAGTTCAACTTATGCTGATTAGATCATACTTCTTAGACTGTTTATTATTGTACCCCGAAGCTTAGAGGTGGGCAGATCATCTCAGCACTATGGATTGCTTTGTGTATATACTTCATAGAATTATCACAATCAAACTAATTGTAAATTGCTGTTGAGCATCCCCGAGATAGGCATTCCAGAAGTCACATACATAGGCGATTCAGTCCAACCCCAAGCCTCCTTTAAGTACTCTTGTCTGTTTATCTGTCAGTTTCGAAATTTTCTCACTGTCTTATTGTACTTACACTGATCGATTCGGCCACCCAAATTGGACGTCTGCCTTTTGAAGGACGTTATAAAGAGCTTCTTGTTCATACAGATTATCAAATCTATCACCGGCCATGGTTATAGCTAGGCAGGCATATCTACTGAAGATCAGCACCAAATAATGATAACCCAAAACGAGAAACTTACGCAAACCCTGTTGGGTTTCTTTGATTCGACTTATGAATATCAGCAGACGTTCTCCTGGTCAAAACAGATAGATAGATCACTATACCTCAGCCACTCCGCAGACCATCTTGACATTCTTTCTCATCTCTTCATTTATCGCTTTTGCTGCTTTAGCCTGTCCGGGGCCCAATTTCGGGGTTCTGGGGTTATGGGCCGCAAGTAGAACCTTGATCAATAAATGGTGAAGCACCCCTGTGACAACTGCATCATTAAGATAAAGTGCCTGTGGGAAGACTCCGGGAACATCATCACTTTCGTTGATGTACATTGGATGAAAGTGCCACGGCCTTTCAGCCCACCATTTTTCTTGGGCTTCTTGTAACCTCTCCCACGCCGAGTAGCTCTGGTCCTCGAAACCGTAGCAATAGCGAAGGCAGGCAGCACATTGCAGGATTGTTAGGTTAGCAAAAGTACAACAGGTATCGTCGTTCTGAACGAGACGCGAAATATCTTCTAATGCGAAGTTGGGGTCGACGGGTCGAGCTTGCATAAACGACATGTGTATCTCTTGTCTGAGAGCAACCCAAAAGGCTGCGCGCCGAAGGCCAGTGAAGTCGAGGATCTTTTCCTGTGCCGAGACGAAGACTCTCGTGCCAACAAGGTGGAATTCATTGCCTGCTTCGGTGGATGTGATCGGTACATCGAGTTCCTCCATGTAACGAAGAATCACAATTGCTGTAAGGAGGTTCTCATCCATGACGGCCGCGGAACTGGACAATGCCGGGATGAGAGCGTCGAGGCAGTTTTGATGATACCGATCACCGATCAACTCATCAAATCCGTCCACTCTGCTTAGTCGTTTGGCAGAGGCAGCGAGCACTGCGTTCATCAGAGGGGGGCATATGACGGCTCGCCGAGGAACGATGGTAGCAAAGTGGCGTTCACTATCGCACAAGTCGAAGAGGGGGGCAAGAACGTGGATGAAGTTGTAAAACAACATAGCCTCTTGTGGATCTTGAAGTGGCCATCTTGGCGCGTCGAGATATATACCAGAGATGGCTTCGGTGACATGATCGACTGGTGTTGATGAATCTGCTTGACGGGAGCTTGCAAGTACAGCGGCGACCTGAGGACTTGCTACGCCGAGAATGATGTCGTTGTCTGACTTTTGACCTGGGGATAGAGAATCAGGAGGATTCGAACGAGGGATAGTCTGCCATGGTCCAGCAGAAGAAGAGCTTAGAGCTCGCTTTTTGTATGGGCGTTGGTTGTCGGAAGGATTTTCCGCCAAGTCTGCTACAGATACAGGCCTGTCATGTTCTGTGGAATCTCTTGATGGAATCTTATAAAGAGTAATCGGGGGTGATGAAGAATCAATATCGACATTCAAGTTATCCAAGGTATCAAAGTTGCCAACACTTGAATCATGAATGTTGATCACATCTGGAGTTTCGTCAACGAAACTTAGATTTCTGGTTGTTTTGACCCATGGTTGATCTTGAGAGAAGTTGTATTCTTTGGCGTTGGCTTCGATAGTCTTACCAGAGCGTATACTTGGAGATGAGTGAGTAAGTCTTGGAAGGATCGGAGGAGGGAAGTAGCCTACCTGGGATTCAAGCCATGACGAAACCTCACACTGAAGCCACGAACACACTCAATATCACTCTTTCGGCAGTTTGAACATGTTTTGTCGTTGTCACCTGTAGGAGTTGGTAAGATAGACCAAGATCTGTCTGTATATCGGGGAAACTCACACTTGAGATGTCTGTTAGGGATGGAAACAGATGCTAGTTAGAATCAATTACTTCATACAAGACCAAACAAGCAACTAAACTATCGACGGACAACATTCCCTGCCTTGATAAGATAGAGACAGACTAGACTAACCTTTGCTTGCAGACCTAGAAATGACGTTTGTCAGGTATTATAGGTCTAGTCGTAGGGTAGGCAGGGCAGCTTACCGTACATGGGTTGAGAGGCTTGCTAGTAGCCGTTGATGAAGTCTGAGGCTCTTGCATATTAATTCCAAAGTGAATGAGAATAGGAAATAAAACTGGTGATGATAGAGACGAAAGAATAGGAAGAAAGAAAAGAGGGAATCTCCATTTTAACTCAAAAGGGTAATTACCACTTTGGGACGTAAACGGTAATTCTGCCCGGCCCGTGGATGGTAACCTCCGCATCCACGCTGAGCCGCAGTGGATCTAGCACTGAACTTTAACGTTCGACTCCCTGGAAGCTCACTGGAGAATTACCCCGCCTTCCCCGTGGGGTTGGATGCAGTCTAACCACGGTTGGGGATAGCTTCAAACGTTGATCATCTGGGGGAGGAAATACTTGGTACTCATCATAAGGGACGAAATTAGTAGGTCATCTTATGCTATTAAGATCAGACTTCTTAGGCTGTTTATTTCTGTACCCTAAAGTTCGGAGGCCAACTTCTCTGGTACATACTAAGTACTGTACTGAGAGATTTCCGGAGTGCACGAGGTGTAGTCGATGGTCTAGACTATATCTCTGTCCAATCATTGCACATGTATATTCTTTCGGGGGCAATTGATAGTCTGTATCTGTCAATTAATTTCACGTTTTTCTTTCTGAGAAAGGCAATTCTTTCTTTTCGTCAACTCAAGATAATCAGGTTTTGGTGTAGCAATATCTGCTGAGCCAAGTTAGAGATCTTGGTTCGTGTGGCTTGCTTCACATCGACCATCAGATATATAAAAAGACCTCGTCGACATCAATCATTTCAGTTTATCTCATCCAGATCAGCATCAATCTCGCTTGTATCATTACAACCTTTTATCCTTTCCCTAAACTCGTCTAAACCCTTCATCATGTCCGTCAAGGAAGACTCAAAAGGTCATCTTGAGCATCTCGAACACAGCAACTCTCCAGACTCCATCCAAGAGACCAACATCGAAGATCTCGATTCTATCGAGCAGACCAAGACGGGCAAGTTCTCCTGGCTCGTCTCCATCACGGCTGCCATTGGTGGTATGCTGTTTGGTTATGATACAGGCATCATTTCCGCTGTCCTCGTCTACATCCATCAAGATCTCGGCAAGACTCTTACGTCCCAGGAGAAGGAGCTCATCACTTCAGTTACTTCCGGTGGTGCTTTCATTGGAGCCATCTTTGCTGGAGCTACAGCTGACCGGTATGGACGAAAGGTGGCCATCTATGTCGGCTGCCTTCTATTCATTATCGGTGCTATTATCCAAGCTGCTTCTTTCTCAATCGTTCAAATGACCGTTGGTCGTATCGTTGTTGGATTCGGAGTAGGCTCTGCCGCCATGATTGTGCCCTTGTACATCGCAGAGTGTTCTCCTTCAAAGTACAGAGGCCGCATGATTGGTCTCGACAATATGAGTATCACTGGTGGTCAGCTTCTCTCATATGGTGTTGGAGCCGCCTTTGCTCATGTCAATGGGGGATGGCGTATCATGGTGGGCGGTGGTGCACTACCAGCCATACTCCTGGCCTGTCTTCTACCCTTCTGCCCTGAAAGTCCTAGACAATTGATCTTTCACGGAAGGCCAGACGAGGCCGCTGTGGTTATCCGTCGAATCTTCCCCAATGGAACTGAACAGCAGGTTCAGGACAAGATCCGGCACTTGACTCACCACGTCAACGAGTCTAAGGCTCTCAATGCCGGAAAGTCTGGTTGGTGGGTGTTCAAGCAGCTCTATGTTATCCCTGCCAACTTCCGCGCTCTTGTCTCTGCCTGTGGACTCATGGCCATTTCTCAGCTCAGCGGTTTCAACTCT
This sequence comes from Fusarium sporotrichioides, assembly GCA_019054645.1. Taxonomy (NCBI): domain Eukaryota; kingdom Fungi; phylum Ascomycota; class Sordariomycetes; order Hypocreales; family Nectriaceae; genus Fusarium; species Fusarium sporotrichioides. Next base: position 7,642,790 of record JAHKNS010000002.1, read on the forward strand.
CTTATGTATTACTCGCCTCTTCTCTTCTCACTTGTTGGCTTTTCCAACCCCGTCGCTGTCGGTACTGTTATTGCTGGGACCAATTTCATTTTCACTTGGGTTAACCTCATGCTCGTCGATCGTGCTGGCCGACGAAGGATCTTGCTGATTACTGTCCCATTCATGTCTTTTTTCCTCGTCATTGCCGCTGTCTGCTTCAAGTTCATTCCCATCAACCACGATCTGACCCTTGCATCTGACGCCAAGATTGGTTGGTCTGCTATTGTTGTTCTCATCTCCATGGTATTCTTTGTTGGATTCTATTCTTCAGGTATTGGCAACACTGCTTGGCTTTCAAGCGAGTTCTTCCCCATGGAAGTTCGCGCTATGGGAACCATGATGCTCACTATGACTTGCTGGGGTTCCAATATCATCGTTGCCTCTACTTTCCTTACTCAGATGGAAAACACTACCCCATCAGGCGCCTTTGGATTCTACGCTGCCATATGCGGCCTCGGCTGGGTTTGCATCTACTTCTGCTATCCCGAGGTGAAGGGAATGACATTAGAAGATATCAGAGACATCTTCCAGCATGGTTTTGGTGTTCAACGAGCACGAGAGGTTCAGAAGGAGATGAAGATGGCCAACAAGGCAATCAACTCTGAAGTTCTCACCAGGGCTTAGCTGACAGTCTGTACTTTTCAGTCTTTTGGTCGAATCGAAATAGGTTTACATTTATTCATTAAGAGTCTATTCTTATCAAAAGTCTATGCTTGTACAAAGTGAACTATGATGTCGCATCGTTTAAAAAGGAATCTTGACACCAGAAGCTCGCAGCTTTTGGAAGACTCCCTCGGGGTCGTATTTCTTGCTGGCAGCACGAAGCTTGGCAAGAGCAGCCTCACCAACAGTCGCCAAAGGGTCCTGGCTGAGGTGAGCGTAGTTGATAAACTTCCACTCCCAGAAAGCGTCCATCTCCTTTGCTTTCGTCTCAATATCTTCTATGTACGCTTGAAGCAGAGGCATGGCGTCCTCCTCCGTCTTGTCACCCTTGGCAGCCCAGGTAAGGAGGAACATGATACCATCCCCGTCAGCGGTATAGAAATCCAGACCCATGACGTTACCACCGTTGGCTACACCTTTGTCAGCGATGGATTTGGTGATGGGTTGGAACATGCATAGCGTGTTGAGTTCGGAATCGCTGCTGGGCATGAGTACTTCGAGATCCTCGTTAAGTTTATTGTACTTGTCGACGACGTAGACGAGCAGCTCAGCGTTGGGCTTGAAAGAGCTCGTGAACCAGATGTTTCTGAAGTGAGGAGGTTGGCCAGAGCCAAGTTCTTTGGTGACTACGCTCAGCCTCTCGGAAACGGTGGTATCAGCCTGGATGTCAGGGACAGCGTAGTAGGCGTCAAAGGCAGGAGGCTTGACCAGACCCTTGGTGTTCTCGATAGCAGCATTGAGGATGGTACCGCCGGCGATGGCAGGGAGATAGGCCCAGTAGACGATGCTGCTTGAGTTCTCATCCTTGGGAACGTTGGCAGTAAAGTCGATGAGGGCGTCGATCACAGCAGGACCTGACTCGGGCTTGTATAGAAGATTGCCTCCCCAGATGACAGGGCTGGTGCGTTCGACGAATTCGATAGGATACAGGTCGATACGAGTGATGAGGCCAAAGTTACCTGAGCCACCCTTCATTGCCTTTGAAGAGTTAGTGTTGTTGAATGGTACGCGATAGAATTGCACATACCTGCCAAAGATCGGCATTCTCGTCGGCGTTGGCCTCGACAATTTCACCATTGGCAAGAACCACTTGCCAACCAGCAACTGTATCACAAGTCATTCCCTATAGTCGGTTGGTTTGAGTGGATTCAGTTCGGATGTATCATTGATAGCTTACATGAGATGCAGAGTAGAATGAGTTTCCTCCACCAGTGACGAAGCCACCAACACCAACTGTTCCAGCACGTCCACTATGACAAACAAGTTAGCAGAGTATACAAGACCCAAGTTGTGTAACATACCCGGCAACAGCGAGACCATATGGCATGAGAGTATCATAGACATCTTGCCAGTGACCACCAGGTCCAACTGACACAACATTCTTCTCCTCGTCATATGTTGTAGTATTCATATAACCTTGAAACCCAATTAGTATGCAGCAATGCCTAAGTCATGTTGGTTTGACTCACCAAAGTCCACGGTGATGCCCTCATCAATTGAGTTGGACAATGCAAAGTTACCATGGCCACCACCTCGGATACCAAACTTGCACTGATTCTCTGTAATGACCTTCATGATCGTGGAGACATCTTGAGCAGTTCTAGGCAAAACCATACAATCAGGCTCCAAGGCGGCACTGACGGACCAGTAAGAATCTATGCGATCCGCCCAAAGAGTTTGGTCCCTTGTGACGACTTTATCTCCCAGGCCAGCTTCTTCTAACAAGGCAGCGCACTTGGGCTTGATGTCAGTCATGATGCCCAAAGAGTATGGGGTTATTGGTGATAGTTGTGTGGATGCAGAGTGATAGACTGATACAAGAGACGCGGGAAGAGTGTAAATAGTCAAAGTTAAATACACGCCAAAGCGTCTTGATCGACAACAAGTGTTTCATTCGGGAGAATATCAGAACTTACGCATTGTTCAGAACTTGACTGGAGCATCTTGACACCAGCATTGGCGTTCAACAAGGCTCTGGTAGCGAGATGTTGAAGTTTCATTATTGCAACGTTGTGATATGATGATCTCGGAGCGACAGTACCAAATTGAAGAAATCGAAGGGAATATCCTCGATGTTAGTATCAGAGGAATATGATTAAAGAGAGAAGTAAAGGGCAAGGATCTACAGGATATGGATAGAGGAGGATGATCTCCTATTTAATAAATCACTGCTCAACCGGATCACGGATATCGTCGATCTTTTTACAGTACAGCTGATTAAGAAGCGAAAGGGGAGCTAGAGAGGGACACCGATACTAGTCCTGATACTGACTGTGTCACCTGTTTGTGAATGAAAGCATTGAAGACTCTGCTAACTACCATCGGAAAGTCCGCGTATAGCACGATAAACTCGGCGAAAGAAGACGGAATAGGCAATAGTTTAGATGGTATATGCTTATTTTAAGTACATAGAGATACCGGTAGTCCAGGTATCCGCGCAGTGGTAGATGAATGGAAACTAAGAATGGTTTGCAGCTTCTTGTCTGGGAAAATCGCATAGAGACCAAGACTTGCCAAGGTTGTTTCGGTTGTCTCTTTGCATTGTAGTGTTCCAGCAGTGCAACTCGAGCATGTCCAAGGACCCCTGCACCAGAGCCTGCGCCGCATCTGTGGAGTAACCCGGGGGTTTTATAGTATATTCTGCAGGGGTGCAAGTACCGTAGAGAGGGATATAAAGACGGATATATAAGTGTAGTACATGATGTGAGTAGTCTCTTGATGGAACGTCATTTCCTAGGGGAAGTTTCATTGTAACTATTGTATGTAACCACTGAAACCTTTCACTTCAATCATTTATGCTCCAGTTGTTGTTCTTAATTGCCGTCTTGTTTGATCCGAGGACCGAGGGCAATGATGGCCCACATGGTGTTTGATCAGCCACTATAGATCCTTACTAGTAGTCGTTGAATGATCTTCATCAAAGACTCCACCTTCTTACTATTCGTTCCGTGAAGGTGCCCTCAAATTCCGCGAGTTCGGTTGACGCTTTGACAAAACAAGACGAAATTGCTTAATACATGGGCCACTCTAAGATAAACGAGGCAGGCAGCAGAATGAGGGGATACTGGAGAGACAAGAGTAACCATATACGGGGAGGGACCGATCAGTCAGTCATTGATGCAGGGATGGGCGTAGTAGAGTAGCAACACGGCTTCTGAAAACTTGCCCTGTTGCAAGTATCACTCTGATGATAGACAAGACGCTGGTTGACAGGGCAGGGTTACCCTTGCTCATATCTCACGGCTCCTAGTAGGTAGCAGACAAGATGACCTCTAAGCTTTAGGGCACAAAAATAAATGAATTAAAACTATAGCATAAATGACATAAACTGGCCGGCTAGTTTTGTCATTTGCGCCTCAAGCAGCCAATTTTCCTGATAGCCTGAGCAGCTCGCCTTACCTGAGCTGTATGGGCAATAAGTAAACTTGTGACTTACTATGGTCAGTGACTATACAGAGTAGTGAGCGAGTGACGTATTCATCAAGGATCGCCCAGAGAAAAAAGTGCCTGACTTGGGTAGTCTCTAGCTCTTGGACCAAGACTCAACTTGCAGGTCAATCAATACATGTATCCTTGCATTTACCCTGCATGAGTGACTGTTGTACATTACATGAACTGTTTCTCAATCGGATCAAGATAAGAAGCAACCACCAGCTTCACTGATACAGGTATTCTGGACTGCACGAGCTTGCCCCTTCTGCAACGCATTAACTGCTTTCCCACAGGAGTGTTATTCCTGGGCCTTAATACAAAGGACATATAAACCCATTCAGCTTTCGTACCGAATCCTCCGACACCACACGCTAAACGTCGGTTCCTAGCCGAACGAGCCCTTTTGGTGTTTCGGTTACTCTCGAAGATCCTTTTGGTCTCCGAGATTCTCCTCGTTCGATGGCCCGTATTATTACCGTTTCAAGACTTAGTTCATCAACCTGCCCATACTTGGTTGGTAGAGAGAGTGTAAAGACATGAAATTGACATGTTGAGCTGTCCTATCACTCTCACTCGTGCTGTAGCTCGGACAGTTAGGACACTATACCACCTGCCCAGATCGGCAGTCCATCTCGAGGGTTTGACCTTGTTCAAAGGCCAAGCCCAAGAGTGCGGAATGGCATCTTCTTTGGGGCGAGTCGAGTGTTCGTTTGGCGGAGATTCCCCTGTTTGTACCAGATAACCAAACGGGAATCTTTGTAAGAAACTTGTTTAGCCTGTTGGTAGTAGTAGTAGTAGTAGCAGTAGTAGTGTATTGTATCATAGATGCCAGAGGATATGCCAGTATATAATCGTCGTTTCCATGTCTTTAGATGTAGAACTGTTTGGAGCCGCATGTCCGTCTTTTTGGGTTGCATTTGAAGAAGCCTCCATCCCCTTCCTACTTTTTCTTCCTCCTCTCCTTCTTTCTCTATCTCCTCATCGACTCGGCTTTTACCTCGACAACACACTCATTTACCAACAACGAAACTTTAAACGATGACGACGATAGATGGAGTGATGGTGCTCTTCCCACCGCCGGAGGGCTACGTGGTAGATTTTGACAACCCAGCAAGACAAGGCGTACCAGATGCTTATCTCGTGGCTGGGTTTGGGTTGGCCATTAGTTTCCTCTTCTTTATGCAGAGGATGTATGTGAAGCTCTTTCTTACAGGAGGTTTACAGTTGGATGATTGTGAGTCTTTTTCTTCTTTTCGTTTCTTTCTTCCACTGGTTCATGAGTGAAACATATCAATTCGCTAGGGGTGCTTGGAGATTGTTGACATGATCGATCGACGGTGACGAGATGAAATGATGCTGACAACTTGCATAGACTTACTCATATTCTCATATGTAAGTGAATTCATAACTATAGCCACGATAGCAGTATCTCTGAATATCTAGTGACTGGCACAATCTGTTCTGTTGACCTGGTGTTGGATAGATGCTAACCACTACACTTATAGATACTCGCTGTGGCGACAGTAGCTTTATGTCTTGGTAAGTCTCATTGAATACACTCTCAGATTTCTAATACTGACCATCGATTAGACATGTTTGCTTCAGGAGCTGGAGGTGCTCACGTTTGGGAAATACCCATTACGACATTTAACATATATCTCAGGGTCAGAACTCACCAAACTCTCAACTCGACTACACACTCAGAAGAAACAAGACTAACCAACTTTCTAATAGGACGTCTATATAGCTGCCATCATATATGTCCTCTGCGGATCTCTTGCCAAAATCGCCCTCCTTATCTTTTACCTCCGCCTATCTCCTCAAAGATGGTTCAAGATTGCCATTTACTCATCCATGTTCTTCATCAGCGGATACACCATCGGTTTATTCTTCGCCGTTATGTTCGCTTGCCATCCTATCAACAAGAACTGGGACATCACTGTGACAGGAGGCAGTTGCGTCAACCAGCCGGTCTTGTACTTTGCTACAGCAGCTGTCAATATCGCCAGCGACGTTATCCTTTTTGTGTTGCCGCTTCCTATGGTGTTTAAACTCCAGCTTCCTTTCAAGCAAAAGATTGGACTAATGGGAATCTTTACAATTGGTTCTCTGACTGTTATCACGTCCATCGTAAGAATATCACTTCTGCCCGGGATGTTGAAAAGCATGGATTTATCTTGGGTCATTGCATACCCGAGCATATGGATGTAAGTATTTCCTAGTTATCTCAAGATCGCAATCTAACTCGATAACTTGCAGTATTGTCGAGTCAAACCTTATCATCACATGCGCTACAATGCCCACCCTCCGCAAGTTCTTCAAACATGTTGCACCCAAGCTCATCGGTGAGTCTCGCTACGGCAGCAAAACAGGCCGATCTTCGAAATACGGCAAATCAGACACGGCAGGCTCCAAGCTTGCTTCCTCGTCCCACGGCCGACGCAAACGAACAAACTATTCACAATTCGACCAAGAACGTGGTTCACCTACTGAAGACTTTGTCATGGGACCCATCAAGGGCGTGAGACATGAGACGAGGACAAGTGTAGGGAATAGGGACGATACACAGACTGCTGGGTGGATGGACTCGGATTCAGAAAAGGGCATTGTGACTGGGTCAGTCAGACCGGCTATCATACAGACCAAGACTGTGACGGTACAGTACGAGAGTTGATCGTGAAATGATACGAAATGTATGGAAGTTTATTGGGGAAAACCTTACGGTCCACCGTGGCGGTTGGGATGTCACCAAACAACCGATGGCGGTCTTTTGCCCCTAATTGGGTGAGTGGATTGAAGGCAGGAAAGCGATGGACATGAGTTAGCTGACAAGCAGGAGTGTTCAGTTGGGCTGTGCCTTCCCAAACTGGAGTTCCTTGCTCTTGAGCTTTCATCTAGACAGCTTCCCGGCACCTTCCTCGCAACAAAACGAGATGTACCTGGCCAGACAAGAAAAATTAGAAGGGAAGGAAAGGAAAGGAAAGAGCCATGACACAGGTAATTACAATTGTCATGGTCCATCGTAGCCATAGGAAATATCCAGCAGTTCATGTACAATTTACCATATATTTGACATATATTCACGTCATCAATTCACGCCATCAATTCACACCAATTCTATATGATAAACTATGGCTACTCTATCTGCTTGTACTCCGATGGGCATGACGGCTTCCAAGCTCTGGGACGAGTCTGACGAGATTGTTTGGCCTGATACGGCCTCAATTTCCCTCCCGTTCTCCCAGCCGCCCTCCCAAGTCGTTGCTCCTGTTGAGTCGGAGCCTTAGGCCAACGTACCCTGTAAGCCATTACTTACCTATCTAGGCTGTCAAACAACTTAGAACCAGCTAACTAATTACTATAGGGAAGGAGCTGCAAACCAAAACCGATTAAAAGGTCAAGATGGCAGATGACAGCAGCAGCTGCCAGAGAGCACCTCTACGGAGGGCTGTATGAGCGCCTGCCGCATTCAGAAATAGACTGGTCGGTCCATGGAGGGAAGATGTATTTGTCGGGTTGTTGGTCGTTGGCATTGAGTGTTACAGACTGGAGCGTGCTGCGGCGTGGGTTGAGTCTCACCCTCTCAGCCAAACCCTTCTCTTCAACAACCATCAACTCCCGTTGCTCCTGCCTCCGATTGCCATTCCTGTATTTAACTTCCGTATAGTTTGATACAACCACAAAGCTGAGGATACAAAAAATGCGAAGGGCCTTGTCAGATGGCAGTGCTTTCAACGCTCTCCCTCCTTAGGCGCTTTCATTCTTCCTCGCCCTCGAGACCCTCAAGTCCTTCTTCCTCATCCTCAACATTTCCTCCAAGCCTCTCAGTTCTGGCTTTATACTGGGATATCATCTTGATTTAATCACTGAGGATCAGATTAGTAAAAAGGTTTGCTAGTGGCTTGGACATTAGTTTTGACAGCTAACACCGAGCTAATGGGACTACAACTAAGCGCTGGCGCTACAGACTTCCGGAGACCACAGACGCTTTGACAGCCACGTCATGTATAGACTATACGTATCAACCTCTATCTGATTCACCATCAACACATTCCAAACGTGAGGCAACAAAAGTAAACCAGACCAAATCTCTATTGAGAAGGTCATTTTCGTTTCAATAGATCAGCGCTTATGTCTAAGCACCGACTCAACTGACAGCCATGACAGGGCTCAAGAGCAAGGACAAGGATAAGGACAGAAAATATGATCAACATGTGCTCGCATCATTTCATCAATAGAGTTCGAGACTGATCGATCAAAACCTGGGCCTCGGGTCCACGACACGAGCCCCAACTACAGTATCCTGACCCAGTCGACACCAATTGCCGATCGCTAAAAGACAATCTAGACTAGTTAAAGACCTTCCTTTTTTTTGAAGGAACTGTCGTCTCCTGAACGATCGACAGTCGTAGAGCCAGTTCTGTCCTTCCGTTCTTTAGCAAACCTGTCAAAAGTCTGCAACGTTGCTGCTGCAGGAACCTTTTTTGTGGCGGTCTCAGAAAGATCTTAATTTCTTCTCGACCGGGGTAGGCCATGTCAGGTCAGGGTTGATTACGTACAGAGACAGATCTGCATATAGACCTTGACATTGGACCAGGGTATGAGCATCCTCCGAGGGACAGGATTCACATGCTTGCAGGAATGGTTTTACCCGCAAATCGACGGTTCCAGGACAAGATGCAGGGGAATAATACAGAGGCAGTGTCTGACTGTCTGGCCCGGGCTACCAGAAAGCGAATACTTTGACATTATATAGGAGAGAGAATCAATAGAACCATCTAGACCAATAACGACAAGTATCAAGAGCAACTCATCAATTATCATTTAACTACTTGGGGGTATGTATCACTATCTTTACCGATTCAACGCTCATTTAAGCCCACGCCTCCTTAATCATATCAGCTGCCTTCTCACCAATTCCATAAGCAGGCATCTGGGTGTGTCCGTTGTTGACAGTAGGCATAATGGAGCAATCAGCAACCCTCAGCCCCTTGACGCCGTAAACCTGCAGCTTCTCGTCAACGACAGCCTTGGGGTTGTCCTTCTTTCCAGCAGCGCAAGTTCCGCTGGCGTGGTAGCACGTCGTGGCGTTGTCCTTGACATACTCCTTCCAATCCTCGCGCGTCTTGTGCTTGTGGTGTACCAGGTCAGAAGGCCATGAGCCCTTGACAATGTCCTTCGTGCCAGCGCCCTCGACGATGATCTCGTTGCCAAAGGCGCACGCCTCGGCGAGGACTTCTAGGTCCAGAGGGTCAGAGAGGTAGTTGCAGTCTACAACGGGGATGGCTGTGGCTTCGGCATTGCGGAGGGTTACGGTGCCGCGAGACTTAGGGGCGAAAAGCTCAGCAATCATGCTGAAGGCGTGTTTTCCGTTGATGGGGAACTGGTCGAACTGCTTAGGGCCACCGTAGCATTCGGTAGTGAAGAACTCGATCTGAGGCTGCTTGGGAGTTAGACCCATGGGATCACGGCCTTCCTTTCGAGGAGCAGAGTTCCAGATCTCAGAGTCCTTGAGGCGCTCATCAATACGGGCATAAGCAAAGATTCCAAAGGGGAACACAGTCATGGGACCCTTCTTCTCCTCCTTCCATTGGGTGAAAGCCTTTGCTAGGGCGTCACCGTGGTAGAGGAGCGAGTCGGTTGTGAGGCCCTCCTTTTCTGTCTCGTAGAACATAAAGACGATTAGGTGATCCTGAAGGTTCTTTCCAACGCCTGGGAGGTCAACAAGTGTAGTAATACCATGCTTCTCAAGCTCATCCTTGGCACCGATGCCTGATCGGTTGAGGATATTGGGAGAACAGTAAGCTCCTCCACTGACGATAATCTCCTTGGAAGCCTTAAGCTCGATGAAAGTGCCATCAGGCTTGACAGCTCGAACGCCAGTGGCCTTGAGCTCGCCCTGAGCGTCCTTCTCGATAAGTACCTTCTCAACGTGAGTCTCGACCATGAGGTGGAGGTTGTCTCTGGGCTTTTGCTTAGTGATAAAGTCTGCACTTGTAGTACGGAGACCTTGGTGAACTGTTCTCACGGAGTGACCGCATCCGTGGGGGTTCTCGCCAGTGGCGAACATGTCGTGGTCCAGGGGAAGACCTTTTGATACCATAGACTCTGCGATCATGTTGGAGATGGGAGCCAGGTCATGAGGTTCGGTGTGGACATGGCCTTCATATCCGTGAGATCCCTTTGTCTCTTTGAACCAGTCTTTTGTGTGAAAGTGTTCAGCCTATACATCCCAATTAGTATTTGTGAAAGAAGGAACTTGACTATAGTACACACCTTGGCCATATACTTGAACATGTCATCGCCGCTCCAGCCAGGAAGGTTCCAGTCATCATAATCTTGTTTCTACAAAACATTAGTCATGAGTATGATGAGTATTGACACAGAATCTCAAACTTACCATTCCCTTGACCATCAAAGTACCGTTGCATCCTGAAGAGCCGCCAAGGAACTTGCCTCGACTGAGCTTCACTTGACGGTTATTGACACCAGAGCCCTGTGTAGAGACGACGTTCCAATCAGTCTCCTTGTCAAAGTTCTGAGACCATCTGTCAAAGAGTCAGTTAATCAGTCACTTGAAGTCTCGTGTCCGGTCACGAAATAGGTGATCAGATGTGATCAGATACTTACCCTCCAACCATGTGAACATTCTCAAGGTGCTCGTTGTGTTGGCCGGCCTCGATTACGAGGACCTTGACATTGGGATCTTCAGCAAGACGTGCAGCAACAACACATCCGGATGTACCGCCACTGTGATGGAATGAGTCAGAAACTGTTGGTTATGCACAGTAGTGATAAGAGCCAAGCTTACCCGCAGACGATAAAGTCGTATGTCGTTTCCGGGACAGCCATGTTGTCTGTATGTGTATGTAGAATAGTTTATTAAGATATGAGACTTTTGTATGACGAGGAAGATGGGGTATATGGAGACAGACAGACAAGTTCAAGCCACGTTGGACGGCGTCTGCGATTCTCTTATATGGTGTAACTTGGGCCAGTTCCACTGCAGGCTGACTAGACTACCCCATCAAAGACTACCCCATCAAGAGAAACGAAAGTGGTGCCATTCAGTAGCCTTGTCCCTGTCCTGTCTTGTGTCTGTCTCGCCTTGCTATTGGGAGGTTTCATGGGTTAGTGGAAAGGAAAGGGATTCATTGCATGTAAGATCCATCATACCAAACCCAATAAAGACATGATTTATGTGCCTTTCTCATTCCTTCAACCCGGTCGGTTTCCAAATTCCTGAAAAGGACCCTGAAAGAAGCCTGTTTTATCGGAATCGGAATGCCGAGTACGGAATCCTCGTTAGCAGTGTGCTTGCTAAGTCAGCAGGCAAGGCACTACTTTGTACTACAGTACAGCAGTAAAAGGCAAAATTACAACTTAACTCAAAGTACATAAGTACTTAACCCCAGAAACCCTCGACGTTTCTAGCAAGTTGACCAATCGGGGAAGGCCCTTGGGTATAGTCGTTCTGGTGATCAACAACGTTGCATCACGGACCAAAAGAAGCATAAAACATACAAGTTACGCCCGGGCCCTGTCAGTCCCCTATGTTGACGCATAACCGAATGGCTTGGCTGCAGGGTATATTGTGTGTGCGTACTTTGCATACAATCTTCATGTATATCATGTCTCGGGTTTCGGTAATAGAAGACAGAAAGAACAACAGGAAATGCTGACGACGTTGAAGATACGTACTACACACTATACCAACATGGAGCTTAGCCTTGAAGATCCTTACGTTCTGATAGGTCTACTAAATTTCAAAGGCTGGAGTTTAGCTCCAATTTCTCCAGACTTAAGCTACTGCTGCAACTAGCTAAAAAACGCATCAGTGGATCAACTCCAGAGCACGTCCTGAAATTATCCTCTAAGTGCGGATCCGGATCCTTTCTTGGCATCGACCAACCATTCCTTCTCATCTATGGCCTGCCTTATGTACGGGTCTATATCCGTACTAAGCTGGAACATCTCCCCTAGTTCAGTTATCTCCGCAGACAGTGTTGATCTTTGGTCAGGGTCTTGACTAAGTTGAATCTAGTGACAGTTCAGTTTAAGTAGCATAACTGGCGGTATTGTTTGTGTATAAAATGTACTATATAATCCTTGTCCTCTTTTTTCTTTGCTTTTTACAAGGGACAAACCAACAGTGTGGATCTGCATATGCATGTATCGACCAGGTTTCTGTCCAAAAAGGAAGGTTTTGAGAGCGAACAACTCCAACATAGTTGTGGAGTTGAGGGAGAAATCATTCGATACCTATGTTTAGAGAGCATCAAGGTTCAAGGATTAAGAGCCAGGAGATATAGAGGGTGCAACGCAATAAGTGCCGAATATACATGCAAGTAACAACTCTCCTACTATAGAAGCAGGAACCGTGTATGCAGTTCCTCCTCCCAGACCATATACACCAATCACGATCAACTGACTCATGCTCTCGGGGATACCAACCCTCCTGGGCCCACCAGACAAGGTATCCAACGGCACGGCGGCAAAGGGGAGGAGGAGGGGCGAATGTGAGTTCACGCAAGCAAGTAAGGACTCCCAGATGAGGTCAATCTACAAGGCAAGGCGAGGCGAGACAAGACCACGAGATGGTCAATGCCGCCTTGAAACTCGGAGTAAAGGGGCCGTGGGAAAATCCTCCAGGATCTCAGACTACTGGCATCATACCTACAGATTCGCTAGCTAGCTGAACCAGGTACAGGTAGTATGTAAAGTAACTTGCTCTTAAGTCCGCTCATTCAAAACATGGCTGTCCCTGCTATTCCCATCAACTGTCCATCACTTTAATTCCCGAATTACATAAACGTGGCTTACATCTGCCGTATCACTTACATTAAAATACTCCATCTCTTGTCTCCATTTACATCTGCGTCTGTATCTTCAACCTCGTCAGTCCTTACCAATATGGCCGCCTCTCCCTTTCAGACAGAAGCTTGGATAGAGTACGGCCTCGGTACTCTGGTCCTGCTCCTTCGTTACTTTGCAAGATGGAAAACAGTTGGCTTCAAAGGATATCAAGGAGATGATTACTTTGCTCTTGTTTCGTTAATTTTCTGGACAGTATGTTTTCCTTCATAACCATTGCCTTCACTTCTCAACTCACACAACTAACCTCCGCAGGCCGAATTGGTCATGCTGGAACTCATCGGTCAATCTGGAACCAACATCGACGTTACCGACGAGATGGGTGCCAACATGACAGCCGCAGAAATTGCCAAGCGAGAATTTGGCTCAAAGTGTCTCCTTGCAGGATGGAACTTTTATGTTACTCTCATCTTTTGCTTAAAGGGAGTCATGCTTTGTCTATACAGCCGCATGACGTACGCATAATTCTTTTCCTTTCCCCCTCTGGAACTCACTAACAGGAACTGTCTTCCAGTCTTGGTCTTTGGCAGAGAAAGTTTGTCATCTGGACACAGGTCGGGACTGTCATCGCTTATCTCAGTGTCATTGCTGCGATCTGGGGCCATTGCACTCCTGTTCATAAGAACTGGCAGGTTTATCCCAACCCAGGTGGTAAGTCTACTTCTGTCTATTGGAGTCTTCAAGTCTAATATCGTAAAAGATTCTTGCACACTTGCTGTTGCCAATTATCTTACTCTGGTCGTGTTCAATGTTGTGTAAGTCATCAACTGCTATTCTGTCTCTGTCCCTCTTTTTGCTAACAGACCTCAGAACCGATGTCTTTATCGTTTCCATCCCCGTCCCTCTGTTATGGGCAGTCAAGCTCAGCATTAAGCGAAAGATGTTGATCGGAGTTCTCCTTTGTTCTGGTATCTTCATCATTGTCGCAACAATTCTTCGTTGCGTCTTCTCTCTACGGTAAGCACTCTATTCGTCAATCCTGAATCTGTCTTGCTAACAACTGGTAGGGACATTCAGGGTATCAACACATCGACAATCTGGGCCATTCGAGAAACCTTTGTCGCCATCATCGCCGTCAACGCCGCCGCAATCAAACCCCTATTCTCCGCCTCCAAATGGCTCGTCTCGAGCAAGGGTAGCAGCCGCGACAAGGGAGGCAGCAGCTACGCCCATAAGCACGGCCACGCGCTCGCAACCATCGGAGGCTCTGGCATCTCAGGCGGCATCTCGTCGAGCCGACATAATAAGTCAAAGTACATGACGCAGCTCGAGGACAACTCGAGCGAGGAGCACATCGTCGGCAAGCCTGAGTTTATGGGGTACAGCAACAAGAACGAGGTTCGAGCTGGAAGCGCGATGAGCGGGAGCGGCGAGACACGAGACGGTATTATGGTTACTCGAACATACGAGGTTTCACCTGTAAAGTCGACTTTGGACGTCTAACATGGTCAATTGGGTTATGGAGTTTTGTTTAATTGGATATACCAGGGAAAGTAAAGAGTTAATATAATAGAACAAAATACTGCTTCAGCATAGCAGTTCATGCTGTATTAAACCAGATTATCACTTCTTCATTATCTTGTTTTCCCTTTACTTCACAGTATCAACTAAACCATGCTTCAAGTAGTTATTAGGCCTGAAAACTGGTTACTCAGAACAATCTTGGGAAGTTTCTTAGCACCTGATTAGACCTGCATACTACGGATATTCTACCACTGCAGTTGGCCTTTGATCAACTGGACCTCAGCAGGCTCGTCTCGGTAGTCATTAATTAGGTAGCCATGCGTGTGTCCAGTCGATTTAGTTGACAAGGCGTTGCCCTAGCTATAGTTTAGTTCCAACAGTCATTAGCTAGGTAAGTTGACGTTACGTTCAGCTTCAACTAGTCTCGCTACTGCACCGTCTAATTACCGTCTTCCTAGTCACTTTAACCCCCCTGCTTGAACTAAATTATTCTTCTTTTTTGCCGCGTCAAGCCTGCTCATCCTTTTCACATGTAACCTGATTCGGGAATAACTTGACATCTCCGCTACTCTCAAACCCCTTCTAGCGGGGACTCGTCACAAGAAAAAAAAAGACAAGGGGCCGATAGACCTAGTTAGTCTAGCCATGCTAAAGGTTCCTCTGACATGGGGCCCTTGCTCTTCATCACATCAACTTCCTGACATTTCGTGCACCGAGCACTTTGCTTCTTCTTTTTCTTCCCTTTACCCGGAGGACTGGTTGTACTTAGTAAATATCCAGATGTGCGGTATCTGATCGCTGGGGAAAAGAAAAAGAAAAAACAGCAACACAAAAAGAGTACCCATCATTAAGAGAGATCGTCGTCAGCCCTTCTTTAGAGACTCCACGTGCTTCTGAATCGAGATTCAAGCCAAGACGATTTGCATTCCTCATTGAGTATCATGTTGCCCATCAGAAGTGTCTGTGTGTTCACCTTCAGAAATCGACGTTGCTGATCCAAGAGCGGCTCGAGTCAGTTTACGAGATGATATAGTCATGTGTATATATACAAGCCAAGCTTATGCTTGGCCACCGACAATGTTTCATTTACGGGTCATAAAGAGAGGCTGTAGAGTAAACCAAATCGATGCAACAGAGTCCCTTGTTCATTGATACTCGTGGATGTATCGTTGTCGTTGTTCGTGAGAGCAGCCATGAAGAAATGAAGAAACCTAAAGGTCCAATCATACCCGCTGAACAAATTGTCTTCTTCAGCCTTCGGCTAAGTGGCAGGAGCTAGCTATCCCTGACGCCGCTGCTTGCCTCATCGCCTCTTGAACTTGTCCCTGGCCAACTTTGTGTCACTAGAGGAGGGCGGAGGAGTTATGTCACTCGGCCACTGACACCGTACGCTAAGCTCTTAAGAATAGGCCTGGACATTAAGAAGTAGGCTAGACAGACAATAGGTTAAATTGGAGTTTGTATAACTCTGTAACTTCTATATTCACTTCCATTTTGTCCTAGTAGCTGCAGTGCTGTTCCACGTCCCTTCTGGTAATCCTCCCATTATTGAATGAATGATACATGTGTGTAAACCAACAACTCCTTCCCCTTAGCTCTTTCCGTCCTTATCAGCACCGCTGAACCAGCTTCGAATATAAGGCCAGTAGGTGTAGTGCAAGTAAACATCAACGCCTGCAACAACTGCGAGGCCTGCCTTGGTGTAACGTTTGTTCTGGGGGGAGAGATTGTTCCATTTACTCATGAGGGAAGACGAAGTGCTGTTGCTGGTAACAGTGGTCGAGATGTACCTGCGAGCGCCCTGAAGAGCGGAGGTGGAGAAGCGGGTGGCGATGGTAGGCAACATGTTGTTTTGTGGGGTTGGTGTAAGTGAAGATTGTGGTATTGTTGAACTATGAGTTGGTTTTTGTGGTAAGAGATAATAATTGTATATTCAATTGAGTAATTGTTTGTTGATACTTCTCTTCCAGTTCCGATCGAGTAGTAAACGGTCTATATATGTATCTTGAGCGACATGACCCTTACAAATAATCCGTTATGCTTAATCGTTAAGCCTAACAATCCACCAACGCCTCGCTTTTAAACATAATCACCATTACTCCAGCATTACACATGACTTCATCAACCGCTCGGCCGTTGCGGTCGATTCATCGTCAGCGGTTTGAACGGTTTTCTCAATCGGTCCAGCGTTGGTGCCGGCCCCAGCCCAACTGGTCGTCTTACACCACCATTTGATCTGACCGACATGAATGTTGTCGCATGAAGAGTTGAGGCAGGCTTGTTAGGCATTATTTCTTCCTCAGCTTCTTCGGGCTCCATCTTCGACGGAGGTCGTGGAGGCGAACTAGAGAAACAGGAATAGGCTTTCTGTGGACCGCCGTCACTGATCTTGGGCACGTTTGGCTTCGCCAGAGGTCGTGCAGTTGGCAATTTATGTTTCGCCAATTCAGGATCAATCAATGGTTTTTGTGGTTCAGGCAGTGAAGGTAACCTGCTGTTCTGTCGCGGCAAAGCAGATTCATACCGAGCCTGTGCAAGAGACCTACTCTGTTGCTGCGGTTGCGGCTCGGGTGGAGGTTTAGGGGCATTTGATCCTTGATTGAGCCACCCAAGCATACTTTTCTGGCCAACGCCTCGTTTGGTTGATCCCTTCTTCGGTCCAGGCTTCGAACTGGCTGGTTGCGGTGCAGCTGCTGCTGCGGCATCAAGAGCGACTCTGTGAGCCCCGGCGGTCGTGAAACCTGGCAAAGCAGCGACTGTAAACTCAGAAGACTTTTCCATCGTTGTAGCATACTCTCTTTGCCAGGGAAGCTCATCCGATTCGTCATAAGAAATGGCAGGGTGCGAAACACGCTGTCGCTTCGGTGCGCGAGAATACTGTCGACCAGATTCTTCATCGTACCTTTCAACATTCTTGGGGTCGATAGGATCAATTGGGAACCTATCATCCTCGACTGAGAACATAGGTGGGAGCTTTCCAAAGACTGTCTTCTCGGATGGAGCATCTCGGCCGAGAATTTTAGCAACACCTTCCACAACTGCTCGATCGAATGATGGGCCCTTTTTGGCAAAGACCTTGGATGCAAACGGTGCTACGAAAGGTGAAAGCTCGACTTTGCTGCTCATTCCTTGGGAGCCATAGAGCGGGCAGCTTAGGTACAGCAGTGCTTGCGCTCTTGTCATTGCCACGTACAAGAGGCGTCGTTCCTCATCTGTATCTTCTGATCTTGAGTGAGGTATTGACCCGGTGTAGACAGATGGTACAAAGACAACTGGCCATTCTAACCCCTTCGCAGCGTGGATTGTCGAGATCGTGACCAGAGATTTCTGTTCTTTGGTATCTCCCTTGTTCTGCGCATCCGACGCCAGCGACACGTTGGCCAGAAAACGACCCAGCATATCATCATCCTTTATCTGATCTAAGTTGTCGATTTCCGGAAGTGCATCTTCATCTGGTGCTCCAAAGTCTCTCATGAAGTCGCTAACCAAGTTAACGAATTCCTGAACGTTGGCCCATCTCTGTTCGTGCTCTTCTGTGTATTCTTCCTCCAAGTACTTCTTGAAATCGAGATGTGTTAATAATTGCTCTATCAGATTGACCAGTGTAACAGGGCTACTCTGACTGATTTCGCTGGCTTGTTTTTGTAGACTCGTAATAGTGCGTATGAGTTCTGTATTGAGCTTTTGCTCCATCTTGGGCCTAATATTGGCTTTGGCTTTCCGATCACCTCTGCAGTGTTTCAGAATCAAGGCCCAAAGACTCATTTCAGACTGCTCTGCTTCTTCGATTAATGATTTGACTGTTGCCTCTCCAATACCTCGTCGGGGTACATTGATAATCCTGGCTAGCGCATCGTTGTTGTCAGGCTGGCTGACTACGCGGAGATAGTCGATTAACACTTTGATCTCCTTTCGTTCGTAGAATTTATGTCCTCCAATCATTCGGTATGCGACGCCAGCTTTTCCCAGAGCTGATTCGATGTGTCGGGACAAGGCGGCGGATCTCAAGAGAATTGCGACATCCTCAAACTTGAGCATGTCTCCAAACATCATGATCACTCGCTTGATCTCTGAAACAATCCATTCACCTTCAGAAGACGAACTTTTCAATGTTCTAAGTACCGGTCGTGCTCCCTTAGTGTGGACTGGCAACAAAACCTTCTTGTATCGCTTCTTGTCTTGCTGAATGACAGTAAGTGATACATCAAGGATGGACTGTGAAGATCGATAATTTTCTTCTAGTGAGATCTCGTCTGTATTAGGGTATTCTCGCAATAAACGGAAGAGGTTTTTAACTTCGGCTGAGCGCCAGCCGTAGATACTCTGATCGGGGTCGCCAACGATCGTTATTCGTTGTTTCGCTTGGGCGAAGAGTTTCATAAGTTCGTATTGAATACCGTTGGTGTCTTGATATTCGTCAATGAGGACAGTCTGGACGTTGGACACGCAGGCCGGGTGGTCTCGGAGCAATTCAACACATTTTACGAGAAGATCGTCGTAGTCCAGCAGATTCGATCTTTTGAGTTGAGCCTGATATTCCTCGTAGCATGTCCTTAATGCTGGGTTCTCTTTTCTGCCTTTCTGCGTCGGAGGTGGTGCCATGGCATTCGGACCTTTCGCCTTCTCTTTGCTGATCCATGATTTTGCGTGTTGTGGTTCAATACTAAGTTCCAGCCTCTTGCAAATTCTCTGGATAATTGCCCTAGAGTCTCCATCGTCTACGATGCCGAACTTAGAATCCAATCCGATTCGGTTCCCGTATATGGATAGATATCTTCGAGCGATCGAGTGAAACGTCCCAAGAACAATCTTCTTTTCACATTCCTCGCCTAGTGTTTTCCCGATTCGCTCTTTCATCTCCCTGGCGGCTTTGACAGTAAAGGTTGCGACGATGACATCGGACGGGCGGTAGCCAACTTTCTGAATAAGCCATACTACTCGCGATGTAAGAGTATGGGTTTTGCCGCTTCCAGGACCGGCGAGGATTGCGACTGTTGATGCATTTGAAGTCACGGCGCGCCTTTGCGCCTCGTTAAGCGATTGGAGAATCGCATCCTGTGCAGTTGAGGACATGTTGGATACGTGGATGAATCCACGGGATGTTGTCGATCTATCAAAGAGAAAGGTATCATTGAATTATGCAGGTACACGCGAGATCACTCGAATGGGAGTTTAAAGAATGTCAGCTCCCACTCTATCACTTTCGGTAGAGGGGCTCCCGCGTTGATAGAGTGGCCAGCAGATCTCGCGACGCGACAAGGATTTTCGCGATGTCACGTGATAATTCCGCATGCTTCCTAGGGTAGGTCTCTCTTTATTTCCATCTTCATTGCCTTGCAATGCACCTCTACATTAATCAGGGATGAATTAATCAAAATTTGTGGTAGAAAAGCTGGTTGTGATATGAAACCGAGCTTCAACAAGCAACAAGTCGTTGATCATGTTGTTTCTACATGTGTAAACTGCTCGCTCTAACAAGATGGTTTCTTGTGACATACTACGCTGACCACATTTTTATCTTTAAATCACATCACATACACGCTAATACTGTACTTTATTCATCACTATCACCATCACAGTATCACACATTAGTCACTACTAGTCAACTCCAAAAGGTTGTTGCGACTGTGATGTTCGTACAGTAAGTGATTGATCGTTCAGACTGAGAAACGACCACAAGAGTTCCTTACGGCTGATTCAATGGACCAGTGGTTTATATCCCCTCTCTGTTGATGTCAGCGTTTTCATACGCTTCAGAGTATTGTTAGACAAGTCGATACACTCATTGGAGGTTGTCTCTATTGTGGATATGCTATCTATCGACTTGTTTCTCACTTACACGTCGGCTTAGACATATAAATACTCACCGCATCAACGTATGTTCAAAGTATCACTGCCAGACATGGTTCTTTCTTTAGAATCGTCACGTCTCCAGCGAGTAGCCACCAACCATATCACGAAAGTAACTAACCCAGGGTAGCATGAAGCTATAGTCGTGCGATAGTAGTGCAACTTTACACAATAGACGCTGTGACGAGCCCTTCTATTCGAGGAGATCAACAACGCCATTGATCTAGCGACGCCGAATAACCTGATGTCACACAGAGAATAACACCTCATTTGAAGAGTTGAGCACATCACATGATGAATAGCTGAGTGGAAATATCCCACATGGTCCAGGGCCCGACAGCATGGAAGACGCAGGCAACACACACAATTGGGCCTCAGAGTGACCCTAACGGATTCGTATCTGCCGCTAGCTGAGTGATATATCAGCGATTCTCACATATCACTGGTCAGTGCCAATGTTGAAATTCAGGAACGTCGAGTTAGACAACCCCTCTTGGTGGTGATAAAGACCCAGACCCAACTACTCACCTAGCATGGATCGCCCCCGCCCCGCTCGGAACCCTTTAATGCCAGAAAAGACAACCACAGATAATCTTTCAAAGCAGTAAAGCGAAAAACACTGCAGTGTTCAATCCCGGCATATTGGATCACAGAGCCAACCAGAGACTGTTGTATGTGGATATCGGTGGTTGGTGGATGGCAGCTCAAAACCAATCATCCACTAGCACACTATATCGCCCAGCGGTTAACCGCCCAATCACGTCTTGTAGATGGCCTCGTCACACTTCGACCCTCACATATCGCCTGCAACCACTGTTGCCCATCACCAAGGGTATTGAGCTATTCTCGGGCGCCTGCTCATTCATGCGTCTGCGATTCGACCGCTCCTAGACCACTGGTTTCCTCTTTCCAGCGACTCAGCGTCCAGCCCTGGGTAGTCCAGCGGCTAACGCATGGTGATAGACGATCATGACCCAACCCGCTATATACCTCGTTGAGACCGCAAGTTCCCTCTTCCGTGCATGATGTTCTTCTAGTGTTTCGTCTCGTCGTGCTCAGGAGGTCACATCGCACAATCTGGGCTCCTCCATAAAGAATAAGTGTCTCGCCTTGAACCTCGTTTCCCACGATGCTTCAAGACGGTGCTCGCTTGCCACTACTGTCCGGTCTGCTACTTCTACTACAACATCTGTCACTTGCAACTGCTCAAGCTGGACCTCTTCTATCTTCGGTGCTCGAAGCTCGGGACACAGACAAGCCTATACCAGGAGGACCTGTAGACACAACCTATCTTCCTGCTCAAATCGGTGGTATAGTCGGAGCATACGCCGTCTCATTGGTGCTGGTCGCCATAACATTGCTTGCTCTATCCAAGAAGCGTCGCGAACACATAGCAGCTGGCATCGACGAAGTCGATTTTTCCGTGCGCAAAGACATCGTCAGCCCCGACTTTCCCCAGGCAGTGCCCACGTCTTTGAACATCATCACCGACACTTCATTCGTCAAGCCAGGCTTTCCGGATTTGCAAGACGGCGTAAACCCGTACATTCATCCATCACCAAACTCAAGTATCGGAGCACCCGGAACAAACCCTTTCGTGGACCCTCGAGTTGTCGCAGTAGACAGAGTCATGGCTCAATCACAGCTTGAAGATATGTACAAGCATGTACTGGAGCACGAGGATGCAAAGAAGCGGGGACTCGTCTATGAAGTTCCTCTTCCTCCCACTGCTCACCACCAACCACGCCCTTCAGCTTCCGGATCGGCCTTGTCCCTGAAGTCTTCGGTATCGTCGCCGTCAAAGAAGGAGAGGACCAAACCGGCAACGCTCAACCTTTCGGCCTCTCGTGAAGAGAAGACCCAGTCAAGGACCTCTTCGTTTCTCTCGGCTCTCCGATCACCCAAGAAGAAGGCGATGAAGGGCATGAGCATCTCATCACCTCTCATGACTCCCCAGACTGGCGAATTCCCCCGTCAAGAATACCAAGAGATGAACGCGATCCCTCCTCGACAATACGCCCCGGCTGCTCCGCCTCCGGTCCCCACAAACCAGGCCCCATACGGATCTCCGACCGTCCCGGCCAAGACCCATGCGGCGCTCCCAACCCCGGACATCTCGCCCGAGAGCGTTTTGAGTATCGACGAGCGTATCGGAAACCAGTTGCCCCCTCCTGGTCACCACCGACAGGTATCGTATGCGCCTTCAGAACGTGATCCTGAGTCGGCCACTTCGGAGCATTCCCAGGTGCCGCTGGTCGGTTTGCCATCGTCTCCCAAGCCCGGTGCGCGATTCCCATCTCTGCCCGCGTCACCCAAGCCAGGCCAGACCTTCCAGCGCGCCAACGCACCCACAGCTGTCCGCACTGGTGGTTCTCTACCCTTGCGTGCCTACGAGCCGGCGCTGGCCTCACCAAACACCATTGCCCAGACTACCAAGCAAACCGTGTTTGAGAGGAAGGGTCCGCTATCGCCCAGCGGAGCAATGACTCCTCACACAGCTGGTGCAGTGCCATACTCACCCTACCAACCCTTCACGCCATGCATGCCAGTGACGCCGTCACTCATCACCAAGGAGGATCGAAAGAGGATGAGACGTATGGTACCCAAGACACCGACGCTGGAGATGGTGCAAAGCTCAGATGATGTATGGTAAACGAAACTGACGGGTCGGTATCGGTTGGAGTTTTTGTGGGATGGTTTGGGGTATTACATTGCATTGTTTTTTTTTCTGAGATATCACGGTTTATGAAGAGATTGGATGGATCCTCCTGGCTCAATGCCTTGTGTTCAGTTTAGAGCTGGCCCACGGGGGGCTCGCGGGGACGTATTATCAACGGCCGCAAGGACCAAGCAACTTTATTTGCAAAATACCTTTTTTTTGTACATCAAATTATTTCTTCAAAATACGAATTTGGTTTAGATTGGAAAGACGTTTGGTTTAGTTTGGTTTAGTACATCGTACTGCGTAAAATGTTCCTAGGATGTTTGGTTTTACAACGCCGTAATCGGTTGTGAGTTATCGCTAATCGGTGGAAGAGCCATTTTATGCAATGTTATAACTAGAAAACACCAAGCGTTGAAACTAACAAACTGACGCGAGTTTGATCTTCGAAATGAATCCTCCGATTTTAGCCTTTTAAGGAGTCCGATCTTCCGCAAAGGGTCTGAGGGTATCGGACAGCTGAAAGTAAGCTGTGATGGATCATTTCGTGGCGGTGGGTCGACCTGGGAATAGTTCGTATTAGTGGCGGTGCCTGATTGACGGTAGGGTAGCTGAGATATCTGCAGCTAAGCAGGATACGGAAACAAGTTTGAGAAGGGTCAGATTGCACTTCTTGTTCAGCTCTGCTGGTATCCGTTGATACAGATGCAGTTTGCCGAAGCGATGGTTACACAAGACGGTAGATCAAGACACATGGACTGACTTTCAGGCAAAGTCAGGCTTCCGGACTCAGTTATTGGCAGCTGTGATCTGTCCGAGATTCGACGGCACCCAAAATGCCGGAATCCCGTCACGCAGATTGAGTCTATCGCCGTCTGGAATGTACAGGTTTTTGTCAAGCACACTACCAGGTGATGCGTGTATAGGATAAGACTCGCGTGGCCGACCCGAGACAATTGTGATAGTACTGCAGAGTATGTACTGGGGTTTTGTTTCTCTTGTTGGCTTGACATTTTAAGCAGGGTTGATGTTTTACGGATATTGAATCGTGACTTTATGTCATCGATAATTGCTTTGTTGAAAGACGGCGAACAAACAGACCAGGTCTTCGGTGGCAGACAAGGATCTTTCATTCCAGTCGATTTGATAGAGTTGGAAAATGGATGTCTCGTAGTGACAGGTACACAGTGCAGGGATTGATCAACTGAGACGAAAAGTGCACCAAAAAGCTAAACTGGTAGGAGAGGGGTAACAACTCAAGTGTCCTGTGGTAAGGCCTAGCTGTAAATCCCCCGTGTCTGCCCCCAGTCCCCCTCCTCTGGGGACGTGTAGTGTCTCAGTTAGTGGACTGGTCCGCCACAATCAATAAACGGAATTTCCCTCTACGCACTGTATTACAGAGCCAACAGCATTAATAGGCGAAGCTGGTTTCGGGTGGGACTAGCGGGAATTGGAATTCGTCACTTGGCTCGCTTGTTAGCTCTCTGTCCCTCCCAGTTCTAATGGGATCCGTTATTTTTCTTTAAGAGAAAGAGCTTGGCCAAGCCCGGACTCGACTGGTCGTCACTGGGCTGATACCCGGTTACCATCGTACGATTTTCCGCCATCTCCTCAAACCGAATTCCTTGCATCCATCGCTCGTCTCCGAACCTTTACTCAAATTGCCTGTTCTTTTCACCAGCAAAATATCTACCATCGCTTGCCAGTCGAACCACAATCGCGAGACCGCGCTGCTCTTTCCTTGCTCTTGCTGTAGAACCCCTGTACTATCCTTATCCTTATCCTCTCTCACCTGTCAAACCTTCGGCAACACCCGCTCAATCTCAATCAATCATTCGATCACAGCACGATTGAGACACCATCAACTGCTTGCTTTCGTCTCGTGGTTGCAGCACGCCCTCACCCATCGACGCTTCTACCGGCAGATCCATCATCTTAGAGCAACAGGCTATTCTAGACTAGAGGCCTGTCGATCCGATTCATCAATCACTGACCCTCATTCAGCACGGGTCGGGTCTCCGACTGCGCTCACTCACTCACTGTAATTGTCGCGATCGTGGCACAAGTCCAGCCTTAGGCCGAGACTCAATCAGATAGATCGCGCCGGGAATAGAGGCCCAATTCAATCAAACTGCAGCAATAATCAGCTGGCAGTCCATTCAGATCCTGGTACCATCGCCGGTCAAAGTCGTCGTCTTCCCGAAAGGCCTCGCTCTCTCGCGGCGACTCCTTCGGGGTCACCCCAACTACTGGGTCAATCAATCAGCCCATCGCGACTGTATGGTGCTGGCCCATCATGCCTGGCTCTCACTTCTCTGACCTGGCCGACCAGGACTCCAACAGTCTTTTTGCTCTCCAAGATCCTAATCTGGGCTTTGTTGACGATGGCTCCGGTGTAAAATCCGACCCCTCCTCAGCCTCCTTGCCCAACGAATCTTCCCGTCCCCAGCCCCAGCAGCAATACTACGACAGTGCATGGCAGTTCACCGGCACACCCCCTTACGACTCGTACGATACTTCCAGTAGTGCTCCTCCTGCTCAAACCAACTACCAGACCTCTTGGAATTTCAACCTTGGTCAGGATCAGCAGAATCCTCAACAGCTGCCCGTCTCTACCGGAATCGACAGCCTTGCGGCAACCACTTTCAGCACCGAACCCCTCTACGCCGCTTCTGGACCGTCCCTGGCACAAGGTAACTTTCCAGATAACCTCGCTCTCCAGCAGCCGCCAGTTATTAGCCATCTTACTCCTGCGCTGCAGGAGAAGCTACGCAACATCGCCATGCCGCCTCATCTCCAATATCACTCGCCGAAGAGCGCCTCCAGCCCCGACTCAGCAAACGGCGAGCTTACCAGAAGAGGCCTCTTCTCGTCGCCTGACCCAGCCGATGGATCTTCGAAAGCGTCTCGAAAGCGCAAGTCATCCGCCGATCCTGAGGATGACGAAGATGAGGATGATGGCGATCAACCTGTGAAGAAGACCGCTCATAATATGATTGAGAAGCGATACCGAACCAACCTGAACGACAAGATCGCTGCCTTGAGGGACAGTGTTCCCAGTCTTCGTATCATGACCAAGAGCGCGCGGGGCGAGGACACTACTGAGGATCGCGAGGAGCTTCACGGTTTGACTCCGGCGCATAAGCTGAACAAGGCTACCGTACGTCATGCTCTTCTAACGAGGTAATAAATGCTGATCGTTGAGCAGGTTTTGAGTAAAGCAACTGAGTATATTCGGCATCTCGAGAAGCGAAACAATCGACTACTTGATGAAAATGGTGCCATGCAAGCCCGGATTGCTGCCTTTGAGAAGTTGTTTATGGCTGGTGCGATGAATGGGGCCATCAGCCCTCTCCAGCAACCGCCAACACCTATCCAGTATGCTCAAGACGCTCAACAATTTGGAAACTCACCCATGCAAGCGTCGCAAGACGGTAATGCGCAGCCTGGTGGTATGATCCAAGTTCCCGACGATATGAAGAGAATCATTTCAGCACAGATGGCCGCTGGTCAACCATATCCCGTCCCTCAGCAACAATACAGAGGTGGCAACCCTGCACTCATTAGACAGCAACAAATTCAGCAACAGCAACAAATGCAGCAAAATAGGTGGAACAATGCCGGCCCTTACTTTGGTAAACTGATGGTCGGATCATTGGCTGGTCTCATGATCTTGGAGGCAGTTCGCGAAGATGAGATTACTAACGAAAAGCCCGAGGGCCGCGGTCTGTATGCTCTGCCTATGCAACTTCTCAAGACTGCATCATCTAGCCTTGACTTGAGTGTTGGAGGTTATCATCTCCACACCTCCCTCCGAGTTGTTCTTTTGCTTGGAACATTTCTATGGGTGTTTATTCCTTCTCTTTTCTCACAAGCCCAGCAAAAGCACAAGAAGCCGCAAGCCGGTGTTCTCCAGGCCGCACCATCACTCGCGTCACCGATCCATGTTCGTCGGCAGGCCTGGCTCACTGCTATTCAAACGGTGTGGGTTCCTCGCCACAACTTCTTCCTCGAGGCCGCAGCTCTTGTCATGAAGACTCTTAAACTCAGCCTTCGCAACGTCATTGGAATCCACGGTTACCAAGCCCTTACTGGGTTGACACAAGAGCAGGAGACCGCCCGGGTCCAGGCCTGGAGTATTGCCATCGACTCGCAGTTGGCTGGTGGCGATGTCGAGATCAATAAGAGCCGCCTTGTCCTTACTTTCCTTGCCTCTGGTACCCTCCCCGACACGCCCGCGAGACTCATGCTCAAGGCACTTCACATCCGTGTTCTTCTCTGGGATCTCAGCCAAAACCGACTCCACCTTGGAGCAAGCAACATCATCGCTTCCAAGCTTGCCCGAGCGAAGTGGAACGAGGCTCGCCAATTGAACCGCCTTCTTACACAACTCCACCGCGAATCCGCCGAGCAGCACGACGACGACCTTCCCGAGCACCTTGCCTTGCTGGTTGAGCAAGACTGCGACGAAGTGCTCAACGACGATGTTACCCAGCGTGCGCACAACCTTGCCTTCAATGCCGAAACCGATTACAATGTTACAGCCCCCATGGATGGTATGGACGCAATTGTTGATGACACCGCTGTTGGATCCCCTCTCGATGCTGTCGCGGCCTGGTGGTCAACTCAAATCCTGCACCGAACTTTGGTCGCCACGATGGAAAAGGATGAAGAGACTCTCAGCACCAAGGTCGAAGATATTGAACTCTCCATCAAGATCGCACCCCTAGGATCTACCGCTCAGGCTCGTGCCATTGTAGCACGCGCCGTTCTGATTGACAAGGCCCGTGGCGCTAATATCGCCGCTGCCTTGCAGTCAATGGGTAACGAAAAGGTTGACGCTCTTTTGAGCAATTCCATCTGCGTTGTTGACTCCAGCTTCCAAGCCTCCACCTCCGATTTCCGACTCGCCCTCCGCTGTGCTATGGCAATTGCCCACCTCCGACGTGTCGAATGCACCCCTGGAAGCACCCACCAAGGCCTCCGAATGATCGATTCAATCATGACACGCGGCAATGCCTCCCAAATGTCTCTTCTCGGATGCACTGCGGCTTTTCAACTTATGGAAGAGCTCTACGAACAAAAGGCTGCCGCCGAGACTTTTAACGCTTCTCTTGAGCGTCTGTCTGGTGGTCTTCGTCTATGGATGGGTGGTGCTCCTGGCGAAAAGTGCGGGGTTGCCCCGGATGTTCGAGAAAAGGTTGTAAACCGGTGCCTGACCATCACCAAGAGCATGGTGGGAATGGATTCAGACACTGGATACGGTAGCCTTGACGAATGTGAAGAGGACGGATGTTAGACGACAGGAAGTGATCTCTTTTTCTTTTATTATCTCATTTGTGAGCGACATACACCTGGCGGCCATTTTTCATCGACTCTATTTGCATCATCTCATGACGGGTCGAATCTACGTCCCTGACCTCGGTGAGATGAGTTTTTGTATGAACACGGATATTTGTTTTTCTTAGAAGGGGCTGAAATTCCGGGTTACTACTATCATGGAGTTATACTGGGTAACGGATAAAAGGAAACGTCATACAGGGCAAAGGACATAGTTTTAGGGGGCCTTGTTAAAGGGCACAGCGTATGCGAGAATCGTGTCATAGTGATTTGACATCAAACGCATTTTCTTATCATTATTTGACGTACGTTGTTCAGTCATTGAGGGTCTGCCGTGATGAATTCATTAGCGAACTGAACAGGACTTTGTAGCCCATTTTTTGAGTTTAGGAGGTTATTCTACACTTCATCAGGTCCCAAAAGACCATCAGATCTCAACAATCATCAGCCATCCAATCCGGTATGGTGTAGTGGCTAACATTTCGCGCTCTCATAACCTGAGAGATCAGTACCGCGGAGCCCAGGGTTCGATTCCCTGTACCGGAGTTACTTTTTCCACCTTTTATGACTTGCAGACGGATGGATATCCAGAGATGTACAGATACGCAGCTGCTTGCCCCTCTCTTTTGCGAGTAGAACTTCTCAACCGTTCCCTGGAGGCAGTTTGTAGCGATTGCAGTCGATGATTAGCTGGTATTTAAAGTACTCATTAAATGTAAGCCTTGGTGTAATGGTGTAAGGACGAGCTCTGGATATCATTTCATTCCTCTCTACAATATTGAAGAAAGTATCATACATCAATTCAGATTATGTCATCGTAACAAAACCATCCCATACCACCCACCTGACATGAAGTCCCAAACGCCATAGCATGATCTACTTTAACTCCTTGTTTATCTCTATACCCTTTTCACCATTCCGGTGCACCACCTCCACATCCATTGGACGCCATCATGAGATCCATCGGCTTGGTAGTCATCTTGGGCTGACCAGTAGGCTTAACATATGGCTTCTTACCACGAATACCCACGAACTTGATCTTACTGTCGAGCTTGGCCAGCGGTGCCTCGCCTGCTTCACCCTTCTTCACCATCCACTTCTTGGTGCCCAGGGCGCTGTCGAGCTCGTCTACAGGGGGAAGTTTGAGATACAGCATGCCGTCGGGACGAGCCTCGGTAGGAAATGTGGCGATGGACATGGACTCGTCCGTTTTGCAGGCACCGTTTCCAAGGTCGAAGTTGCGCTTGTGGTGAGGACATGAGACCCAGGGTGTAGCGCCCGCTTTGTCGCCGTTTTGCTCGGCCTTGTGAGGTTCTTGGCCGATGAGACCGTCAGATAGGATGAACGCACGCTTGTGAGGGCACATCTGCTGAGTAGCGTAGTAGACACCCTTGATACGCCAGATGGCGAGTTGAGTGTCGCCGCGCTTGATGGTAGCAGAGATACCGTTGGGTAGCTCGTCAGCCCCGTCGAAGTAGGATGATTCGATGATGGGCTCCCAAGCCGTCATGGACCACTTATCCTTGAGGCCCTGGAAATCATCTTTTGCCGCAGCATTGGCAGGCCAGAAGGCAGGTCGCTTTTGACCACGGTCATCCTCAAGCTCCATGTTGCGTGTCGTATCACTTGTGTTGGCGAATTGCTTGAACTTGTTCGCTATGGCGGGGGTCTTGATGGCTTCGGCCCACTCGTCGAAGAAACTATCAACGAGTTCTTCCATCTGAGCCTCAAGCGAGGCATTGATGCCAAGCTTGTCCTCGAGGATGACCTCCTGGAGGTACTTGATACCGCCGGGGAGGTTTTCGATCCAGCGTGCTGTTCGCTGGAGCTTGTCGGCTGTGCGCATGTAGAACATGAGATAGCGGTCAAGAATAGTGACAACATCAGCTGGAGGCACGTCTTTGGCTAACAGCTCGGCATGGCGGGGGTTTGCACCACCGTTACCACCGACAAAGATGTTCCAGCCCTTTTCTGTAGCGATCAAACCGAAGCTGGTAATACCGTTAGCAAACTGGTAAGTCAGTGAACGAGGGATATAACATACTCTTTGCTTTGAGCTTCGGCACATTCACGCACACAGCCACTGACACCACCTTTGATCTTGTGAGGGGCTCGGATACTCTTGTACCGCTCCTCCAGACGTACGGCCAGACCAACACTATCACTGAGACCGAATCGACACCATGTAGAACCCACGCAACTCTTGACAGTTCGTAGAGACTTAGCATAGGCGTGACCAGACTCCATACCGCCAGCAACGAGCTGACCCCAGATGTCTAGCAGATCCTGCTTCTGTGCACCAAACAAGTCGATACGCTGCCCACCTGTGATCTTGGTGTATAGGTTATACTTCTGAGCAACCTCACCAATGACGACAAGCTTGTCAGGAGTGATCTCACCGCCGGATACACGAGGGACCACAGAGTAAGTTCCATCACGCTGGATGTTACCCAGGAAGCGATCGTTGGTATCTTGAAGGCCGTGAGTCGTCTTATCCATAACGTGTCTGTTCCACAGCGAAGCCATGATGCTTGCCACCGCAGGCTTGCACAGCTCACAACCAACAGCACTCTTGTCGTTTCCGGCCTCACGCATGACCTCGCTCATAGACTTGAGGCGTTTGACCATGATAATGTTGAACAGGTCGGCACGCGAGTAGCTGAAGTGCGAGCAGAGATAGTTTGTAACCTCTTGACCCATCGAAGCCATTGTCTTGTTGAAGATGGTGGTGACGAGGGGCACGCAGCCGCCACAACCAGTACCAGCCTTTGTGCATTTCTTGATACTGGCGATATCCTTACATGTGCCGTCTTTGATGACCTTGACGACATCACCTTTGGTGACGTTGTGGCACGAACACACTTGAGCGTCATCGTCAAGATCATCCGAGTCCTCTTCCCCCTTCTTAGCACCAAGGATCAGCTCGCTGGGAGACACATCAAGTTCCTTCTGAGACTTGACCATGGGCAGAAGCTTGACGTAGTCGCACACATCGCCAATCATCATACCGCCGAGGAGGTACTTTCCATCCTTGGTGAAGATGTACTTCTTGTAGACGTTGGAGAAAGGATCTTTGTATGTGAGTGCCTGAACAGAGTTGGGAGACTTGGCGTCGCCATTGACCAGGTTCTTTGCGTATTTGCGAGGTAGAGTAATCGGGCCATCGCGGTCAGCAAAACAGTCACCAAAGCTGGCAACGTTGACTCCCAAAAGCTTGAGTTTGGTGCTCATATCAGGAGTCTTGAAGATTTGTGGGCTGTGGAGTTTGGCTTGGGTGAGATTGAAAGCAACGACTTCAGCCATTGCAACACCAGGACCGATGAGACCGTATGTCATACCTCTCCAACTAGCACATTCTCCAATAGCGTAGATATCTGGCATGCTTGTCCTCAAGTCATCGTTGACAACAATACCGCCTCGTTGACCAACCTCGAGGTTAGCTGCCCTTGCGAGGTCATCTCTAGGCTTGACACCGATAGCAAAACACAGCGTCGAGCACGCAACCTCCGAGTCATCATCAAAGACAACTCCAGTAAGATTATTGTTTTCGTCCGTCTTCAAGCTGGACACGCCCTTGCTCAAGTTGATGTTCACACCAAGTTGTTGAACCTGGTCTGTCACCATCTTACCGGCCGTCTCGTCTAACTGCCTGCTCAAAACCCAGCGGGACCTCTCAATAAGATCAATCTTGCTGTAACATTCGAGATCCAGCATAGCCTTGGCGGCTTCCAGGCCGAGTAGACCACCGCCCACGACAACGCCATTGGTGCCCTTCTTGTCGCCGGAGAACTTGATAAGCTTATTCAAGTCGTCGATCGTGCGGTATACAAAGACTCCGTTGCTATCCCATCCTTTTAGCATACGAGGGAGGACGGCATCTGAGCCTGTGGCGAGAACAAGTATGTCGTATGGGTAGCTCTCGCCATTTGCGCATTCGACAAACTTCATATCAGTGTTGATATGTGTGGCTTTTGTGTTGATGTGGTAATTTAATGAAGCTTCAGATTCTAGATACTGTAGAGATGTAAGTACGAGTCGAAATAGATGCGGTTGATGTTGAACGTACCCATTCTGATGGGTTCATGTATAACTCCTCGACTTTGCGGTGCTCGAAGAAAGTTGTGAGTCCTACTCGATTGTAGGCAAGATATGGTTCCTCCCCAACTACTGTGATTGTATATTCTTTTGTTTTGGCATCGTATTTGAGCAGCTTTTCTCTATGTCTTTGTCAGATCTTGTGTGTGCCGGTCAGTGGATATGGACTTACATAAAGGCAATGCCCACCATGCCTAGTCCAACGACGACAATGCGTTTTTGTGTCGTTTCAGTCATCTTGGCGTTTTGGTATAATATAGGAAATGAATACCACTCAAAGGGGAAAAAAAGAACACGAAAACAAAACTCCTAGGTCTGTCGTGGTTATAAGTGACCCTCGAGACCAAGGAGCCCTGCTACAAAAGAGGGTCTCTGGTCCTATGCCATCTTGTATCATGATTCCTTACTCCCTATCAAGAACTGACATCTCCGGAAAGCATGTACCCGTGCCTGTGGCGTAACAAGCATTTCCGCTGTCTTATCCAAACAGCGTGGGTGTATTTGCAGTGCCCGTCTCAACTGGGCAGGGCAGATCTTGATAAGGAGACAGGGCCAATCAGAGACTGCGCTCTCTGTGTGTCTTCTCCGCGGAGAAGCATAGTTTGGGACCAAAGGGTCGTACGTCGGGACAGACCACAACAGCGTATGATATGATATGAGATTAAACAAGGTGATTCTTACAGTCTATTCGGTAGATAATCCGGTTTCTAACAAAGTTGCATCATATCATAGCATACGGTGAAGTCTGGTGGGTTGTCGACTGGTATAAGTCTCGGTGAAGATATTTGACGAGAATCCTTCCAGCTTGTCCTGGTGTTCCCGGGCAAGAGTATGCTAAAGCAATTGGTGTTCTGGAACATTATCATATCGTATTTAGGTGTCGTCAGTTGGTTGATAACAACTCCGGAGTCTTAATACCCATCCGAGCTATTTTTGTGAGAGCAATCAGTATTCATCGGAGATAATCACTAGCTCTTCTTCCCTGCAGGATACTTTTCTCCTCGGAGACAGTAACAAAGAGTTCCCCTTCACAATTACCGCAATAGATAGATAAGCCGCAAAGATATCTATCTCCTTCTTCAGGTCTTGTAGCATTTACAAAGCAACAACTCTCACTGATTCCCCACAAAGATAACGTCGCAAGTTGCGATATCTCGAGGTTTCACCTATCGGGAAAATTCAGAGATTCGAGTCATCGAAAAGATAAATAATTATATTGGTGCGGAATTGCTGGAAGAGATGAATTGAATTGAATCGTCAACTTCAGTAACCGTCATGAGAATAAAACGACCGGGGCCCTGTCAGGGCCTCAGGTACCCATGATGCACGTGTCTAGCGGCCTGTACCTTATCGCTACAGAGCCTAGAACCCCTCCCACGTCATCGCCTTCACCCTAAGTCTCAACACCACACCTAAACATCGCCAACCATCTTCTCGCCCTCGTCACGATGACTACTACCACCACCGCCACGAGCGCCCCTGCCGACTCCTTCAAGTTTCCTCGAGAATACCACTTCCCAGCCTTCTTCACCCGCCAAACAAACCTCACCACGCTGCATGCCCAACACAACAAGTGGGCTGATCTCATCCTCGCCTACGCCCGACATAACCGCATTTTCCGACTCTCCCTCTCCGAAGCTGCTGACTCGGATCTGTTTGTCAATCGCAAACTCGATCGCCGTCTGCAATTCGATGATATTCGGGATGTCGTATCCTTCATGCACACCGATGGACGAGTAGAGTATGTTGGAGGCGGCACGTCGGGCGACGTCGTCTTTCTGTACTGGAGAAAGCCCGAGGAGTGGGCTGAGCTTGTCGAGAACTATGTTGAAGAGTCTGGACAAAAGGGCAGCGTGCTTACAGTCTACGAGCTTGTCGAGGGAGATGGCACAAAAGGAAATGGTAGGTCCAACCTTGATAGCATTTGTATACGTCACTTTGCTAATGACTCCAGATATTCACGGCATGGACACTGATGTCCTACTAAAAGCTCTCAATGTCCTTGTCAAACGAAACAAGGCCCAAATATTTGGCCAGGACGACTCATTAGGCGTGAAATTCTTCTAAGCACTCCCAATCCATTTTCACATCTCTGCGTAAAGTACACATGCGCCCGTCTCTTTTTACGAGCCATGAGCACAAGACAAAAGCAACGGCCAATCTCAAGATCGGGGCTGCTATCAAGAACCCTTCCAAACGCCGCCAAGAAATGATGCTGCACTACTTCTGTTCGTAGTACTTCTCAACAAGGAAACTTTCGTCGAACCGTACTTGTTGAGCCATTGCAACGTCGAGCAACCAGTCAGGCACAACGACCCGCGGTTCCATGTTGCCTCCACGCGCCATATCTCGGAATCGATCCCACAGCGCTTTCTCGTCCTTTCCATCACTACTGAGGAGGTAGACAGGCTCAGGAGGCGCATTGCCTTCTTCCTCGGCGGTCGTTGGTCGAATTGTTGTACCGCTCCGCGCTCGATAAATCTTGAAAATCGCCCCGTTTGCCTCGGCGATAGCTCTGTAGCTGTCTGGACCATTGCGGATCTTTTCCGTGCAATAGATTGGAACGCCGAGCAGTAGCTTGCCTCTGTTTGCTTTGGCGCGAGCGACCGACTTCTCGAGTTCGATGTTATACTTTTTCTCCGCATCCTTGTCTTTTAGGATGAAATCCTCCACATCAGGTAGACTACCCGTGTCCAAGGCTTGGTCGATGAAATTTGAGGAGATAACGGTTGGTCCGCGGGAAAGAGCACACAGAAATTTGACAGTGCGGACGACGTTGGGCGCTGACAGATAGTCGCAGGGTTGGCCCTCTCCAACGATCTGAATTCCCATTTCTCGTAGTTTTTTCTGTAGACAAGATTAGAACATACAAATAGACAATGGCTCGCGCCTACTTACTCGGTCCCGGTCTTCCTTGCTCTTATCTCCGACCCATCGATTGAACGCTGTCAGGATAATGCGCATCGTAACGCCAGGAAGCGACGATTTTGCCTTCTTGACAGGTCGCTTGGCCGTCGTTGTATCTTCTTCAGCTTCAGGAGTTGCACTTTTTGTCTTGGTGATGTCTTTCTCAGCTTGATCCGCAGCCCGCTTGCCACCCCAGATTGCATTCCCTCCTTTGGCATTTCTTTTCTTCTCCTTTTCGTACAGCGCAATGTCGTGGCTTAGACCATGCAACGCTGCCTGTGCTTTCGCTTTGGCACTGCGACCACCTGTAGAAATCACTGACGGCGTGTCATTCTCCTTTCCTGCATGCCGTGATCGAATAGGAGTTGCTATGGAAGATGTCTTAGCAGTGGCCTTTTTCTTCGCAGGTTTCTCGTTCTCTTCTTCGACATCTTCCATCTCGACATCTTCACTGCCGACTTGACCAATTACAACACCCTCCGCTGGTCCTCGTGGGTATGCATTTTCCTCTGCAGCTTCAAGGATCTTTCGCTTCCTCTTCGCTGCTGGGGACAAATTTTCGTCGCCTCCAGGATAGTACTTCTCCCGCAACCTCGACTCATCAAAGAATGTTTGGCCGATTATCTCTCCAAGATTAGTCCGAGGAGGAAAATGAGTGTACTTCTTAATGCTGATAGGTGTTATCTCGCATTTAGCATAGCTTTCCTCGATCCAAAGATGGTTGACAACGTGGATACCCCACTCAGGCGCCGCTTTGCATTTTTCACTAGAATCGCGTGCGGTGATGAGATGGGTGTTCTCCGACTTCATCGTCTTGGTGAACTCGGCTCCACAAGCCCTGATCAGATTCTCCAGGTAGATTCGGGCCTCGCCGCCGTAATTTGAAACAGTGATGCGAAATTCCTTAAAACCTGGGATGCCATCTCTGGGAATAGGATAGTGTAATAGTCGACGAAGAGGCGATGTCCAGTCGTTGTGGACAATAAGCCAGAATAGCCAAGCAAGGTTACCAATCTCCCTGCAAGATTGCGCTGCTCTAACATACTGGGGTCCATCACGGTACTGGCAGATGAAGGTGTCGCAGTCCTCGACCTCATCCACGAGCTTTCCGCCTCCATTTATGATTATCTCCTGGATCACCTTGGATAATCTATCGGTGATGCTCAGATCTTTGGAGAGCATGACGCGGCGATCCTGGAAAACAGTTACAGGAGGGCGAGCCACATCACTGTCGGGAGGTAGAGGTAGATAAGATGGCGCATGCGACGTTGCTCCTGATAAGTTCTCGTTCGTCGGGATCATAACCTCGTCTTGGGGAGACGTCTTAAGAATCTCAGGATCGGGCAGTAGATATGGCTTTTCGTCAATACGTTTTCCGAGCTTGAAACAATCGTCGAACCTAGACGGTGTCAGTGACTATTACTTGACTGGGTTGGCTGCATGTCAAACTTACCAGTGTGGTAAGACAACCTTGCCTTTCCATCCCTTTTGCATAGCAGTTTTGAGCTTTGGGTGTTCCATTGACAGCGCACAGATATGTGTAGTCATACGAGTCGCATCCTTGGATTCTTGTCCACCCAATGCCATGACAGCACCAGCGATGCATTCCTTGTCCGTCTCTGGTAGATCAGCGCACGTAACGACAACCTCTGAGAATATCATCCTCGGGTCAGGCGAGAAGGGTCTGATTTGGGACTGCTTTCGGCGGGTGATGGAGCTAGTGATCCACTGTGTTGTGACTACAGGAATCATAATAGCTTGCGCTTCAGTGAATTGTGGAAAGTCGATTGTGTTGGAGATGATGTGTGTGACTTTTTCAATAGGCAGCGAGCCATCGCGTCTGGGTTCGCAAATCGTAGCACCATTGTCTTGCAAAATGGTCGACAACTTTAAGGCAGTTAGTTTATAGGCTTTTTGCCAGTTACAAGCCAAAACATACTTCTCCGATCAGCTTGGGAGCGAGTTCGCTGCTCGCGACAAACGCGATGGCGCATTCTGCAAAGACGGCAGCCATGTCGCGTGTGTAAAGTGCAAAAAGAAAGGGTAAAGGAGATGAAATTTTAGGGAAACAAGGACTCTATGATTATAACATGGAGCCCAGATAGGATTCTAAAGCTCAAGATTAGCGATTTATTGGTGATATTAGCAACAATAGCAAATATCGTGGGGTGCCTGGAGGTAGGCAGGAAGGCCTTTGTCAAGCTTCCCTGTCGACGCGCCACCCACTCAACGCGAGAAACTGGCGCGACCACGTGACTTCTATCAGCAGTATCAGGGACTTGTGGTGCCACGAAATCTGCATTGGTTCTCGCGTATCTATACATGAATAATAAAATCCCAGCATTGTACGCCACCAACGTTCACTTATAATTGATAACAAAAGACCTGAGCCTCAAAAGCGATTAGCGATCACCTTTTGGATTAGTACCTAACTACTTCTTTGTCTCAGCTATTCACAAGACTAAAAACTGGAAACGGTCTACTTTAAATGTTCAGACGAAAACTCCAGTGAATCAAGATGAATGTTGTATTCAAAAGAAAGGGCTGTGTACTCTGTATTTCTTCATTACTATGGTATTTCCGTATATCCAACCCATTATCCATCCTACTCCAGCACTTAGTGCCTACGGATACATACATGAGGATGGCCAACAAAGGATGTTTTCCTCCCGAAAAAGCAATCATAACTCCAAACACCGGTGCCTATGCTTTAGCGAGTCATTAATAGCGTGCCCTTTCCTATACTTTTAGCCCACCACGCCCAATGGTCCCTCAACGACTTCCTCCAAGGAAGCTAATGCTACAGCTGCTCCCATCAGCGAGCTCTCCTTTGCCGATACAAGCTTGATGGTTCGGGCTCCAGCCTTTTCCTCCTTGTCGCCTGCGACCAAGTCATCCAAGTATGACTGGCAGCTATCGAGATAGCCAGGGTAGCTCTCGATGACACCGCCATTGTAGGCAACCGTTGTCTCGGCCAGATCCCGATCTGTCTCAGCACTCAGCCGCTCAGGAGACTCTGCTGGCAGAGTTTGGATAAAGTCGTTTTGGCTGTCAATGCGTAGGTTCCAAAAGGCGTGGACGCCAGTAGCAACGAGAGCACTTGAACGCTTGGAGATGAAACCAGCTAGTCGCTTGAGTAATTCCAGATCGGCGGTTGTGGGAGCATGCTTTGCTGGGTGGCGAGAGGAGAAATGCCTGCGTGCTTCTTCAAGGCCTGAACTTGTGTCCCTGTTCATCATTAGTGTCCCGTCGCAATTAACGACCAATGGAACTCACTTTTCGATAATAGATAGCGTCTCAGTCGAAAAGGAGTAAGGCTCCTGCAACGAAGCAGGAACCACGCCTCCAAAGACCCCTGTTGTCTCGATGGCCTCAACAAGCGCAAGCCTGCAAATCTCGCCCAGATACATGCCGCTAACCATATGCTCCAGAGGTTGAAACTCGGGTCGAGAGTGGTTTGCCAGTAACTGTCGGTCCCATCTCGTCAATGGCAAGATATCACGTCCCATCATGCTGATTTCGCTGTTAATGATAACGTGTGTCGCTTTCTCGAACCATTGAGGAGGACGTTGACCGAACTTGATTTTTCCAATGGCAGATACAGGAAGGTAGGCAGCCATATTGACACCAGTGCCTAGGATGAGACCGAATCGTGTTGTGGGGTGGTTATACGACTCTGAAAGTAAGCACGCACTCGAATCATTGACAATAGCTCGAAGCTCTACGCTGAGACCGCGGTTCAGACAAGCTGTTCTAACGATCTCTCCGAGGTCCTGACCTAACAAGCCGTTGCATGCACAAAAACCCTTGCCCATGCCTTGCAGCTTGCCACCAGCCAGTGATGTTTGTCTGAAGTAAAAGGTTAGCTCTACATGTAAGCGTGAACATGGATGGATATACATACTCGATGGGGAAACTCCATGCCATCGACATGGGCAGAGGCCCGTCAGATCTGCCATGCTGCTCTAGCTCTTCTGAAAGAGTTTCCAGTATCCTTTCAGCCATCCAGTCAAAGAAAGCCATTCCCTCTAAAGCCTTGATATCAGGGGTGATGCGGAAGTTGCGCATGCTAACAATTCTAGACTCCTCCCCGATATTGGACATGCGACCACAAAGTTCCACCAATGCTACTCTGAGGGTCGAACCGCCAACGTCCAAGGCTACAAAACGGCCGACTTCTGTGCCTCTTGGCAACTGGTGACTGTACGACGGCAGCATACATTCCATGTCGGTCTCGAGTCGTTGCAGGAGTTGCTTCCGCAAGTTGCGAGATAGTTGCTGCAGGCCATCTTGGCCGACGGGGTCGAGAAACAGAGCTTCGGCCTCTTTAAGAAATTCTTGGATAGACCTGCGCGGCGTGTTACCAACCCGAGGTTTGCTGGATGTCTCATGACCCAGCGAGCTACTCCAGTACGCCAAGAGGGATTGAACTAGTGATTTCCCTCGAAGGAGGCTCTTGATGATAGCTGCCAGGAGCTTCTTTTGAAAAGTCGACATCGTGAAAGAAGGGATGGGTTATGAAAGACAGTGGCGAAAGAGAAAACACAAGAACCCGGTTATCATGGGCACGACGGAAAGTAAATAGTCCAGAAACAAAAGAGGCCGGAGAGGGTTTAGGTGTCGAAGGGACAAATGGGATGAGGATTCAAGGTGAGGGTGAGGGTGAGAGTGAGAATCTTACGCTCCAATGGACCTACTACTACTAGCAGGTGGAGAGAGTGTCTGATGGACAGGCACAAGTCCTGGATCGGTAAGAGAGGCGATATCTAAGTTGGGAGAAAGGATAATACGAGGATGGGGAAAGGAAACGGGCCACCTCTGATGGGACATGCCAAAAGGGACTTTGACTTGGGAGGGCGGAACAGAGGGAACAGAGCGGAGTAGCAGGTAGTAGGTAGTAAAGAAAGACTCGACGACGTTGCAAGAGTCGAGTCGAGTCGTCTGGTCGAGCTTTGTTTCAGACTGAGCTGTGACAGTCCCAAGTCAAGTCAAGTCAAGTCAAGTCAACAAAGTAAGGTGGTATATCACATCCAGTACGTCAACCTATGAGAAAGAAAAAGGTACTTTGGAGTTGATTATTGATGGGGATAGAATTCAACGTCGCACCACGACACGCCCGAATGGCGACGCGCGACAACCGCCACTAAAAGCAAATGCACTAAGCCAGACGCTACAGGACATTGCGTGCATTGTAAATTTGTTATTGACATTGAAGCCTACCTAGTAGGTCAGGTTGTTGTTGTTGGGTCAGACTCTCAAAACTGGACTGGAGGATCTCTTCCAAATGGGGGGAGTTGTAACGTTGCGTGTGAGTGCCCCGTGAGAAAGTGGGTGTAGTTCCACCATCCACCCGCTACTAGGCCAGGGAATTACAGTACGTTTTGGGTAATTGTTAGTGCACCACTAGCACTGCAGCTCCCCATAAAATATTAGTCCCCCAAGGGTTCGTTCATCTGGTTTTTTTGATTATATGTTCACTTTTTTCATGTTACCTTGACCCTCTCTTTTTCTCTTGTTACACGCGCGCATATCATTACCCAGTCAAAGCTATCCTACCTATTGCATCGTATCGCCAAGAGTGCGCAATTTGAAACAGCTGCCCTTCTTCGGCAACTCTCTACCATTACCCTGGACCCTGTACCTGCACCTGTACCTGTAGTATGTAGTATGTAGTAACCTTGGACAAGAACGTTTACATACGACAACCCAACAACCTCGGACTTGATCATGCGCTGTGCGATTGGGGGCGAGTGAGAACCATAAGCTTCTAGACTAGACTAATCCTACAAGCAAAAACTTCCATGTCATGATACTGATACTACCAAGGAATCCTTGATCTGATAACTACCATCTCAACGCTACCTTGCATCGGAGCTAATGCCGGTTACTGCCTGTCATTATCTATATCCGTCTTCAACCCGTAGTCTATACAGAAGCTTCTGTAACTTGGCATTCAACCAATAACCACTCTTACCCAAGCAACCTTCACGATAGCATCGATACCAATACAGTGCGAGCCTCACGACAGTGTCCGAAATATGATCTGCTATCTACAGTAAACGTTTCATCCCATCCACCATGATTCAAGACCAAGCATCGTAACTCTATCATACCTTACATGGCCACTGAGCGAAGCCGCCTGCTCCACGCTACCCGCTGGTTGGTTGATTGACGACTCCAAGGTGCTGTCCGATCTCGTAGCTTCCACCATGATGCAAGCACCCAGTCACTCTTTCCCAATAGTTACTTGCACCTCTGTGATGTCCTGTCCCTCATAAGCATCTGGTTCCTCCTAGTTCACAGTGGATTACTTCACTTCTTCAAAGCCCTGCACTCCCAATATCCCCCTTACCATTCAATAACACTAAATACTTCACCACTTGTATCTTACAATATGCGTCTGATCATCCGTGACGACGAGACCGAGGCGTGCAGATATGTCGCCAATTACGTCGTCTCGCGCATCAATGCCTTCCAACCTACGCCCGAGCATCCCTTTATCCTAGGATTGCCCACAGGCTCTAGCCCTATCGGCGTATACAATGAGCTCGTGCGCAGTTACAAGGCTGGCCAAGTGTGTTACTCATTGCCCTATATCAAATCTTTATCTAAATATACTAGGTCTCGTTCGAGAATGTAGTCACCTTCAACATGGACGAATATGTCGGTCTTCCTCGAGATGATCCCAACTCGTACCATTCCTTCATGTGGAAGCACTTCTTCTCCCACGTCAATATCCACCCTTCCAACGTACACATCCTCGATGGCAACGCTGCCAGCCCCGAGGCCGAGTGTGATGCATACGAGGAGGCTATCAAAGCTGCCGGTGGCATTGACCTGTTCCTCGCTGGCATTGGTGAAGATGGCCATATTGCTTTCAACGAACCCGGATCCAGTCTCGCCAGCCGGACCAGGGTCAAGACACTGGCATATGACACCATCCTTTCCAACTCACGCTTCTTCGACAATGATGTGAGCCGAGTGCCAAGGATGGCCTTGACTGTAGGCGTCCAGACTGTCCTTGAAGCAAGAGAGGTTGTTGTAATTATCCTGGGAGCCCGCAAGGCACTTGCGCTACAAAAGTGCGTCGAACAGGGCGTCAACCACATGTGGTCGCTATCATGCTTACAACTGCACCCGCACCCCATGATTGTCGTTGATGAAGATGCTACATTAGAGCTACAGGTCAAGACAGTCAAGGCAAGCACTCCCCACCCTCACTGACCGAGCTACAACTAACAGATAGACAGTACTTCAAGAGCATCGAGAAAGTTGCTCGCGAGCAGGGATTCGAGCAGATTCTCCCCTCAAAAGTACGAACTGGCAACGTCGCAATCCCTGAGACCAAGATCCATAGAACACAGAGCCCTGTCATCATTGCTCCTGAGCCTATCGCCTCGCACCTTTTGCGCGCAACACCCATGGGTGACTACTCTACGAGAACGCCCTCACCCGACCTGTTGCCGGATCGCATGGCATCGCGCATCCCGGAACCAAACTTGAACCGCAGACTCACGCCAAATCTTGAAGTTCAGACCGACGTGCCTAAGACAGAGGTCGATATGATTGATAGCGCGGTCGCCATGTCTCCCGAGCAAGTTGCCTCTAATTTACTTCAACCACCGATGACAAAGACGATGCGGTCTCCTTCTCCTGACCTGGTTCCGGATCGCATGGCCTCGCGTATCCCTGAGCCAGGTCTGAATGGCAGATTGACACCTAACCCCGAACTGCAGAATAGAATGAACACTGTTGGAGCTCATTAAGTGGAGAAGAACAAGAGTGTTGAACTGGAAGGAAGGTTGCGCAGTAGAGATGGGAGATTATCGGACTGTATCAATATAGGTAAATCAAAAGAAATGACCTTATTACGTGCCTACCAGGCACGCCGCATTAAAACCGGTGCTGGCTAAGTAGTTAATAGAAACATTAGATCGGCTTTAGAGATGTCAAGCCCTAAGAGCATACTAACATCAATTTGAAAAGGCTTGATTGCTGCTAACATCGTTCTTGTAGTACGAAGCAGAACCAACAGCACACACGACATGATTATGTACACATGGCACACATCGTTGCAACAACTAGTTGTTGAATTAA
The DNA here is from genome assembly GCA_019054645.1 of Fusarium sporotrichioides. NCBI lineage: Eukaryota > Fungi > Ascomycota > Sordariomycetes > Hypocreales > Nectriaceae > Fusarium > Fusarium sporotrichioides. The sequence continues at coordinate 7,686,213 of JAHKNS010000002.1, forward strand.
AATTCTAGGGTATTGATGCAACTCATCCGATACCCTCAACGATAACCCCATCCTCCACCGAAGCCTGGATTCTCGCCCACGAAATCATTCCCAAAACAGACTCCCGTGAAACCTAGTGCCAACAAGTATATAGTATACGAGAATGATACTTTTCCAGCAATTCATAATTCATCAATACCAACCACCTATATTATATCAATCAGTCTGATGCAAAGTACCGTTTGGCCTTGCTCTTGAGCTGTTGTGCCTTCATCTCAGGCGGCATAATCGTGTGATGAACCACGTGTGGTCGATACACAGCATCCACAGGCGGCATCCTGGTCGAGGGTCTTAGTAACGTCTCAAAGTGGGCAGAGGAAACATGGAAGTGCAACGTACCAATCATCCACAGTCAGTGGAAAGTATTCGTACAAGGGATCGGCGCCCTCGTCCGCAGGACTGTTTTCTCGATTCGCCCCCGATGTGGTATAACCCTTGCCCGAGTTGGGACTATGCAGCTCGGCACTGGAGCGATTGGGACTTCTCTCGTCCTCGGACAGCGATAGGCTGATTGGTAGAGAGGGATTCTGTCGTGGAATCGAGTTTTTACTATTATGTGCATTTGCTGCCTTGGCAGAGCTGTTGGAATCGCTTGACCAGGCTGGTATCGGGGGCCTGCCCATGGTAGGCGATAAGGCGACCCTCTTTGCCGGGTGGGGACTGGCCGCTGGTTGAGGACTGGGCAGTGGTTGGGATAGTGACTGAGGGGTCGACCAGTCATTTGACTGTCTATGTTAGTACTCCCACTCGATATATGCGAAATTGGGACTTGCCTGAAGATTTCCAGCAGGAGGGTATCGCTGAGTAAAGTTTTGTGAATTCTCCCGTTCTAGTTTCAGTGTCGGATGATCGACATTTGATGTCGATGTGCTTCTCCTCTCAAACCTCTTATCGCCCGTCAGGGGGACGTCTTTCCTGCTGTCAAAGTTCCTCGGGCTTCGGCCTCTTACAATAACCGGGCCGGATTGTATGTCTGCTATCTTGACAAGTTCGCCGGTTTGGGTCTTGCCGAGAAGGCTTATCTTGACCACATAATGTTGCTGCAGACCCTTTCTTCGGCCGTTGTTGGCAGTGGCATGCTTGAACTGAAGGCGCTTCCAAGATATAGGTAGAGAGATGCGATGCGCGTCGAGCTCCTGACCCGCTGTGATGTCCAATGTGATGGTTGGTGGTGATGTGACGGACTTTGAATCGTCGCCTCCCTGGGGGTTTGCATTCTTCCAAGGTATCGATATAATTTCAGTGGGCTTCCCTTCAATAGACTCGAAGGCCGCGATAGAAGCAAGTAGCTCAAATATCTGAATGTGCTGTCCCTGCTCATTCACGATGTTCCTGATGACCCGAGGCAGAGTAATCTGTCCCGAGCATTGCCACAGGTTACGACGATAACAGGTCAATTCCAGCGGCCTTCCTGTTGATTCTCCTCCAAAGACATCCTCGGCTACGAAGAACATGCCATAAAGTTCAGCAGTCATGCCGACTTCGACAAGCTGAGTGTTCTCGTTGAGAATAGTAGCGCTGGCGGCTGGAGCAGAGAAGCCCAGAAGCTTGTTATCGGGCTCTTGGGGTGACGATTCCTCGTGCAAGGCATCTTGAATCTGTGGAGGCTCGAATTGTCGAGTCGAATATGAGAAGGGATCTTCAAAAGTTGAGGAGAAAGTATCCAAGTCGTACGAACTGCCGAAAGGCAGAGTCTGCAGTGCAGCCGTCCCATCGCTGTAGATCCAATGTCAGCCTCAACTACCTACGCAAGCAAGGTTGTGCGCGCGCGTCGCAAGTGCGATGCAGTCAGTAACGTACAGCAGCGATTCATCAAAAGTAATATCCTGGTCAAAGACGTCCATGCTCATGCTCGTAGAGTGAGCTGATCCAAAATTCATCGCCATCGCTTCGCTGGAAGAGGCGCCAGTAGGCAGCCCCGACATTGAGTTGTAGGTGGACATGGCATTGTTCAGTTGAAAGGAACCGTCAACGCCTCATTGGATCAAGTGCGCGCGGCGGGGAATGGGAATGGGAATGGAACAGCAGCACAACGTGATCGCGCAAGTATGTGTAACGGCGCAGACCGATTAGAATAAGCTGGTGACAAACCAACGATGGGCGGTTCTATTTCCCCGGTACAGCGCCGAGTGCGAAGAGGGATGAAGCGACGAGCAAACAAAACTGGTTGCTCTGAGGTCAGTCAAAGCTGGAGGTAAGAGCAGAGTAAAGATAGGGAAGTAGTAGCTCGACCGTAGGAGAGCGGAGGCGGAGACAGTGGAGGTTGGCCCGACCTCTGTAGCGTAGTCTAGCCTGTAGCGTTTTTGGTAGCATTGTGGGGAGAGACCCACTGGGCTGGCTGACCTGCCGTGAGGGCAACAGAAAAGATGACCTCGAAGTTTTAGGGTACAAAAATAGACAATCCAAGAGTCTGCTCTGATATAGCCTAGACTGACTTGCTAATTTCATCTCTTATGCTTTCAGTGTCCTCGAATCTCTGAGACCCTGCCCGTTCTCGTCGATAGACTCTAATCGTTGATTGGCACTCGCTTCAATAATTGGCCGACGGAGAGCTCCATGTGAAAATGAAAGAGCTAGACACCTCCAAGACCTTGCATGTGCTAAAAATAAGGAACTACACGGAAGGAGGCTTTTATGGCGCTGTTTGCCATCGTCCATATGAAATCTCGTTAGAAGAAGACACGATCTTTTTCCAAGACCAGACTCAATAAGACATACATCGTATAGTAAACGAAATGACCATGTCTATTAATGCTTTTAACCAATGCTAAATATACGTTTTGCTAGCCAGCTCAGACACCTTTCAAACGCCGAGTACTCTTCTAATCTACCTCTTAATGCAGTCTTATTCTTATTCTTGTCAAAAGGAAACAACAATAACGCCACTGAGCACCAACCGGCATCATTCACTTCAACTTGCTTTCAGTGGCAGAGGAAAACACACTCTCACCAAACTTCCACACTTCATCCAGCACAATAACTTCGCTTGATCCCCCAACTTCGTCCCGACTTCCATACCCGTCTGATAGAATCACCAGATCTGCATCGGCACCCGATTCTAGCGTACCTTTGACCCCCTGCAAGCCAAGCATAGCTGCAGGTGTTGATGTCACCGATCCAAGAGCCTGAGGGATGCTGGCTCCAGTCCATTTCATGAAATTGTTGACGCACTCGAGCAGAGTAATTGAGCTTCAAAAATTAGCTGTAAACCTTTTTAAAACATCTTGGACACTCACCTTCCGGCAATGGTGTCGGAATTCTCAAGAAGAAGCTTGGAACCCCGCTTAACGATGTTGGATGTGTTGTCCCCATTCGTCCAAGGATAAGCTCCATCAGGAAGACCTACAAGATGCATCGCATCAGTGACCAGAATAAAACCATCTGGATGAGCACTGTAGGCTATCTTGATTGTTGTGGGGTGTAAGTGAATTCCATCAGAGATGATGCCAAAGTACGGTCGCGGCAGGCTCTCGGCCTTGCCTAGGACTCCAAAGACTCCTGGGTTTCTGTGGTGGAGGGGACGCATTGCATTGAAGAGGTGCGTAATCATGGTAGCACCCTTACCGACAGCCTGAGATGTCTCTTCGTATGTTGCTTCGGTGTGGCCAACGGAGTAGATGATGTCTCTTGATGTGATCTCCGGTATCAGGTTCATCATCTGCCCGCGTTCTGGTGCTGCTGTAATCATCTTGATGGGGATCGGAGAGCCATCAGGGCGAGGGACCATGTTTTCTCGACCATAGCATTGTTCAATGTCCTCGATAGAGTGAGCCTCGGTGAGGACATCGACATTGTGGACTCCATTCTTGGTAGGGCTCAAGAAAGGACCTTCACAATGAGCTCCGAGAGACTCGGCTCCGTGGCCGGGGATCCGCAGTTCCCCAGACGGGCCAAGGTATGGAAGCGTCTGCTGGTAATTAGCTTCATGTACAATGGCCCCACCATGATAAAACGCACCTTTTGGTATAGTTCCGGCCGTTGACTTGTGATGGTTGGCAAGTAGGACGTTACCCCTGTCCTAACCAGTAGACGATTAACCTTTTGGATATTTTTGCCGTATTCGGTCATGTCATCGAGGAGGGTTGAGAAGTTGAACCCAAAGGCGCCGTTGAGCTGGCACTCGATGAAACCTGGGGCGATGATGCGTCCGCCGAGATCAATAGTGTTATCAGGCATATTACGGCCGCCGTAGAAGGAAGCTTGGCTGTCGACAATCTTTCCATTGACAGAGCTGACCCAGAGGTCATCCCAAACCAGATCGTTGCCTTTCAGCAATCGACAGTTGGTGAATTTGGTGAGGCCATTCTTGGGTAACGTTGGCGAGACTGCGATAGGCATATTGGAGGATTGTAGGAGAAGTCTGTCTATAGAGAAGAGTCAGATATCTTGAAGCAGGCTTGTTGTTCTCGATTGTTGATTTGTATCTTTGTTTGATAGTCTGTAAGGACAACAATAATCCATATTGAAAACTGAGGGCGAATAGTGTTATACTAGTATTTCCAAGATTCCATCACCAGACCTGAAAGCCCTATTAAGGCGCCGTTCTCGGCCACGTTCTCCAGATAGCAGGGTAAAAATTCATATTGTCATATTGTCATATCGTCATCGCGATTCAGCAACCGTGCAAGTTCGACCTGATCAAACGGTGCCATGGTCGAAACCATGAACAGAGACTGTGTGGAGATGCTCAACCTGGTACGGTATAGTCAGGTTCCCTTTGGGTAGTATGTTGCTGTGCATGTTGATAGACTAGGGTCGAATTGGAGTACAAAGATCATGGCATCCGTCCATTTTGCCTCAAGAATCAGTGTTCATCCTTACCTGGTTCAGTTTCTATTGACTCGACACAACGTGGAACTCGACGCCGGTCAAAGTCTTGCTTTGTTGCTGTTGTTTCATGTAACGTTAACTCATGGGGGCGTCCATCAGTAACAACCCATAAAGAAACAACCCCAACCTCCACTGACAGAAGGACCAGGCCAGCAGGCTAGGCAGGACAGAACCCCACTTACCACCTGTAAACTACGGTGTCACCTCCCCGGGTCCCCTTATCTTTCACAGGCAGCCAATCAATATACACCAATCAACTCGGCCGAGGTTTAGGCGCTCGGCAACAGCCATTCCATTCCATGGCCCCTCCCGGGTCAGCATCGTCCTCCTCGTCGCGAGAAGGCTACAGCCATGCCAATGCATCGCATCGTTACCTCAGACTCAAGCACGCGGGTCCGTCGAGGGATGAGCATCGCCATCACCACCAGAAGAGACCAAAATATCATGTGACGAGGCCTCGGCGCCGCCCAACCATCATGGCCCATACAGACAATAGCGACCTGGATCCATCATGGCAGGATCTCGACCGGTACGTACCCACTCGTCCAGTCCGTCCACTCTCTCCAGACAACCAAACCAGATCTACCTCTCCCTCCACCCTTCGGCTCCGAATCTCGGAGAATTCGACTCAATTAAATTCATGTCAAGTAATCCATCATGCTAACTGGTCCGGCCTTGCAGTGCCATTGGGCAGATCCTCATCATGGGCTGGGATGGCACTGAAGTCACTCCTCAGATCAGGACCCTTATTGAGGATCACCACCTTGGATCCATCATTCTTACTGCCAAAAACTTAAAGTGTGAGTATATATCATATGCCTTGTCTCGGTTATTTCACAGTACTGACTTTACTTCTTGAAGCCGCCCAGCAAACAGCTGAATTAGTCCAAGAGTTGCAGACCATTGCAAAGAATGCTGGTCACTTGCAACCCCTTCTCATCGCCCTTGATCAGGAGAACGGAGGTGTCAACAGTCTTTTCGATGAAGATTATGTTTGTCAGTTTCCTAGCGCTATGGGGGTTGCGGCTACTGGACGAGCCGACCTAGCGTATGAGGTCACTAAAGCTACTGCAACCGAGATCTCAGCTTGTGGTGTCAACCTCATGTTAGGTCCTGTCCTTGATGTTCTGAATAACGCTCGATATCAACCATTGGGAGTACGAGCCACTGGCGACGACCCGCAAGAGGTTTCTCAGTATGGCCTTGCCGCCCTAAGAGGAATTCGTGATGCAGGAATAGCCTCTTGCGGAAAGCATTTTCCCTCTTACGGAAATTTGAACTTCCTAGGCTCAAATTTGGATGTGCCTATCATCACTCAAACACTCGAAGAGTTAAGCATCAGTGCTCTTGTTCCATTCCGCAATGCTATTGCATCAGGGAAATTGGATGCCATGTTCGTTGGAGGCTGTGGTATATCCAACCCATCCATGAATGTCAGTCATGCTTGTCTGTCCGAGCAAGTCGTGGACGAATTACTACGAGATGAACTCGGGTTCAACGGTGTGGCAATTTCCGAATGTCTAGAGATGGAGGCTCTCAGTCACGAGCTCGGTGTCCAAAACGGCGTTATTATGGCCGTTGAGGCAGGCTGCGATCTTGTTCTTCTATGTCGCGCCTACGACGTCCAGCTTGAAGCCATCAAAGGTCTCAAGTTGGGCTACGAGAATGGTATTGTCAGTAAGGAGAGAATATTCACGTCTTTGAGACGGGTACTCAACCTCAAGTCGACGTGTACCTCATGGGAAAAGGCTTTGAACCCTCCAGGCATTTCTCTTCTTTCTCAACTCCATCCGTCTCACCTTGCATTGTCTCTTCGTGCTTACGATGACTCTATAACAATCATTCGAGACAAGGAGAAACTCATTCCGCTCACAGCATCAATGCATCCAGGAGAAGAACTTCTGCTGCTGACCCCCTTGGTAAAACCTCTCCCTGCATCTTCTCTCACCAAGAAACTGCTCGCTACTAAGGACAGCCAAAGCCAAGTAGAGGGCCCACACGAGATGTGGGCGCATAATGATGGCCGCGACCGTCGCGCAATTCTCAGCGGAGAAGGTGTCTTCCGAGAGTTTGGTAAGTCACTTGCTCGGGCTCGCAATGAGAAATTGCTTCACACTAGCTATACGGCCAATGGTGTCCGTCCAGGTAAGGCTGTTATCTCTTTTGAATATTAACCATCCTAACCTGCTATAGTGCATGAGAACTTAATCCACAGAGCCTCTTGTATCGTTATTGTTACCGCTGATGCCAATCGAAACCTTTACCAGGCTGGCTTCGCAAAACATGTTGACATGATGTGCTCCATGCTGCGGACCAGAGGACAGAAGAAACAACTGATTGTAGTTGCAGTCAGCTCTCCATATGACTTTGCTATGGACAAGTCCATTGGTACCTACGTCTGTACCTTTGACTTTACCGAGAACGCCTTGCATGCTCTTGCGAGGACTCTTGTGGGAGAGATCACGCCGCTCGGTACGCTCCCTGGCACGTTACGGAAGAGCAAAAAGGTGGTCAAATCTAGACAGCACTGGCTGGTCGAGGAGTACAGCTCCGGACGTGATGCAGCAGGGTTGAACGACCTTCTTCGGGCTGTCCACCGAGCAAGTGCACCGGATCTGCAATTCTTACGTGCAACAACGGCCGCCTCGTTTCAGCTGAACAACCCCAACATTGCCGAGTCCCACTTTGTCGTCAGAAACAGCAGTACAAATGCTTTGTATGGATTCGCCGCCACTTACTATATTCATGGCGTTGGAGTCATGGGCGGTGTGTTTGTCGAGCCCACCAAACGTGATGTGTCCATCGGAAGGTCTCTTCACCGACGAGCAATCAGGAGTCTCTTGCAACGACGAGGTATCAAGCAAGTACAGATTGGCTCGGCGTTCCCTGGAGTTTTTCTTGGCATCCCAGTTGATGTCGAGGTAAACACCATTAAAGAATGGTTCGCAAACAGCGGTTGGGACGTCCAGTTCCCCCGACGTGTGTCGAACATGATCATTCAAGACATGGCAAACTGGTCTGCCCCAGAAGGATTGTCTCAGAGCATACAAAGAGCTGGCATAAGTTTTGATCTCATCCACAGTCTAGACAACGCGGATGGCGTGCTAAGCCATGTTCGGAACCACGCAAGCCCAGAGGTGCTAGAATTATACCGCCATGCGTTGTCGGAGACAAAGCTAAGCGGCATTGTCCGAGCAAAAGACGCTTCAGGTAATCTGTTGGGTACAGTCATTGTTTGCAAACAACACAGTCACTTGGAAACTTATTATCCGTCTCTGAAGTCCCGCTCAGAGGACATCAGTGGCATCCTCGCTCCGGTTGTCCCATCTATGCCACTGGCAACTCTCACTTTGCAGGGTCTGGCATTCATGGGTGTCCGTCAAGCCAGGAACCACAAAGCAACGAAAGTTGTGCTGGGCTTGGTAGGTTATCATTGCCATTCGGGTTTGCCAGTTACTGATACAGTTAGGCCGTGGACGATGGCATCGAGTCTCTGACAGCCATGGGTTTCGAGACATTTCAAGCGTTCGAGGAAATTACCAACTCTCCAGAGAACGTAAGTTACCAACACTACCGAAGGACAGTTAGTAACTAATGAAAAATAGTTTTCAAGTCTGGCATAAATGAGGTTTCGATTTGTTGGGTATGGTTATGGTAAGATTGTTGGAGTTGAGGTCTGAGTCGACACATATTATATAATTCTGATTACTACGCGCTTTGTTTGAATCTCACGTTACTTCAGAGATCTTGGCGACATGCTTGTTGATCTATAACTATACGTGGTTCACAACTTGGTCAATGGTGTGAACTCTGCGTGTCCTTCATAAGATTGTGATTAAATACCGACAATGAAACTAGCTGTGTCCCATATCTCATGCACTGATCTTTCGCTAAGAGATGTAACTTAATGGGGAGATTCCATCACCTCAATGTATTATAGATTTGCAGAGGGTCTAGTCTTCACGATCATTCAACTTGATGATCTCGCCATCTTTGCTGCACTGGCCAACCAATTTCTAACTTCCTGCACATGGGAAAGTGGCCATCACAGCTTCCCCTTGTTCTCTCTCTTCCTCATCCCCTGGGCCGACCTCAGAAGCGCGTATAAGCTCTGCAATCTCGGCATCTCAACACCTCTTTCCCTCGCGATCCTCACGGGATTACCCAGAATCACCTCGAGCTCCAACGGCTTACCAGCCTCCCAGTCGAGCAACATGCTCGGCCTGGCCCCCTTATTCCGCGCCGTACTTTCGATGATCTTCTCCGGTTTGGCCATGTAGTCTGGGAAAGGCCGACCCAGTATCTTGGGCACGGCGTCGCGGATCTCGTTCATCACGCCCAGCAGATGTCGCTGCAACTCATCGTCTGCAACCATGTCTGCGTTTCCACGGCCACCGGAGAGGACGGCCGAGGGGTTCATGGCCGCGTTGATACAGAGCTTGTGCCAACGTACAGTCTGGAGACCGACTTCATCGTGGGGGTCGACGTCTTTGATGCCGCCCAAGTCTGTCCACCAACGACGTAGCGCCTCAGTTGCTTCTGTCCCGCGGCGACCTAGCTCCGAGTCCTGCGCAGCCAAGCCATCGGTGTATGGACCAATGCTCACACGCGTCCAGCGGTTCTGTCGGATGGTGCCAGGAGAAGTCTGCTCCGCGCTGACAACAGTGACTGCGCTGACGATGGGGTTGTTAGGGAAGCGTTTCCGAAATGGCTCTTCCACGCCGACACCGTTCTGGATGAGAACGATACAAGACTTGGGGCCAACCAGGGGCTCAATTATGGAAGAGTCATCACTGATATCTGGAAGAGCCTTTGTCGTCACAAAGATATAATGCCAATCTCTCTTCTCGCCTGATACACTGGCTGCTGCAGCTGCATCGACGGATGGAAAGGCTGCATCTGGGTTGAAATTGTAGTCACCAAAGCTTCGCGTTTGCAGCTTTACGCCATCCTTTTGAATGGCAGCATAGTTGGAACGTGCTACAAGAGAGACGTGAATGTTTTGCGATGGCTTTCATGATAGTTAGTCAGAGGCTCACTACTCATATGATGAGGGTACTTTACGTGATGGAGTCTCGAGGCATAGAAACAACCAACGGCGCCAGCACCGATGAAAATGATATCAACACGACTGCAAGTAATTATCCACATTAGTAACCCGTTGAGGACGCGATTTACATGCGATTGGATGCCAATACGGATGGACCATTCTTACCTATTGTCTGCCATGATGGCGATGTATGTAGTCTTAGTTGGTTATGTTTTTACGTTATCGGTGGAGTATGGGATGGATTGATGGGCTAGATTACTGCAATGGTGATAGACCTATTTCCTCAATGGGCAAATCCGCAAATAGTGGTGCTTGCTGCAAAAACCAAGACAAGTAGACAAGATAGAGTCAAAGGATAAATTGCATTACATTACAGTACATAACAGAGCAGATACACCAACCAACCCCGCCATTTTCGCCACGGCACCGAGGTCCATGCCGTAATAGGAGGCTGGAAACGAGAGAGAGCTCTCGAATTGGAAACTGGAAACTGGAGCACACCATCGATACCCAGGTCAGCCAAGCCTTATGGTATCGTATTATTTTTATGGATATTTCTCGTCTGCTAGTGGTTCATACGGTGTTCATATGTACGTGTTGTTTACTCGATCAGTCTCGTTTTCAATAAACCCACAATAGGTAGGGAAGTCTGTCTATCATGCTGGCTTTTGTTTTCTTTTTCGTCGGAGCGATCGGCCGTGCCAAAAAAAAAAAAGAAATAAATGACATGAACCCAGACTGTCATAATAATAGTAGAAACTGTCCACAATACCGGCTGTTGGGTATCAATCAACCCGCTGATCAAAACCACCACCTGCTGTATCTGGCCAGCTCTTTGTCGGAGCCAGCCGTACTTTTTCGCAGCACAGCATATTAGCTAGCATCCATCATCTTTTTCTATGTGAGACCCAAACAGATACACTGCATAAAGAGTCAGTCACACTTCCCTCCATCTGACAGTTTCGCATTAGACGCTTTTGAGTTTCATTTCTCGTTCCGATTGATTTATTACGAGAGAATACTAGGCAACTGATCAACCCGTATATTTCCTACGCCGTCAGCAGCGTATACTCAAACAAGGCAAGCAAGTCATCATGGTAGGGATATGCAGTATAGTAGTAAGAATGTGTTTGTAGCTAATCACTACTAATAACGTATTATCCGTACATCTTCGAGAACAACGGATATCAGATAACCACCCCCCAATCGGTCACGCCGTTCGCCCGGGTTCGGGTTCGGGACACTCCGCCGATCGTTCATCACCAAAGAGAAGAGGGTGAGATTCCCCGTTGGACAAGAAATTCGAGACACTCTTTGAATGGCCTGGACCATGATTCAAAATCCCACGCGACTCAAGCCACGTCGACGATACTGATGACCTAGTCCAGCCAATCTGCCAACTGCCGGCTGAAATAATATCCAATAGCCACCAATTGACGGAGCTAGCATTACATGGTATGCAATATGCTCACTGCCGTCCAAAACTACCGTTTCGGTTTATCGGTTTTTATATTGCATTCAAGATTATCAAAATGCACGCTACGAAACGAAAGGAATTCAATCATGGTGGTATGTGCCTACAGCTGATTCCCGGCCTGTCCAGGAAGTCAAGACGACTTCTCAAAGCCGGGTGCCCAGCAACGAGTTCAGATTTATCTATGCCAGAGCAAAAACATCCAGGTCTATGGAGAGCAGACACAGAATGCCGATTACCACGCTGAGTAAAACCCAACGCAGTTGCTGGCAAAAAAACAACGTCACGCGAAATATCGAGGTTGAGCTGTTGGTTAGTATGTATCTGTAGCAAGGTTACGTGCATAGCACTTGGGTCTATAGCCTGTAAAATGATGCCATCAAGCATCGTACCGACACGCGATTTGCGCGAAGGGAAGCTCTGTCACCCCCAGCTCTGACCTGCCAGAAGTGGCCTACCGGGAGGCGCAAACGAATCAGAATGCGCCTGACACATTGGTAGCGGCAGCGGCCGCTTCCCAGACATACAGTGCAATGCAATACTCGCCAGAATCATGACGCAACGCAAAGGAATCGACCTTGCTTGGTATTGCAGTGCAAAGCATGTGAGGGTTGCAGTAGCTGTCGGGGGATCAGCGGTATCTCGTGGCGTGCCCAGCAAGATGGTGGTATGATATGGTAAGGTAAAAAAGATGTGGTTGTGTTGACCCCAACTTGGAATTATGTGTGGTTGCAAAGGGAAAGAAAAATCTGCCTGTCAAAGATATGGTCGAGTTTTGACTTTGCAATTTGGCAAAGTCAGCGCGTGGGGGTCTTTTGATTGCCCGGTCCCCGATAAACCAATCAGACGCCTTTGTGGCTTGAGTTTTCGCACAGCCAATAAACGCTCCAATCCAGAGCAAGGCGTCGCGTTTGATCCAATCAGAAGAACGGCGCGCTCGACTTGCCTTTTACGGACAGGATGATCCAGTGGCCCCAGTCTTCCATGGCTTCATGGTCGACTGCATTGCAACTCTCCATATCCATGGATATGGATAGCCAGTAAAACCATCTCTTGGACAAACATATATGGAGCTCCATGAAAAACCGGCCCGTTTGGAGTTTCCTTTTCCCTTCGCTTCGCCTTTGTCCACCAACAACCGCGGCTTGCCATGATATACCGAACGCCATCGACCACGATCGTGTGCCTGTGATGGATGTGATGTGCTGTCTAGGCTGTCTTGTCTGTGCCTGATGGGACGAACGAGGCTGTGACTGACAACACAGTTACATAATGCCATATGTACATACCCAACGTATCTGCAACCTACTATCTTGTCTTTTGCCAATTTCAACTATGTGCGTAGGTACCCATTCCAATCCATACCATTCTCGACTTGGTCTCCCATGGCGCCTAGTCAAACCGTAAAAACCACGGTTTAACTAGGGCTCGTGTTTCGTTTCATTTCGCACCGAGCCTCATAATATAAAATGGTGGAAATTGATCACAAGCAAAGGCTGCAAATAATATCCGGACTGCCGTGCTACGTAGCAGAGGCTCAAGAGACATCTGACCAGGGCGACCCTCACCCTCGTGCTTGTGCTGACCTGAGACGGACGAGGAGATTGGATATGGATCGAAGCAGATGCGGCTAAACAGAAGCGCCATCGCAAATGTCGAGGTGCAGATGGAGCCCAAGACTCATTAGGAATCGCGCGCGCAGAGCTACCGATGAACGGCGCAAATGAGCCCCATCGCCAACAAAACATAAATGTAATAGACTTGTCAGGATTGTTCGTGTTACATATTAATAAACACGCTCGGTCAACGAATAATCCATTGGTGTCGGTCCGTGGACTAGGCGAATCCCCGTTCCTTGTAAGTCTAAGAGAAACTTCATTTACCAAATGATGATCAATCGGCCAAGGTCTTTGACGCAGATCAACAGCATTTGGCCAAATGCCATATGCTACGTGGTATCATGGACCGATCATTCAACTCCACTCTGAACATGGGGAAGAAACTTACCTAAAAGCACAGATCTTATTAGAAAAGCCGAGGATTGAAACCACAGGGTCTGCGTATGGGTATGGGTATGGGTACCGTAGAGTACATGTCCCTGGTGACCAACACTTGCTCGCATCCAACAGAGATTCTTGCTGATTCATTCATACATATGCACGAGCTGGCACACGGGCTAGGTTTCCTGCGAGCAATGGGAGACCAGCTTGACAGGTTGGTCCGAGCTCCCGACATTGTACCACCAGGACGCAGGGGCGCAGGCTTCTAGAAAAACTGCTGGAAACTAACTTACAGCAGAAGATCAAGGGTCGTGCGTGGTGTGTGTACAAGACAGACATACAGCCCAAAATCCTGTTTGGGGGAAGTCGATGCGATGACAAGAGCCAATCATGTTAACATATAAGGATGCGGGATGGTGGGGGCAGAGTTTGGGGCCCCGACGAGATGTCTGGAGTTTTAAACAAGCCAAGCAAGGGTTCCGGTCCGTTTTCGAGTGACTTGGAAGACTGTGCAAGCTCGAGATATCAAGCACTGTCCTGACATGTCGTGGAATGACATGACTTAGCTGAGGTCGGTTTCTCATGTTGATCAGTGCAAAGTGTCACTATGTAAGTGAATGGCTGATTGCCGTTTCAAATTATCATGTCTTCCAATTGCAGGCTGACAGCAAACCTGTTTCCATCAGTTAGCCTGTGACTGACAATGGCGGTGTCTGTGCAACCAGGTCAAACCCAGGGACTTGTGGGTTATGGTGCTACTTCGCGCCTCTTGCTTGGCGACTAACAAAAGCCGAAGTCACACAACCGCGAAGCATCAAGATTCAAGACAATCCGGAAATGCCCCTCGTCTTGACAGCTTCATGAAACGATTGGTATCAGGCATTTCGAACCGAAACCACTTTTGTTGAGAGTTGTTAGTAAAATGCCGATCCATAGTGGGCCGCGAGAGGCTGTACTTCATTCCTCTTGCATCTGAACAGAAGTATCCCCAAGTCAGGAATAACGAGAAAGCGAACTTCATGGTTATGTTTCTCAATATGTAATCATGATTCTCAGGACATTGTCAGCTGAATAAACCATCCCTGCTTAGTCGCTCCATAGCTGTGATTAGGCAAGTCACAAGTGAATTGACAGATGCAAGTAAGGAACAGGCAGGTGTGGTGCAGACCCTGCGTGAGCCTCGTGGAGTGCACGTAGACATGTAAGGGTCTGCTAGAGTGCAGAATGGAACAACAAGTCAGACCTCCAATCGAGCATTACAACGAAAGACATCATGACTGGTTCCTGCGTGAAATCCTTGACACTGCATCTGTTGCGGTCAAGCAATAGACCTTCTTTCCATCTTCCACCTTGATTATGGAGTTTAATACCCCATACACGTGGACAGATGGCGTGGAGATCATAGATCTATCTCCTTAGGCGGTCTGATAACTTCCGAAGCTTGCTCGGTATCCCACTCCAGCGCGGCTGTCGCTTTTGGCGGCTCCAAAATTACTTTTGATGTTGAATTAGCGGCTATGCTGCGGGGCCAAGGCTGTTGTTTTCCAGTTACGGTCCTTGCAAATACAGTAGGAATTTGCTTTTTATTTGTTCTGTGTATCTCCGGTGAGAAAGAGGAGAGGCAATGCCAGGACCGTGGTTTGTCTCCAAGCTTTTGTAAGACCATAATCCGAGTCTGTGATGACTTTGTCATAAAGGTCGAATCTTAGTGGCTCTTCTTTTGTTTTTGTTTTCTTCAGAGAGTGATATGTTCCGTGTGAGCCTTTGGTCCTAGATCAATATAGGGATCCGTGGCGATGAATTTCTTGTACGGGTCAGCAAGTATATGGTCAAGACAAAACGAGCCCCAGCGAATATCCGCGACCAACATTGGGGGAACTCTCGGAGTCCTTTTCCATTTTGATTAATGGCCGGTTTGGTTTTGCATTGGCTGAGGCACAGGGATTGGTAGTCTTTGGTATGATCGGTACAAAGACATATTCATCATGACGAGGGTGAAGGGAATGCCCGCGATTACAGACTGGGGTAGTAAAAGCAACCGAAGCTCAGCCGCCATGCATTGCGTTCACACAATCAGGTAACGAGCGAATGCGACATTCGTAGCATCTTGACCATACCAGTGGATTATAAAACCGAATCCGACCACTATCGTTCAACGATCATGAGTCGTTGTTGTATAAGCCATCTTGATTGCGAAAGCCAACCCCCGGCACCCGCTCACCCGCACTTTCCCGTCGGGATCCGTGCATCACATCGCGGGGGAAGTTTGGGGAAATGCTGTCAACTGAACTGTAGGATGCGCATGTCATAAGCACCCAGCTAAAACGCAAGTCTGCCGCACCTCGGAGTGTATCCGTTTGTATGGTATGGGTTCCGGAACGAATCGAACCCGATAGGATTGGACATGCACCAACCGGGCGGAGACGGATGACTGTGCAATGCTGATGACGCGGAAAAGTCGACGATGCTAATGGATGAACGGAGGGATGTCTCAGCCACCCGTTCAACTCATTGGGGCACTACAGAATGTCACAGCTCTTAGCTGAGCACGCCGAAGGGTCCTGTACAGTTGACAATGTCGACTATGCAATTTTGCTGTCGGACTCAATGTCCGTCCAAGCTTCAAATTAACGATGAAGCACCGTGTAGTCCCCGACTGATTATACCAAGATAGGCAGTCCGTCAGGAAAACAAGAGGCGAGGCTACAAATAGCATCGGCGAATCTCTAGAGCCAAGACTACTCAGCCTGGAAGGCCCAATAGCTACCCCTGGATCAGCGGTCTGCACACAAGTGCGCTTGTCATGGTACGTAGCAGCGTAGCACGGTTGGTGCTTAATTTGGTTTGGGGGCACCCTGGACCAATGATTTACAGGGTCCACGAGGGTCTTGAAGAGCTATGCTGAGACAATGCGACTTGTTGGTCAGTCATCTCTGTCTACAGATATACGCCTTCTCGAAATTCCACAACACGAACAAGAGAAAGCCCAGCGGCTATACATAGTCCGGTATGCCTGTAGGGGAATAGGTGCTCATGAATAAGCTGGGGCGCTGGGGCTTTGTGGATAAAAGGATCCAGGATATTTGTAGGTAGAGAGCTTTTGACAGTCTGGGCCTTGATCAGAAAGCGTCGCGTGAACCCTAGACAAGGGGCATCAGAAGTATGATGATGTTGTTGCCTGCGCGAAAATGGAGTCAGCGACCGTGAAGTGGGAAGCGGCGTATCAAATCGCAAACGAAGAAACTGTATTCACTACCTACTTACCAGGGAGAATTAAACGAGAATAGATATGTCCTGTGCACAGGGAAGTAAATTAACAACACTCTGCTCGCTCCAGCAAGGCCGCTCGCTGGTCGGTAATTGAACCGGCCGGTTTTCAAATTGCTGCATTGCAGAAGCAGAGCCGCGGCGTTACTGTTTCCGCTAAGCGTGCAGCCAAGACCACCTCTAGAATTATTTGCAAAATTCAAGACAAAATTGTGAATGTAGGCGAGCATCAGTGATCAAGCACGCCCTATCGAATAAGCTGGAGTATAGTTTGATGCAGGAGGATGTTGATAGGTGGAGCTGCGGCTGTAGCTGCAGCGGTTTAATGCCATCCATCACTCAGCCTGAGTTAATACAGTGTTTGTGTACAGTGTGCGACAGCTTCACGGACAGCGGCACAGACAAGAAGGAAGGAGCCCTGCATTTGCATTTACATACATCCGTCGTGCTTCCATTCTTTATGGGGATTATACGGATAATTGATACAAATATTACTGGACCTGATTCAGTCATCGCTGATAAAGTTACTGTATCGATTTACTCAGCTTACCCATCATCAGTTATTTACCAGGAGTCTACCAACAGCACTAACTATTGCGGGTTCCCGAACTGATACCGACCCCAACTATTAACTAGACTAGCCCTCCTGTACTGTTACTCTATTCCATCCCTGAGGATACCTGGGTACTTGCTTCTCCTCCTGCACGACTCAAACTGATGGATGGATCGTCCCGAAGATGCTCCGCCGATAAGGTACTGCATAACGTAAAACTTTTCTTTTTCCGCTTTTGATGACTTTCATCAATCTGTTAAACTAGCTAGCTAACCTGGTCAAATCGTACCCGTTTAAGCTCGAGTCAGCCAATAGCTGTAAACCTTGTTTGACTTGCTTGTCCTGCTGCGATCCTCACTGACGAATGCCAACTGCTTGCCCTACCCCCCAGTCTAAGAACCCCGGCCAACGGCCACTAGACAAACGAGACAGGCGGAAGGCCTGTGTGAGATATGTAGATGTCAGTCAGTTTGTAAATGTACTGTACCGTCTGACCAGGTACAGGGCAAGGCACAGCCTGCAGGCGACGATACCTGCACGAGAGGTTCCCAAAATACAGCCGATATCCGGCTGCATAAGGCGCCATCTAGCCGTCAGATTTGGAAGCCGAGTAGTAGCAGAAGTGGACGGAAAAGTTGAATGTTACCGTCGTGTCGAGGCTTATGACCGATCACTATCCCATTACCGTTGACTGCCCCGTGTTTCTGTTGTGCTCGTCTCAAGGTGACTTGACTTGACTCGACTCGACTCGAGGGAGACTTGGGAGCGATGGACTGTGAATAATGAAAACATAATAATCCCTGATGAAGGAGCTGTGGCTGATCTTGATCCCGAATGTTGGGACTAGGATAGCAAGCCAAACCAGTCAGCGTCGCTGTATCCGTACGGCCCCGAATTCGCCCATAAAGTTAAACATGGATATTCTGATCGTCCCTCCGTCCCGTTATGCCAGTCAACCTAATTTACCCGCCGACGCTCACTATTTTACGGTAGGCAATTCCGAACGGAGCAACCATCTTACATTACCTGCAATATTGCCAAACATCGCCAATACTGAATTGATGTTGCTATTTTCTGCGTTGTCGAAGAAGGCAGGTACAGTAAACTCGACCTGCCCAACGGAGGGCTCAAGTAGGGCACCTTCCTGTCTACCTTAGTACCCATCCATGCGCAATGGCGATGCGATGCAATGCGTGCGGCTCCTCCTTCTCACTCGGTGCCCTTCGCGCTCCAGCTCCTCCACTGTAATCTGTCTCGCTCCAAACTTCCCCCATTCATCGTGATCTATCCACTATAATATTCATGGACAAATCCCACAAGCCTAGAGCAAGCTCCACAATCCCCCAAGCTCGCTCGCTCGACCTAAAATTATCAATCAACCGGCCAGGCGGTTGTGTCGACTCCCACATTGTACACGGTCGAGAACTGTCGGTTTAGACATAGATGTACTGTACAATAAAACAATTAGTACAGCTCTTTCCAAGTCCCAGTCACAGGAACCGATGACCTGCCAACATGTGTATCACGATTGAACCCTTGAGAGCAACAGCGAGTGGGCGCTATTCCGAACTCGGTCTTTATCCCACTCTTCACTGGCCATGCCACGGGCCACCGAGGGTGACGATGCCCTCTCAAGCTCGTCATGGTCGCTTCAGAACCCTTGTCCCCCATCCTAGCCCACGCTTTCCACCCCGGTGCCCCAGCCCGGTCACCTTTCTGCTTGCGCCATCGTCCCACACTGTACAGCCGAGTATCCTCGATCGCGTCCGTGTCCGCAACCTCCCTCCTCCACGTCTGGCCTGGCCTTGCTGGGTTATTCAAGACAAGGATGTTGGGCCATGGGGCCTGGGGGCCGTAGGCACAGAGCAAGCGAGCGGGCAGGCAGGCAGACGGAATTATAACCAGCGAGAAAGCAAGAATTCGATTCGATACGTGCGGGAATCGATTCGGCGCGACATGAGGATCAAGGGGATCATGACCGAGCAAGGGACCAAAGGACCAAAGGGTGCTCTGGTGCCATTCACAGGCATATCACATTGTGGTGCATATTGTGCTGCTTTGCACACCACGTCTCGCTACTGCTGCTGCTGACGGTGTTTGTGTCCTTCATCATTGCCTCCGTTGTCAAAAGCCATAAGACAACTTCTCCTCCTAGAATTTCTATCTGTCTATCGCTTTCACTTCTTTCTCCCGTTCCTGAATACAGCCTCCGCTGTGTTCTTCAGTGTATTCCTCAGGGAGCGCGCTCGGAAGTGTAGTGTGCGCTCTCGTTCTTCTCTTCACAGTTGGTGTCGGCCGCCGACGTCACCACAGCTACAGTACCAGGTCCGACGAACAACACAACGCAAAACGAGAACGCTCCGACCATCCGGGCCGACATCTCCACCTACAACGTCTCCAGCAAGGCGGCTTGGCTTGGCCTTGGTTGTCGATGTCCTTGTCTTGTCTTAGCTGGCTCTGAAGCTGAAGGCGCCAAACCCGCTTGTGCATCAGAAGAAACCCCGGTCCTGCCGCCGACCTCGTCCGCCCATCCATTTCAGGTATTCCTGCGGCACTCCCTCTGGCTCTCCCTCCCACACCCACCCAACCACATCTCTCGCACGCCCAGGGCCCAGGGTTACAGTAGCGATCCAACCCGACCACAAGCTAGGTCTAGGTACCGTACTGTACAGTTCCAGAGGAGACCCCAAGACACCCCAAGGGAAAATTTACCCACCCACCGGTCGGTGGCATCTCCACTCCTGTTCCTCTCTCACATCAATTGGCTTTATCAACTTGCCCTCGAAAACTTTTATTGTCCTCTGCTCCCTCGTTCCTTGACTTGATTCATTTTCCAGCCTCTTCCAGCTCTGCTCAAGCTTCGCCGCGATATGTTCCTGTAGCTGTCCGGTTTACCAAAGCTCTTTCGGCCCATTTTCCCCAACTTCAAGTCCACTTGATTTAGCGCGGAAGTGCTTTTTGCGGGACACTTACACACAAGCCTTCATCAACATCGGTGCCGATAGAAACCCACCGTGTTCTCCGTTCACCTTGTCCGAACCAAGCGTACTCGACTGGGACTTGATCACTTTGATACCTACATACCAGGCTTCTTCCAGAAATCAACCGCTGTCAGCACAAAGTATCTCGCCGTCCAGCTCACGAGTCGACTGCATCTTAGACCAGTCCGCACCCCGCCAAAATGATAATTGATGGAGAAAAGTATGCTTGCGAGGCCTGCGTTCGCGGCCATCGTGTGAGCAATTGTCAACATTCTGGTAAGTCTATATTCCATGTCGAACACTATAGTTCGTCATGCGAGCCGTTGCTTACCACGTTTGTCATCCAGACCGTCCCCTTCAGCATATCAACAAGAAGGGTCGACCGGTTTCCCAATGCGCGCACTGTCGCGCCATGCGCAAGTCTCGCTCTGCCCATGTCAAGTGTGACTGTGGTGAGAAGACGAGCAAATGTGCCCATTTGCAGCCAACTGTTGAAGGACACACTGGTGAGCATCCTCTAGCCTCGAGCTGTCCTAGACCTCGAGGCGCTCGACATGAGTCCCATTTTCTAAATCTTTCGCAGAGACATGCTGCTGCAACCATGGTGGCCACTGCAGCTGCTCACACAAGAACGAGCCTGCTCTTGACACCGTTCCCGAGTCTGACTCGGAGCGCGAGTCTCTGACTATGAGCATTACCGGTCGCCCAAAGCCTCCTGGTCGACGACGACGAGCCAACACAGTTCACTCGGACGGGGTTCTGACTTTTGACCAGCATGGCAACCATAAGCCTGCCCACAGAAGCAACCGAGCTGCACAGAAGTGCGGCCCATATCAGCTCAATAGGGTGAACTCGGCTCACAGCACTAGCAGTCTAGGCGCCGACAGTATGCTTCAAAAGAGCTCGCGGGACCCTCCCAATAGCCGGGCGCGTGCTGCTACCAACCGAGAACGCCGAGTCAAGTCGGAAACCACTTCACCACTTATGAGCGGTGCTAGCAGCTTCCAGAACTTGAACGCCAACCTTCCTCCTCTGGATCTGTCGGGCATTGAGTATCCTCCTTACATGGCAAACAGCACATTTGATCTATTCGGATCTGGTTTCAACTCAGAGACGGATGCTCCCATGTACAGCGCCGGTCTAAGCGCAGCCTCAGTCGACTGGAGCCATTACGACCTCTCGGAGATGAAGGGCGACAGTTTCACACCATCAAGCTACAGCCAGGCTGGCACTCAAAGTTTCAATGGCCTATTCGACTTTGGTAGTGGCTCGGAGCATCTGCCCCACCTCGCCAACACTACATCGACTTCGGGCGAGGTTTCTGAGGTAGAGGACTTTCTCCCCGGAGGAGATGATGAATGTCACGGCCTGGATGGTTTTAGCCGCGCCGACAGCTTCATCCGACAGAACGGCAGCGTGATGGCTAATTCAGCCGATCTAACCACCATTGACTACGATAGCTTCTATAAGGGAGCCGACGCTGGCCCAATGGCTGGAGCTGGTCTGTCAATGGTTGAGGACGACCCTGCATTCTGGATGCCCAATTACAACGAGGGCATTGCGACAATGGACGAGAGCCCCGACCCTCTCGGCCCTGCTTCCATGCCCAGCTTTTGGGGCATGTGAAGATCGATGAAGTTTCGAATATCCTGGCGTACATAATACCCATTCAGTTTTTTATTTTCAAGTCATTAGGGCCACGCACTGGCAGGCGTTGGAAAATACCACACGGGATGAAGCCATGGGAGATATGGCTTCTTTTTTTACTCATTTTGCGCGAACAGCGGCAACACATATACGTTTCATGTAGAGCGGACTTACGCTCACCACCACTCGCAAAACAGACTCATTAACCTGATGTCTGGATTTCCGATGGTGATGATGATGATGACAGAACGACATTTTCATCCAAAAGGTGTCTAGACGGTTAAGGATATTGATGAGCATGCTTTTTCTCACAATCAATTGGGAGGAGGAATAAGAGATATAGAACAGGCGCAGCTGGTTTTTTTGAATTATACAAGAGTACAGAGAAAGGATGCATGAGATCGTGTTGGCATTCAAGCAGAGAAGGACAGTGCAATTGGTTTGGTGAATTAGCTTTGCGGAAAGAGTTATCAAGGCAGAATCGAGCTGGAAGCAACAGTTGACGAAACATGACAACAAGCCGTGATGACACTTCGGTGCCTCGCATGTTTCGCCAATATGTACACGATTTTATCCGCGAGGGGGAATTTGCAAGTCCAAGGACGCGGCCAGGATGAGGATTCAAGATTCTATACTTGGCTGTCAGGTATTTATGCTGTGTCTTTTGACACAATTATTGCACATCGTTCTTATATCTGGCTCGATGTTTCCTGCTCCTTACATCAAGTCAAGTACGAAAAAGAGTACTTGGTGGAGATTTATTACAACGCAATAGACTTTATGACCGGGACCAAGACCAACCGAGTCGAGGTCCAAGAGCCAACACCAAGCTACCATTCCTTTCGCATATACCATGAGTGATTGTGTTGACATGGGTTGAGAAAAGCTGACAGGAACTCTGCAAACATCGCTGGCATCAGCTGTTGCTGCTTCGTCTAACGATCTCCGACGCGGGTCTCCTAGCAGCACGGCTGACGTCTGGAGATGAGATGGGTCGACGTGTCGAAACGCAAGTGGGATGAAATACGTGGGAGGGCATATTCATTATCTTGGCTTGGTGCCAATTCAACGGTGATGAATTATTCGGGCATGGATTGAGAACCAGTCGGCGTTTCTCTCATACTAACTAACATCACCTTGTAGATAGAGTGCCAATACGCGCCGCTATAATGATGGGCACTCTTCCCCGACTTTGAACCCCATATCATTCCCTCCCCGGTTGTCCCCCGGATCCTTAGAGTCATGGGGAACGGACATGGCACGAGTGCCAGGACATGGTAAAGACAGCCAATGACATACACGTAATGAGCTCTTCCTATGTCCTATGTTACTGATTCTTCTTCCATATAGAATACTGGTCGACAACGCCCTTTGAAAAAGCCACAAGTCGTTTGGAACATCACGATGGATGTTATGGACAGCCCCACCTCAAACGAAGATTCTGCAACATACATGCATGCAGTCTATGTTTGCTTTGTTTAGGCTCGGAGATGCATATAACCTGTGCTTTTTTCGTGCCGTGCATACATCCATCGCTTTTTTTGCACTGGTCCCGGCCCGGCATCAGGAGCATCAGTTCAGTAATGCAGGGCCTGGCCTGGTCTATTTTCTACCCTGACATGCAGTTGGAGGGGGCGTATATCAAGGGTAGAAGGCTTCTGTGCGGCTTCTCAACACGGACAGTCAAGTCGGTTCAGGTACGCGTACGTAGGTGTATCCCCAAGCTTGAGGGACACTGGATGACAACTGGCTAGGTACGAAACTAGGCAGAAGGTAACCTTAGAGAAAAAATGTTCGTCCAGGCGCTAGTCGAAGCCGTTCCCATACTAATCGTCTATCGTCTTTTAACTACCGACTGACCGACAGAATCACCCAGACACACCAATCAATCCTGACCCAGACTATGATTCTAACTAACAACCAGGCTAGTCCAAGCTGAAAAAAAGGCTTTTATTCGATAAGGGCAAGTTACGTAAACCCAAACCCATCATTACTCGTCGTAATCCTTTGGCATCTCCCCGATCCTCGGAGGTAGATATAGACGACGTACGTGTCGATCAGGCACAGCTTGAAATATGCACGATTTGACTTTTTTTTCCAAGACACTACAGGCCAGACAGCAAGTATGTAGCTTGAGCTAACTATGGATCAACGAATTAAACTCTGTTCGAAGCCTTTTGCTGCAGGTGAAATGAAGTTTCGGTTACAAGACCGTTTGATAGGATAGTCAGACAAGATAATCTTATTCGATACCAATTGTGCGTCTCCGTAATAACACCTCAACAAAACTAGACGCCATCGTTCACGGTGCGAGCTTTGGCATCATGTATCGTTCTTCGTCATCAATCCCCATTTTCATGAAACCCCGGTTTAACAAGTGTCAAACCGGGAATACTACTAGTACAAGTTTTTCTCTCCAAAACAAACCCAAGCACAGGCCTTCCCGTCGAATTATGGCCCCTTTACACCACCTTCCAATTGTTGGTTTACAGTTTGTCAAGGCCTACTAAGCCGATTCCAGATATCCCAATGCCAACGATGGGCCAAAAGCAATGTCATCGCCTCCTTCATGGGCTGTGGCCAGGTCTGCCAGGTGTTGGAGTCCCTGACTCGCAGTTGCTTCCACTGAGGATGCTGGCCGAAGTTTTTCTGTGAGCTTCTCACGAACACCATCCCAAACCGTGGCGGGTTTATCTATAATATCCTTGATCAGTTGTGTCGCTTCTTCCCGCGATCGGTCCAGCTTGATCAGTTTTGTTAGAGACATGGAAACGAGCGACACAAAGTGGTTGACGAGCGGGCTACGCAGATAGTCATTCGCAGAGAGAAGATTGATGAGTTCCTTGGTGGCCCATATCGTCTCTGACGGGGTAGCTCCTGGAGTAAGCAGTATTACTATGAGTCTGCAGTGCCAGTATGCCATATGGACCATTGGGTGCGATGCGGGTTCGATATGCGCAGGGAGATCTTCCCTATAGTTCTCGATGTAATCCGCGAGAATTAGAGCCGTGTGTTCCTCGGTTGTTGACGCTCCGGGCTGCAAGGTCGAAATGGCATGCCAGAGGCGAACGAGCAGCTTCGAAAGTCCTGGAAGCTGGTTAGCAGTTGCTGCTTGATCCACAAAGTTGAGCTGTCACTTACGAACGAGGTAGAAACACACCTCTCCTAGAATATTTTCTAGGCCGGGAGGAGCTACCACGCAGCGGTCTGGTATGAGAGACGGTTTGCCTGTACCAGTAGCATACCAGCGATCCATCAGAATCAACGACCACCACATCTGCACAGACAGTGCATCATCTGAATCCGACTCTACGATCGACTCCATGGGAGTGTACCTCCATAGCCTCATTGAGCTGGACAGGCCGATAGCGCGTGTCAGTAGGAAAGGTAAGCTGGGCAATGAACGCAAGTCGGCGTCGATAATAAGCAGGAGTAAGCTTTGTCCATGAACGATATTGATAGCCCGTGTAGCAGTACTCTCGTCGCTCTCCAATTCAAAGAGGAGCCAGTTGGCAAGTTTCGTGTCGCCACCAGATCCCACGACAGCAGAGAGAGCATTCGCAAATGCATTCTGAAGTGACACTGGGCATTGCGCGAGTAATGCCTGCATCCGCTCCTTTGTACTAGGCAGTATCGGATAAACAGGCTGAAAGCTGGACAAATAACTGAAAGACGATTAGCTACAGAAACACAGTATATCGAAGGTCACTAACCTGTGTAGCATGCTTTCATCGATGTCTACACCTTCGTGAGCATCGGGCATGGAAACGTCCATAGGAGCGACAGGCGGCTTGGCAGGCGCGCTTTCGGGCTTCAGGAGGGGCGCAGGTTGCGGTGCCAATGAGCTGTTGTCATAAGATGTGTATGCATCAGACGTTCCTGGGGATGCTTGAATTCTGTGTTCAGATCCCCACGGCGTCTGTCGTGAAGGTGTGGCAAATTCGTTTGTCGAGATGCTAGAGAATGGGCGTTTGCGAGCAGAGTCCTCGCCTTGACTTTGTCGCGGTCTATCCGTAACGAAAAGTCTGTCGATGTCGTCCTGACTGAGACCTCCATCTGATTCAAGTTTGTTCTCGATACTGTGGATACGGTCTGCAAGCTCTTTAATATATCTGCGATACGTTAGTTATTTGAGGTCACTGTTAATATCAAAATCTACGTACCCCTTACTGGGACCTCGTTTCTGAGGTACACGGCTGAACAGACATCTGATAGAGGACCTAGCACAGCTGGAGCAGGGAGCATCGCCAGTATCGGACTGAGCGTCACACTTGATCTTCTTCCTTCGGCATTCATCACATGCTCTCGAAACCTTTGACCGCTTCCTTGGAGGGATGCTGTTGTCGATAGGGTATTGGGTAGCCATGGGTGGTCCAACGGGGACAGACATGGCGTGCGATACCATGGGGTCGCTCGTAGGGGTGTCATGAACATAAGACGGGGTTTGTTGCTGGTCAGGTTCGGGATGAGGCATAATGCTTCGCAGATTAGGGTCCTCGACATTCATGTTGGGATCCGTGGCAGGCATCATGGGTGTTCCTGCCAGACCTTGGCCCAGCTGTGCTGCCAACTGAAGTTCCTCTAGGTTGGCAGGACGAGAAACGTGCTGCTGGGGAGCTTCTGATTCCGGCTGTTGAAGTTCACTTTGATCATGCTCCTGGACTTGTACATGTTGGACTTGTTCGGGAACTTGATGTTCGGGCTGCTCGTGGTGTTGCTCATGATGCGTTTCGATACCATCGATTCTCTCTTGGTGTTCTTGGGCGCCATCTCGGCCGGCAGCATTGTAAAACGGACCGGATTCCATGGCCTCAGCTCCTGGAGAGGGATATGTGATATTAGAGCCATCGCCCTCAGGTTCCATTTTTGTGGTCATGATTATATGCGCCTGGGCATGCAAATAGTACAGTCGGTTGGCAGTTGCGGGGTATTAAATCGTCACTTGGAATGGCAGCATGCGCCTGATACTGGGCAATTGGCGCAATGCTTCAATAATTCTAGTCTTGACACGCGATATAGACGCGTTCCACCAAGCTGAACCCTGCGCGACGCGCAACGATGTCACTGGATGAAGCCATTGTTAGCAGCAGTTCGACACGATGGCAACAAGAGGTCAATGTGAAGCTGGCAACAAGCACGACAACGAGATTGCGTTCGTGCTGTAAGATGGGGGAACTATGTCTTGGTCATGGCGACTTACACGACTTCTTGTTCTGGGATCTCGGAACTGAATAAATGCGACGCCTCGACGGAAGAGGAAGAACTCGGCCCCGATGACTTGCGAACAGGCGGCCTTTGTGTGGGTGTTTTTGACAAGATCACGGAGAAGGAAGAATTTTTCGGAGGGTGGCGGGAAATGCTCGGCCTGAGCTGTGTGATGCTTAGTCATGCGAATACCCTAGAGCTATCGGAGGTTTTGGCGACAACATGTTAGGGTTCGATAATACAATTCGCAATATGGAGAAGAATATGCTTCTATTTCATGTACCTGAGGTTAAATAAATTGTCTAAGTGAATATCGAACAATAGCCTTCGTTTGTGGTACTATTATTTAATATTGTACCTTGTCTGCTTTGTTTTGTCAAAGTAAAGTATGTGTAGCTCAACTTCACCCTGCGGATGCTATATTTTCATGGCCACTGCTTTCATTTAAGGATAAAGTAACACAAAACCCATTAAGATAAAAATGCTAGAAACGAGAAAAAAAAGTCTCATCCTTACGGGAGTACTCAATCCGATAAAAATTCGTATGTATGTTAACTACAAACTGTCATATATTAGAGTCATTCACTTGATCACGGCTTTGGGGTAACTACCAAGCAGGGATTGTTGTCCCCGTAAACGATATCCTAATCGTGCGTTTGGAAGTATTGGTCAAGTGACATTAAGGAGTGAATTAAGAAGCCATGTGCTCATATCGTGCATGAAGATATACAAAGCTAGGAGGTAACTTTGCAAGCAAACTTGGCAAATTGTAGACTTGCATATGTAGGCCAACGGCCAAGCTTTACACTATAGGTATAACGGAAAACACCAAAGGATTGTATAGGTTGTTTAAGGTTTGCTGTGCCATTACTACTGCGCCGTAAACCTGCCTTATTGCATGGGAATACCCCCCTCTGCTGGACCCTTTTCCTTGTTTCCTTCATACTGGAGGCTGTCATCACCACCTTGATCAATAAGCCAGATGGGGAATAAGTAAGATGTAGCTTTAAGGTTCGAGATCCAGTGTTTGATCGCAAGAAACCAAAATTAAAATACCCCTGGCACTTGAAAGTTGGGGGTTAAACAAAAGTCGAACTGCCTGTCTTTGTCTAGCGTATCTGGCAACACATCTGTATGCGCCAGAACCGCCGCGAGATGGTGACTGGCTTGATCGGAAGATAGCTTCAATGACAGAAATAGTAAAAATGGTCGGTTCTGCAGATCAACTGAAACATTGACAGGGGATTGGATGCTCAGATGATTTTCCACTTACGCCAGCCGGCAAAGGAAAATGTGCAATTTCCCACCTATGAACTTACTGCTGAAGATGCAATGATGTTGATTTCCAGAAGTCGCTACCCATGTCTGCTACATACCTAGTATTGATTGTAGAAATTCGAAATGTTTGTCGCTCAAGCCTCAGCCCTATTGACGATTGAGTTTGTACCATCGGGTCGGACAGAGGGAGGAATCATTCATGATGGTCAACCTACAGCGCGGCTAACCGGAGCTCCAAAAACGAGGCGGAAGCATGGGCTTGGGGCTTGATCAAGATTGTGTTTTATGCTCTGTGCACAGAGTTGGTGATGCTCAGTACGATGATTGAATGGACCTCTTGGCCTAGAACCATGGCGTATTTCATCGCGAATTCCGTTGTACTCGGACTGACCGGGGATAGGATCATTTCCCCAGGTTCAGATTCCTTTGTCCAAGAGCGAGGACAAAGCTCTACCTGATCAATCTCTTTTGACCGTATATGTAATCCGAATTTTGTTGATCACTTTATGCACCAAATCATCCCTGTCCCTGTTGAGCTGCAGCTGTAAATTAATTACTGTAAGGATGTTTCTGGGGAGGAATGCAAGCACTACTCCGTAGAACTGACAATATCATGGATGAGACCTAGACATTGGTCATGTACATATTATCTTCGCCCTTGATCTTGATACTGCCTGTCCCTAAATATTGTCAAGCTTTCTGAATTGTTCTGCTCGGGTTTCTAGACCCTGTTATCCACTCGGCTCAACCGGGACGTTGAGGCTGTCTCAGCAATCCCTGACAGCCGCCGCCTCCGAATGGATACATGTTTCCCGCAGCGGAGGCTAGCGGGTAATGAATAACCTAGTGTACCTGGTCTCTTCAGCAGCCTCTGGGCGAAGGGAAATACATACATATGTACCAACCAACAAGGTTGTCTGACTGAGTATTCATGTTTGTTTCTTTCTGTTGGCTCGAGTCCAGAGGCGACAGTTAGGACCAATAGGATAATACAAAACCATCTGACAACTCGTAGAAAAAGTGACAACTGGCCATGGCTGTTGTGTGACACGTGTTTTGCTTTTGTTCCTTCGACCGTTGTCATATTTGACAGGTGAAATGTTGAAGACAAATGGATGACAGTTTTTATTAGGCTGCGAGCATTTTGATTGCCAACGAATCAAATCGCTCTGTCTCTGGTAATTATCAAAGTCCACTTACAGGAGCCATCAGCAATTCTACAAGCTGACAAGGTCGTGCCGTTAGATAAAAAGTTGGTCCGAGTGAGAGGCCGGAGGCGTTGAAATCGCGGAGACTTTTAGTTTGTGAGCCAGGTCTGCCGGAGTAAGGACAGACGAGTGGGTATTATCGTCAGCCCAGCCAGTGCCCATGGAGGCTATCAGAGCGCTGGAAACAGAATTGGATGTAGTTGCAACGGGAGCGGCAGTCATGGCGACCTAACAGAAGGGGAAATAAACCCCTGAAAAGGGACGGGAATGGTCACCTACCTAATTTCGTTGACGATTCTAGAAGATCTTGCTCGCTCAAATGTTGAGATCAATCAACAAGGATTTTGCAAATAGTTTCAAGCATGAATTCCAAGAATATTTCATTCATGTTTATCTCTCAATTAGCTTGTGTTTTAGTCGCCTTCTAGGCTTCTCTTAAGCCCTGTCCCTCATTTGTTCTACGATGCTTAAGACTGTTAAAAATGGCCCTAATCCTCCCTATATCCGCACCCATAAAAAAAAACAGGACCCATACCTACCTCCGGGCTACTAACTGACCTGCCGAGCGTACAGGAGGTCGCACTCCAGTAAAGGTACTACGTAGTATGTCAAGTATCCTTGTCATTTGTCTCACGAACCAGCGAGCTTATTAGTCGATTCGGCGAGTTATCAACACGGCAAAAGTCCCCTTACCCTCCCTTGTCTGCTTCTAAGGTTTGCATCGCATCCACTCTCTGTTTTCCCTTGTCTCAGGGTCTTTCTTTTGCTTTTGCTTTATTTCCATCCTTCCTCTTCCCTTCAAGCTTTCCTCCTCCTTTTCCTCCCTTCCCTGCTGAAACACCCTTGTCGGCTACACTGTTATGGCATCACTGACTGCTTGTCTCCTGCCTTAAGGGAAGGGTTGTTCTCACACACTTTCGACATTGGGTTTCTCAAACTTGTTCCTCACTCACATCACACGACGTTTATTACAGTTTCAATGACGCTTGCGAAATAACCTTTTCTGTTGTATTACAACCGCCGATCTACGTTTGAGTCCTTCCCACAACGACTAAACGCTTAATTTCCTCATCTTACCATGTTGTTAAGTATGGACGTTATGAAGGTGCGAGACTGGACATATCTCGAGGATCCTCCACAAGACATTGGCCCAGCTCGACATATTCTCCAGGTTTACAGCAAAATCCCATATAATGACTTGGACGGTCACATACGTCGAGTTGTAAGTACACCTAACTTGCTTGTTTTCTTATTCCTGGCACAGCAACTGACATACTGTCTGCGTTCAGCGAGAGAAGGCTTGGTGCGTCTCACAGTACCCTTGCGTTGGACGATGGAAATTCCTATACATCCCAGACCCCAAGGATCCTCGCTATCAACAGGCCCTTTTCCGCCTTAACGTCGCCGGCTCTAGGGATGTTCTTCTTGATCTCGGATGTGGTGTCGGACAAGTGATCCGACAATTCCGCGCCGATGGCGTTGACGGCGCTCAACTCATCGGTACCGATCTGCAGTCCAAGTTTATCGACATCGGCTATGACTTGTTTCAAGATCGACATCAACTAGGCGCTTCTTTTGTCGCCGGCGACATGCTGGACCCCGAAGATAAGCAGATGGCTTCTTTACGCGGAAAGATCACTATGGTCCATGCAGGTAGTTTCTTTCATCTCTTCAACTGGATCCAACAACTTTATATCGGCAAACGAGTTGTCGAATTTCTGAAGCCCGGCACCAGAAACGCAATGGTTTATGGCCGCCAAGTCGGCACCAATCACCCAGGACCGACCTCGACTAGCACTCGATCTGCTTATTTGCACGACCAAGCGAGCTTTCAACGACTTTGGGACGAGATTGGTGATTTGACCAAGACGCGATGGCAGGTCCAGGTCGAACCGACAGGAGAGGCAGTGTCCAAAGTGCCTGGCTTCACCAGCCATGCATTCCCAGTCAACTTCACTGTTTACCAGGTATCATGAGACATGGGTGAGGCGTATCATGGCCCCGCCTCAATGCTCCATGACTGGACAATTCGACCCTATTGCGAAGCTTGCATCCAGCCAAGCGACTTTTCTCCTTTGGGTTGGTCAACGTATCCCCCAAATTAGCGCCAGTGCGTTCGGCATCATAACGACTCAGATTCACCACCAATATCACAGAATAGTGAGAAACAGCTATTGGAATTTCTTGGTCTTGCCCGCACTTATCCCTCCATTCCGGCCTGACTTGACGGCTCACCAAGAGTGCCCGCAGGGTTACTGATGAAGCCTATTTTGGCTGGAACCAGAAAGGGGGCGACTGCCTAGCATTCACCGAAAGGTATCGGCCCGCGAGTTGTCTACTTTCACAGCTAAGATATTGATCGACATGGACTTCGCCTTGTGGGACCACGATTTTTCGATCCGTGGATGTACGGATAACTCCACAATCCTTTTGGTACTCGGGTGTCGCTTGTGTAGGAGCTCCTGCTACTGAACAGACGCGCCAAAAACAACAAACAACTACAATCGATGGTTCACTCGAAAGCCAGTATTGCCCTAAGATCTGACTTTGCCTGCACTTGGTAAATTGTTTGCATGATTGATGAGACACGATAATATTGGCGGCGCTGGGTAACGCGCGTGGTGTTTGTGATATTGGACTAGTTTGACTCATGCTAGCCTTTTTTTTATTAGGCGTTCAACGATTTGGTAGCCATAGATGGATTAAAGCAAGACAAGGCAAAATATAGACTGGTTAAGTTTAGTATTATTAATATTATACTATTAATAATTACATGATTGACACTCTTACTTCTATCAACTTGAATTTGTCTGAGTCGAGCATCGTTTCTTGGCTTGCAGGTATTATACCAACCACTTACATATAAGGTCTCAAGATAGACTTTATAGCCTGTGTACTTCAACTTGGTGGATATCTGTATATCTAAGCTGTTGTAGTTATACATACGTTATAGTCTCGTTACCATCTATAGTTTTAGGTGATGAAAGGCATTTGTCCCTAGTTTAATAGAGTATGTATTGTTGGGATCCATCTCCAAGATACTATACATTAGGGTATCAGAAAAATTGGCCGCTGGGGGCATAAGAGACGAAATAAGTAGATCAATTTATGCTACTTAGGTCAGACCTTTAGGCTGTTTATTTTTGTATCCTAAATCATAGAGGCCAACTCTTCTGGTACCCAGTAGCTATACAATCAAACTACCAAGGGTTATGCTCTATAACCCAGCTATATATTCTTGTGTACCGTCTAACCACCGTACCTTGGTATTTGTAATGCTTTGTAGACTTGGTTTCTGAAAACACTCTCACCCATTATAAGATCAGTATAATACCTACCTAGCTTGGTAATTACTGCTGTCTCACAGAAATGATTAAAATTTTATTTCTTTGTTTTATCCCCCAGGTCAACAGATAGCCAAACCCTCAATATACTCAATATTCTCAACTAAAAGGTTGGAATGTCTGTCCGCGCAAATCAAAAACTCAACAAATTAAAACAAGAAGATGAATAGGTTTCCCAAAAAGAACACGTGCGTGATAAGGATTTGCCTAGCTGTATTTACCTGTACCTGGCAACGAACAATTAATTACAGTGATGATAATAAAGTTAATGAAGGAAGGTACAAGGCAGGCGCGTCAACTTCGCGCACCGGATGAACATCGGTTATGGAAGCTTGCTGCCCCTCCATTGAGCTTGAGAGCTGTAGTGGCCTTGAATCCCACTTCTGTCACCAGCATCTGCTTCTATCATTAACACCCAATATTGGGATATCAATAAGCTATTATATCGTTTTTACTCTCTTTACTGGTACTGAATCAGAAAAACTTCAAGTTGCGTCTTTGTCTAGACCTCGCACAGAGGCTGGCGCACGAGTTGGCATCTTTTGTAAAGCTATGCGCCTACTGAGAATGCCCATATTCTGCTACAATGGACGCCGATTGGGATGAGGTATGTTCCCTGACATACCCTAACCATTCTGTGTATTCCAGTCGATGAAATAATAAACCACCAAACCCATCAAACCTCTCAGGACCCATTATCTATGCGCATACTTACACGCTACTGTTCCAGGTCGCCCGGATACCTTTTCCGCCTCCGGGTCCGCACATGATGTCGACGCCTGTAACCACTATGACCTTCGACACCATTCAAGAGCTTCTTTGGACAGGTAACGATTATGTATGGGGAATTTTGAAACCTGGACGCCGTGACTGGGCTCTTGCTAATGGGAATATCAGGGTCGAGTTACATCTTTCTACGGCCCCGAACTTCAGCGGTACACATCATTCAAGGCGCATACCGCTGCCGAAGGTCCGGTCCGCCAGATACTTGTCAACGAGAAAGGTGTCGTAGCCTTGGGACCTCAGGACCTTCACATGGCCATACGAAGGGGACTGTATATATGGCATATCAAGTAAGAGAACCCCCCAACACAGATATGAAAGGACTGCCAGCACTGACCATGGGCAGGCATGATGAGATGAAAGATTTACGATGTATGAGTTTTACATCAAAGGGAACGGCAGAAATCGTTGCCGCTGGCTGGCAAGATACGATGCTTGTCATTGACCTCATTAAGGGTAACGTAGTCAAACAAGTGAGCAGCGTGCTTCTGAATGTCAGGAACCCATCTTAACGAGTAATAGGTACCTACCGAACACCAGTACACCATGATGAAACGTGGACGTTACATATGCGCAGCGACTAGAAAAGGCACTGTCAATCTCTTGGACCCAGTCACCCTTGCAGTTGTCAAGTCATGGAACGCCCATTCCGCCTTGATCAACGACATGGACACACAGCATGATTTCATTGTCACTTGCGGTTTCTCACTTAGACCGGGTCAGGGTTACATGTTGGATCCCTTCCTCAACGTGTTTGACCTTAAGAAAATGTCATCTATGCCCCCTATTCCCTTCCCAGCAGGTGCTGCCTTTGCGCGAATGCACCCGAGGATGCTTACCACCAGTATCGTAATATCTCAGAGCGGTCAAATCCATATCGTGGATCTGATGAATATTAACACTAGCAATGTCCGACAAGCCAACACCCTTGCCTTGATAGGGATGTTTGAGATTGCACCCTCTGGCGACGCGATGGCTTTGACAGATTCTGAGAGCAATATTCATCTGTGGGGATCACCATCAAAGCTTCGTTTCGTGGACCTTCCACAACCTGTCGAGTTCGCAACCCCACAAGAGCCTTTGCCCAATATCGAATGGACGGACGAGACGTGAGTTGCCTATTTGAGACATTACCTCCTTCATTTACTGATCTCTTTAGTCCTTTGAACACAATTGGTATGCCCTATTACCGCGAGGTTCTACTCTCTGCTTGGCCAGATATACCCTGCGATGTCGGGGCGCCGCCCGTCAAGTTTGACGCACAGTTTCTGTCAGGTCTCAAAGCCACCGAGTTTGGACTCTATGGACGCAATACTCGCGGATTGCGTAGGAACCAGGCCGAGAACACACGCAACGTTCATAAATCGGGCAGCTCCGGGCTCAAGGCCCCCAAGTTCCTCAGCGAAAAGGCTCGTGAGCTCGCTTCTAGCAACGCTGCGGACTCCGATGACAAAATCGATGAGTTGCTTGGTACTCTTGCCGATATGGGGATTGAGAGCAAAAAGTCCGAAGTGCCGGTCATGTATCGCAACGTCGAGATCAAGTACAGCAAATTTGGAGTGGACGATTTCGACTTTGGGTTAGTTTTCTTGCTCTTTAATAAGTAAAGTATTACTAACCACAAAAACAGATTTTACAACAAAACCCGTTACTCTGGACTCGAGACACACATCTCTAATTCGTACGCCAACTCTCTCTTGCAGATCATGCACTTCACTCCTGTCATCCGAAATCTTGCTCTTCAACACGCTGCTACCTCTTGTGTAAGCGAAATTTGTCTGCTTTGCGAGCTTGGATTTCTGTTTGATATGCTTCAGAAGGCTGAAGGCTCGATTTGTCAAGCAACGAACCTGCTGAAGACCCTTAGTAGTCATCCTCAAGGTATGATGAGTGGAACCCTGGCACAGAGCATCACTGACTGGCGTAGCGGGCCCGCTTGGCCTCCTCGAAGAAGACCCCCATGGGTCCTCTCTTAATGTGATGCTTCAGGGGCTTACTCGCTTTCTTTTGGATAAAATTGTGCACGACGGCAAGGCCATTAAACCTGCATCTTCTGAGATGGACCAGTCGGATATGGACCAGGTTTGTGGAACCCTTCAGGCTCAGACGTCTTTCGTATTAAAGTGACTAGGTGCTGGCTACCTCCGCGACGACTTCGATCAAGTGCATTAATTGCAGGAGCGAGTATACTCGCCCTGGTTCGACTTACGTCAACGACTTGCTTTACACCTCTGCTGTAAGTACAATGATTCA
The DNA here is from genome assembly GCA_019054645.1 of Fusarium sporotrichioides. Classification (NCBI taxonomy): domain Eukaryota; kingdom Fungi; phylum Ascomycota; class Sordariomycetes; order Hypocreales; family Nectriaceae; genus Fusarium; species Fusarium sporotrichioides. Next base: position 7,722,125 of record JAHKNS010000002.1, read on the forward strand.
CCTAATGAACTGAGACCTAATGTAACCAAACCAAAAAGGCTGGGGGCCGAAATGCCAAGTTGCCACGCATTACATTCTCCCAAGTACTGAAGAACAGTATTGAAAGGGAAACAACTTCTAAGGGATGGTGTGGTCGGTGTCAGCGCTACCAGACTATCGCCACCAAGAAGGGTATCCATAGCATACCTGAAGTGCTTATGCTAAACACAGCCATCACCAACCAAGAACAACGGGTACTCTGGTCGACACCGGGGTGGCTCCCCGAGGAAATTGGAATCATTGTGGATAGAGAACAATTCTTCTGTTACGAGGGTGAAGATTTGAAACTCCATCTCCAGCGAGGCATGCATAATATCAAAGTTTACTCATTGACTGGTATGGCCATCAATATTGAGAGTGGGCAGACGCAGAAATCACATCTTGTGTCAATGGTCAATGGTAAGTTCTTGAGACCCCATCAGCGTCGACATGTGGCTGACAAAAAGCATAGTGGCACACGCAGAACCAGAACCGCCGGAAGAAAGCCGATGGCACTTGTTCAACGACTTTTTGGTGAGGTCGGTTAGCACAGAAGAGGCACTCACTTTCAACACATCTTGGAAGGTCCCTTCGGTTGTTGCATACCAGTTGAAGGACAAGAACAACAAAATTGACACAGAATGGAAGAAGAACATTGATACTTCCATCCTATACCAGGACTTCAAGTATGTCCCGACCTGTTGTTGCGTTTCATTTTACTGACATTATCTAGTCCAAACGCGGATCCTGCGACAAAGACATACCGGGTGCTCAATCCTGATGACGAAGTCCCTGGCCCAGATACAATCATCGCGCTCGACACCGAGTTCGTCGCGGTGCGACAACCCGAGATTGAGATGAACTCGGATGGTGAACGGGAAACCATCCGTCCTATAGTATACGCACTCGCTCGAGCATCTGTCGTCCGTGGTAAAGGTGAAGATGAAGGCATGCCATTTATCGACGATTACATCAATATCAGAGAACCGATCGTGGATTACTTGACATCCTATTCAGGAATTACTGAGCAAGATCTTGATCCCCGAGTATCGAAGCACAGCCTCCTGCCACTGAAGATGGTATACAAGAAGATGTGGATTCTTCTCAACCTCGGATGCAAATTCTTGGGCCATGGACTCAAACAAGATTTCCGAGTTATCAACATACATATCCCCAAGTCACAGGTCATTGATACAATCGACTTGTTCTTCCTCAAGTCGCGACTGCGAAAGCTATCATTGGCCTTTTTGGCATGGTATCTTCTCAAAGAAGATATCCAATTGGAGACGCACGACTCCATCGAAGATTCCCGGACAGCCCTCAAGTTGTATAAGAAGTATCTCGAGTTCCAAGATGCTGGAATCCTGGAGCCGATGTTGCAGGATATCTACCGCGCAGGCAGGGAGGTTTATTTCAAGCCGCCTCGGAAGGATGATCAGCAGGTGCCAAGGTCGGATACGCCACCTCCTTTGCCCGCCGATAGCTCAACGGGGCCGGTCACACCGGTTAGAAGCACCAACTATTTGGCACAGACGCCTGGTTCTGCGTTCGGAGGCGGTTCATGCTGGACACCAGGAAAAGGATCCCCACTACCATCGTAGGTGCTAGAAGGTAGGAGGGGTCCTGATGAGGTTGTGGAAGAGGATGAAGACCACCAAACTGCGGAAGAGTACGACACCTCAGATGAAGACTAGGAGAGTGCAGTAGAGTACCAATTCGCAGATGGAGGAGAGGATGAAACCGACTATCAAGGAGGATATGAATTCGATCATCAAGGAGTGTATGAACCCGACCATCAAGAAGAGGATGAGTCTACAGATCAAGGAGATGGTTATGAAGCAGGGGATGAAACCGGGTATCAAGGAGGGTATGAATCCGATTATGAAGAAGAGGACGAACCCGATTATCAAGGAGTGTATGAATCCGACCATCAAGAAGAGGACGAATCCGAATGTCAAGAAGAGGACGAGTCAGATTACCAAGAAGAGGACGAAGCCGAATATCAAGGAGCGTATGAACCCGATCATCAAGAAGAGGACGAATCCAATTAGCAGGGGGACGAATCTCTTTACCAAGAAGAGGATGAATCCGAACACCAAGGAGTGTATGAATCGGATTACCAAGAAGGGGACGAATCCGAATATCTCCATGACAATCCTACAGAGTCGGAAAGTGACGAGAGCCCTCGATGTCTTTGGTGAAAAGAAGTTTATTGGAGTACAAGTTGGTGCAGATTTTTTATAGCTAAAAGTGTTGCACCTAGCTGTATGTATCCTAACACCAAGCGCACAGCGGTTTTTGCATAACTATTCAGAGACTTTATGAAGACCTTAGAAAAAGAGACGATTTCCTATCAATATTATTGGCTTTTGTTTGATGATGCTTTTGCTATGCCTCGCTTTTCGAGTTGGTACCTGAGTAAGTACTGGTGAACCCGAGCTCTTTCCTTCTAGAAATTTAATCAAGGTACCTCCAGTTGAGTATTGGAAAGATCAACCTGCCAATATACCTAGGTAGGTAGCCACACCGCAGCCTCCGACCTTAACTTGTTTCTTCAACCCCCTTCCCTACTCACTGATGACAACACAGTCTTGCTGATACTTTTTACTTATCCGACCTATCTATGCTCTAGTTGCTCAACTTGCGTCGTATTACCTACCTTCTGTCACTTTTATAATCCGACTCATTCTAACCCGTATACTTCTCTCGACAACATGGAGGGTTACGACGATGCACGCTGCCTCCCTAGAATTCCAAAGCTCTTCCCTACCTCTGACTCGCAACCAGACCTCGTTCTATATTCCGCGTCCTCTGATGACGGAAGCTCGGCGAATAGCTATACTTCTCACGCCCTTAACACCTGCAACGAAAGTAACAACGACGACAGACGAGGGGAAGACCAAGGACAAATCGAGACTCCGCCCAGTAACGCCCCCCATTCGACGCTCATGAGCCTTGGAGATGAGAGGGCTATGTTTTAGAAGAACAATGACGCTGAAGACTACCCAAAACCCCCAAGAGTGTTCACGGCGCAGATCATTCAGGCTTCGCAGGACAACACGGCTTCAATTCACTTCTGTACCAGTTCCACGCACTCAGATGACGATTGTCAAGAAGAGGCCACAGAAGACTGGAGAAATTTGGGAAACGAAGCTCTAAAACCGGATGACTACTCTGATGGTACTAATTCTGGTAGTTCGGGCGGAACAACGCCAAACGCACATCTCGCAACAGGCACAGCTTTGATTCAGGCTCAAGAACAAGCACCGCAGCCCTTGACAAGACACCGCCTGCAATCAATACCAGACACTCGACTCTACAAGCTAGGCTCAGTATACAATAAGCTAAAAGTGATGGCAGAAGATTCACAAGTTGCCACTGCCGGTAGTGATACATCTCGGCCAGGTCCAGACGCTGATCCGGACGACACTTTGGAGGATCCTGACACAACCTCGGAGCCAGAGTATCCAGCTTACTACATCTTCGACCCTCGGTCAGCTGGCTCTGCATACTATATGTATCAAGACGCTGATACACAAGAAGGCTACAAGATCGAGAAAGTTCCCTTCAAGCCCATATTCCCAGAGCATGGACAACGAGCATACTGCATTGAGGCATCCGAGAAAGATCAAGGGGAACCCAGGCACGCGAGCCAAGAGACATTATGGAGGGTCGACTCGTCTCGCATTCCCGCAGTAGTCATTGATTCGGACAGCTCAGATTCCCACGAAGCGATAGTGGACACGAATCAGCCCCTGTATGCTGGAGACGAGGCAACCCAGAGTATTGCCAGGAAAGTGAGCGATCGACTTCAAAAGATCCGACATTTGAGGGAGCACCTGCGTGTCATCAACGGTAAAGGGAGAGACGTCCCAGAAGCGAGAGGACTCTATCTTATTGGTGACAAGGATATCCGCGATGTTGTTAGTATTGTTCTGAGCGAAGTGCTCAAGAACGGTCATATCGACCGCCCCGAAAGAAGAACCACAACAACAGAATCTTCTGAAGGTCGACCCTTACCAAAATTGGACGGAGACTCGAATGCCATACTGGTACCTACACCTACAGCAGTAGATCCAGCAACGACCATCAACCTGCCGAACACTTCATATGCGAACATCAATGGATCGGACATGCAAGTTCACACTACAACTCGTGGTGCGGAATCTGATACAACGACAACAGTCATCACACGTCGCAGTGTTGCTGAAATTGTTTGGGCTCGGGCTTACCCAGAAGGCTATGATCCGGATTCACGAACACATGGTCGAACTGTGTCCGACTGTTGCTCGCCCACTCATGGGGGCTCGCGTTCATGTCCAGATGATCGACGACAGAGTCATCCCAAGGCAACCACGGGCGATCCTATACTGCGACATTATGCTACGCCAAAAAGTACAGCCGAAATTCTTGCGGACATTATGTGCAATAAGAGCTTCGAAAAGCAACTAAGAGTCAGTGATGGCACTGTCATCACCTCATTTCCCAGGCTCTTTTCCCGCGATCTGACCTCAGACTGGTCTAGATCATTTGTTGACAATGGAGACTTGAACAAGCCAGCACCGTCTACTCTGTACCACCACGGTGTTGATGCCCGCAGTGGTCTTCATGAGCCAGTATCATCACCTTCTAACGAGAATCCCCCGATGTGTCCAACGTCCCCGACAAACGGCAGTTCGCTCTTCGATGCAAATCCTTTCAACCCTAAAACTGAGAACAAATACTTGTCAACTCCTCTTGCGGCAGAGAGAAGACTTAGCGCCTCCCTGGATGCTGATACTCAAAGACGCCGCAGCACGCTGATAGCTGATATTGAAGAAGAGACCTTGGACGATTGCCAACTGCGTCCTGGTCTCATGAACAAGATCAAACACGGCAGCCACAAGCTTTTTCACAAAAGTCACTTTCGGCGGCCAAATGGGAGTACAACGACCGAAGAGGATGCTTTTGAAGAGAGCAGTGTCGTGCATTCAGGGAACAGTACAGGAAGAGGAGGAACTCCAGAGCCGCCCATATCGGATATCTCGAGAGTATACAAGACCGCAACAGGAAGTAAGCTTAACGTCGCCTCATACGAAGAGGGGATATGTTCGGAGGATGATGAGCCACACCGATGCGTCAACGATTCTTCGTCTCGAGATACTTCTCCCAAGTGAGATGACCAGTGAAGAGAGAAATAATGGGAAGCGCAATTAGAGCATACATACCTAACCAACCTCAGCTGATAGAAAGAATGCAAATACTTGATAAACGTACGAGCCTTATTGCAGTGTGTAACTGCTTCGTATTACTGGTGAGCTCGTGCAGAGCGTAAGAATCCAAAACCTCATAAAGTATCAACGCATATGCATCGTTATGTCCTATTAATGCCTGTTATATCGCATCTAAATGCTCTACACTGCCTTGCTGGCTCTGGCCTTGTTCTCCCTATGTCTCTTCTCCTTGGCTGCAGTCTTGCGACGCTTCATCCACGATCTGTTGAGATCACGTCTGTTATCCCAGAACCAAGACTGGAAATCGCTCGAGCTCTGCGGACCAGAAGTTTCCTTGTCCCCTTCCTCCTCCTCGTATCCATGCTCCGCCATATCAGCATCTTCATCACCCTCCTCCTCATCCTCAGGCCAGAAGTTGCGCATGCGCGAGGGATGCGCCGTGTCAGGCGTAGGGGCAGCGCTTCTAACGCCACGCCACTCAAAGTCCTGGCGAGAAAAGGGAGTCATGGGTCCTGGTGTTGCGATTGTTTGGTTGGCGGGGTCTTGGTCCTCTTCTTCCTCGATATCGTCATCGTCACCTCCACCGCCGAAAAAGCTGAATGGCTCGGCTTCCTTCTTGGCTGGGGTCTCGGTGGCACTTTCTTCGGGCTTGGAACGTTTGTATAGGGCTTCGAGGGGATGGATCTTGGTGGCGGGGGTCAGAGGAGGGGGTATCTTGATGGTGAGATCGCGGTTTGAGCTTGAGGACATGGGTCTGCTGTCGTCGGCTTTGATGGCTGAGAGAGGCGTTGCTTGTCGGGGTTGTTGGGGAGATTCTTCGTCTGAGGACTTGTCATCTTTTTGGGGTGTAGCCTTGGTGATCTTTTCCTCATTCTTCTCTTCTACTATGGCATCAACCTCCATTTCGTCCTCGCTATCATCCTCATCCTCATCTGAAGACGAGCCGCTGCTGCTAGTGCCACTGTCGCTGGTTTCGTCGTCTGACTCTTCAACCGGGGGAGGCGTGGCCTTTCTGGCCTTCTTCTTCTTGGGCGCAGGCTCGGCGACCTTCTTCTTCTCTTTCACAGTCTCAACGATGTTACCCTCCTCGTCCACCCAGCCCTTACCCTCGACATACTCAGTCGCTGCGCTGACTTCGTCGTCGGCGGAGTTCTTCAAGAAGCTCGGGAACTTTGTCGTCTTTTCAAATTCGTGAACAACCACTTCGCGACCCTTGCCCTTCTTCTTGCGCTTCCGGGGCTGATCATCTTCGGGGAGGGTGGAAATGAGGTTGGGCGGAACCTTTGTCTTGAGCAGGCACTCGTCTCCCTCTGTGTACTTTGACTTTAGGCGCTTCTTCTTTTCTGTGTACTTGCCGTCCTTCTCCTTTTCTTTATCTTGCTTGCTCTTTTTCCTTCTTTGGTCGGCGGGCTCTGTCCAACCTCTCTTGACTTTGCGGTCTGTTAGAGCGACACCCTCGAGAATATCGGGATTACGTTTTCGTTTTCTCCTCTCCTCTTTTGACTCCTTCTCCTTCTTGTGCTTCTTCTCCTGCTCCTCATCTTGCTTGTCAAGCTCGGCAGTAGGCTCGATCTTTTTCTCAGGCCGGGCCTTTTCAACCCGCACCTTGCTGCCCTTGAGAACAGAGCCGTTGAGCTTCTTTTTCAACTTATCAGCCTCCATGGTGGGCAGTTCGACGTAGCCGTAGCGGCGCTCGGGAAAAGTGTCGATGGTGTGGTAAGAGATGTTTCGCGCCTTGGGAGCTGCAGAGGCCGACAGGACGATCTTGATAAGCTCGGGATCGAGAGGGCTAATGTGAAGTCGGACGTAGTCGCTGGAAGCAGCTTCAGCTTCAGCGGACATGGCGAAGCGGAAGAGCGCTGGTATAATTGAGGTTGTGCGACGCAGAAAGCGTCGTTTTGAAATGGACGTTTCCAAAGAAAAAGGGACGAGCTTTTACTTTTTGCTTTTGCGATTTGCTTAGAAAAAAAGTTCCAGGGACCCTTTTAGCGTTGGTGAGGAAGCGCAGTCGCTGATTGGCCGAAATGGAGCGACGTTGATCCGGGCGATTGGATCTTGGGTATCAGAGATGTGATATTAGTTGAAGTATGTACAATGATTACACAATCAGATAAAAACATTATTGGACTTTCGTAAGATAGGAAGACCGTTCAGGTTCCAAGATTTACCAGAAAAGGCGTATGAAACTGAGTTGACGGGTTGACTAACACGTCTCAGTTACCGCTGAGATGTCAACTCTTTCTGTTACAGATCCATTGCCCAATCTGGAAAGTATACCAAAGACTGAAGCGCCTATTAGACAGTTTCGGCGACAAGCTTAAATGGGAATTGGAGTACGGATGATGTAACCCTAGGGATTCACTGTAAGAAATGTTCTAGATTGTGGTGTTGATAGTTTGTGTGTAGTATTGCGACAAACCAGGGATCCTTGAAACCCTTGGCTTATACAGTTTGGGACGAATAGTGTCACAGATAGCCTAACGACAGCAGCCATGATACAGGCGGTGTCGGATGTGTTGAGATATTCAGATGGAAACATAATACTCAGTTCTATAGTTTGGTATCATGCTCAATCCAATTTTATGCCTTGGCTTGTTTTGCTTAACGATGGTCACATATAGTCTCAGTGTATAAAAGGGGGACAGTTCCTGTTTGTTCAAAAGTTTTTAGCAGATATCGTCACATTCTGTCTGTATCTCTTCAATTCGTTTCAATCCCTGGAGGACTTTTTGCTCATTAATTATTTTTCATTCTCTTCTCACCAGTATCATTTCAAAACTGTCATTATTAAAAATGCATTGGCCTACTCTCATCGTCTTCTTCGCCGGATCTGCTCTCGCCGGTAGGAACCCATCCTGATGACCGAAACCACTATCACGATACTAACTCGTTGTATTAGCGCCTCACTTGGCCAAGAGGCAGAATCCTTGCTTTATCGTTGGTTCCGAAGCCCTGCCTGACGAGGTTTTGTCTGGGGCCGCAGGTCTGGCCGCTGCTGTCACCTGCGATACTTCGCGAACAACCATCGACGGCGTTCCTGATGTGAACTCCAACGGCGTATCCTTTTCCTCCATCAACTTTGCCGAATCAGGCCAATCCCCTCTAGCCTTCGCTCTCGACCAATTCGCGACTTCATCACCGCTGGCGGATAACGATGTCAACAAGTTTCAGAATGAGTTGAATGTTTACCTTGCTACCGAGGCGGGTATCAGGGCAGCTGGAGGAAACCTTGCCATCAAGGTGCCCAAGTTCTTCTTGCAATTTCAGATTGCTCGAATTCAGCAGGCACAGGGCGCTGTGTCTGACATTCCTGGCATGACCGTGGATCACCAGCTCGAAAAGGTGCTTAAGAATGCAGCCGGAGAAGACCAGGGTCTTCTTGACCAAGTGAACGAATTGGCTGTTAACTTGAACTAAGTGGCAACCCAACACATGCAGTATAATAATACAAATGGCCCTAATTTTCATCCAACCCAATGTTTGTACAAGTGACTCCTACATAGCCATCGTTATAAAAATACATCCCATCACAACAATTAGAGAGGAGAATGAAATACGCTAGAAACATCTCCAGAAACACCGGCATTCATCGTGACCCAAGCGCCAAAGAAATGATTTTACGAAGAGCCCCGGAACCAAGGCTGAGGGTCCTGCTCGTGCCTGTCACCGCCAATGGCCTTCCACCAGGTATCGGTACTCCAGCGAATAATGCGCTCGGCCGCGCCCAAGGGAGTAGCGGCCGGGCGCACGTCGAGGAAGAAAACAGGCTCGCCATCAGCCTCAGGCTCACCAGAGTAGTAGTCGATGATATATCGAATCTCCTTCCTCTGTCCGTTGATCTCTCGTGCAACGTACCAGTCATGTCGATCGAAAGGGGGCTCGGTGCTAAAAGCAAGTTAGACAAGAAATCTTATGTATAATAGAAATGATGAGAACTAACCCATACTTGGAGGGATAGATCCAGCCCAAGACCTGCATCATATGAGCCTTAGGAGTGAGCTCCTTGGGCCGACCCTGGAATCGTACAAGGCTTGGCTCAGTATCAACGCCATCCCAGTGCTTGTTCAGCTCCTCTTGAACATGACCTTCGCCTCTCTTGCAGATTTGCCAGCCCTTGTAGAGACCCCGCGCAAATCGTTGCTCCCAACCAAGAATCTCCTGCCATGCGCCCTCGTTAAGGAAGTTGTGAACCGAAACCATGCCCTCGACGGCAGTAATATCGGTATCAGTGTAGCCCTTACGCAGCAGTGCGTTGTACATCTGCTGGGGAGAAGGGTACTCCCAGTTGCCATCACCAGAGCCCTTGGGAATGGTTGACGCATCTCGGCTAGTCGGCAAGGCGAATTCCTGGTTGGGTGCAGGCTTCTGGGAAAGATCGGGGAACATGTAGTTGAGAGGGTTGAGCTGAGAAATCAGAGATTTGGGCTGCTCCTCGTTTCGGGCAGCGTGAGGGACAGGGCATCCCGAAGCAGGTGGGATCTCGGCGGGCTTAGGTTTAGCAGCAGGATTCAAGGCATCGGCCGACTTTTGGTGCATAGGGCAACCAGGCTGAAGTGTGGTTAGCATGTTAACAAGTAATATTAAGAATGTGAGTGTGTACTGGAGGAGCCTTGTTGGTAGTCGCTGGATGACCAACAGGAACCGCAACAGTGGGAGCTGCGTCTGCCCAAAACCAACCCATTGTGAATGGTTATAGAATGGTATTATATCGTTTGAAAAAGAGCCGAAGAGATGGAAAGTATTGGCCTGAAAAAGCGCAATATTTGGAAGAATCGAAAATGTCGTTGGCGATGATGACAAGATCAAAGAATTGGAGAATGGAGAAATGGATGAGCAAGAAATTCCCGAAAATGGATGGATGCTTTATCTTTATCACGCCTATCAAAAAATTTGAGTCGCAAAAGAGGCAAGACCGGGGCAAACCGCGCCAAGTGCTTCCCACTTTCCTTGCAAGTCCCGTTCCCCAGCGAGAAATGTTCCTGCTTTTTGTCAGCGCAGCACGTGCCTTCCCGAGTTGTTCCCGAGAAAGAATTAAAACTCTTGAGAGTTGGGAGGAACGCAATCGATAAGCCGATTGATAATGAATGCGTACATCGTACGTCACTTTTTGTATTTAGCAGCTCGACGTCACTAACACTACCATCTATTCGTTAGCTCCTACCAGGGGATGGCGGGCATCCCTGTAATCAAGTCGTTGCATCATTAATGTTAGCACATGCAAAAGTATTTGTCTCTCTTTGATATCTACTTTCTTCTCAATTCTCGAATGCGATCCTCTCTAACCTTTTCTCGAACATGAGAGTGTTCGCGCCTATTCAATTCCTCAAAAAGACACTTCCTCTGTCGCGATGAGAGCTGGCCCTTTCATAGGCCGCTTTTTCGTGCATCCGGGCCTCCGAACATGTCCGAATGTCAGGCCCAACATATCAATCCTTAGCCGTCGATTCGCTTCGCAAAGCTCACGCCATCCTCGATTTACAAAATGGTCTACACCTACCACGAAAAGAATAGCTCTGCATGCATCTGGTGGTGCTGCTGCACTAGGAACAGCTGCCTTTGTCGAATTATCGCAACAAGAAAATGGCAATGATCAAGAAACCGGAGAAAAGCGCATGCTCGAAGTCTCGCGAGCTGAAGTGAGAAAGGGCGTTCGAGCTGATTCGCGAGGCCTCACGCGAGTGGGAGAGCGTATCAAATACTTGATCGATCTCTTGATTATCGAACCTGTCTGCACTGGATTTCGTTTTCTACAGCTTGTCGTTATCTTCGTACCAGTCATTATCACGATCCCTGCCATTTACTTTGGAAACCGACATCCCGATAGAGATAATGAGCGATCAGGGACGCTCTGGTGGTATGGCTTTCTGGTTAATGAGATGGAACTGGCTGGCCCAGCCTTTATCAAACTGGGTCAATGGGCTGCTTCACGAACTGACATCTTCCCCACGGAAATGTGCGAGATCATGTCCAAACTTCACTCAAACGCACCAGCCCATTCGCTCCATGCTACGCGCGTGACCGTTGAAGCTGCATTTGGCGGCCTCCCTTTTGAAGAGATCTTCGAAGAGTTCCACGACAAACCTCTTGGCGTCGGTGCCATTGCTCAGGTTTACAAGGCCAAACTGAAGCCTGGTTTGGCTAAACCCGAGGAAGCCGATCTACGCGATTCGTATCCTTTAGCCCAAAATGTGAAGCGCAACGTTGATACGGTCCTGAAGAGCTCACCACAAAGGATACCGTCATCGTACGTTGCAATCAAGGTACTACATCCTCGTGTAGAGAGAACAGTCAGAAGGGATCTTCGCATCATGGGTTTTTTTGCCTCGATCCTTAATCTCATCCCAACTATTGAGTGGCTTTCATTACCAGATGAGGTAACCCAGTTTGGAGAGATGATGAAGCTTCAGCTTGACCTTCGCATAGAGGCTGCAAACTTGGCGACTTTCCGAAAGAACTTCAAGGACAGGTCCACTGCTTGGTTCCCATATCCCTACACAGAGTACACAACTCGCAACGTTCTCATTGAGGAGTATGCTCAGGGTATCCCATTAGCAGACTTTATGGAGAACGGCGGTGGTGTCTTCCAGCATGATATTGCCGATGAGGGCCTCGACGCTTTCCTCCGCATGCTTCTGCTTGACAACTTTGTTCACGCGGATTTACATCCTGGCAATATCATGGTACGATTCTACCAATCAGCCCATCCAGACATACGCCTCCGAAAGGCAATGACCAAGGCCCATCCTGATGAGACAGAAGATGTCACCGAGCAAGTGCTCGAGCGACTTCGACCATACCGACATCGCAAAGATACAAAAGCATGGCAGGAGGAACTGGCCAAGATTGATGCAGAGGGATTCCGCCCTCAGCTTATCTTCATCGATACAGGACTAGTAACCGAGCTAAACGCTGTGAATCGCGAAAACTTCCTCGATCTTTTCCGCGCCGTTGCTGAATTTGACGGCTACAAGGCTGGCCATCTTATGTGCGAGCGCTGTCGCCAACCAGATGCCGTGCTGGACAAGGAAGTTTTTGCCCTCAAGATGCAACATCTCGTTCTCAGTGTCAAGAGTCGTACTTTAGCTCTCGGCAACGTCAAGATTGGCGACATCCTGCAAGAAGTACTCAGCATGGTTCGAAACCACCATGTCCGTCTCGAAGGCGACTTCGTCAATGTCGTCATCAGCATCCTTCTTCTTGAGGGTATAGGTCGCAGCTTGAATCCTGATGTCGATTTACTCAGCAGCTCGCTACCAATTCTGCGACAGCTGAGCGCCCAGAGCGGTACAAGTATGGCCAAGCACGGAGACTTCTCCATGTTGGTCGTGTGGCTTGGTCTAGAAGCCAGACGTTTTATGCAGGCCAGTATTGAAGATGTAAGTCTTGGAAGTACCCCGTTATGCCTTGCAAATACTAATGTCAGCCAGGTCGAACGATGTGTTAAGTATGATCAGCTCTCTCCGAATATATAATAGTGTAGAATTCTGTATTAGATCAGAATATCTGGAGCTCACAGCATCACCGGCGTACTTATTTCACAGGAGGCGTGCCTCGGAGTTAAAGAGATATTTAGACGTACAGATCCATTTATATCATACACGCTCAACTCATGTTGAATTATCAATAGTATTTTCTTGCAATATGGACAACGCAAAACATGTTTTAATTAAATGACGCTTAAAAGTGACGTCTCTCTTCAACCCTTTCTATACCTATGTGCTGGTTACGCACTTTCCTATTTCCTTGATGCACCATGCGCCCCTTTCCCTTAAGTTACAAAGATGTATCCGTATCCATACACGAAGGCTTCTAGTCTGTGCTGGCACTCAACTCGGTGGACTTCTCCCACAGGTTCCTGAGCAGGGTAGTCGTTCCATCTTCTTCTTCGCCGCCGACAAGGCTTGATCCGCTTAGACGATCCGTCAATCTACCATCGTCATCATTGCCGTCGTAGCTTGACCCTGCACCATTGGTGCGAACCGATGTCGCTCGCTTAGGTGTGACGGGCCGTCGAGCATCGGGCATGCTAACGTTGCGAGTATGCTGGCGCATCATGAGATCTCCGGATCGCTTGCCGTTTGTAGAGGCTGAATAAGGCCGTGGAATGCGCAATGACTTTTCTATACCGGGCAGATGGTTGAGGCGTTCAAGTGAACGTGAGACGGGGTTTTGGTATCGTCGAACGACAAGATATTCCATACCGGTTCGTTCCAAGAGCTTACCGACACGGGGGTCTCGACTGTTACTGCCATCGTAGCCAGGACCACCGACACCAATAAGCGGCGTATGACCAACCACGCCCCCAACACCGCTGCCTGCTTGCCCAGGTTCGATGACGGAGCTAGCTCGTTGCAAGTTAAGCTTCTGCTGTGTCCGTGATGTCTGGGCAGCGGGCGGCGCTGTACGTCGTGCTGTCTTGGGTGCCAGAGCGCTATCGTCGATTTCTTCCCTCGGCGCGCTGGTGGGTGGCTCTCGGCGCTCTTCGCGATCGCCTTTCAAGCTGGTTATAGAGCGGGCCTTGTGAGGAGTTTCATCGAATCGAGGAAAGTCCCCTCGACGTGGTCGGTAAAAGGATCCATCGCTAGTCAATCCTGAACCAACAGCCTCGACGAACCGGGATGTTAATTCATCCGTATTGCTTCCCGCAAGAGTACCCGACCCAGGGGTTTCGGCGGAAGCTGGAGCAAAGTGCCGAGGGGAGATCTGCGCTAGGTCGGCGCTCATCTGGGGCGGAGCTCCGTGAGACGGCGTGCGCTTCAGGATGCGAGATGTAAGATACTCCTTGTGATGCGATGTCTCCCTTTCTGGACTGGTTGAGTTTTGCTGCTCTGGTTCTTCTTGTTCCCGTTGTGCCTGCTTGTAGGCGGCGATATCGTTGGGCGTTGCCGGTCTCGAGCGGTCGTCAGGGTGGACGGAGTGATTGCTGCTATTGAGAGACCCCTTGCGGGAGAGATAGGGTGAGTTAGAACCACTGGCATCAACCCATTCGTCCTCCTCGTTGCCCAAATCAAAATGCACCTGCGACTTGCCGCCAGAGGTTTGAGGCTGGTAGACAATTGTGGTGCTCGAAGCGCGCTTGAGTTCCGCGGACCGGGTTCGCTTGCCAATTTCTGTATGCGAGCGATTGCGCTTGAGCTTGGAGTGGGAGGGGCTCTTGACGATCTTTGGTTGCGGAGAATTCTTGACTAGCTTTGTTTGTGACGCGCTTTTGACGAGATTGCCCAAGGAGGAGTCGCGTGAAGATAGCTTGGCGTCGCTGGCAGCTCGCCGATGCGAATTGGAGGCTGCTGCCGCGGCGTTTTTTTGAAGGAGCTGCTGCTGCTCGATCTGATCGGGTGTATCGGTATGACGACGGCTCAGCTTTGGTTGTTTAGGTGCAGTTTTGGAGCCTGGACCTCGGGCGTGATGCAGGTGACCAACTGTGTGCTGTCGCTGGTGATGACGAACAGGTCGGCGATGTTGCTGATGTTGGTGTTGGCTATGAACGCCGCTGCTCTCGCTGTGCGAATCGCTCTCCTGATGGTTGAGCGGAGGTCGTTTTGATTGGCCGCCGGTGGACGATGCGCTGTCCGCATCTTTGGTGTGAGGCATGGCTGGCTGTACCTGTCGGATTGGGATGGGATGTGGAGGGGGGAGGGAAGCAGGTATAATACAGCAAGTAAGTAAAGGTTGCGCACAATTTCTCCCGGTAACGAATTGACCAAGATCGGTTTGAGGAGTGAAGAATTGGAAGTTTCGCGACGATGATCGTTTCTTCCCCTTTGTTGGATTATTTTGCGATTACAGTGTTAGGTTATGTCCCTCCTGGCCGGACCGACAATCCGAGCATATGCTATCATGAGCACTGGGTAAAGGGCGAATTGCGAACAGGGTATGGTATTGAGAAGAAGAAAGGTTGTAAGAAATTAATTAAAATCAAGTCGAGTCAAGTCGTGCGTGTCGTGTCAGGTCGAGTCGTATGGAAGGAAATATGCAGCCGTCGGATCGCGAATGGTGGTAGTTCCGTTCCCGTAACCGAATATGGAGCTCCCTTTAAGTGTAGGTAGGGCTCCTCCCTCCAGTGATGTCAATGTTAAACGGATCGGCCGAGTGAAGAATTGGTGAGGTCAGGCGTGGTGGAGGGGCGGAGTATATCTCCGACGATCACTCTGGAGTCTTGAGTCTGGGGATAATATGTATGAGATGAGATATGAGATATGAGGAAGGAAAGGGAGAGAGTAACAGAAACAAGGGAAGAGAATTAATAGAGATGGAGAGAAAAAGCGTTTGTACGCGAAGAGGGAGAAACAACTTTTTTGACGACGTAAAGTCTAGGCGAGTAATTCTAGACCAGACTAACACAGACCAAGCAAAAGGGCAAGGAAAACCCCAGACGAAACGAAGGGGAGAACAAACAAATGGCGGAGATTGTAACTAGGAACTGGCTAGTGTTGCCGAGAGGGGACCAGCGATATGCCGGGACCAGTTTGTTTTTGTAAGAGAATCAAATGAAATGAAGCCTTTTCGTAATAGAGGCGAGCGAGATTCGTTGATCTTGAAGAGGGGTGAAAGTTTAAGTTGTTATGACTCTGACAACAGAGCAGAGCAGAGAGAGCACTAAGAAACGGCAGTTTATTACAGTGACGATACTCGTTAGCGAGAGAAAAATGAGCCGAGTTGAGTTGAAGCTAGTGAACGAGCGAGATAGTAATTAGGTAGCAGTAGACAAGGTCTTTGGATCGTACAGTGACGAGATTCAGACTAGCGAGTGGACTTGTTGAGAGTGTGATGAGCGTGAGTGAGATCAACAGAAGATAAACTACTACCTACCTACTACCCAAGCTACCTAGTGCAGTGCAGGAGATAAATGATAAGTTGTTTGAAACAGGGAGCTGCAATCAGAACTTGGAAAAGGAATCTCCCTCTTTGGCAATCCGAGAAAGACGACAACTTACGAAACCTCGCATTCTGTCTGTGGAACTTTGTCACAAAAAGAAAACGAATCCCCCCAATAGAATGTAAGAAGCTGTGAGATTGGACCAAACTCACGAATGCGTCACTTGTAATACATACTGCATTAGTTACGAAACCATGAGTCGGGACTTGCGGAGTTGGAATTGCTAGTTGCATAGTAAATGGGGTTTGACCCAGCTTGTCCTGGCTCTTGGCTTTTGACTTTTGTGTATGGATCTCATCCCGGGCCGACTACAGGCGTAGCCGTACAAGTGTGAATTTGGATGTAAAATGAAGATATTGCTGGTCCAACCTAGAGTCATGATCAATCTTGTCAACGTTGCCGCGTGTCGTCAGGTTGTGCCAGACAAAAGATTGCAATAAGAGTTTCTATCATGTGATTCAACTAGGTATTGTTCAGCTGCTGCATGCGTCTTGGTATATTCTTCACCTTCTAAAGCTGACCTAAACCCACTGAATCAGAGTTCTTCCGTTAACACAATAGACTTATGAACGAAAACAGCAATAAATATAGTTACTATACAGATAAAATAAACACAACAATAGTTATAACAATTTTAAGTTGTTCAATACACTTTCTTCACTCAACCTTCCAGAAGCTTTCTTGATGGCAGGGATAAGCTGGTGGCACCTTGCACGTGACCTTTAACTTCAATCTTCATCTCCATTGTCCATGTATTAGCAAGCCAACCATCATATCGCCGTCTTCAAACAATCGCCATACCTACCTCGACTTTAGATATTACTTAAACCATCAAAAAATCCCTGCAAACACATCAAACATGTCGTCCATCGCTGAAATCGAAGAGGAAAAGAAGGCCTACCAAGAACAAGTGCGACACCCACTCTCCTACCCAACGTTTAGAATCCGTCATACTGACCAGTTTCTCTGCAGTTCGAGATCGTTCTTGGCCAGCTCCGCGATGACCCCGACAACGTCGAACTCAAAGCATTAAAGGACGAGTTAAACAGTTTCATCGACCTTCTCAATGAACAGATTGCTGAGCTCAAGCCTGCCCAGGCGCCCAAGCCCGCCCCCAAGCAGCCATCACCACCACCCGAGCCCGAGAAGTGGTCGCGCGAGAACCACCCCGCCTTTAAGAAAGCAGCTCCGGCCGAGGAGAAGGAACAGGCTGCCCCCGCAAACTACCAGGTCAACGATACTGTCCTAGCCAAGTGGGTTTCAGGCGACAAAGGCTTCTACACAGCGCGCATCACCTCCATCACTGGTTCCTCGACGAATCCCATCTATGTCGTCAAGTTCAAGACGTACGATAACACAGAGACCCTTCAAGCTCGCGATATCCGACCCGTCTCCAACAAGCGCAAAGCCGATGGAACACCGACGACTTCAACGCCCGCGACACCATCTGCTCCTGGCCTGGTCACTTCCGCAGGCGCGACAGTGTATCCCGACGCCAAGAAGGAGGCTGACAAGGACGGCGAGGTGAAACCCCCAAAACCAAAGAAAATCAAGGCCAAGAAGGAACTTGAGAAGAACAAGAACAAATGGCAAGAGTTCAGCGCAAAGTCCAAGGGCGGCAAGAGCACAAAGAAGGACAGCATGTTCCGCACTCCCGATGGTGTTCATGGTAGAGGTATGCAACTCTTACGCCCTTTATTCGTACCGACAAGATTACTGACCCTCTCAGTTGGCTTCACGGGCTCCGGCCAAGCAATGCGCAAAGACCCCACACGAAGCCGTCATATCTATCAAGTGAACGATGAGCTAGACTAATCACAATTCTCTCTTGGCAGGGTACTCGGTTCGATACGCAAAGGGCATGCGGGGGGCGTTTGGAAATTTCTGGACCTTTCTTCTTGTTTGGTAACATGCCTTGCGTTTCATCATGGCAGAAGCTAACGATTCATCTTTATGGCGTTTATTCGCGTTTATTCCAGTTCTTTACCAGATTCTAGTACGTAGGAGCGACGCGGCCTCGACCAGGCCAGCCGAGGTCAAATCAAATAGTGGTTTTTGAGCACATCATGTCTTTCCCCCCAGATCCGAATGTTTTACTAAGTGAGCTAATAGGAACGTTTATTGCACGTGTCTTTTGCGTTGTTTGTTTGTTTGTGGTGAGTCGACCTGGCCATTACTTGCTGCTCAGATCGATCTTTGGACAAATGTCCTGCGCTATCTTGAGGAAGGCTTGCGCCCTCTCGCTTTCAGGTTCTGCCACTACTGTTGGCTTTCCCCTGTCCCCATCGTCTCCAATGTTGGGGTGCAGGGGAATATCTCCTAAAAAGTCGATCTTGTGCTCTTGGCATAACTTCTCCACTCTCGCATTAGAACCAAATATGTTGGTCTCTCCGTGACAGTGAGGACATTGGAAAAGAGACATGTTCTGTACCACACCGAGGATATTGACGTCAACCGTTTTGAACATGTTGATGCCCTTGACGGCATCTTTGGTGGCTAGGGTATGAGGTGTAGTTACGATGACAGAGCCTATATTCGGTCAGCAAGAGTGATTTGCTGTTGCCGTAAACACATACCATCTAGAATGACCTGCTGCGTGATGGTCAACTGCGTATCTCCTGTTCCTGGTGGTAGATCGAGGACAAGAACATCAAGACCGCCCCATTCGACTTCATGAAGAAGTTGTTGGATAGCCTTCATAACCATGGGGCCTCTCCATACAACTGGTGCATTCTCGCCGACAAGATAGCCCATAGACATTGTCTTGACTCCATAGTTTGTAAGAGGAACCAACTGGTTATCTAGAATTCATTAGCGATTAGTGGGATCTGCATGCTTCGATCACCGACTATTTGATAACCTTGGTTCTCCTGAGAGGTCAAACAAGGTCGGGACCGATGGGCCAAAGATATCGGTATCTAGGATACCAGCACGGAAACCTAGGCGGGCAAAGGCCAGGGACAGGTTTGCTACATGTGGATTTAGAAGCGTTCCAGTGGTTATGATATGGTGTCGTCAAATACCTGCAACTGTGCTTTTGCCTACACCACCTTTTGCAGACGATACAGCAATAACCTTTTCAACACCTGTGATCTTGCGACGCACTGGACGTTTGCCCCATGTTGGAGGCGTCCCAGATCGTGGGAGGCCCTGAAATTCGACATATAAGATTCGAGACGTATAAGATTAAGCATATGTGATACCACTCACCAGTGGGTTCTCATGTTGAAGAGCTCGGAAGCTCTGAAAGAGACGAGTTGTAGTTGCTCGCATGTCGGAAGGGACAACTGCAAATGCAATCTAGACTCGGGAAAATTATGGCCAGAGTCCCTCAGTTATAAGATACACAAATCTAAGGTCGTCAATACTGTCTAAGAAAGAGAAATATGAGATTATCTACCTAGTTATGTTCTGCAGAAATGCTTGAGACTGACCAAATAAGGTGTCATGGAACTCGTGCACGATGAATGGACCATGAGTTAGTGGGCTCTACAGTGCACTGCCCACTAATGTCGAGCTGCGACAGTTCTGCCACCATTCACCGCCTAAAAGTTCAAGGCCGAATCTCAGAAATTTCCAACGTGGGGGCTACTGTTGTTAGTGGAAGATCTTCCATGCAAGATTCTACAAAAAAAAGTCAAGTAACCAATTCACAATGGTTAAAGCAAAGGGTCGCGCGAAGGACTTCCAGGATCCCGATGAGCCTATTACCAAGGGTATGTCGTAACTAACGTTTTCTTCATGTTCGCATGTTTCCTAACTCTCTCAAGATTACGATCCCGAGGCCAACGTCGATGCGAGCGAGCACGGCAGCGGAAGCGAAGACAGCGAGGACGAGAATGCGGGAACGGAGCACTACGTCTCTGTCGGAAAGAGCAAGCTGAGAAAGCAAGAGGGCTTGTCACTTGGTCCTCAGTACCGAGGTTCGCGCGTCTCGCGAGATGCTCTTGAAGAAGAGAGCGCATCCGAGGAGGAGGACGACGAAGAGGAATCGGGCGACGAAGAATTCGATGACCCAGAGACCGCAGATCTTGAGCGCGACGAAGCCGAGGCCAACGACTCGGAAATCTCGAGCGATAATGCCCTTGGGGAGAGTGATGAGGAGCGCTTCAAGGACTACACTTTCCGCGCAAGCTCCAAGCCCAACAAGCCTCTTTCGAAGAGAGCTACTGCTGCTGACTATATGTCCTCTTCTGGTGACGAAGGCGCAGAGCTTGGCGGCTCCGAATCGGAGGATGAAGAAATGGACGATGGTCTAGACGCTCTTGTTGATGGCGAGGAAGATTCTGATGATGAGTCGGATGAGAACGACGACGGAGAGGGCTCTGGCGAGGACGGAGAGGATGATGATGAAGACGACAGCGAAAGCGATGAGGAAGACTCAAAGGCCAAGGCCCAGAACGCAAAGCCTATGATGGCAGCTCTGTCCACCCGACCCGACGTTGACAAGGGTCTGGCAATTCGTCAACAGCGCAAGGCCTACGACGGACTTTTGAACATGCGAATTCGTCTTCAAAAGGCTCTCATCGCCGCCAACACCTTCGAAGCCCTCGATTCCAACCCTGAGCCCGAATCGGAACCCTACGAGGCCGCGGAAGAGGCTGCCATCAAGCTCCTCAACACCATCAGCAGCCTCAAGGACAACTTTGGACCGTCCCATGCTGGCGAGAAGCGCAAGCGCGAATTGGACGTGTCCATGACTACGAGCGAGATCTGGGAACATATGCAGGCTGAGGAGGAACGAGCTATCAAGTCTAGAGAGGATCGTCTGGAGAAGTGGTCCCGCAAGGTGCAATCCGTCAACGTCACAGCACCCAAGGGTCTCGAGGGACGAAACAAGACACTCATCAGCGCGCTAAAGGACCAACTTATCGACCCCGACAACCGCCTCGCCAAGCGCTCTCGCATCCCTCGCTCATGCGCCCCCGCACAGGCTGCAAAGGGCGTTTCAGAGGATAGCGATATCTACGACGACGCCGACTTCTACCAGATTCTTCTCAAGGAGCTTGTCGACCAGCGAACAGTGGAGGGCTCATCAGGAGCTGGTGCCGGCGACGCCGTGCCAACAGTGGTTCTCACAGCAGCCAAGGATGTCAAGAACCGCAAGAACGTCGACCGCAAGGCCAGCAAGGGCCGCAAGATGCGCTTCACAGTCCACGAGAAGTTACAGAACTTTATGGCCCCCGAGGACCGACGCGCGTGGGAGCAGAGTGCTATTGACCGTTTCTTCGGCACGCTATTTGGTCGCAAGATGCAGCTCAACGAGGATGAGAGTGACGATGATATGGATGTCGATGTTGAAGAGGCGGGACTTAGACTGTTCAGGAACTAAAAAGGGAGACATTTTTAAAAAAGTTGTAATCGTAAATCAACATAGACTCATTATTTAGGCATTGCCGAATAACCAGGTACCAAGAAACATGGTCAACAAAACAATGTGAACTCCCAAATGCACCACCGGTCCTCCTAGCGTTTTCGTCGTCGAAGCTCCCTCCTCCTTTGTATAACCATTCATGCGCATATAAGCGCGATAACAAGGCCAGATATGCCAAAACGCAAAAGCGAGAGCAACATGTCGCGCAATCTCGTCAAAAGGTTGACGGAGAAAAATGAGAGCGATGAGATTTGTGGTGAGAATACAACCGCCAAAGGATTGAACAATGAGAGCTGCGGATGGAGGAAGTGGCTGTAGTTGAGTTGATGGTTTGAGGATAAAAGTGAGAGCGGCGGGAGTTTCGATGAGGGCGTGGGCGAGAAAAGCGGCAGTTGCTGCAGATACCATAGTGAATACTGCCCAAGATGTTGAGGTACCGAAAACGACTTGTGTTGGTGTTGGTATCTTCTGAAGTTGTGCAAAGTTCAAGATGATCGGGCGTGGTGTTTGTTGAATTGGGAGACTTACTAAGCCTGCGCTTACCCACCGACGACAGATTGAGTGAGTACCGAGGTAGTAGATTAATAAACAATTCAGCATATATAGTTGATGGGTTCTCTGATTGTCTAATTCGTATTGAGATTGATTTGCGAAATTCGCTGTACCGTGTGTATAGTCTTGCAGAACTATCAGGCGTGAGGCATATGCTAGCCAACTCTACTCCAAAATGCTGCCAATAGCCATTTGTTACTATTATTATACTATCAATTGCTAGATACTCCTTCTAGCGTTCTCTCGCAATAAGCTGGCACGTATCAAGGCCAACTGAGTAAAAAGGGTATTATGTTCAAATATCAGAGTCATCCAACTTTTCACTATGTATCGCTAATACATCTCCTTGAATTGTGGAAAGACGGTGTTGTCGATCCCAAACATGCCATTCTGTGGCTCAGATACATCATTGTTGGAGCCTTGCCCTTGCCCGTCGTTCTCGTTGTATTGAAAGCCATTCAAGCCCACATATCCTTCAAACATGCGAGACATCTCGGCCTGGATACGGGATCCGTTCTGAGCCAACGGGTCTGGTGTTGCCGTTGATGATTGTTGACCTGGTACTGAGGGTTTGCGGAACGTTTGTTGTTGATCCATATGCCCTCGTGCAAGCCCGATCATTCCTAACGCGGCAGTTGACTGTGGATCATCCTCAGGGTTCAGTCCAAACCTGGGTGCAACGTCTTTGAGCGATCGAATCGTTCGCCACAGCCGCTGTGAGGCCCAACTCTTGGCCGACAGGTCCTTAACCAGTTCTAGGGCCATATAGAACTCCTCGCGACAATTAGCACTGAATCGTACTGGGGCATGAACGGAAGCAAGGAAGACGACGGCGATGGCTGATGTAAGGAACTGGTGGTAGAAGACCTGCACACGACGGTATAGGTTTGTCGTGTTGTTCAAATGACTGAGATAACGGATAGTGTCCTTGGCAATGTCGACAACACGCTCTGACTGTACAGGGTGTGCTACAATGCTTGTGGCGCTATGTAGGACAGGCGTGTAAAGCCAGATTCGCATCTAAGGATTGTCAGTTTATATTCAAACTTATTCACGGTAAACCCACTTGATTCAGGCGCAAATATGTCCATATTCGCAGTCGTTGGAGGTTATATGATGGTGTCGACGTAATGTGCTTCTCTTTGTCCCAGTTGCGAACTTTGACCTCTTCGGGGATCTGTTCATACCACTGCAGTAACTCTTGATCAACGCTTTCTAGCTCCTCAGACCGCACGTCGCGCGCAAGAACCGGACCGAAATGAGCCACCTGCCGCCACACCTTTGCGCCTATACGGGAATAGGTGATCATGGCGACGAGGTATGGGTATTCCTCCTATAGTCTTATTAGCCAACTTGCCGTACGTGGCATGGATCCGGCACTAACAGGGAACGGAAGAAGTGTATCGATCTCCTCATCTTGAACGACGAAAGGAAGTCCAGTCGCAAAAGCCCACCTTCGGTCAAGAACATAGGCAGACCAAAAGCTAACCAGAGCATTCTTTCGCTCCTCTTCGTCCTGAATCCTCATCAGGCCTGTTCTCTGATTAATACCAAGCTCCAAGCATAATCTGGCAACATGTCCCATAACGCGCCACGCCAGAACTTCATCGTTGGATAGGAATCGGTAGCCAGCAACAAGGGCCAGTATCGGTATGGTTCCAACATCGGCGGCTTCGGCCATGAGTTTTCGGTTAAGTACTGTTTCCATACTGTCGAACAAGCGGATGGCCTTGTCGCTATGCCCATGTTCCTCGACTACTAGCGCGCAGCACATGATTATCTTGAGTTGTAGGGTCTTGTCATCGTTGATGAGTTCCCTGGGATTTTGCTGCCGAACAGATTCAAGGAAAGTTGCCATGCTCTTGGCGTGAGAAATGACACTTTGAATGTTTAGCACCGGATACATAATGCCTATTTCTTCCTCGTGCAGGCGGCAGAGACGAACCATCTCGTCCTTATCAAATTCGTGGAGAGGATCCATTGGGCGCATGGACATTGCACCCGGCCCTTCGTTCATATGTTGGTCATCATCAGAGATGCCTTTGTAACCCATGTTGTTGATGGTGTTGTTGGCAACATCCAAGCTAAATGCCATGCTTGTAGGGCCACGGAAAGAACCATACTTTGAACCATCATGGCGGTTATATGATGCAGAACTGTGAGAAGGTGACGGGGCAATCGTTGATGCACCATGGCTATGCGTCATTGCTCGGTCACCGATTGAAGGGAAACGAGCAGGCTCGGATTGTATGGTCTTGACTGTCTGGTGCAACCAGCCGACTTCTTCTTGAAGGCGACCAAGCTGTGCTGTCACCTGCTTGAATTCGTCGGATTCTTTAAAGTTTCCGGAACAGCAGTTGGGGGCATAGAGGCAGGCGAGATTAAGATTACCACACCTTTGACATGGAGTTTCGCCGTTGCACTTTATCTTGCGTCTCTTGCATTCATTGCTGTAATTCGTTAGTCAAAATCGTTCCCTTGGTGACGGAAGTGAATGTGCCGCTGTGTTACGCGCCAATGGCATCGATAAGCATACGCAGCAAGTGGCTTGTACTGACCAGGCTATTGATATATACTAACATAGGGAAGACCGCGTGTTAGCCAATTGATCTCGTAGTGTAGTGGGTTTGACGTGTTGACGTATAGATGCAAAGAGGAGAACAGGGGAATATGTGTGGGCGACCCGGCAGCTTGGGTCTGTTTATGTGGTGCAACAAGGAAGCCGAGATGTTTGACGTCGCAAGACTCATTACGTTTCGATAGGCGAATATCGTCGAGGGCTGTGCCGATGAATAACGCCATAGTTCGTCTTGGCCCTCGTCTTGTCATCCGGAAAGGTCATCACATTGGCCCTTGGCTCATCTGATCTCATCTCTTGGGGATCTAGGACAGGATATAGACATAGCAAATGAGGAGGACTTACTCTGTTTCTTTTACTTCGCGTCTGCTTCCCAACATTGCCTTGGCCATCATCTGTTGACTTCCTCTTATTATTGGAGGCACTCGCACCGTGGGCGGAATTGTCCCCGACAGAGGCGGAACTTGGGCTGGCTTGATTATCATAAGCAATAGCAGCACCTGCAGACGTTCCCACGGCGCTTCCGGGGGTTCGGGCAGGAGTTCCGCCTCGTCCGGCGCCGGAGCCGGGACCCAGAGACGGGCTCGAGGTTGGATTCAAAACCGGCACTTGGGCAAGGAATCGCAAGTCGCTTGCTTGTGTCTCAATCTGCTCCATGGTGCCGAAATGGCCATTTACTATGGCGGAATTCTCGACAAGCGGCGAATGAGAATGTGGCGAATGTGAAAAGAGTATCTGTTCGTGCTGCAGGTGAAGATGAGCGTGTTGTGTATTTGGTGTCTGGGGATAGGAATAAGCCTGAGTCTGGAAATGAGTATGAGTTTGAGTCTGAGGGTGAATGTGAGCGCGAACTGCTAATGGTGACGCGAATTGGGCGAAGTGTCCGGGTGTCGAGTCTGGGGCTACAGCGGCTGGACCTTGTCCCCGTACGGCAGAGACGGGGCGCTGTGACCTGCGCCTATGCCAGCGCCAGGTGCCACCGTCGCTAGAGGCATTATTGCCAGGCCCGGGCGTACCAGGGT
This sequence comes from Fusarium sporotrichioides, assembly GCA_019054645.1. Taxonomy (NCBI): domain Eukaryota; kingdom Fungi; phylum Ascomycota; class Sordariomycetes; order Hypocreales; family Nectriaceae; genus Fusarium; species Fusarium sporotrichioides. The sequence goes on from JAHKNS010000002.1 coordinate 7,747,758, forward strand.
ACTGACGGCCTAAAGGTGACTCCACGTGACCAATATAGTCCCCAATTGCAGGAGCGGAATGTACGTTCCTACTGTGGAAATCGTCGGCTTCACCAACTCGAACTCCTCCCTCATCCACGTCTCCTTCCATCACACCAAACACGGAATAATAATCCTCTACTTCAGTCTTCATTCAATGGACCGGGATTGGACTTTTTGTCCGTATTTTGGATTGTTCGCCGAAATAATGCCAAGCTTCAGGCGCTGCCGGTAAAGGAAATTTCAGCCGCACCGAACCGTAAAGCCTCTTCTCTTAGACGTTCCGGATCCGCAAGGATTCAATCAAGTCTCGGAGCCGAACCCAATCCAATTCAGTCCAGCAATCGATTATTAAGCTCGTAACACAGCTCCGCGGGTGCCGAAGCTCAAGTGGTTTTGGTTTGCCCGATAGTCGACTGATTGTTCAAGGGGAAATGGCGAGTTCCAGCTATGTCGTCGAAGCTGTCATGGTACTTATGCAGGTCTCGTGGTAAATATGCCGATAAGCGTTGACTAAAGTTGCCTTCATCAAATGTTTAGTCGATAGTTCAGTCGATACCGCGAATATCGATTCGGCTTTCGTATAATCCTTTAATATGTTCTTCGTTTGCGATTCGTTGATGATGGTATAGGACATTCCTCCTGCAATCACCCAGGGGAACTCCTTCAACTTAAACAACTGCCCCAAGGCACTGAGCATTTCGACTATCAACTCTTCAGAGCGCCCACGCCCATGCTCTCTGCCTTACATGTGGAGATTGAAGACACCCTCTAGCTTCCCTGGGACGCGGCCCTCCTATCACGCCGCACGCTTAGCTTCACAGTCACAGTCTTGATACTCTCTTGGCGCAGACCCTTCAGCTGTGCGCTGCCGGTTTCCTTAAGGGGGCATATTACCCTAGCTACCTGACCAAACGTCAACTGTATATAGCGCGATCTCGAAGCGAGCAGGCCGGTATCGCACACCACTGAACATTCGCCCATGCTTCAAAGATACTCTGTGCCACCCCCGCTGTTGCACACCTCGGGGATTTCGAAGAAGGGGTGAGACTAAATCCTCACCTCACCAGCTTAAACCCACGAAGAGCCAGATTCCATGGAACCATGTGTTTCGATAGCGTTGAAAGATCGCCCGCGGAAAGCCATGTGTGTAAGCTTCGCTTCTCGAATTCAAGCTCCAAGCCTCATCCCCATGGCTGGGCCGCCAAAACGCCATTCTGCGCGCCGTGCACGAGAGCTTAAACCTACGAAACCACGTTCGTCTCCCATACCACACGACTTGAACCCGGCTCGTGTCACTAGATAGTCCTGTCACCGTCAACTACCTGCGGGAAACTTCACCAACTACCATGCTAGTGTGAGTGGGGACCGCGTTGTCAAATCTGCAAGCCACAGGGAGCTTCTCAAGACGAGTTCCTGTTTCGAGACACTTGCGGATGCTTCCCACTCATCTCTGATTGGTTGTACTATCTTTGCGTCAGTCAGTGGCTTTTGAGTTATCTACCAACTCGCTGGATGGATCGTTTGACTAGTCAGTCCTCATGCTGTTTCTTGGTCCCATCCCGATAAAGGCATGTTTCAGGGACACAGACGCACAGGCACGCAGACACATGGTCAGAGAGCCTTAGCGTTGTCGATGCCACGAGGTGGAACGGTTGATCAATTCGCCCACTTGGCAAATTCAAAGCTGAGAACAATATGGGGCAGAATCCACTCAGATGGTCTCCACAGCTCTGGTGATGTAAGTTACATACGGCAAGCCCCATATTCCTCTTTCTTTATACTACTACATACTTTACCGGTAATTTGGCAGCCTCCGCGGCAGCTAACCCGTTTCCAGGTTGCTTCTCGCGATGTTACCCCGACCTAGTTAATGCACTGATCCTGAATCGTCGACATGAACTGTCAAGATGGCACAGGATGAATGTGTCAAAACTGATAGGTTGGGCTAAAGTCATATTAACAGGTTAAGCGACGAAGCTCAAAACTGTGCTTGAGGAATATACCCTACTGGTTAGCGTGTCTGTTTTATTGCCGAGCCTCCACCAACCTCGGCATCTGAAATGAAGGTACGAATGCGGTCCCTTTGTCAAGCAAGGTAGTTCAGCCTCGAGAACCATGCGCTTGGGCGATCTTATTCACGTCAGAGTGGAGGATTCTCGGTAACTTACTTTTCATGACTCATAGTGTTTCCTCATACAGCTAATACACACTCCCGACTGGGCAAGTCTTTTTGCTAAACGATTCCAGTACACCAAGAAACCAAGACAAGGACGTTCTAGACAACTCGGGTACGTTTGTTGTCATTCGCGCCCTTCTCTTCACGGGACCCTCCTACCCTTCCCCTTACATGTTGACTGACGCTTAGTTCTACTCCCGGTCTGCACGGTTTTGATCGTTGGCGTTAAAGTGAGGGCGCGATAAACATGTATCATGAGCTGCCAAGCGATCTTAAGACAAACTCCAACTAATACGCGAACAGACCTCTAGGATCACCAAGATCCTTATTGAACCAATAAACTACCAGTGTTTATGAGCCGGGTCATCCGTTGTTTTTGTCAAACCATGGGGCTGTAGGAATCACAATAAATTAGGTAGTCTGGCTAAGCCAGTAATTTGGATCGATTCGCCCTCGAAACTTCAACAGTGCTCAACCATGGACTGAGGCGGCACGCTGGAAGGTGTCATTCTCAAGTTGGCTCACTATATCCGAAAGCGGGCCTCCCTGAAATCGGCAATATATTCGCCAGCAACTGAAACTATCTCTTGGCAACTTAGCAACTTAGCAACTTAGGGCACATTGACAGATTCTTTAGGCCCTTGCCAGTCAGGACATGTATTTCTTGGATATTGTTATCCGTCTGTTCAGAGGCTGGATTACAACTCTGACTCAGTTCTTGGCATCGCTGAAAGTTATCAAGTGGCTCGACACGGAATCAATACAGTGTCGAAAACGCAAGGATCGTATCTCTTGTAATAAGCGTACGAGTGTACGAAGCTCCATTATTTGTACCGACTATATTGCTTTCCCCATGTCCAAACACATGGACCACTAATGCATTCCGATAATCAAGGCAAGCCACCACGTTCTTTTACCCCGTGCTAATCGAGATCTAGATGTTCTAACGACTCATTAAGAAACCTCGCATACTGATCCTGCGACTCATAGGCAGATGTAGAGTTCCGCTCGGCCGGAGACCCGCTGTTCTCGGCGCCCCACTCGTCGCCGTCTCCGACCTCACTTGGCTCCGATTCAGTTTCGGCTGGAGTCTCCGGCGGTGTTTGCAGGCCGGTTATGCTTGTCCCATGAGCCATGTTTCGCTTCATCATACACATCTCAACTGTTATTCCTGGGCCAAAAGCACATCCGACGACGTAGTCGCGCACTCGTCCGTCAGGTGCCATGGCATCCATATCTTTTGAGCGCAGACGGTTCATTACACTGAAGATTGTGGCAGAACTCGAGTTTCCGTGATTGATGTAAGTGTCGTAACTTGCTCGCATGTGTTCCGGTGTGATACCCATGGCGTTCTCGGCGCCAGAAAGGATGGTAGCACCACCAGGGTGCATGGCCCAGTCGAAATCGGCTGCGTTCTGGTAGTCCGAAGGTAACTGCGGTAGAGAAGCTTTGAGGTCACTGAACGCTGGGCCGATCGAGGCAGCAGTGAGCTTGGGCACGCGGGGCGTGAGTATGACTTTCCAGCCTGTAGTGTTGTCAGTATCATCTTTCAGCCAGTCGGAGTGGTTGAAGCTTACCAGCTGGGTGAACGTCAAAGCCCAGGTCCTCTTCAGTATCAGGGATAGTCCTGTGATCCCAGCCTAGCAGATCATACACAGGTTCAGAGGGTTCACCGATGCCATTGCTCAATACGACGGCACTGCCGCAATCTGAAAACAGGCATGCGCCTATCCTCGTCTGCTGCAGTTCGTTGATGCTGTCTAGCTCACTGCGCACCAAAGTGGTGCTGACTTCTAGTGCTACACATAGAACGCGCGCGGGCAGTCCCCGTGCTTTATGGCCCAGAGCTAGGTTTGCGCCTGTTCGAAGGGCCGCCAGTCCTCCACTGCAACCTACACCGTGCAACAAGACCTTTTCAACTCCATGTGTTATGCCCAGACCTTTTGCGACAAAGTGGTCGAAGCCTGGGTTTGCGCTATCGGTACATGTTGTGGCGACTATATGCGTGATAAATCGCGTATCGATCTTGGCTTCGTCGATAGCCTTGCGAGCGGCTCGAATCGCAAGTGGGACACCGTCGGACTGGAATATGCTGTGGAGCTCTGCTATTGACGGGGCATCTTTCTTGTTCACGGCAGGGTGATCAGGTGTTCCAATAGACGATCGCGAGTCAATTCCAGTATATCTGTTGATTGTAAGGACTTTCTGCATACTACCCATGATACGGTTAGCAAGCGAAATAGGCAATCATGGTTCGGAAATTTGACATACGAAGGCGTCTCAGGATAGAATCTCTCGCCAAGGATATTGAGGCAGGTATAATCTAGCGAATGAGGCGGATACTCGGTGCCGAGGCCAATGATGGAGAGGCCCAGCTCTCCAAATGCGCTCGGAGCTGCCATGACTGAAGCTTTGGTGAGAGTTGTGGCGTTTGTATCCCCAACGGTTTGGAAAGTTGAGACGGGCAGAATAAATGTCAAGTGAGTGGGCGATTCAGCGTTGCAACGTTATTTCCAGCTGGACCAGATGAAATAACGAGGTCGAGCAAAGTCAATTGGAATCTTTACTTGAGGCTTAATAATATGGTTGACGTGTTTGACCGTTGATAATGTCTGTTATCTCGTTCGTCTTTGTCTGCGTGGGTTTAATCGATGACGCTATCTTGATGCCAGAGCTACGGGGTAGCTGCAGGATGAATGCAGGGGTGAAGGAAAGGTTGAATGAGGGGTTAAGTGAATATGAGAGACGTTGATGTGTGTAATACCGGGTTGAGAAAGAATTGGGTAGGAAGAAGAGGACACAATGTTGATGTGGAAGGAGAAATTTGTTTATGGTGACAGTGACAGCGACAGCAACGCCAAAGGGGAACAGCTACCTAGGCAGGTACAATACCTCCAAGGCAACGAAAGTAAAGCGTGTATGTAACAGTACTGTCTCGGGTATTGTTTGGAGGGGTTGGCGAAGGGGGGGAATTCCATGCGATGTTGCTGAGCCAAGATAAAGACAGACAGACAGACAGACAACACTTGGTACTATATAACATGAGCTGCCTATTCGGTCGTTATCATATGATAGCTTTCGATAAACAAGGTTTAACTTGATGTTGGTAACTATTTGTCTATCTGGTTAGTATCTATACGCGTTCATCCGGGCGCAGTAGAAAAGTTCACAAAAAATATTCGGATCTTTCTAACCGAACGCGAGAAATCCCCATCTTGGGATGACTTCTACTAATGATCTGTGAAACTAATGCTGAAACTTCGTTGGCTCGCCCCTGGCTAGTAGGCGATCTGGTGCCCTCCATTGCAACGTCATCCCGCTGATGGGGTGGGCTTATGTCAATCCCACCGACGGAGGAATTTGTATGCCGATGGTGTTTTTTTTTTAGCTGTTCTAGATAATAGATTCTATGTCTGTTGTAAGGGTTGTCTTCTTTGTTGCTGGCGAATACGAGAAGCTTAAACATCAGCTCATCATTCCAGACATCAATTGCACTGGTAGACTAAATGCCGTGCTGCAACACCAATACTCGCACAATGGCTAGACCAGTAGATAAGACAATTGAGATATATCACACAAAAACAACCTTTTTAATCGCCGAAACGAACTTTGTGGATTAAACAAACAAGTTTCTATTGTTAATGGGTCGTTCGATTCGTGGTTACATCATGATCCTTTTCGTTCGGAGTCCGTGAAACCGAGACAACTTCTACCCTACAACCAACCTATCACCACTGCTGGTCCGACCATGACCCTTCTTAGCGTCAGTCTTCGAGATGGAGTCATTTCAGCGGTAGTGATAATTATTCTTCTGTACATTTGGGAGAAAACAAGTGTCAAAATCACTCGCAATGGCAAGCCTCTCAGGTTCGTCGCTCACACAACTTACCCTATGCTCGCACTATCAGCATCGTTAACTAACCACTCATACAGAAAACCCCCAAACACGCTTCCACTCGTAGGAAACGGAATCATATTTCTCCAACCTCGTCAAAATCTCTTTTCCTGGTTCCATCGCTGTGAGCGTCTCTACGGCTGTGAAACCCTCCATATCACCGTTCCCTCCTTACCGCCAGGTGTAATCGTCAACGATCCTCAGAACCTGGACTTTATCTTCCGCAACGAAGGCGTCTTTGAGAAAGGCGACTTCTTCAAGCAGCGTTCCTGGGACCTTTTCGGCCATGGTATTATCAACGTTGACGGCGAGTTCTGGCGGCTGCAGCGCAAGGCGGGACTGCGGTTTCTTTCTGCAGCGGCTTTGAAGACTTTGACGAACGAGAGACTACCAAAGTACTTGGATCAAGCTATAGGTGTTTTAGGAACAAAGACAGATACAAAAGATGTGGTGGATTTGCAGGCTGTGGTTCATGAGGTTACGACGCAGTTGATGGGACGTATGGCATACAATATGGAGATGCACGCTGACGATGATTTTACCGTTGCTTTCGAGCACGCTTCCGGGGCCACTGCTGAGAGGTTCCAGAACCCGTTATGGTTTGTTACTGAAATGTTCACTGGATCTCGAATGCGACGCTCAATCGCGGTTGTCAAAGCTTACGGGAAGCGAATTGTTACAAGTGCTGTGGCTGATCGAAAGGAAGCAGAGGGAAAGACTCAGTCTGACGCATCGGGGAGTCTTATACAATCCTTGCTCGACTCTATCGGCGACGAGACACTGGTGGCAGACGCTGCGCTCAACTATCTCTCAGCTGGGAGAGACACTGTTGCACAGGCCTTGACGTGGACATTATATCTTCTCATGAAGAATCCGCACGTAGCGACCAAGCTGCGTCAATCCGTGGAAAGTTTACGAGATGGAGACAGCACCAAACCTTGTACTGAGAATGACCCTGAGCTTCTCACACCAGTACGACTACCATATGTTCTGGCCGTCTTTTACGAATCGCTCCGTCTTCGACCTCCTATACCTTTTGAAATCAAGCAAGCCCAACAAGCAACTACCCTCCCAGACGGGACATTCCTACCCGCTGGTGCCATCGTGGTCTGGTGCGCTTGGGCGATGGGACGTTCGCATACTACATGGGGTCCTGACGCAGATGATTTCCGCCCTGAGCGCTGGTTCACTACATCGCCCACTGGAGACGTGACCGTTACTCAACGTCCAGCGGCTGAGTTTCCCGTGTTCAACGGCGGGCCACGAGTATGTCTAGGGAAGAAGATGGCAGAGCTGGTTGCGGTGCAGACATTGGCGAGATTAGTCCCCTTGTTCAATTTTGAGCCTGCGTTTGAGGGTGAGAGAGTGAGCAAAAGTAGCTTGACTTTGCCTATGGAGGGAGGTTTGCCTGTATATGTGCAGCATCGAACACCCTTGAGTATACCACAGTGAAACGAATTGAGATGAATATATACAACTAAACTTTTATTGACCCCTGGTATCGCTATGCTCTGTGTACGCCTAGTCAAAAGTAATCTTTGATCCCGCAAACGCCGCTGTCTTCTCCGCGTCCTTGGCCTGCTTCCTCGCCGCCCAACTAGGATGCAGCACTCCTTCATCATCCTTCTTCGGCGGCGGCCTCTTCACCTCAGGCCTGCTCTCCGCGCCGCCGCCACCGCCCTGCTTAGCAGCAAGAGGATTGCGAATACCCTTCTTCCAGGGTGTCCTTGGACCATCCCCGGGCTCTACGGCACCACGCTTACCGTCCCAGCCAGCATCGCGGCCGCGCTTTGATTCCCAGGCTGGCTTCTGCAGATGCTTGGCCTTGTTGCCGAATTTCTTCTCCCAGATGGCCTGTCGTTGTTTTTGGCCGAGGCGCTTTTTGGCAGGCGCGACGTCAACGTCGGAAGCGGACTCGGAGCCCGAGATGTAACCGCCCATGAGTGTGGGTAGGAAAGTAGAGCCGCTGGGTCTGGCGGGTGCTGATGCCTTGTCCTTGCTCTTCTTCTTCTTGGCTGGTGGTGGTGAAGGGGATGCTGAGATGGAGAGTTTCTCTTCTTCGTCTGATTCTTCTTCTGATTCTGATCCGGAACCGAGACCGGGCGCTGCATCTGAGCCAGCATCGGAAATGTCGTCGAGGTTAACCTGTTCTTTGCCCTTGAATTGCGCGTATCTCTCATGGTTGAAATCATCATCGTCCTCTGAATCCGAAGATCCACCTAGTAAATGATCGTATTTTGACAGAGCCTTTTCCTCGTCCGCTGCGTCCTCGCTATCAACATCCTCAGGTCCTTGAGGATGGTCATCATCATCATGGTCCGAGAAACCCTCGAATTCTGATTCGGCCTCTTCATTTCCCTTCTCGATCGATGCGCGCACATCCTCCTTGACCTCTGGCTTGGGATCCTCTTCTATCCTGTCGGACGGCTGGTCTTCTTTCTCTTCCTTCTTGGATTTTCGCACACGCTTCGCCTTTCCTGGTAGAGGGACATCGAGGGCCTGGCAAAATGTGGTGATGGCGCGAGTGACGGCTTGCTTGACGAGTTCGCGGTTGTAGAGTCCGCTTGTGACGTTGTGCAGAGCAGCTTGTTCTTCGGGTGTGAGTTCGGGCTTAGGAACGCCTGTGCGGATGTCTTGGGGAAGGTTGGGCGATGCGGCGAGGTCCTTGACTTTGAGAATCGACGAGTATAAGTGAGCGCGAGCAGTCTGATGAAGATCTAGCGACTATAACAATAGGTTAGAACGATATTGAAAATAATGAATTTTTTTTTGAAAAAGAAAACGAATGCGATAAATGTGGTCAATTCTTACCTTTAGGACAGTCACTTCTCGTTCCAATCTTTCCTTCTTCTCAGGCTCGACTCCATCTTCGTGAAGTCTCTTGCTGTATCGCTGGCGCTCTAGGCCCTTTGCGGCTTTGAGTGCCTTAGAAACATCATTGCAATGCTTCTCAAGCTTCTCCCCGAGATTGGGTTCTCCGCGCTTTCGTTTGGGCATTGTTGGGTCTTTTTTATGTTGGTTGATGATGGTTTCTGTTGTGTCGCAAAAAGTTCTATACCGGGGCTGCAACAAAACTTTTGAGTGCGAGAGATAGAGAGATAACTGTGCAGATATCTGATCAAAAGCGTATCAACACAGTGTGAAACTAAGCACTAGCTGGATGATAGTTGCTTCACTAATATTCATATCGCGATAGTGGGGTTCACATTAAATGCATGCAGGAGATCGACTGGTATGAACTACTAGACCTTCCCTATTGTATTGTTCTTCAATCCAGTAAGTCTAGAATTTACTCACGGGATGAATATCCATGTGGTGTTGCCTTGACGTCGTGATCATTGAGGTGTCCTTGTCTAAAATCCTGGATAATCATTAGTTGATACAACCATACATGAGCATGCTTAGGTAGTTACCTTTGGCAAGTACCTATAGAGAAGCATGATACATCACCGAGTCTTCTAGTTCACCATGGCAAAAATGGAAGTTTTGGCTTGCAATTGAAAGTCTACTTTGTATCTCCGTTATGTCTTGAAATCTTGAGCTTACACGTCTTCGGATGTCAACCGAGACTAACCCTTTGAGAATATCAATGCTGCTCTTCTTAACATCAAGCTCGAACGCATGCTGATACGTCATGTTCAGAATGCAATGCTATGTCAAGATACCCGCGGCAGTGTTCGGTAGTAATATATTAGCTCATCAATCCTACACGATTGATATCTTGGCGGTGATTTCAACTTCCGCGTGGCAGAGCGATATTAGTGAAGTGCATTCTCATCATAACCTCGGGTATAGATGATATAAGTCCCAATTCCAGATTAGCCCTGGATAGAGGCTTTGACATGTTAGACTTGCTGTCACTATAAGGCGCAAATCAAGTAATAGAATTATTAGGACCCCTGTTTTTCATGAAACTTTTTGGAATTTTTGGTGCACGTTGCTCCATCTCGTAATCCGAAAGGCTCCCCATGCGGCTCGGTTCGATGACTTGCCGATTAGTTACCGTGGATAGAGCTACAATGCACAAGAAACCATACAAAACGTCAATCAAATCAGTGAAATATCGTTGGAGAGTGTGGATCTAGACTGCATGGATCGCTGACAAGGGAACAAGAGAGTGCATTCACGCAAGTTGAAGTCCGGAGACCCACTAGACAATTGGTGTTGAGCCAGACAAGACTCTGTCAAGCATGGATTATTAGCATCGAATAATGTTTCGGTTGGGTTAGAGAGATAAAAAGAAATACCTATTTTTGTAAGGGGGTAATCAATGTCTTCGCACATCAAAACCCGGTTCATGCTACAACCAACCACTTACTAGCATGTTAGTTATCTAGGACAAAGCTCAAGGGATACGACGTTACAAAATTTACATCTCCGACCAGCTAGACAGGGAGACCCTTTTTAGGTGAGGCATGATTCTTGGCATTGTTCCAGACGTAATCGATTGCTAGGTATTGCGGTCGAAACCGGGTGCGTTTTGGCGGAGAAATCTGGGGGCCTTGGTATTAACATATCATGAAGATGGAGCGCTTTTGGGGGATGATATGGAGTAGCCCTGTTAAGCATGGCGATGAGTCCTTACGATAGAAAACTCTATGCAAAGTTGCGGGGCGCTGATGCCCATCATTTGCCGTGTCATGTCATAACGAAATATGATGAGTGTTGGTTTCAAACCCCCAAATACTCTAAACGACCATTGTCATGATGCCTCAACATGTATCCACCTGTTCGTTATCTAAGCCAAAGGGGCTATTCAGCAAACTCCAGGACAGGGAGGCATGCAGGACTAAAAATACCGGTGAAGCCACGGGAGAATTTGAGACAGAAACATGTCTTGTCAGTCACTGCGAAAAAGAAAAAGAGAAGAAAAACATGTCGCGATTTTGGGGTCAATCTTACAGGGCTGAACGTCTTTGGGGGTTGGGGTTCATGGCATCATGAAAATGCGGCTTATGTCTCAACTCCAAATCTTCTGTCTTTCCTCTCTCTCCTCCGTTGGAGACAACAGACCAAGAATACGAGACATTTGTTGAAACCCCAACCCAATTCACATGCTTGGTTCAGTATTACCTTGTGATAAGATAGGCCTAGCGGTCTGCTTATCGGTATTTACAAATTATCCTCGGAAAAGGAACAAGCTTCCTCGGATTCCTGCGCCGGACTTGTAAGAGCGCACATCATATACCCTGAGCCATGATGGAATTTCCTGGTCCACGCCTGTCTTTTTTAGAGACACCACCATGACTAGGTATCTTAGGTTGAGGCTCAGTTTCAGGGCTTGGAGTGAACCCACCATGCAATGGTTTGATAGGTGTATTTCGTTGTTGAGCGTTTACAGCATGTTGCAGATTACGTTGGAAGAAACGGGCCGCTGTGAACTGCTAGGATATCTATTGTTGGGAGGGTTGGCTATCAGAGGCAGTTCACATGTGAAGATGAATGTTCTATGTCCAGTCCAAGTCAGCTCTTGGTTACCTATGAGCGAATACATATGCACAATTTCTCGGTCAAGTTCAACAAAGTTGCACGTTCCTCGGATTAGGTTCCACGGCATCCTCGCAAGTGACGCGGTGAGAGAGTCTCATAACCGAGGATATGAGGTATGAACGGCCTAGTGTTGCGGCTTTAATTAGACGATAGCTACTACTATAGACGCCCAGTGAAGAAGAATATTTCCATTCGTTACGTACAGTAGCACATCCTTGTATCATCATCTCCAGGACTTCAATGTCCTAGTCTCAAACGACCCTTGTTTGGTTTCCGATGACGACCGGGGGTGAGACGGGAATGCGATTCAAGACTAGTTGGGAATTAGGTGCAGATTATTGAGCAGTTTAGGCGTTGGGGGGCAGTCATGATATAAACAAGTTTTGCGTGACTTTTTCTTACTACTTGGCTTGTAATTGATAGAGTACGGACTAGAGAATGGTCCCGAAGCACCTACTATGTCAAGACGTTTCATCGAGTCAACACTTAACAGAGACAAAATAGACTCTGTGGAGCTGCAAATCGGTAGCTGTAGTGGAGTCATGTTCGGTTCGGCAGTGTTAAGGCCTGTATCTGTATCCACCAACATCCACTGCAAGCCATGCTGACGGTTCAGTTGTTGAGTATCAATCAAATGAAGGGAACACGTATCCAAGCACAATTAACCTGCAAAGTCCTGATCATCAAAAATGGTTGTCTTGATATCAAGTCATGTCAACATCTAATGTTGTTGATATCATACGCCACGCAGCCAATGAGATGACTCCCGTTTCTTACCGTCTGTTGCGTCATTGCTAGAGTTCATTGTCTGGCTCTAAGCAAGACGAAAGCCCAGACCTTGGCTACATGTGATTTGCTACACTACAACTTACTCGACAGGTATTCCACGCCTGGTGTTGCTGCAGCTCCAGCTCCAGCCATACAGAAGACGCTTAATTCCTTTCGGATAGGTAAACCAGCCCCTCATTGCCAGCATAAGCAGACCAAAGCTTAAGGTACAGACAGCCACGGCAGTTTTGTAATCAATTCAACATGTATCAATTCGAGTTGCATTTCAACAAATACTATGATTCTATAATTAGCCATTCAACTACTTTGTCAAATGCCACAGCTCTCTACTGTCACAACTATGGTTACAGCTACCAACGTAGAAGGAGGGGTTGTCAATCCCAAGGCACCAACGACATCACATTGATTACAACTCGAATTGGCTAAGCAACAGGCAAAGGTAGCTTTCAGACTACGGGACTTTGATCATCATGTCATTAACCCGCTTCAATCATTGACGAAAACGCTCCTTCTTCCCCGCATTCTATACACAAAAGCCGATAGCCCGCTGCACACTGTACAGCAAAGCTGAACGCGTCGACTCTTTTTACTCACTGTGCTACTGTACAGCTTCGACGGACTAAACCTTGGTATGTGACGTTCTTTCGTGAGTGGCTCGGCGGGCGCCCTTCTCTTCCCTCTCTGGTCGCTGGTGGAGGGTCGTCAGTGGTCGATATCGACGCGCCAGCTTCACAACGCTGAGTTGGATCAACATCACAAGCAGGTCTCGTGCTCTCGATGTAGCAGTAGCAGTTGAAATGGTATCGGTTCGCCTTTCTCTCGGTCGTTCGGAGAGATTCCCCTCTTTCGTTGACCATCTGAAAGAGGTATCAATAGCCCATCCTCTCGTGCTGATTGCTTGCTTGCTGCTCTTTAATTCTTTGCTTCCCTCCCACATCCTGCTGCTCTTCCTTCCATCATTTGTATGTGACGCCGATCATAAAGCCTCTTTTTTGCCCTGCTACAGTACTGAACTGCACTGGAACATTGTTGTTGAGAGACACCCAGAGCTGTTTCCTTGAGATCCCAATATCAACACTTTCGAAAACTCCCTCTGCTCAACCATTAACAAGTGGCTTCGTTCCTGTATTAGAGAGCTTCCGTTTCGCCTGTCAATCTCCATTGTAAGCTCTCTCCTCGGCAGTTGTCTTGTTTCCTTTTTGTCGCTGTATCTAATTCTCGACGGCAATTAGTCGCGGAAGCATAGGATACCTTCAAATCCTCGGATATCGATCTCTTTCTTCTGCTTGTTCTTTTGGTAAGCTCTTTTCTGCTTCTGTTGATGCTCCATCTCTAGCTGCTGCAAAGCCTAAGACATGGCGGGGAAGGCCCACTGTGCCTGTGCCGCGGGAGGGCCCCCAGCAGCGGGAATCTACCCCCGCCCCGTTCATGCCTGGCTCATGTCATCTGCGCACCCCCTCAAGTCCATCTTCAGACCCCCCAGGACAATACTCCAATGTCCCCCACGCCAAAGGCACTTCAGGTCCGGGCATCCATTTCCAAGCCAAGGTCAAGCGCTATGTCACTGGCCTGGTCTGGCTTTCGGATGTCTTCGGTTCCTCAAAGATGGCTGTAACCTGATTGTACCGTCCTGGCCGTAGTTGGCCGTGATTGGTACTGTCCTGTGCAAGCAGCCATGATATTATAAAGACCCAATCATGCCCACGACTTGCATCTGAAGTTGTACTTACACCAGACCAGCCTCGAACACATTTGCCTACCCATCCTCCTGAACAACAAGAACCGACCTAGTCTTGTTCAGATCAACTTCTCTTCGAACCGAAGTCACCTCCACATATCCATCATGAGCCAAACATTCAAGCAAGCAGCTGAATCAGCTCGCTCAAAGGCTCGAGGAGACTCGGCCGCCATTGCCAACGACATCCTACACACACCTGTCATGAAAGCCGCCCTCCCTTTCATCAACGGAGGCATCAGTGGCATGGTAGCCACCACGGTCATCCAGCCTGTCGACATGGTCAAGGTCCGCATCCAACTCGCTGGCGAGGGAACTGCCACTGGCCCCAAGCCTAGTCCCTTGGCTGTCACTCGACAGATCATCGCGAGTGGAAAGTTCCTTGACCTTTACACAGGTCTATCAGCAGGTCTTCTGCGCCAGGCCGTCTACACCACCGCCCGCTTGGGCATGTTCGACACACTGATGGGAAAACTATCTGCCCGAGCAAAGGCTGAAGGCCAAACTGTCGGTTTCAAGGAGAGAGCCACTGCCGGTCTTACTGCTGGTGGTATTGCTGCCATGATCGGTAACCCTGCTGATCTTGCTCTTATCCGAATGCAGAGTGACGGCCTCAAGCCCCTCGCCGAGCGAAAGAACTACAAGTCCGTCATTGATGCCCTCAGCAGCATCGCAAAGAGCGAAGGTGTTGGTGCTCTCTGGGCTGGTGCTGCTCCCACAGTGGCCCGCGCCATGGCTCTCAACTTTGGTCAGCTTGCCTTCTTCAGTGAGGCTAAGGTCCAACTCAAGAAGAACACCGATCTCTCTGCCCGAACCCAGACTCTCACTGCCAGTGCCGTTGCTGGTTTCTTCGCTTCTTTCTTCTCACTGCCTTTTGACTTTGTCAAGACACGTCTGCAGAAGCAGTCAAAGGGCCCCGACGGCAAGCTCCCATACCGAAGCATGATCGATTGCTTCTCCAAGGTCGCCAAGCAGGAGGGTCTGGGCCGCTTCTACCGTGGTTTCGGCACATACTACATCCGCATTGCTCCTCACGCGTAAGTTCTCTCTCGGTCTCAGTACTGATGAATAATTCGCTAACTTGACTTGTAGTATGGTGACACTGATCGTTGCTGATTACCTTGGCTGGATCACCAGGTAAACGAGTGAAATAATGAGAAAGAATAATCGGTCGGACGGATAGATTCGACATCAAGGCGTTATTTGGCGGGACATTGTAACTGGGTATAATTTTTTTCGGATAGGAGCTGCAGGATACCATTGCTGCTATCATTTGAGGTCTCCTTATGTTTTATGAAGCAATTGATGAGATATTGATCATACAAAGAACAGCCTGTTAAACAAACGTTGAGTGGGCGATGTTAGTTGTGAAGATGTGAACTGTAAATTTGCTCATGCAAGGTGTAGGTAGCTTCCTTCTCTCCGCGAGCTGACTAAATAAGGAACCGGAGAACTGGAAGCGTCTAAACGGATACCACACCCATTTCGACGGCTAGTGAAGCTTTAAGTTGAAGTCAATTGTTTGACGTGAGTGTGAATTTAGTTATGGTGAATGTTTCCTTTCCTGATGAATCTTGAAAGTTTACATGAAGGTCTTCCCGATAACGGAGTGGGGTACTGACTGATTAGACCCTCATATACAGGATTTCGCTCGCCCCATGTCAAGATAAAAAGCCGTCATCGTATAGGGGTCAGTACATCAGTTTGTGGCTCTTCGAAGCACTGAAAACGCAAGTTCGAGTCTTGCTGACGGCAAACAACTTAATCTTTTGTCATTTTTACAATTGTCGTAGATGGTTTGATTGTGTTGATTTTTGGTGGTGGTTTTTTTAAGTGCTGACAGACAGTGCCCTTCCATCAGGAAGTTGACGTATGGTGGGTGGGGTGACAGGACAGCTGGGATCAGCGAATGATGCTGGTATCTGGCTCTTGCTGTTCTTATTAGCTCTTTGCTTCTTTCTTCTTGGATCAAAGTGTCTGTTTACTAAGTAAATTATTGAGTGAATGAGAAGTGACATTGGACAATGGCAATGGACTTGTAGATACGGATACAGACTCGATTGCCCTTAACTTTCTTATTCCCAGCAACCCTGGATGGCCAGAAAACGATGAAATGTAGCTGTATTGCTCACAATCTTTATCAGAGAGGTCCCCATCTTCCTTGCTTGTTTGATTTCTTGCAATATGAGTATACTCCCTTTCTCGTCGTCCTTCTAAGTCAGGCCCACACCGTAATACCTCCTTCCGCTTCTATTACTATGTACTTAATAATAGTTCCTTCTTGCCAACAAGCTTGCGTGGAAGTAAACTCACGTCATGTATATAAATCTAGTCACTGGAGTCACCCAGTGTACCAGCACGGATTGAAGGGTGAGGCATAAGAGGAGGATATCGTATGTGTGGAAGATGATGAGTATATCTTACAGAAAGTGAAAGGCATTCTGTCTGAGCTGTATAGAACCATTTAGGGAGCATGCATAAAGGACAATATGTCAGGAAATGAGCCGCCACTATTAGGCCTGCTATGCTAATATGCTGGCTGGACACCGAACGGCAGAATAACAATTGCATTCCTGCTATAGAATCTGAGGACCGGGACACTTGGGCATCTAATACTGGAAACGAGACTGATTATCATTGCCCGTTAGGCCATGAATGTGGAATGCCCAGCATCTCTCAATCAAAGACCATGATATTGGCAATTTAGGAGCTGTGATTCAGCATCAGCGAACAATACCTGACCTAGACTACCTGGGTACCAGACGAACCATCACCTAAGCACCACAGAAAGACTCACGAACCTGGACCTGGATATCCTCCAGGGTCTCGATGACCCAGTCGTCGTCGATGGTACCATCACCATCCAGGGCAAGGGCCACTCCATTCGAGTAGGCCTCTAAGGCCACCACCCACACTGAGTACGTCGGGTCGCCTGGCAGGATTGGCGGAACTGCCTTCGCAAGACATAGGTCTTCGAAGTCAAACGACACAATGACTGCATCTCGATGGCCTGGACTCTTGACATAACGGGATTCTTCTGCGTTCTAAGCAGGAAAAGTCTTGGCAACGTCGGATGAATTGAAACTGTAGACAGAAGGACACTTTCTTGAGTCGAGGACAAACTCATGAGCGTCGATGTGACCCGACCAGACAAGTCCCGTTTTCCAGTCGTGCCCAGGAGGCATAGGTCGAACAGGCATGATGACAGAAAGGGCGATGGCGCTATAGAACGTAAGGTAGCGACTTGGGTGACAGAATCACCGTCGTGGGCAATGCGAAATGTTGAAGAGAGACGGATGGAGAGAGACAAGAGACAAAGACGCTACAGAACGCAGGGCACTGGAGCACTATGGCTGGGTCGGTCGATAGGTATGGAAGTATTGTCTCGATCGGCACGGCGTGTGTTCGAGGAGAGCGCCGAGCACCGCCTGGCCTGCTCTTATCATTGTTGGTAGAGACATCATGAAAGTAATTCACCACTTCGTATCAGCCGCGACCAAGCATAAAAAGACTCTGGGACAAGGCCAGACTTGAATCAAATAATTTAGCATATAAAGAGTCAAGGTGTAGTTTCTTATTAGCACCTTGCTATCCGATGTCAGAGCAGTCCGTGTTCATAGAAGCTGGAGCGATATCATGAAGGTTCTTTCAGTCATGCAATCATTGAGACTCGTTCGTGACACACCACTCACTTTTTCCACATCATAGCAGAAAAATACCAAAATGATGTGTGCATATTTCCATCTCTACAAAAAGAGAGATTCCAATTAAACATCAAAAGTTATTGTTTTGCCGTCAGCAAGACTCGAACTTGCGTTTTCAGTGCTTCGAAGAGCCACAAACTGATGTACTGACCCCTATACGATGACGGCTTGTTATTGGTGATTGATGGCGGATTTATTGAAAAATATATACTCTAGGTCACGCCAGACCCACTACCCTGCAGTGAACAACCACTTTGTACTTAGTTTCTTCTTCACACTTGCACAAGACATAATCGGTTTGGCATATTAGTTCACTATTAATATTTTAAATTTCATTTTTTCCCTTACCTGTGAAAACTCCTAGTCTATAGTGTCCATTCTAAAGCCCAAGCCCTTCTAACTTGAAATGCTGATCTGCAGCAATGTCCCTGATCAAACACAGTTATTCATAGCCTGGCTTAGATCCATGATCCAGGCCAATGGCCTCTGCTCTCAGCGTCGTCCCATACTACCTCCGATTTCTCAACTGTAAGGTCTTCCAGCAGGGACGTCTTTTCCTCACGGTCTCTCATGATTTCGTCGACAAGTGTCCAACTTGCGTCAAACAACCTTTGCTGCGTCGCAAGTGTTTTCCTCATCTGGGTAACCAGCGCCTCACCAGTTTCGATGGGGCCTCTAGCCTTGCATTCCCACTCGTTCAGCACACGCTCACACTGTGAGCCGTGAAAAGCATTGTGAGTTTCCCTACGGATGTGAATATCGTCAAGGAGGTTGGCCAGTCGAGCCTCTAGGTTGACAATGAGACGACCTACATGTAGGAGATTGTCAACAGCCCCGCCGAGGTGCGACGAGATTGTCTCCATGTGCGGTATACCCTCTGGAAAGAGAGCGTTGACTACATCTACAACCTCAACCCAGCTCTCAGGTTCATCCTGAGGAGAGGGAAGGCTCCAGATGGAACTGGTGGTGGTCTTCCAGATGTTTCGTGATCGAGGGCGGGCCTGGACATAGCGATGGAGCTCGATGGCTTGGTTGCATGTGTGGACATCAGGGCACCACTCCATTCTGGCAGTCTTCATACAGCAACCATGATCATCGCACTGAAGCCAAGGACGAGCAAGATGCTCGTTAAGACAGGTGCATGAGGTGGTCTCCGCAAATGGGTCTGTGTAGATAGTGGTTCCGCTGGAGATGACGGGGCGCATATCGCAACGCATTGTGTGAGTAACTACTCGATAGCACATGATGGCGGTGTTTTTGATTCTTCTGTCGTTGTGATACTTCGTTGATAACTTAGTTTCTGCTGATGATTTAGTTGTGTCAGTAATGTCGAAAAGTTGAATTGAGCTTCAGACTGCATTTCTGGAAGCATGATTGCGCGTAAGATATATACTTGATACAAAGTTCTTGATCGGAATCGTATCTGAATGGTGTTCTGCAGATTCTTTGTTTATGTATTTTGGACAAGATATCTGTAAGTGAATCTTGAGTGAACAAGAGAGGTGCAGACAAAGGTCAAGACGTTGTTCACTGGCCTCTGACATGCTCAGCATTTAACAAAAATACACCTTGTGCTGGATATTATGGTTGATCTTATATTCTTTGAGCATGCTTTATCTCATTTCTGTGTCCTCGATTTGTTTGTCGGAACCTTTATAATGTCTAATCTATTCGCTACTCTCTTTGGCTCATGGTCAACAACGACGTTGTTCGGAGCAACAACAAAGAAAGTGATGGAACAAGCATAAAAAACAACTGCCCTGTAAACGCAAACAACTAAATTGTATAACTAATAGTCAGATGAATTGCTTCATATGTTCATCTGACTACCTACTCGATTGCATAGCATCTGCCTTGCAGTACCTACCTAGAGTAGGTAGAGGATGTTGCGACTAGTACTTCTAGAAAACTGGTTCCCCACTAAGAATACGGGAACCGGCAGCAGGAATAAGTTTAAGCACCGGTACCGTAGATACGGAAATTTGTAAGGCTCATCTCAACATAATGTGGTACAAAAATTATATATGGGCCGGGCAATGTTGTAATTCGGTGTAACTCGCATTGTGTATTGAGGCTGTGTAAATTCCGAGGTTGTCTTGTCGATAGCTTGGCAATACCAATATTAAATACACAGCATCTACGAATTCCAAAACCGTAAAAACGCCAAGGGTATGGACGCGACGCTACAGGGATTGGCACTCTGGGCTGACGCTGTCATCGGCATGATTTTTAGCCCGATTCCCGACATCAAATTCGTTTCATAATGTCCGTAGTTAGCTCAGTCATGCGATCAAATGCTCATTGGATGATAAAAAGTTAGTTGGGCGTTTTCTACGGGAGTGACATGTTCGGCTATTGCTCCGTATGCGTATTAAAAAGGAAGTATCATAGATATTTGAATGGGAGGCGGCTCTCAACTTATATGCGGGTCCCGTATACATGACACACAGCCGAGGGAGACCAAGAGACCAAGGATGGTAAAATAAAGTCCGATAGTTACTCCGCTTCAGTTTCAACAATGGGAGGAGGACCCCAAGACATTTGATGATGTGGGCAATAGGAACGTGTTTTTGTCGCATTCGGTCTTGTTACAGTTATCGTACTCCGTATTCCCCGTAAACTCAATCAAGCGGTTACATGATAGGTTAATCAGACCTGTCGTTGCAATTAAGATCCAGCCACAAGCATTAGATCTAAGCCCAGCAGGGGTTATTCGAGTACCTGCCTATCTAAACGCTTCCCTCCCCCTAACGCATCGCCTACTGCACCAAATTTGATCAAGGAAAAGGCAGAATTCTTTAGCTAGCAGCGCAGCTGAATGGTGTTCAAGTTGACCAGGCATAATAAAATAAGCACACGCAAGCCCTTACGACTTCTGAATATGAACAGAGTAAAGATGCATCAAGTTAAATGAGACCAACCTTCCCTTTCTAAAAGTCCCGGCCGTACTTGTCAAAACAAAGCCTAAAACTCCAACTCCACTGTTCCTTCCACTAACCAGGTACTCCCTGTGGGCCCACGACGGAACCGAGCCACTCCAAGCATTACATTACTTCGCCTGCTCCAACATCCTCTAAACTTCGTTCTTACAACAAAGCATCTTACATGTTACTTTTCGTACAATATCTCTATTAATCGATACCCCTCCTTCGTGCACTCGTGGCCTCTGCCACTCTGCATTGAATCACCATGGCCTTCGTCAAGCAGGTCGGGACCCTTATGGGGAAGAACTTCCGCATTCTTCTCTTCCGTCACCTGGCACTATGTATTTGGATGGCCTTCATCTTGCCAATCTTTCTCGCTGCCTTGTTTAGTTTCACAAAAAACCTCCTCGTCCCTCCAGCTAAGTTCGGAATTGGAGATGCCACTCCCTTGATGCCTCTCGACGAGGCAATTACAAAGGCAACCAACAATGGCCGTGAGAAACTAGTGCTTGTCAAAAACGGCCACAGCGGCTCAAACATCAACCGCGTATTCGATACTGTGAAATCCAACTTCGAAGATGCTGCCAAATCTGCTGATGCCGACTTTGAGGTTGTCGTCGTCGATAATCAGGACGAGTTGACCAACAACTGCCCCAGCAATCTGAGAGGTGTTTCGAGATGTTTTGGTGCTATCGTCATGGAGTCATCCTCAGCAGGCGTCTGGAACTACACCATTCGTGCCGATGGAGCTTTCGAATATGCCCCTGCAAAGTTCCGTGTAGATAAGCCGAATGATCAACAAATCTACATCATGCCGCTTCAACATTCCGTCGACCAAGCTATTTCTCGTCTCAACAACTCGGACAGCAAAGCCTTGGACGACATATCCGAATATCCCTTCACCAGTATGACACCAGAAGAGCGCGACAGAGAGATTCGAATACGGTTCCAAAAGGCGATCAAGGGCTGGATGGGTGTGGCCTTTTTGGGCACTGTTGTTTGGGTCACCTACCATCTCACTGGTTTCATCGCTACAGAGCGCGAAAGTGGAATGTCTACTCTGATCGACGCCATGATGCCAGTTCGGAAACCCTGGCTTGCTATGGTTGCAAGAATCATTGCCCATCACCTTTCATTCTCCATCATTTACCTTCCAGCATGGGTTATTGGCTCTGTCATTGTCCGTGGAGGTGTCTTTGCCAAGACCAGTGTCGCTATCGTTCTTGTCTTTCACGTTTTAGCAGGTCTCGCCTTTTCTTCTATATCCCTGCTATTTGCATCGATTTTCAAAAAGGCACAGCTCAGTGGTATTACTGCCATCTTGGTAGTTGCAATCCTTGGTATTGTTTCACAGGTTCTCACTTCCCCTGGAACGGTTCCCGTTACTGTACTGTCGTTATTATTCACTCCATCTGCGTTTGTTTTCTTCATCGCCGATATGGCTCGATTCGAAGAGCACGAACAGCCGACCAATCTTTTCGAAGTGGCCCCGAATAGCCCTTCAGATATTCCAGGCATTGTCCTCTGGGTATTTCTAATCATCCAGATCTTTGCTTATCCGTTGATCGGAGCCTTTATTGAGCATGCTCTGTTCAGCAACGATACTCCAGGCCGTAAGATTCTCTTGAACCAGTCCGAAGTTGATCGAATGGGTAGCAACGCTGTTCAACTGCGACAATTCTCCAAGACTTATAACCCCAATTTCTTTTCGAGACTTTTCCGCCGGGGTGCCAACAAGAAGCAACCTGTTCATGCTGTCAGTGGATTAGATCTTAATATTGGACAAGGTCAAATCATTGCTCTCCTCGGTGCCAACGGAAGTGGAAAGAGTACAACGCTTGATGCCATCTCAGGCATGAACAAGTTGACCAGCGGAACGATCGAAATAGACGGTCGGGGCGGTCTTGGAATTGCCCCTCAGAAGAACGTGATCTGGGACGATTTGACTGTAGAAGAGCACATTCGTATTTTCAACCACCTTAAGGCACCCAACGCCAGAGCCGATGCCCACCAAATCGAAGACCTCATCAGATCTATTGACCTCTATGCGAAACGAAAGGCCTTTGCCAAGACATTGTCGGGTGGACAGAAACGAAAGCTTCAACTTGGACTCATGTTGACGGGAGGCAGTGCTGTATGCTGTGTTGACGAAGTCAGCAGTGGTATTGATCCCCTATCCAGACGAAAACTTTGGGATATCATTTTGGCCGAACGTGGAAGACGCACCATGATCTTGACTACTCACTTCCTGGACGAAGCTGATCTTCTTGCCGACCATATCGCCATCTTGTCCAAGGGCACTCTACGCGCCGAAGGCTCTTCCGTAGAGCTAAAGGATAAAATGGGCGGCGGATACCGGGTTCATGTTCCCAAAGACATTGGTGTTCGCGAAACTCCTGATGTCGACGGGGTTGTGAAGAAAGATGCCTTTGATCTTATTACATACACCGCTCCATCGTCACAACTTGCTGCTGTTGTCATCAAGAATCTTGAGGCTGCTGGTGTCAGCGAGTATCGGTTCTCGGGGCCAACCATTGAAGATGTTTTCTTGGAGGTTGCTGAGGAAATCAGAGACGAAGAAGCTTTCCGTAATAACAACCAAGCTTTATCTCCACCCTCCACCGAGAAGATATCATCAAAGGAGAACAGCATTGAGAAGCCGGGACTGGAGCTTACGAATGGACAACGCGTCGGATATGCTAAGCAGGCCATGATCCTCTTCCGCAAACGCCTAACAATCCTCAAGCGAAATCGACTCTTGTACTTGTTCGCCCTTCTTCTCCCCATATTTGCCGCTGGGTTGACAGCAATCTTTGTCATGGACGAGACCACACCCAGCTGTCAACCGGCAGACCAAGCCTCACGAACCACCTCTCGAGAAGATATTTTCAGTCAACAAGACGTTGGCAAGGAAATATACTTCCTGGCAGGACCGACTAAAAAGTTTGCCGCAGCTGCGGCCGGGTTCAGTGATATTAGGTCTATATTCAACACGGGATCTGGATCTTCAGATTCGTTAAATATTTCTAACGATAACTTTATACAGGCTGAAACTTTCCAGGATTTTAAGAATGCGATCGAAAAAGACCGGAAGAGAATCGTCACTGGCTTTTGGCTTGGCGACGATGTGCAAGGTCCTACGTTTGCTTGGGTCGCGAATCTCTTCATCTCGAGTCCTATCCAAGCGCAACAGATATTGGATGTATTGTTGACCAACACAACAATCTCCACAGCATGGAGTAACCTGGAGATCCCTATCAGCCCCTCTACGGGCGACTCGCTCCAGATGATTGTGTACATGTCGATTGCGCTTTCGGTCTACCCGGCCTTTTTCGCCCTTTATCCGAGTAATGAGCGACGAAATAATGTTCGTGGTCTTCAGTATTCAAACGGTGTTCGGCCATTCCCACTCTGGATCGCATACCTTTTGTTTGACCTCATCATAGTCTTGCTTGCCACAAGTATTGCAACAGCAATTTGGGTTGGCGTGTCCAACATTTGGTTTCACCTAGGATACGTTTTTCTCATCCTGTTCCTCTACGGAATAGCCTCGACACTTTTTGCATACATTATTTCACTGTTCACCGCAACCCAACTGGGGACCTTTGCTTGGGCTGCGGCGACTCAGACCCTTATCTTTGTTGTGTACATCATTGCATACATGTCTGTTTTGACTTACACGCCTGTGACCAAGGTTGACAGCAGCCTGCGTCTTGTCACCTTTCTCATTTCTGCGTTTGCGCCCATCGGCTCGGCATTGAAGGCCCTCTTTATTTCTACGAACCTCTTCTCTACAGCCTGTGACGACACTGAGCTGACAGCCAACCCGAGCGGTATTCTTTACTATGGTGGACCTATTCTGTACCTTATTCTTCAGTCGATCATCTCCTTCGGCCTGTTGGTTTGGCTCGATACAGGATCAGCAGGAGCTTCGATCAGAGGTATTTTTCATGGAAAAAAGAAAGATACCGACACAGACGAGGAACAGATCGACGAAGACATCATCAGTGAGCGCAACAAGGTCACCCAGAATGCAGAGAATGAGCACGGCCTTCGAGTAATGCATCTTACGAAGAGCTTCCGGAACAATACAGCCGTGGACAACGTCACTTTCGGTATCAGGCGTGGTGAAGTGTTTGCACTTCTTGGACCCAACGGTGCTGGAAAGTCGACGACAATCTCCCTTATTCGTGGTGACATCAAGCCTGACCGAAATGGTGGCGACGTGTTGGTAGAGGACATCTCAGTCAACAAGAACCTTGCTGCTGCTCGCGCTAACTTGGGCGTGTGCCCTCAATTTGATGCTATGGACCAGATGACAGTGCGTGAGCACCTCGAATTCTATGCCAAGGTCAGAGGTATTGAGGAGGTGGAACACAATGTGAGGGCAGTTATGCAAGCAGTAGGACTTGAATCTTTTGCTACCCGAATGGCGCATGCTTTGTCAGGAGGAAACAAACGAAAACTAAGTCTTGGCATTGCTTTGATGGGCAACCCTACTGTTGTACTGCTTGACGAGCCTTCGTCTGGTCTGGACGCAGCCTCCAAGCGTGTCAT
Organism: Fusarium sporotrichioides; assembly: GCA_019054645.1. Taxonomy (NCBI): domain Eukaryota; kingdom Fungi; phylum Ascomycota; class Sordariomycetes; order Hypocreales; family Nectriaceae; genus Fusarium; species Fusarium sporotrichioides. The sequence continues at coordinate 7,773,049 of JAHKNS010000002.1, forward strand.
GTGGAAGACTCTAGAGGCCACCGTCCCTGGAAGATCAATCCTTCTCACAACTCACAGCATGGAAGAGGCTGATGCACTTGCCGGTCGGGCTGGTATTCTCGCACGAAGAATGCTTGCACTCGGAACGCCAGATAATTTACGACATCGGTTTGGCGACGCTCTACACATTCACTTGGTCTCGAGCACTGCTCCACGAACAAGCGATGAAGAGATGGCACGGATCACCGACTGGATTCGCAAGACCTTGCCTTCTGCTAATGTTGATGAGAAGACGTACCATGGCCAAATTCGCTTTTCGGTCCGAGCCGGTCAAGTCCTTGCAGCAACGTCGGGTCGCAGAGAAGAAGAGATTACAAGCAAAGATGAGGATCTCAGCCAGAGCGCTATTGGGCATCTGGTTGTGTTGTTGGAGGAAAACAAGCAGCAACTAGGTGTTGGTCATTACAGTGTTAGTCCGACGACATTGGATCAAGTTTTCCTCAGTATCGTGGGCCAACATAACGTCAAGGAAGAAAACTCTGAAGAAAAGAAGGTCAGTGTTTGGCAAAAGATATGGATGTTTGGGAGATCATAGATTTATCCCTCTATTGTCCTAATCCTGGGTATGATGGCGTTGTTGAATTTCGAATGGGCAGTACATGCTTTTCTCCGTTGGAGGCATGCATCCTGATTGAGCAGTTTTATTCGATCGTGTCCGTTTTAGGTATTGTTAAATAAAGAATATGACTATAACCAACTCTTGCGCATTATATCTCAGAGTGTTAAGAGCATATAAAAGGAGCTGGACATTGTGACCACCAAGACACACTGCCAGGAGTACCCCTAAACGCCCGTTCCAATGTATAGCCTACTCCACGAGAAAACCTCCGCCCATATCATCATCTTCAGCCATGTCAAACTCTTCAGTAACGTCGCTCGGCGCATCTTCAATCTCTTGATCAAGCTGTGCCTCCTTTGCCGCTTTGTCGTCAGCCGCCTTTCGCTCATCCGCATCTACTCCGCTCCAAATTTGCTCTCTGATGCGCAAAGCCATCAAGAACTTCCTCCATGCCTTTAGTGCGCGATGTCGTTTCCGCTCGTCTTCTACTTCTTGCTCCAAATCGCCTAGACTCTCAATTATAGTTCGCACCCCCTCTTCATGCTCCTTTGCGACAACGACACCAGTCAGGACAGCCGTTCCATGGCGTCCTTTGAATGAAAAGCCTGTTAGGGCGGGTGCATAGTCGACTCCTGCTAAGAATGCTGCTCGTCCTGCGTGTTCGTGGATGATGTGGGCGCCTCCTGCTGGAACCATGCTTGGTACGTAGACGTCGATGTTGCCAAACTTGTTCTTGGGAACGATGCCGTTGCGAACTGGTGGTGGCTCGTACAACTCGGTCTGGTCTTCGGTGTAGATGGGTGTTCCTGCATCTCCTTGTGTATCTTCTTCGTGGTCGTCGTCCAGAGGGTTCTTTGGCTTGGCTTTCTTCGGCAGCCACTTGACAGGTATCTCCAACGGTTTCACTTCTCGACCCATTCGGTACCATTTGTCTGCCGTCCTTGCTATTCGGACATCCCTTCGTCGGTAGATCTTCTCCAGTGGACCTCGACTACCCGCGGCGACGGTTCCAGACGGTGTAGCACCGGGAACAAGAACCTCGTTACGTCGTAGATGTCGTTCCAGAGCGAATACGGGGTGGTCTTTGAAGTCTTGTACGTTTCGCGGCATTGGCTCTCTCGCCTCGATACCCACGAGTTCGTTATCCTCGATTTGGTCAAGATCGGTTCGTCGTCGTCGGCCATAGAGCTTCATGACTCGCCTCCACCACGCGTCACCGTCTTCAGCGACAGTTTCAATCCTTGCTCGCCGTGTCTTTGCTGTGTACGCTTTTGCATACCTTCTTGTGACGTCCCTCGCAGTGCCATCTGCTTCAAACGCCACCACATAAGACAAAAAGTTCTCTTTATCGGTAATGGGAGGCTCCATAGCCTTGGGCTTCCAAAACGTGTGCGTGACCACTGCATCTACTGGCTGCCATTTCTGATGCCCAACATCTAAAATCTCAACCCAATATACCGGATATGCTGACTCTTTTATGCGTTTCCGTGTTTCAAAGGTAGGCTGAGGTTTCGGGGGAGATATTGTTGGCGTAAAGTTGTACGCTGTTGCGTTTGGATGACCTAGCCTTCGGCGGGCCGACGAACCACTAGACGGTGAACCATATCCAGCAGTGGCCATCTCTTGGTATTTAGCCAACGCAGCCTTTACTTGTTCGTTCTTCTCGGCTTTTGTTAATCCCTTCTTTGGTTTCTGTTTCGGCTTTGGCATTGTCGGAGCTGAATTAGTACATGCTAAGGGCTGCAGTGAACAAACAAGCCGTGCTTGCACGCCAACGCCGCGTAATAGAGCGCAGTATAGCTGTGCTCCAACATCTCTAGAGCCTTGGAGCTTTTTTGCTGCTTCACGGAAATCATCGCGATCCAAACAGCTTTCCATATCCTCAGGTGGTTCGTACTACGTAACTGATTAGTTGGGAATTTATCCAGGAGCGGCTGTACACACATCGTTCAACTGCTCAGGATCTTCCGCCCAGAGCGCTCGTCGAAGACCCCGTTGGGTGATTTCATATTTCGTCTTCCACACATCCTCAGCTTGTTTGAGACCAGTTTTTAAGCTCTCGGTTCGTCCAAACTGCGGAAGATGCGGGCCAGGAGTTAAATACGTGACTGTCTTGTCTGTCAAATGCGGTCGCAAGTAATCCTGTACTCTGCCATCGTTACACCAATGATTGCGACGTGCGGCCTGAGCCAATAAGCACAGGAGATGCGTTTTGTGGACGTCAATACGGATCTTGCGCTCTTCTTTGGTTATTGGTTTGCGCCGCTCGGCTATCTTTTTTGCTTGCGCTGTGGATGATTGCTGAGCTGTCAGATTGAGCTCCAGGGCTTGCGGAGCCTCGGGTTTCGAGCTCAAGTCTTGGAGAGGTGCTGTGAAGTCAACGTCTTCGAACATGATATCTTCTTCGTCAGATTCATCATCGGATTCCAATTCCATGGTCTGCATGGTTGGTTGTGGTAGGATGACATCTTGAAACTCGATATCCTCGTCTTCATCGTCATCTTCTTCTTGCGCAGCAGCTTGTAGCTGAAGTGCTTTGCTTGATTCAGGCTCAGGCTCTTTAGGCACTGGTTCAGGCTCCTTCACTGCCTGTGCGACTGGTTTCTTTGGTGTAGCGCGACGACGTTTTAAAGGCCTCTCTGGCGATGACGGAACTCTTGGATTCACGCCAGCTTCGGCGAGCATATCCTGGTAGATCTCTCCACCAGTTGGTACAGCTGCTGCTGCTGCACCCCTTCGGGTGCTTGACCTTGTCGCAGGACGTTTGCGACTTACCATTTTAGTAGCATATTGGTGATGGTTCTAATTAGAGATGTTTTGCGCGCAACTTGTCGCAATCGCAAACTTGACTTGGTGTGAGTGACTGCCTGCTCGAACCGGTTGCGTCATTGGGATCGCGCTGTAGATCGCGAGGTCACGTGAGGGCACCAACGAGAAGCATTGCTGTTTTGTTCCTAGGTATCCAAGTCCACAAATGCCATATAATTGATTCTGTTACCCTGTTGTTTGGTATCTTTTATCTAGCCCTTTATCAGTCAGTTGTCATTGTCGAACCCCGAGTCCCGATCAGTAATTCGGAAAAATCAGCAGGACTCCAAAGCCGGCCCAAGTTTTTGTATTGACTAAGATCCCCGGCTGGCGGCTTATTCATCCCTCTAGTTGTTGTAACTTACAAGGTTGCATCGTCAGCCAGCCAGCCTTTTGTTCACTAATCCGCCAGCATCAATCAGCCCGAATCAATGATTTTGAACTGCACTGTACAAAGTGTTTTATCATTATGAATTACTGAACCGGGGTTCTTACAACGTCGGCAGGAAAGACGTGCTTTGTCATGATAGGTTTAAGGATAGAGGCTTTATGTTTGGCAATTAGCTATTTGTTGAATATAAAAAGGCAGTATCGTGACACTCTACAGCGTAATCTCATCAATAAGAATACTTTATCAACACTATTCAATCAACTCCAAAACTTATACTCGACCCATCATGTCTGATAAGCCCATCGTCTTGGTAACTGGCGCCAACGGTTACATCGCCAGCAGTGTCGTTGAGGCTTTTCTCAAGGCAGGATACGCTGTTCGAGGAACTGTCCGTTCCAAAGCCTCCGGGGATCCTCTCGTAAAGGATCTTTCTTCATACGGAAGTGACCTCGAGATTATCCAAGTGCCGGACATTGTTGCTCCTGGAGCTTTCGATGCCGCTGTCAAAGGTATGTCACCAGGCTCATCCATTGCAAACAGCTTCTTACAAGGCCAGGCGTACATGCAGTCATTCATCTAGCTGCTGCCGTCAGTCTGAGCTTCACAGACCCGGATCCTGTTCTCGAGGTTGCCATCAAAGGCACTCAGAGCGTTCTGGAGTCTGCTCTCATCGAGCCGTCAATCAAGTCGGTTGTCTTGATGTCGTCTGTTGCTGCCATAACTGGTATTGGCAATCCTTCTTCAAACAGAGTCACGGAAGCCGACTGGAACGATGCTGCTTTGGATGCCGTCAAGAAACTCGGCAAAGAGTCGCCCAGTCCATTGATCTATGTTGCGAGTAAAGTGGCTGGCGAACGAGCCTTTTGGAAATTTCGCGACGAAAAGAAGCCTTCTTTCACAATGACTGCTCTGAACCCTACGTAAGCTTGACCTCGCTGGCTGGTCCTCGTTCTTATGTTATTCTGACAATGATTGTTTAGTTTCGTCATGGGACCACAGCCAGGCCTCAACTCACTCTCCAAGATTGGTGGCACGACTGCTTTCATCTGGCAGGTGTTCTCAGGCCAGGATATCCCCGAACCGTTGAGCCCGAACCCTACCTATGTGGATGTTCGCGATGTCGCACGAGTTGCCGTGTTCAGTGTCGACCATGCTGAAAAGGCGGACGGAGAGCGACTTCTATTGACAGCCGGCCTTGTACCCCCTCAGGCTGCTGCGGATGTTCTTCGCAAGGCATATCCTGATAGGCAGGATGTTATCAAGGTTGGAAAACCTGGTGAGGGTTACTATCCCGGTTACGCGTTTCCGAAGGAGAAGATTCTTGACGCTTCCAAGACTGTCAAGTTGACAGGACAGGAATTTTACCCGGTTGAGAAGTCAATTGTCGATACGGCCAAGTCTTTGGAGAAGTTCTTGTAGGACGGTATGCCTCATGTAGCTGCATGCATCTACGGCCATGATATCATGCACAGTGAGACCGCATCGACTGGAGGTGTATCTACTGAAATATTCAGTATAGAAACAAGTTAACTAGTGGTCCGAAACAAATAAGTATACGAGTTATCCCATTGCCCCCTTTTTTGGACACCATGCTTCAAAACTCGTTACATGTGGCCTAGATAAGATAAGGTACAATGTCAAATATCTATTGTTACTGTTCCCAACATCAATCTATTTCAGAAATCGAGAATGGCAGACCATGGTTGCGTGTTATCTTCCAGCATAAGATGAAGAACTTTGCTCCCTGACAACCTTCGTCTTGGGTGGACCCTCAGCTGCCTCAATACCTCTCACAATACATTATGAAAGACTGAGTTTCTAGTTTTATCTATTTTCTATTGCGACGAACCTTGTAGCATCTAGATTTTTCTTTTGTTCAAGAAAGGGTTGTCTCTGAGGAGATTGTACTTATTAATCCATGAAAACTTCGGCAACTGAAATGAAGTTCCCCAGTGTATAAACGCACAACAAGAACTTCCATGCCGTTCCAGGTAAGAGTCATGGGTTCGTTCTTTTGAGATCGTCGAGACTCTAAAAAGCGGTTGCTATTATATCTTTGGGCTGTTATATATTACAATGACTTAGACAAACTCTTCTATGGGTTAGGTCTCTTGTGAGATAATAACCGTTGAGACCCAAGTGTTAATTTTCACGGTGCCATATGAACCAAAACCCAATACGTATATCTCTCACGGTCTAAGTTTTCAACTTGAAGAGTTTAAGTGAGTTCTGAAACTCAAAGGGTACGTCGTCCTATATACAAGAGCCAAAAGCTTCCTTGTTCATCCTGATGCAAACCTGCACTTTTCCTCTACTAGACTCCCAACAACCCAACTCAATATCTTTCTTTCTTTATTAATTTCTCTATCGACTCAACGAACACTCATCTACACAAGATACTCTCGCAAGAAATGCATCATCCTACAACTACCTAAGAAACACCATCTGTCTTCAGCCATGGGTTTCAAATCGGACATGCTTGTGGTCTTGATGACTGCGCATTTGGTTTACATGGAGGGACCTATGAGACTTGGTTGGAAATTTCGATATACACCAGCAGCTCCCGCGCCCGAGTACTGCAGCTATGCCTCCACTTTCTGGTATTACCTGTCGCATAGGCAATGCTTCAACCAGTTCCTAGGCATAATTCTTCGGGTCCACTATATAATGGGATCGCTTTATTGGGGATCAGATTCGGCCCTTAATGTCGTGGGCAAGTGGTTTGGACCATTCAGCTGGTGGACAACAGTGCTGATTGTTCTCTCCGGCTCGCATCTGGCTAGCGGTTTCTTGACAGCTCGAGATGCTGTGCATGGAATGCCTGCCCGTATCATGGTCCCGCCAGGTATCCTCCGATATCTCGGAGGTTTGATGGAGGTAATTTGGTACCTTCAGGCACTGCAGAAGTGCTTAAGAGGCATACAAGGTTAGGTCACTGGCATCGTTTCGTCGGCATTTAAGATCGGCCTGCGGTATCGTGTGCGAGTGGTTTGGACCATTCAGCGGTTGGGCAGAAGTGTTGATTATTCTCTCTGGCTCTTATCTGAACGGTTTTGTTGACAGCTAGGGATGCTGGGAATGGCAGGAGCTACATACAAGATAGTGTTTGCATGAGGCTTACGTTATATTGGAAGACAATGGCTGAGGATGTGCTATGACTATTTCGGGTCGGAGGATGGATAACAACAGAATGATATTTTGCTGGTATAAGTTAGATAAGGAATCCTCAAAGGAGGTCCTGGAAGCAAAAGTTGGTCAATGTAGATTAGTTACTTGATGTATTGGCTACACCTTGGGAACTCGCAGATTCATGTCATTCTACTCGTTTTGGTCTGGACCGAGTACTGCTAGCATCTTCAATTCAGGTATCTAGAAAAGATAACTGTCTTTTTCTTTTTTTGCCATACCATGTCGGAGAGGTAATTGATGATGAAAAAGATTGCCTGTGGTACTGGCTCTATGAGGTCTGTTGTCCATATCACAGTATTGTATACACTGTACTCAAACATGATTTCCCGCGGAAAACCCACCTCATTCTGGACGACACCAACAACAGTACCATCAACATTCATGCCCGCGGAAAGAGTCCTCTATCAACCATCTGAAACGATAGCTCCGCGACAACAAGCAAAATATGCAGCAAGAAACTCCAAATGGACGCCCATATAGATCTCATCTCCGACCGGCCTGTATTCCATGCCGGAAGCGTAAATCCCGCTGCCAGTCCGAGGAATCAAGCGAAGCTTGTCTTATGTGCCGAGCCCATCGCACTGAGTGTATATTTCCCCCGGAATCTGGAGCAAATCAATCATCGACCCCCAAATCAAGGCGACGGGCAAAACGAGATTCTCGCGCCTCAGTTGCCAGAGCCCCGCGCGACAGTGACTTCGTCCCGGGGCCTGTGTCAGTGCTAGATGACTCCATTATTGAACAGTCTACACTGAGTATAGGACCAGACCCAACACCAACACCAACACCAACACATGGATCTATTCGTGATACGACTGCAAGGAACGCAGTACCGGTTATCTCGCCATTGGCGTCGAGAAGCACAGAGTGGCCCAAACAAGATGCTCAACTTGAGGAGTCACCATTGGCACTAGGTTCCAACGATGAACAACAGCATAATCTTCATATAGTTGGACCGACAGTGACATCAGACAACCAGGTTTTATCCGATTACCTTTCTGCGATGCCTAGTTCAGAACGAGGGTCGCGAATTGTCAGACCAGTGCCGGGAAACCGTTCTCGCCCTGTCCTATTCACCATGGTCCAGAAGCGACCAGTAGGATTGGACTCAAATCGCACTTTTCCAGAGGAGAGACTTCAACTGATTGAGAAGATACTGGAGCCCTTTGCTAGCGATGTTCTAGATGTGTAAGTCAGTCCGTGGCTGGGTGATATACGACACCACTGACATCCTCCAGTTATTTTGAAAAGGTCAACTCGTCCTTCCCTTTGCTCGACGAAGCGCACTTTCGGAAACAGTACAGAGAGAAAAAAGACAGCATATCGCCCGCGCTACTCAGTTGTTTATACGCTCACTCGTTAATCTTCTGGAACAGCTCTCCTAAATTGTCTCGTCACAGGTGTCCTGATGGACGCTTTATCTGGAATCTTGCTACCGAAGCCATATACTCACAAATACACAGGTCTCCTGGCTTATCTGTGATCGAGGCTGCTATCTTGAATATTGGTGGGCGCGAAGTGACTTCCCTCATTGGCAATGGAGTTTTGTTCGCCTCCTCAATCGCAATGGCGCATTCGTTAGGCCTAAATCATAGTCCAACACCGTGGGAGATCCCACAATCCGAGAAGAATCTGCGGATGCGAATTTGGTGGGCACTTTTGATTCATGATAAGTGGTGTGTAGACATCTTGATCAACTCGGCCACCTTCAGTCTAACGCGTCAGCAGGTTGAGCTTAGCCCATGGAACACCTCCCATCATCTCCGCGAGTCTGAACGACGTGCCCAAGCCGCTCGAGGAGAACCTTTGCGAAGAAGGCGCCACTTCAGACAAAATGCTCAAGGCCACTGTATATATCGCTCTTGTGGGGCTTACAGACGTTTTGGACTTGCATTTGAGGCATGTCCATCGGCTCAGAAACGCGGAAGAATCTAGAGACACGACACACCTAGAGCTGGCACTGAATAGTTGGGTTGAAGATCTTAGCGATGAAATCCGTCGGGTTGTCATTCGTGGAACAAACCTGGCAATTCCCGGTGCTGCAAACCTACGCTTGTCGTATTTGACGGTCAGGCTATTGTCCCAGAGAATCGAGCTTGAAGCAGAGAAGCGCATTCGCGAGACTGGCGATAGCCGTCTTTTAAATCGCTACATGCAAGCTCGAAGAACTGCAGAAGATATACTCATTTTGGTGCAAGAGTTACAAGCAGAACATCTCGCAGACTTTTGGCTTCCAAGTAGCGCCTTTGCACTCTCCACGACGGTCAGCTTCCTTCTTCGGTGCGCTCTAGAGACGGAGAACTCTACTTCGGGGCTCGTTCAAAGTTCTTCATTGAAGATTGCTTCCGACCTCTTATCTACTCTTCGATCCCATAAGGAGAAACATGCTTGGGATCTTGGCGATATCTGTTTGGCCCAACATACCGAAGTTGTGGAAAAGCTTCTGGCGATTACTCCACCCGAAGATCCAAGTGCAGAGGAACCACAGGACTTTTCTACATTTTTTATGTCTGATGATGCTTTTCTTGATCAATTGTTTCCGAGCCTGTGGGATCCGTTGCAGAATGTCTGGTAGTCATGGACTCTCTACTGGGTGCCAGAAAGGTTGGCCGCTGAGCTTTGGGGTACAAAAATAAACCGCCTAAAGTATCTGACCTAAGTAGCATAAATTGACCTAATTATTTCGTTTCTCATGCTCCTAGCGGCCAATTTTTCTGATACCCTGATGACTCTTTCCCGCGGCAAACCTTAGTTTAGCTTCTCGAGGATATTTGAGAAAAATAAAGATCCCAGGGAGCGTCATTCTCAGGACTATGTCTCAGGATCGAGGCAGCTAGATACAGAAACATGTGAAGGTACAGGCGTCCGAGGGATGTTCCTTCCAGTTAATGGTAGCCTAACAAGATACACACGTGATGACCTCCAATTACCTACCGACCCGGTCAACAGTTACATGCAAATTCCCTCTTACCGTTTGCACTCTACTTGAACGACAAGACGAACCCGGATTTTTATAATTATTCTTTCTTATTGTTATGGGTATCTCTTCTTTTCTTTTCTAGAAATATGAAATTTCTCGCCAACAAATAATTATTTTTCTCACTTACCACATCATACCCAAATCTCGATACACTTAAGACTTCCAACCACAAGGTTGACCTGTCAGCGCGGAAAGATTCAGTGAGTGAATCACGACAGTCAAGTAAGTTCTCAGTGAATCACAATACTCAAGTTGCCTCACAACCACTGACTTCCCAAGTAGATGAACATGTACGCTGTGAATCACCGACTTTCCAACAAGATGGACACATACGCTGTGACAAGTCTGCATAATCTCCCGCAAGAGCTTCTGGATAATATTCTGGGACATCTCGAAAAGGACCGAGATCTGGGGACTATGCGCCTTGTTTGGCCCTCCCTCGAACCAGTCCTCCTCCCCCGCCTTTTCGGCGTGGTACGGCTCTCCTTCTTAGAAAAGCATCGGCTTCAATTCCTAGGAATATCTTCCTCGCCACATTTAGCACCTCATGTTCGAATTCTACGATGGCATTCATTATGCCACACGGGAGAGGGTATCGGGTTATCCCAACTGCAAGCATTTCTGTCTAGTGATGCTATCCCCAGGTTTCGTCCGATGTTCTTGGAGGGATTAGATTCTATGGTCAATCTTAGGACATTTACTACCCTCATGCTGCATCCATCGCAGTCGCGAGGTGCCCTTTGGCGTGAGGACGTCACGCTTCGAAGTATTCCATCAAACGATTTCTCCAAAACAGATCTTGTCCAAGGCTTCGACAACTTCCTTGTGCCGGCTATGCTCCGTTACGGGTCAAATATCGAGTCCCTTCGTCTTCTATGCAAGAGCACTTACCTAGAAGATGCAAGCTCAAAACCCGACAGCTCAACAGGGATGCGGCATGGAGACGACCTTTCCGGCGACCCGCCCGCGTACTATAGGGCTTTGATCGAGGCTTTTCGTTCGCTCAGGGTAAGACTCGATTCCTTCGCACTGCGTAATGTCAAGAAGCTCGACCTTTGTGCTACCTTTCCTTCAGCCACATCCTCGGAGTTCCAACGAAGAGAGCTGCAGGCTCAACTGTTCGATATAGTGTCTGCTGCCAAGGAGCTCCGAGCGTTATCTCTGCGCTCAACAGATCCCGAGTCTGAACTTGAGCCCAATAGTAGGCACTCGACCATCTTTCCAGGACTCCACACACTGGATTTTAAGTACTTGCATACACTCAAACTTGTGAACCTAGCTTTTTCTATCACGGAGTTCAACGAATTACTTGCAAAGCGTGCAAAGACACTGCAAAACGTTCTTCTCTACAATTGTGCCGGAAGAGAAGCAGGGCTTGTAGAGGTGGTTAGGTTCGCAGCCGCCAACCCATCTATAAACTTGCAGAGATTTTCAGTGTGTGTGTCTCAGAGTATCGGGTTGGGCCCTTGGGGAAAAGATCAAACTATGGCAGCACAGATCATACCCGAACAGGAGATCCTTGACTTTATCAACAATGGTAATGATGACGGCGTGGGGCATGCGGCTGTAGATCCTTTCTTGCACCGCCAACCTATCGGCTCTGATGACTGGCAATCCGCTTCCGAACGAGTTCTGCCGACGAGTACGGATGAGTCGAAGACTGATCATTATACAGACCTATGGGTGACTTCGGTCGAGAGCCCGGAGAGCTTGACGTCTGAGTGGCCCTGGGTTAACTGATGTGATAGGCTACTCGGTGTCTTTGCACTCACTTTGCTTACAAAGTATGCCGCAGGCTTTATGTAAAACTTAAGCATAAACTTAGAATACAGAAAATAAATAGTCCAAGAGCAGCTCTAAGATATCATAAAATGACTAAGTGATTTCGTCCCTGAGGCCAAATTTGTATCTTCTGAATCTTCATAAACTAAGCCAGCCCCTTAACCTCTTCTCCTTCCCATTCACTAGCTCATGTGTCAGTAAATAGGCCTTGCATCAAGAATAGATTCTCCTCTATCTCCACCAGTCGCGGGTAAAGTGTCTTCCAATCAATCAATCCTTGAACGTAAAGCTCCCTGCAACCACCGCATGTTTCTCGTGTATACTTGATACATCCGCATGTATCGCACATTTCTCTTCGCAGATTCTCTACACGTACAACGCTCCCTGGGCTACGCCCCATTAGCCATACACATCGACGGCAACGCATCTTCCAAGCCGTCTCAGGGTGTCTCTGAGCCATGTGTCTTTGTCTTATCGTGAACTTCTCGTGGTGATAAATCTTGCAGCATATATAACAGGGGTATGTCAGGACATGCTCGGAGTCCAGGTCCTTGACATCGTTTGTCCATTTGTCGTGAACGTATCGATATCGCGTATGTAGCGGGACCCAATTGTTTGGCTCTACAACAGCATTCAACCTGCGGCTGACTTGAGCAAGATTCAGGACGTCCTGAAAGTCCAGGAACGATGATATTTTGGCCAGTGTATACGCGGAGAAATTCTCTAGTCCCTGTCGTTGTCGGCGAGGTGGCGCGCAGAGAGATTTGATGGCTTCAGCTTTGTCTTCCTCAGTGTCAAACTGAATTCTTTTCCCTCGACACTTTTCTTGTCGAGTCCGATACTCGCCACAGTTATGGCAGAAGTAATACATCAACCCGCCGTCTGCGCGCACAGCCGGCTGCAAATGAGGCCATAGTCTCAAACTTGCCGTGCAAGCAATACAAAACCGACCCGCCCGCCAGAAACCGTAAAAGCTACGCGTTCTTACAAAATTCCTTCTTGGTAGAAATTTGTAGCAGTTGGTGCAAGCAAAGAGCTCGTGGCCTCTCATGTGGAATTGCTTATCGCGCTTGGTGATGAATTCGAGGGCCTTTTCACGACCCACGATTGTCTTGGGGTCGAGGATTTTGTGAAAGTGTCTGTTGGTTGCTGCTAGTCTTAGAAGATCTGTATAGCTCATATGATTTCCGATTTCTAAATGGATATCGTAAGGGAGTCCTTGAAAGGATGCGATGGGGTGTTGTCGAGTCATCTTGACTAGCGGGACGGTTGTATGAGTTGATTGTGAAATACCAAGGTCCAACGAGGGTACTTAAAGTATTTACAAATATTGCAGAACAGGAGCAGCTTTTAGTAGTAAGGTGGTCTTTGTTTCCTAAAACTAGTCGTACACTGAAAACCATAGTCTTCTTTTATAAATGTTGACCATAGTAAACGTTTGCCTGCCGCCTGAGTCACACGATATTTGGAAGCTACTATTGGCCACTACAAGTCTAGGAGCATGATATAAAATACCACCCAAGTGTGGTCGTTCCAATCAGAACCTAAGTTCTGTTCGTGATTCTTGGCTCTTAATGCTGACGGTGGCTGGGGACACGGGTGACTAGGCAGGTAGTGGGTTGGTGATATACACAGGCAGCCTTTCTACCCAGGTAGTGATTCACTGCGGATTGAATTAGTGTTGTTGCCTAATAAGCATAAATAGCACTATATGGGTTATTCTTGCAAGACAAGGAGGGAGCTGAGATGTCAATTGATGAGTTATCTAGCTATGGAAACAATGATATGGTAGCAAAGGAACGAACTAGGCTGTGTATACTTACTCCCAATGCAATACTTCAATCGAGCTTTGTTTTATACCAAAATCAGTCACAGTTGGTGAAGGTTCCCAGGTCAAAGGACAGTCGTGTCTAGACAGCCGGCATCGTATCGGAGATCTCGCCATGACTCACTGAAGGTTCACAATATCCAACAGGACCTGCCCGTCGGATGATCGACCTTGAATAGCTTGCAAAGCAAAACTGCCAATCAAACCATCTCCTCCGGGTCCAAATTCCCGTTGTAGATCTTACGATCAGAATGCACAAACTGACCTAGTGAACTCTCCCATTTCCAGTCCTCAGGCAGGATCCAAGTCTCGTTCTTGGCAATCCTCATCGCAAACCCTGTCTCAGAGTAGCCCAGAGCTCGAAGGTAAGCAACAGATGTCTCGGGAGCAGCCCTTGGATCCTTCATGTCAGCAACTTTTCTGGTAAGCCTCTTTCGACATGGGTCGCAATGGACATAGATAGAGACTCTTTCCACAGCGCATGAAAGTCGTCGACAGCGATTCTCGTTGACGAGTCGCACGCGCATGTGATCCTCGAGTTTGGATCGAGCTGGTAGCTCCCCTTGTCGAACGAGGTGGTACACAACCCAGTTCTTCTCATTGCTCTCAAGATAGGTTCTCACGCCCTTTTCGCCCATCTTGAACTCGCAAACCTCGCATACCTTTTTCTCTTGATGAGAAGGGTAGTACTCGCAGTGCGGACACTTACGCTTGGGGCTAGCTTGCCAAAGACTGGGCTTGTCCACGTCTGTGGGTAGCGATTGTGAGAGAAAACCCATGACGTCGTTAGTACTCTGTACAAATCTTGTAAACAGCGTGTCTCTGTAGTATCAAGCTTCTGTGAGGGACGAAGAAATATAACTTCAAAAAAAGAGTAAATGGCATTAGCTAAACAAAAGATCTGGGTATATATAGTCGTAAATCATCATGTCCCGCTCCAAGTGAACAAACGCATTGTGCATACTGAAACCCTGCGTAAATCATGAACAACCGAACCTTCGTCCCCTTTTTTGTTTCTGGCTGGAAAACAGTGAACAAGCCCCCTTTCAAACTGAATGTGGTGTCGTGAACAAAGGAATAAAATGTAGTGATGTCGTTCTTTGAGTTTGATCAACCGCCAACTTTTTGGTCTTTCTCTTCTCCAGCTCCTCTTCTCATATCCTCAAGTCGTCATAATGTTGTTGTCTTTTCGTTTCCGATGTGCATGTATTGGTGAGGCGGATAGTCTGTTAAAGGTGTAACTGGTCGTATCGTTTTAGGTCGTCGGTGGGCTTTGACTCGCTTGACGAGGGCGACAGAGATGACGCCCAGAACCATAAGAACTTCCACCACGAGAAGGCCGACGTAGACGATATTGAGTATTTTTTGCTCACGCAAGTAAGCAAATGTGGTCATACTGCTGGGCAGCGGTGCGGAGCTTGGAACAAGAGGCATGGCAGTTTCTAGTACATTCTGTTAATCGCAAAAACATGAAAGGGAGATCATGCACGTCACATACCTTTATGTGCAATAAGCCTTGAAATATGAAACGACTGAATGATATTTTCTTTTTTGATCCTCCAGTGAAGCGATATGAATGAACGAGAGAATAGTAGAGTGAGCAAAAAAGAAAAGGTGAGCGGTGAAATCACCAACAAGGATATATAGTAAGAAAAAGAGACGAGGTCCTGTCCCCAAAAACTGGGAATATGGGTTCCTTTTTTACCTGGACCGTTGCTAGTTTGTTTCCTTGGCGTCGAAACAAAAGAGGGAGAGAAAAAGCTTATGGTGGTGTGCTCCCTTTCATGGTTAGATGTTAGTTAGTTAATAGTAGGGTTGCAAATTCGCATCAATGCGGTCTGGTCTGGGGGAGGCGTTAGAACCCAACCGCTTAGACCGCCTTGAAGCCCGTGATGGATCTCGTTTAAACACGAGAGGGGGCTTTTTTTTCTCTTTCTTTCCTGGCTGGCCTGACCTGACCTGTAAGCAATACTTGTATGCAGTAAGATCTAGGTGAACACACAGTGTAATATTTATTAAGTTTTGTATTTGCGAGAGCCTCGAATTGTTGCCAGGTGTCCTTTACTTTCTGTATCTCCCTTTTCTTGTCTCGTTCCGTTTTCGACAAAATGAGAAGGGAAAAAAAAAGAGAGGCGATCCTGGTTGAGGAACAAGGATTATCAAGACCCTGGTCTTTAAAGTCGATCGCCAACCTGGCGTGTGACCCTCAGCCGGTTGTCTAAAGAAGCGGGAGAGTGGGCTTTAGGTGATGTACTTTGCCAGATGAGGAAGCGTTTAAAAAAAGAGAAGTGGCGAGCGGTAATTTTGGTTGAAGGCGTTCTTTATTATCTCGTGATGGTTGAAAGTGGTGTCGTGTCTACTTGATACGAATAGTGTTTAACTCTAATGCCAATGTTAATATGTATTATGGCATGACTATCGAGTATAGCATGGACATTCCCCTACGAAAGGAAGGGTTTGTCGCAAATTGATGAAGGATGAGATGGAAATTAATTTACCACTAAAATTGAAGAGTCGCATTGGAAAAATCCCATCAGCGCTTGATGGACAGGGGTTTGATGCGATAGAATGGAGACGTGTTAGTTGGCAAGGTAAAAGATAAAGGCGGTGATGAAGAGCGGATGGTCTGGGCCTTTTTTCACTAGATCAATGGTATAAGTGGATTTATTAATCACTCAATATTGTACAATTGTAGGTATTAAAGATGAAACCATTCAGACAATACATTCTGTTTGACTCTCAAGTCTCGTAATTATCAGCCCTTTATGCGTCATGCATCAAAGACATTAATTTAGAACCTAGACGCCGTCAAGGGACGGACGGTTATTGTACCTTACCCGCAGGGACGGGAACTATTAGCGCCCATGAAGATGTGTGCTAAACCCAACACATAAGAGGTCTCAGACAGGTCACGTTTGCAGCATGTGGTGACATACATAGTAGGCACTGCAGTCATAAGCGAAGAGCAGTAAATGCAAAACGCCATGGTAGACGCATCGTCAGATACCTAAGTAGGTACGCGTGTCAAGACGCGTAGACGGATATATCTCATGACTTTAACTAAAGAGTACTAACATCAAATACTACGGGAATAACAAGAAAGATAGATGATCATCAGCCAAGATCATCAATAAAAGAAGAAAAAGGGTCTTCACATGTGAAAAGAAACTTACTTCATCCATCTGCATCTTGATTTGGTCTGAGATTGTTTCATCACCTCGCCACATAATGACAGCTTCTAGTGTCTTCCTGAGAATGACAATCCCAACAATTCATGATGCTGCTAGAAAGTACTTAGTCTCATGGCTAAACCCTGGTGTGATGCTATGTACTTTCTAACAGTATCTACGTGCATGTCATGCCATCAAACTGGGCTCCCTCTGATGACGTCGCTCAATTGCCCCGCAGTCCAGCGCCTTCCCCTCCACAGAAGCTCCCAGCTCCAGCTCCCCTCCAGCTCCGGTCCCAGTTAGCCAGTCCCAGTCCCAACCAAGCCACAGAGACAAAACGATACACTGCCTGGTTGCCTCGTCACTATCATTCTTGGTGTCGTCATTCCTACTTTACCATTTGCTAGTTTATAAACAGCTTTCTCCCCTTCCATCACCTGCATATCGTACCTTTTTACTCACAAGCCTGATACCCCTACTAAAACAACACAACACAACACACACAACTCATTCACCATGTCTGCCAACTCTACCATCAACGTCAAGAACATCGCTCCCGGCACTAGTGACGGCGAGATCAAGGACTTCTTCAGCTTCTGGTAAGAATCTGACAAGACACCCCTCTGTAGAGTCATAACTAACAAACATCCAGTGGCAAGATCCAAGATATCAAAGTCACTCAGGACGGCGAGACCAAGTCCGCAGAGGTCATCTTCGAGAAGGAGACCGCCAAGAAGACTGCTCTTCTCCTCAACAACACCCAGCTCGGCACAAACCATCTCGAGGTCACCAGCGCCACCGCTGATGGCGACGATGATGTTCCCACCACCAAGAACACTGATCGCGACTCCGACGAGATCACCCAGGAGGAGAAGCCCCGTGCCCGTATCCTGGCTGAGTACCTCGCCCACGGCTACGTTGTAGGTGATGCCGCCATCCAGCGCGCTCTTGACCTCGACGCCACCCACGGCGTCACCAACCGCTTTTTCTCCACCCTCAAGGGTCTCGACGAGAAGTACCACGCCACCGACCGGGCCAAGGCTACCGATGAGAGCTACGGAATCTCCCAGCGTGCCAACAGCCTCTGGCTCGGCTTGAGCTCCTACTTTGAGAAGGCCTCCAACACACCTACTGGCAAGAAGATTGCCGATTTCTACACTGAGGGTAGCCGACAGGTCCAGGAGGTCCACGCCGAGGCTCGTCGCCTTGCTGATCTCAAGAAGGAGGAGGCCGGTGGAAGCGCCTACAAGGCTGCTGGTCTCGAGAAGGTCTTTGGCAAGGAGAAGACTACCACTTCCGGTACTGAGGCTCCTGAGGCTGGTCACGGTGCTTTGGGAACCTCGGTTCCTGCTGCCTCCGCGGACAACGGCCCCAATGTGAGCGCTCCCGAGTCTGGTGAGAAGCACTAAACAATCAAAAAAAAAGAATTGGAGGAAAGGTTAATCAAGGATGGATGTGCTTTTTTCAGCCCTGATGAGATAGTATTATTGTGGCTTTGTTTAGCCTGTTAACGAATTGTTACGACTTTTTACGCACGGCACAATCGATTAATACAATGGTTTCTTAAACTAAGTTCTCCCATGTGATACAAGATGTAGCGGCGGTTGCCGATATGTTTAAAATGAAACAAGTCAAGATGCTGCTTCAATAAGTCCTAGTGTGTGCTTGTCTAAATTGCAGAAGCGGTTATATGAGGCACTGTCATCTTTGCAGTCTAAGACCTCCGTCGCTGTAGAGGTATAGCTAAAGTCTTAAGACTTAAGAAATCGTCTCAAAACCACCAATGAGGCACTATCATGACTACGAACACATCTGGAAACTAAGAGTACAAGGGTAATCACAGGTGGAATTGATAAAAAGTCACGGGTTAACATGGTAAGAGACTGGTAAACGTGACAGTTATAATGATTATTTCAGTCGTGATATATTAATTCTATCCATGCACTAATTCCGTCAAGTCATTGCCATCGTGGTATCATTTGTTCTGTTAGGAGTTAGTAATTGATCGATCGAGACTATTCATTCGGCGCGACTGACTATTTCTCGGTCTTCTCGAACTTCTTCTCGACCTCATCGTCGGTGATACCCTTGGGGTTTGATGAGAGGTTCTACATAGGCAAGTTAGTATCCTGATGGCTAGGTCGAAACTTTTGTGAAATCTCACCTCGAGCTGAGCCTTGGGGTCCTTGTCGTCGGTCTTGTTGATACCCTTTCCAGAGGCAGGGGGATCCTGTTGCTGGCGACCGCTCTGTTGCTCGGGAGCAGGGGATTGACGTCCTTCAGGCATGATGGCTGTTGTGTATGTGTTTTGGTGGTGAAAGGTTGTGAAGTTTGTGGAATTGTCTCAGATGGATGATTGAAGAAGAGAAAGAACAAGAACCAGACGTTATAAATGTACAATCAGACCAGAAGATAGAAGCACGGGCGTAGCGAATGATTGCAAGTTGACGTCGAAGGTGGAATAGTATGCCGTCATAGGTCGATTACATCATGGCTGAGATCGAGATGAGGAAAATGTTTATGGAGTCTTTACAAAGATCATTGACCCCTCATCAGCCAGAAACTGGATTGGTCCGCGTTCAGAGTCTCGGGGAGTTTTTGACTTTACGGCCCTTTTTCAGGAACGTTGAGATACAGATGATTTTCTTGGTGGTTGGCTGAGTGAAGCTATTAGTGAGCTTGAAGCTTGAAGCTCAAACCCCACTTCCAAGGATGGAATTGGGAGGTCTTACTATGCTTACTTTGAGTATTAGATAATGTTGACAGATATTGATAAGAATAAACCAGTTGCTTTATAATACTCTCATTCTTCTGTCGATTTGAGTTAAATTGATTAACCTGGTCCATCTCGTCATGTTGTTATGATGTTGCTCTTCTCTAAATCGCTTCATTATGGCATTCCAGCATCACGTAGTCATGAACTTACACCAGCCACGGCTTACCAAGAAAGGACAACAACATGGCCCAGTTAATCATAACGAAAATAGGACTGATACTTGTAAACATCAGTACCATGTATCCTGATCACTGTCATCAGTCACAAAAGGTAACATTCAACTTCGATCAGTGATGGTAAGTCGATTACCTACCCTATAGATGGCTTTCCATATCAGAATCAACAGCTTCATGAACCCCACCAGTCGTAAGCTCGGACGGTCGTGGCGTGTTTTAGTAGCTGTCGGCCCGCTGGGGAGCTTTCAAACATCTCCCGAACACACCTTAATCAAACTGAAGCATTCCTTTCTAGCAAGACCCTGAGATTAAATCTCCGGCTCACACATCATCAACCAAAAACCTCACTTAGGAAACCAAACCAACACACAGATGACCGGCATGCCGGATCTCAACTCAGTCCCGCCTTCACCACTTCCTCTCGCGGCATCTCGCCGCCAGTCTGCAACCATGGCTAGTCCTTCAGGTCCTGCCTCGCCATCTCTAAATATCCTCCCTTCGAACCAGAGCACTGTCAACCATTCTCGCTCGCCGTCTTTTTCATCGCCTGTCCTGACCGCTTCACAACCGCCTTCCCAAGAGCTCGGCGTTGGAACTGGACCTGGACCGATAAGACATCCTCGTCCGTTGACCGCTGCCGAACTTCACCTCGAGCTTGAGAAGGAACAAGAAGCTGTTGTAAGTACACCAAACTCAGGAATTGTCCTGGTAAAACTCTAATACCTGCTAGGTAAACCGCTTGTCTCGCGAGCTATCACTTCTTCGAGCTGCCCAGAACGCCTCGGTCGTGTCTAACACTTCATCAGCCTCCGCTGCAAACTCAACCCATGATGTTGCTGAACAGTCTCTCCTCTCAGGCTCAGGCTTTTCCATCCCCACCGCCCGACACCACCGAACGTCATCGACCACGTCTCAGGGCATGGCTAACCAGCAGTTGTCATCGTCCTACGAAGCACGGATCCACGCTCCTCGCCCCTCACATGCTACCCCTCTCTCACGGCAGGATAGTACCGCCTCCCGGAGGAGCCTGACAAATTCGCCCGGACCGCAGCACAGCAGCAGTCTTGACCCGTCCAATTACTTCCAGCAACAGCGACTCCCACCACCTACGTCGATCCCACCGAGTTCCGTTGGTGCAACGCCCGGAAGTCTCAGCGAGCAACTGAGTCCCGGTCTCATGCCGGCTACCATGCGCTACGAGGAGACGGCATTTTACAGAAACGAGCTTGAAAACGCCAAGAAAGAGAATGATGCGTTGAAGCGAAAGATCAGGGAGTTGGAGAGACAGGTCCGCCAGCGAAGAGCTAGTGATACAAGTCGGCCCAGAAGTGAGAGTGTCAGTACTACTACCAGCATGAGCGTGACTCCGGCTGGAGGAGCAAGCATAGCAGGACCACGGGAAGGACTACCCGTCCGACCTGGCGGTGAGCGGGAGCGAGGCATGACGGCACAGAGCATCGCCAGTATAGCTAGTGTTGGTGTTGGCGTGCCCGAGGAAGAATTGAAGGTTGGTGAGAGTGCTGCTAGTGCTGGCGTGGCACATAATACGCAATAGTTTGGCGAGTTGTGCCTGATGTCTTGATGTGAGATTGGGTTTATCGACAACAGGAGGGCAGGGAACAGCGATGCAATCACTATTTGCTTTCGGCGTTGGATGAGGGTTAGACTTGTCATGATAGTGTTCATTTGTTAGTAAATCACAGCGTCATTTCTCGATTGTACATGACTGAAGCGGACCGTTGCGTTAGGGTGTCCTCTGGGCACGGGAATATCGTTTGCAAAGGACAAGCAATACGAGGTTATCGAGGTAGACATCCACAGAATGCGGGAGCGTGAACGGACGACAACATGGACAAGCAAGAAAGCGACGGATGTTGTATAGTCAGAGATTGTTTCATGCATATGATCTTATCCAACGGGAAGAACCTCATTTTTAGTAGTGACCGTGTACCTTTGAATCTATAGGTATGAGATCTGCAGTTATCCTCAAGATGACTACTCCATGACAGCATAGATCATGAGGCACTCCTTACTTCTGAATCCCTAAAACTTTACGACTTTACTTCATTTCTGGTATGATAGACGATTAGACAGATGAATTTTACATTAAGACTTCTAGTATCGGTATCTACTTGGTATGCTAGACTATCAGTCAAATATGCATCCAGTACTCAAATGCTTGTGTCCTGTACGCCTCACATAGGCAGATAGACCTCCCACTCCCAAAAACATTCTAATCCGGCAGATGCGGAATTCCGACGATGGATGATTGATAGCTTGTGAAAACCCAAACAAGAGCACAGACTTGCTTTGATGGCGGCCCAAATTCCTGTAAATCGCCATACTGCAGCTTTTCAGGCGGGATGACTCTGTGCTTTAGGTAGTAGTAGGCTGAGCGCCCTCGGTGTTGTCGTCGAGGGTCATGTTGTTGGCCGTCTCCTGGCGGGTTTGTGCAGCCGACGGATCAGTCTGTTGGTCCGGGAAGTTGATGGCGATGCCCGCTTCCATGAGACTGTCGGCATACTCCTTCTGGAGACCGGCTATGTCGACGTTTTCCTCGGCAGTCTTGTAGATCTTTTCGAGCTCGGTTTTCAGTTCAGGGCTGGGCAAGGCCCGGTGAGCTGCATTCAAAGCGGCCAGGGCAATGCGGCCGGTCACAATCTTGCGGTGGAGGATGTTGATGAGCTTGGTAACGCACGCGTCACACTGCTGGAGCCGGGCGTCCAGAGCATGGATTTGTGCATGATTGATTGCCCTTTTCGCTTGGAGTTCTTTTTTCTCAGCGAAAAAGTCGTCAAGAAGTTCGGTATAAAACGCAGTGTTCACTTCGAACTCTGCGATCTGGGCATTGAGATCTGCGATCCGGGCCTTGAGAGATTCGATCTCATCCTCCGCCTCTTCCCCTTCTTTCAAAAGGACCGCTTGGTTCTTCACGTACATTGCGTTGCTTTCAGTGAGTCGCTTATTCTGGCCGGAGAGCTGTTCGATTTTCTTGTTCTGTGAAGCACAGATCTCTCGAAGATTCTTGATCTCTTCCATATCTGCCTTGGCCTGTGCCCCGACGTCGACCTGTTCAGCCATTCTTGATGGGATTTGTACCTTTGAGAAGGTATCGAGCTGAAAGGTACTAATTTTGAGTATGGTGGAAAGCTGTACGTCTTGGTAAGTGGTTCTACAAGAATAGGGAACAAAGAAGACTAACTTGAGTGATGATTGGGATGAGGAGTGTGCTCCAAATAGATCCGAAGATAGGGAAAGGTAAGGAGGTATGTCAAGAGAAGAACCCAAGTATGCACTCTCGGCTTTTTGAATACAAAGGGATGTAAGGTGATGCTTTGTCTCAACTAACTAGTATGAGAAAAGGTTGTTGTGCTGATGAGAATAACAGGAGTGACGAAGCATTGTTCAACACCTGCTGCTGTAGGTAAACAAACGCAACGCCCCACTCCTTAATCTACCAGCCTACCTATTCCTGCACCTGTTCGCAGACTCGTCGATTCTATTGTTTCCGTGCCAGTGCCAGACACTTTCAGCAAAAACTATTATTACTCGAGTCCAGCAAACATTGCCCCTGCCGCCGTCCTTACTCTCTGATACACGCAACTCCCTACGGCTAGGTACCTGCAACTACCTGGAGCTAACTACAATGCCCTGGTATTTCATTCAGTTCAACGCCCAGAACTACCTCTAAGTATCTACTGTAAGCTTATATATATCTACTTCTTCAAACGTGGTAGTGGCATCCCCTCAGATGTACCACTACCTACACACGGGCTATCAGCCTTGTGTGAGCTTTCTTGGTCCTAAACTGACAGCTACTGCGACTGAATATTTGGATCGCACCAGTAGAAACAAAGACATAAATCTCTTTCAAACAACCATCAACGCGTACCACACACTCACACACTCTCTCATATACAAACCATCTCTCTATATATAGAGGAACTGAGAAGAGAAGACTCGACGAGGTTCGACATCAAAACTGTAAGTAACACAGAAAAGGAGAAGATGAATGCCAGGAGAAGCATAGTTGCTAAGTGATATTTTAGACCCCTGAAGAGGCATTACACCATGCCATCAACACGGATCATAATTTCCTACTAAAGCTCTACAAATGCGTTGTAGCAAGTTGCAAATACGCACTCAGGGGCAATGGAATGACATCGGCTGTGCTGAATGCACACCAAATGATTCAGTAAACAGTCTTAGACCTAGGACTTCACATCGTCACAGCATTGCAATCGAGTCACCAGAATATACGCATCAGGGCCAACATCCCTTGCTATGTATATTCTACAAGACACGAAGATTCCAAGAATTCAATAAAGACCCAAAGCAACGAAAATGGCCAGACGCCTCAACAGAAGTTCAAACACGTCAAGCATCCATCCATGACCGACCTGACACCAAGATCTCCTCCCCCCTTTATGCCTCCGATCTATCGGATCTGATGCGCGACGTTTCCAAGGAGCAGATGGTTATAGGAGAGGCGTATAGCTTTGTGCCATCTGGTCTCATAAGAAGCTGGGGGCTATGTATACCGCCCGCGACGAACCCTGGCCAACGCTTCCGAGATGGTACATCTTCCTTTGCCTTTTGCAACCTACATCAACTGTCCTTCCACCCAAATGGAGAGGTCCAACATTGTTCACAGATCGGCCGCCTACGCCCCAATTGAGAGGGTCCGAATCTAGAGCTCTCGCCGCGAGTTTCTGACGAACCTACAAGACACAGATGAACACCAATACTGGGAAGAGTATATCGACTAGCGTCACATCAGCCGCTAGGTATCGAGCATTATGATGATCTCAATACTAGAATCCCAGGTGGTCAAGATGATGTTTCACTGGCTTCCAAGATGTCCCACTGGCACTCAGGTATTCACCCAGGAGAACATAAAGAGCGAGATCGAGGAATCGTCTGGTTTTGTTTGCAGTACGGCTCATGACTGCTGTTTATTGCTTAACCGATCACTATTTCTTCATTGAAGAAGAAAATGGTCAGGCTGTCTTGTATAAAAACCGTGGCAAGGATCGTCCACCCACATCACACTCGCCAACCATGAGCGCTATGGACAAGCGACAAAGATACAAGATCTTATCGATGGCCTTTTTGACGGAAAAATTCCGAAAAACCAACCAGGTCTGATATTAACAGTTGAGAAGTTGCTGGCAGCGACGCCAGTATACGAGAAACCAGTGAGCAATCTGGAGGCGCACCGCAAGGGACAATGCTAAAGTTGGAAACGGCCGGACACATTGCTACCAGCATCTCTGCAGCGCTTTTTAAAGCCATCTAAAGAATCACCTCATCCGAGTCAGATCCAGGAAACTCATGGTCCCACAAATCTATCTGATTGCACGCGTCCTTCTGACTGGTCCGCAAGAGGACCGAGCTTTCTGGAGACAAGACATCAATCTGATCACCCAATCTACTCGTACAAGTCTCCTAGTTGCAAGCTTTGCAGTATTAGACAGGTCGAAAAGTGGCCCAGTGGATGATCTTAACACGGACTATGTCCAACGTCTACAGCCCCTACGTCCACGAGACGTTCTCCGCAGGGGGAATGTTCCAACTTCTTTCGCCCACTGACCATCCGTACTAAGATGGCCAATATTGTCTTAAAACATACAAGTCGAATCGAAGAGAACAATGGCAACGGCAAGCTTGGCTCGGAGAAGCGCAATGGTAAATTACGCAACAGCATCCTGACTTTAAACGGGAATACATACCCCTTTGCCATGGAATAACCGCGGCTAGACGGTTTCCCCGGTACACCTGTCCCCGGCGTCTCTCATACCCGGCCTGTGACTACTTCCGCTATCCCTACGAAAGGGTATCCAGCCGCTCACCCGCTGGATAGCAAAAAATCACGGGCTCTGATCCTACAACGCCAGTCTCCAACAGTTTTGGTGTAAATGAGATGATAAGGACTTGTACAGGAAGTATTCTGTTGAAGAGATAACAGAATTCCGATCAAGATTCCGTCTTACAACCTGTTGGCGACACACTTCGGATTTTCGAAACTGGAGTTGCCATTTCAGAGAAGTCAGACCGGATTACCTGAGCACCGGAAAATCTGCTCACTGTGAAGAATGTACTTCAAGGTGTTCCTTCTGTTCCTGGTGGTAGTGGTCGAGGTGGATCTCTCACCCAATCTTCATCTCAGTATAAACATATTGTAACATCGAGATTTTACACAAATCATGATCGGCTTCCTTTTCAAGCCACCCCCTCACTGCTTTACACTACGAGCCCCTATTACAACAGTCGTATTATCACCAAAAATGGACCACAGCAAAAACAGGAGCTTAGGGTTCTTCCGACTCAAGGAAAGAAACGACTAACAAGGTCACAACAGTCTCAAATTCCTGTGATTACTGAAAGAATTCACGGACAACGCTGGTTCAGCTATGCTACATTACAGCTCGAAGCGTTTCCTCCAGAATAAGACTGAAGGTTGCCCAGCAGTCGAAGAGTAGTCTATCTATAGACCTTGCGAAGTCATTTACAGCACGGCTTGGCATGACATTCAGTCCTAGATGGAACACAGCGATGTCGGAAAACGAGGCAAGCTGTCCATGTCAACGATAATACTATTTCTCGTCTCATCTCTGGCATTGTTGTATGTGGACAGCCATGATTATCAAGATGTTGGTATTCAAACCATCATCTCCGAGAAGAGTCTGGTATATGGGACTATGAACACTTCCTACGTGCCCGGGACAGCCTTGACAGCTCCGGACATGGGAAACCAGCAAGTGAAGGCTCTCAGCGAGGAATTTCGCCCACGTTCAATTGCGCTAAATGTCAAACCACCAAGGCAGTACATTTTCAGAAAAACACCGAGACATGTACAGAGGCCAGTGCCTGAGGTGTGAAGAGAATGGGTTACGATGCAGAGTTACCTTTGGCTTTGGCAGCAAGAAATGTTTGCATTTCCGAGATGCTGATGAGCAATGTATTGGTGGTAACGCTTATCAAGATGTTGGTATTCAAATCATCATCTCCAGAGAAGAGTCTGGTATATGGTTGGAGCACCGTCAAGAGACTGAACAGCTTTCCAGCCTGCAGCTTTACCGGCAGCGAGTAATACCCAGCACGGAAATGACAGGGTTATTCCTAGAGACGGAGCAAGGGAGGGTGGCCCACAGTCAGCATGGAGCCTTTTCACGTTGTTCTGTTCACCTACCATCCATGTAACGCGGCTGCTTCTTACATCTACCTCAAGGAGAATCGCACTCGGGTAGTGCACGTGGTGTGCCCACTCTCTGACACGCAGCCAGCGGAGATCAAGACGTATCCCATGTCATATCTTTTAGGACTGAGGCCCAATTACAACGGTACCATACGATATCGAGAAGGGATCAGATGCCAAAGCACCAGGCACGGCTGGACTCGACTACGAGATGACGCAAGATGAACTTGTAGTAATTATGGCTACCCTACATTTTATGCAAAAAATTCGCGATAGAGGGTGCGAGGATGAAAATCTTCGTGCTACGGAAATCATCATGAACAAAGGAGAATTGCGCTCAGGCTTGTCAGTAAAGATGGACGCAACGGAGTTGGCCAACCCTGAAGGGGCCCACATATTTCCCCATGGTTGTGAAGAGAGAAGCTGTGGTACGCGTCGTTGTACTCAATATCGGGGTGTACTGTTATACCATAGTCGCCGAGAGCTTTCCTCACTTGCTCGAAATGATGCGCTGGGACGAGTTATGGATGGAAGCTACCAACCGACAGCGAACATTTTGAAGCCATAACGAGGGAAACCTAGGTCAGCTACAGTCACTATGTATGTGACAAAAGCCAGCTGCTCGACGCTACTATGATCTGGAGCCCGTCGACTATTCCCCGCCCAGCACTACTTCTACTATCACTATGGAAGGTGATTCACCTCTGACTACAGCATTGCGGGCGGCCGTCTGAAAGCACAAATGCACACAATGAGCCCTCGAATCTCGGACCCTCCAACATCAACAGTTAAAGAGTCCAGCATCTTGAGCATACCTCTTTCGATGGCGATTTTCAGAAAAACAACCCGAAATCGCTACAGCACTTGAGAAGCTGCTGAATGCCTGGCCGGGATCGAATGTACACTATGCTGAGGTTGAGGACTGTCATCCTCAGGGAGGCTTCCGAAAAGGCGCAGCTGGACTCTGTTGGTAATTATAATGACAACGACGGAGGTGCCAAGGGTAAGCACCAGGCTCGGCGCCGCTCCGAGGCATCCACCACCCGCGCAAAGTGGGGCCGGATGCCAACGACTCCGAGCCCGAGACCACCGATCCCGGCTGGCAACATTCGGGGATCGACTACCTTTTCTCGACAGAAGGAGAACATGGGCTCGACTACTTCTTTGAGTAGTTTATTCATGGATCCCGCAAATCGCGGCGGTCGAGGTGGTCGTGGACGTGGGCTGGCCACTCATCATCGAAGAGCTTGACAATGATTACGAAATGACCAAGGATGAACTGGCTGTAATAATAGCCAACCCCGACGGCTTACGCAAAACACTACGATAGAGAAGGGGAGGATGAAAACGTCCGTCCTAGGGAAATTATCCAGCACTTGGACAGACATATTCTACTATCCAACCATTTCTTCAAAACAACCTCTGAATCGAAAGGCCACCCAGGAAACTGTCGACTTTGCGACGCTAGAAGTTCCCCGAGGTGGACGACGCGGGTATCTGCCCGCGTTGCTTCATGTATGCGAACGGCTTGTCAAAGCACGAGCCCTACTGCATCGGCCAGTGCAGCCAGGTGTTGGTCCCATCTGAGTGGACATGACCGATCCTCGACTTACTAACAACGTCTCCTTCGGTCCGGTGAAATCCGGTCATCTTTTTGAACTGCTTCTATATGCTACATCTTTCTCTTTCAATGGTCTCGGGATTTCGAGGAGACGGCCCCTCTCACAGAGGACCAGCCATTCCGCTGGCATATCACCTTCACTCAACCGGATGACCTCGAACGCCTTAAGTACCGATTCCAATGGGTTTTGGACTACATTGAGAACGGTTCCTTGCCGCCCGATACTCCCTTGCGGACACATCTTCGAAGCCATGCATCGAAGTGGCCTTTAACAAAAACTCATCTCTCCGACCCGTCTGCTTCACCTACAGGGCAGACCTCACCCACCTAGAGGGGCCGAAAATGAGTTGCATTGGGAGGAGGAACTGAATGAGTTTCCTACTGCCAAAGGTAAAAGGTAAAGTGCTCTTGGAGGGATCTGATAGATGAGAGTACCGAGGAGGCAGGCCTGTATACCCTGTGCTGTCAATACCCAGGAATAAGGAGTAACTTTGTAGCATAACCGTTGTCCTTTCCAAGAAGGGCTTGATGACCCGGAATTCCACCGAACATAGCACTCGAATTCCGATCATTTTCCTGCGCACCTGCACAAGCTCAAGACGACCAAAACAAATCATTCGACAATTGCGACTGCCATGCCATAAATTTAATCAACGGCGAGGCCAAGGACCACTTCTGGAAGACCTTCATAGCCATGAGAACCCTGAGCTCCGGCGAGCTGCAGAGAGGCTTCAGACTGTACGAGCGACACTGACACCCAGGGTCACGTACATGCCATCAATGATCATACACCCGGAATACGTCGTGGAGCTCTGCCCTGCAGAGAGGCGGGCCATCGACCACCATGTGAACAAGGTCCCTCGGCTGGACGTAGATGGTGCGTACCTACAACACCAGTATCGCCCACTGGTAAACATAGACCAGCTGCAAGACCTATGGTACGCGTAAATCGAACCTGAAGACTAACGCCGCGACATAAACACAATTACACGATGGGCTCCTGTCTTATGGCTCCTGGGGTTCATCGTTAGCACACTACCAAGTTACAGCAACTTCACCGAACTCTTCTTTACTACCATTGTTTGACAAACACCATCGCAATTACTATCATTAGTATTCGCCGTCCATTGCATCAGGATGAGCGATAAACGTCACAAGTGTCCAGCCTCAATCAGGACGAACGATAAACCATCTGCGTTGAAGACTCATATCGACGATGACTATAGAACGACTCGGAATCATGCAGTCGCTGTTAGTCAGTACGGCTTTCTTTACGGTATATGCCATCAATGGGTTGTATACGATCGATTTGATGGAAATAAGCCAAAAGAGTCCTGGACTTTATGGCGCTCCGAGTACGAAGACCAGGCCAGACAGTCGGCTAGTCAAGTGAAGCGCACGATATAGTCTATCCATTGAAAGCGATCTTCCTAGAATCTTACTAAAGCAAACGGATATCAAGGCAGACATTCGACCCAGACGGATTCCACCGGATGTTAGACGGCGCCGTAGCTCCCACCTATTCTACACCTCCTATGTCTTTTCAAACTAGAGCCAAGCTCAACAGGGTGATGCGAAACTCAACAGATGCGTATACTTCCAAACGCTCACTTTACGCCTAAGTCAGGCTGCGCTTCCCTCAGATTGTTGGGAAATCACAAATACTCTTGTCAAGGGTATATTTTACCGTGGCTATCTTCGCTATGTCCAGAGCTCACAGAGATTGATGCCTTTGTTTATCCCCTGATAGCCGGGCGCTTGAGTTCAACGACCTTCTACATCGGGCAACTTGAGTTCACACATGCTCGAGCTACCATGCGTTTATCTTCAAAGGTCAACATGACCCACGCAAAATGGATCATCGAACATGTCCAGTCAATTCTCCGGTCAAACCTGAAAGGCGTGGGGGAAAATGCCAAAAACCCCATCACTGTTTTGGTTGTCTTGGCATACAAGGAACAGGTTCTTGAGCTCAAAGGTTCCCTTTAAGCAGTTTGTTCAACTTGGATGCAAACCATTGAAGATGCTCCCAGGTTTCTACCGACACATCATCCAGCACCTTGCTACAAGTTCTGTGGTGCGAAGGGTCACAAACCAGAATATTGTATGAAAATGACCACGCCAAAGCCTGTCAGAGGAATCTGCCCAACTCCGATCAGACTATACGTCTTGTCTCAACAGCAACAAGGCATGATCACATACAAATCTCAACTTTCCTGTTGAACAAACATCTTTATCAATTCTCGCCGTCAATCGGCTTTGTTCGTCAAGCTGTTATCACATACTCTTGATCACATCAATCTTTTCGACTTGTTCACAGCAGACGAGTATTCAATGGAATATCGGGCACACCTTTGACAGAGAGATAGGTTGAGTTAGGTCTGGCATCAACAGATTGTTGACGTGCAAGAACTCATCAGATATCAGAACAATTGGCCGCTTGAGGTGTATGTGATAGAATTAGTGGGGTAGTTTATTGCATTTAGACTGTGAACTTCGTTCATTTATTTTTGTACCCTAAAGCTTAGAGGTTATTTTTTCTGCCACCCACTAAGAACTATAAAACAAAAAACAATTTCATCAGGTGTGAATTGTGAAAATAAGGACTACCATGGATATTTGCAGGAGAAATAGATAATTATCGAGTATCAATTATTATGTGGTATTCGGCAATCGACAATTTGCAAGTGAATGCGCACTGTACCAGGGAATATACACAGCCTCATTAACCAACGTTATTTAAACTTCAACTTACTTGTTTGTTCACTTTCGCATTCAACTACACATATTATTCCGTCTTTTTCTTATCATCACTCTCATAAATAAAGAAAAAGCGCGATTTTTCTACCAAATTACTCTCCTTTCTTTAAAGAGGGGTTGAGGGGAAACGAACGTGATAGACCCATATCGTGGACATTACGCGGCCTTCAACGCAGATTTTGAGGCACTTACACGAGACTCATCAGCGAAAAACAAAAGCTTTATAACAGGATAATAAGCAATTATGGATAACTCTCAGTCTAACACTAAGCTTATTTACTTAGGCAGCTAAAATTTAAAATTACTACTCCTTCCTTTTCCTTTTTCTTTACTCTTGGTGGCGTAAGAGGCCGACTCATCTAATTAGTCGTCTTTTGTCAAGGCCACGCAATGCTGCGTCGCAAGCAACTATTTTCTCCTCACTATCAAAAACTTGAACCCCTCGACTAACGGAACGAAGGAAACATTCCATTAATTATCACATACGTTCTTTTTTTAATTCATTTGTTATATGGGAAATGGAAACGGAAATATCCGTCATTGAGTCAGAGGAGAGGCTTATAAAAATGACAATGCCCCCACCACTTCCTCCCGTGTTATCCACGACACACGATGACCAGCACCAACACGATGTAGACGCTTCTTCGACGTCCCTTTTAAACATCATAAAACCTCCTGTTCCAGGTCGCCGCCCAAGAACCGCCCAGTCGCCGAATAACTCAGAAGTTTTGGTCCCGCCTCTGATTGCAGGCGCACTTGTTGCTGCTTTTGCAGCTGCCCTTGCCGACGGGTTGGACAACCAACTTCTCACTCACTACTATCTCCCCGAACAAAAGTTCCGAGTCAACATTGATAGGGTTCTGGATCGGTTGTTATCAGAGTTTACCTTTATGCTGTGGGATGAGCTATGGGCTTTTTACTGCGACTCGAATCCGCATTCCACGGAACAGATCAAGAAGCTCTTCGATGGGCCTATCTGTCAACTTATACTCATCCTCAATGGACCTGAGGCGCCGCGATGTATTCTTGATAAAATTGGTCCGGGTATCTCAAGACGGCCGTCGACTTGGTCAGAGGTGGCGCGAGGTATTGATCTTCCTATTGCGCTTCAGCTCCTCTGCAGTTACTGGGATAGAGAATACCCTGCTCGCTCACCCAGGGGGTCGCCCAACGAGATTGCCTCCTCGCTACATACATATATCACGACTGGAAACTCTGCCAAACATCTCATCGCCAAGATTCGAGAGACCCTAATCTCACCGCACCATGTACAGATGCACATAATGGAATCGGCTCTTTGGCATATTCTAATGAAGCCTCCTTATCGACAGCCCAGGGACGGCTTCCACGTCGTGCAGTTCAAGTTTGAATGCCAGCTACCCGGTATACTTCAGGACATTGTGGATCCTCAATTAGTCAACATTGGCTCTATGACTGCCATTACCGGGACGGCCAACGACTGCGTCTATACCACCATATCCGAGTATGCAACTAAGCAATGGCCCAAGTGTGGTGAGCTCCTCCTAGGATGCATCCAAGAGGCTGTCCAAGGAGCATTGATTTCCAGCCGTGACGACAATTACTTCACTGGCATGTCTATCTGGGACGGAACCGATAACCCCTTCTTGTGCCCTGGTCTACGTCTACTACACGTTGAGGTTGAAGAAGGCTATGTGCGGCTCACCGTCTCAGCATGGACACATACTATGATTGAAATCCTGCAACAAATGGCATGGACATGTTCTGTCCTCAGTGCTTCACCACTTCCTGGTTCTCTTGCCGAGTCAGCTGTTCAGGTGGCAGATTGGCAATACATGGAGGAGTCAATCTTTGTTGAATGTAATCTATCGCACCGACCTGTACCAGAGGGTGACGGGGCACCTTGGTTGAGACAACTGGGAGGGGTTGCAATCGCAAGTGGATTTCCTATAAGTAATATTCGGCAAGATTCGCAGATGTCATAGTTGGGAGATGTGAAGGTTCATTACGAGATGAGACGGCATTTAGTGCATTGTCAGATGATACCCATTTAACAGTTTGTATTGAGAAGTATTGGATGATGACAAGTCGAGCTTATTAAGATTTGTCCGCATGACGTATGTGTTGCTTGAACCTCATTAACCTTGTCTTTTCTGGCTGCGAGCGTAATCTTCGTGCATTTGGAGCGGCTCATGAAATATAGACTGAGCTTTGTAGCCAGAAGTAGCATTATGGGCCTCTGGGCGATGTATGGCAATGTACTCAATGCGTTGGGCGATGAACGTCCCGTCACAAAATTGCTTCGGAGTGGAATGGTGAGATTCATTCGTGACGATACATGACAGCCTCAAATTATCCAACCGACAGTGCTTCTCGGTGCACTTTTGCTCGGGCTTTCCAGACTGAAACCACCAATTAGTTGAATACTTCACTATGGTCCTACGACAGCCAAGCTTGCGTACCTTGTCCTTTGCTGTGGATAAATCATGTATTGAAATCTTCCCTATCCCGCCTTGTCGCTCTAGGGTATCCTCCGCGCCTTAGCCATTCATTGGCACTTGTGCAATCGTATACGAAATTTGCGTGCTTATTCATCGTTTCATCCATCACGTGAGCATCGGAAATGGCGTTTAAACTTTGCATGCGGAAATGGTCTTGCTTGAGCTTCACTTCTTGTAACGAACGGTACGGGTTATCGGGACGACGATGGCGAAAGAAAAAAGGCTTCACGGATGGTGCGCGTTGGGTATCTGTTCGCTGTCGTACGAGACGAGGCCAAGTCTGGCTGAGGCTAACGAACTAAACTCGGACTATGCTAATTGGGAAGTTTTCGTACATAGGCGAATTGGTTGATTGAATTGAATCGACGTCACAGTGGAAGCGAGCAGAGGAGGTGGGTTTTGGTATGGTTTGGTATGGTTTGGTTGGCACAACTAGACGATATTGTCAGTTTTTACATCCCAAAACCCGATACCTACTGTATTTTGATAGAATCAATCCTGGCTTCATTTGTTGAAGATGAGGTGAGTTAATGCTGGATATTATTCTTTGCTAGGTAGGTGCAATTCCTGGATATTGTTGCAGAACTAAGGTGGCGTGTAGAGTCGGCGTCGAACTGATCTGAGCTTAATTGCTTATCGCAGGTCCAAAGATTGTCTGTCATGGGATGCGCATCACGTGGAGTCTGTTCCTGAAAATGAAGTCATTGTCATGCGTCGAGTGTGTCATTGCTTCGTATCGCTTTCACTGGAGTGAGTTTCGGTTGAATTGGAGAAAGAGAGGAAAGAAAAAGGAACGGAATGGCCATGGCGGAAGGAAAGTGAGTGAGTCAAAGGATGTTGTCGGGATCAATCGTCGTCTAGTTCTACTCTTTCAGTCTTGAAATTTGTTCGGCGTTCGCCTGCTTGTTCATGGTCGTGAGGTGGCATGCTCTTTGGAATGAGCTGACTCTCTGCAGTACGTGCGTGCGTGCGTGCTCTAGCTAAACCGCCCTGTCCTGGGCCCGTAACCGTAGCCGTAGGGGAAGCAGGAAGGAAGCCCGAAAAACCAGGGATTAACGGGATCCACTCGATGTCGCCTGTTGCCGACCCCACTATCGCATGTTGACGATGGCCATGTAAGATATGAATACAATAAAAAAAGAAGTGAAGCTATCTCGGGCGACACTGAAAAGAGAATGAGGAAGAATAGAAATAAAAAAGAGATGTATAATATGACACTCAGTAATGAGGCTTCACCAAACTCATGGTTGTATGTATGTATATACCAAACCAAGAGTAGGAGGGGGTACTCGAGATGCAATGCCCTCTTTATGTGGGAGTGACCCTCCTTGTTTCCGACAGCGTCATGGTCCATCTTGTGAGAGAGTCAGGCATTCACACGCCATCACGGCAGTCTTATCCTGGTTGTGAAGCATGACGCTGGTACGATGCAAGCCAAAGGATAAACACATCACAGTATGTCTTTCGTCCTACTGTACTGTAGCTCTAGCTAGCCCAGCTCTGGATCATCTCAAGAGGGGAAATCCATTCCTGCCATCCTGAAAACATCAATGGCTAATTGACACACTCTTAATTCATTGATCAATCAAAATGGGCTGGGCGGCACAGAACCATGACTAGCCAGCCAATCGACCTAGCACTTCCCCTCAGTTTACTACCACAAGGTTTCACGCGGGCGCTCTTCATGGAGGGGGAAACGGGAGTTTATGATTGATTGCAGTTGACGGTTTGTTTTAAAAGTCCCTCTTTTAGTTGCAACCCAAGCACGTATATCTCCTATCAATTGTCATGTGAGTTACGCCAACAAGCGCCAAAGCACGCATCTGCGAGCCGAAGCCTCCGGGGGACACGGACATGGGATAGAGGGAGGAGCAGGAGCAGAAGGTGGAGGGGGAGATGGAAACTGGCGATCCCTCGTCATCGGCCATGGCTGGATCAATGTATGTGCCAATCTTGGCTGGTTTGGTTTCGTCTGTACTGATCGGCCACACTCAAGTCAACCCATTTCACTAAGAATGTATCTTGTCTTGATTGTTCATGGTAGTCTCAAGACTCATCGATGCCTGATCTGATGACTTTATCACGGCCTTCGGCGACTGGCAATTGCTCCCCCATTCAATCACCTCACTCGATTGCCGGGGCCCATAAACGCATCGCGAGTGGGGTCATAGGTCAAATCGACAAGCTTTCCCCAGATTCTGTTCTCTTGAGCTAACCTCAGATGGACGGCAAGCGGGTACCAGACCGGTACGTAGAGCGGGTTCCCACTTGCCTGCATCCAGGTCGCGCCAGCACTAGACCTGTTGCGGGCCCCAGGTGTGGTCTGCTGAGCTTAGAGCCAGGGGCGTCACGCCTTCCGTCAGGCCAAAGTCACGCGATTATCCAACGACGACTTCAACATCAACGAGTGGTGCAATAATCCACTATCAGTCTACTGTATCGTACTGTATTATAGTGACCCTACCTAATGCGTGTTTCTTTGTAACATTGAACAAAAACAGAAACCGGAGCGAGGCGCAGGCGCAGGCACAGTCGCAGTTCTACCTAGACGCGGCAGACTTTAGCTGTACCCCCCTAGGTCCAGGTCGTGTCTTTCCCTTCCTTTCCGGGTGTGGTGTAGGCATGAGCAGTTAGTTACCCCGCCCAGTCTGACGACAGCTCATTGCAGTAATCCAAGGTGAAGTCAAGTCAAGCTGGGTGAAGCGAAGGCTTGTCGATACTCAATCAAGGTACCTGTACCTGTACCTGCCTCAGGTACTCTCTGTAAACCACTTTCCGTCGGGGATGGACGACGCCGAGGGGCAGGTGCGATTGCAATAAGTAACAACCACCTCCCCTCCATCTGACCTTTCCTTCTCCTTCCCTCTCATCACACATCACCTTCAAACCAAATCAACTTCACTTACAATCTTCTGCTTTCACGCAAAAGGTTCGTAGTCCTTCCTTTATACAACCTCCATCATTCCTACCAATATCACTAACATTCATTTCTCTTGCAGCAGAATCAGCTACAACAACTAGATCTATTCGATCAACTCACCAACAAACTCAAACATCATGACGGAACCACTCTCCAAGGTCGACTCAGCCGTCCAAGGTCTCTCAAGCTCACCCCCCAAGGACGAGAAGAAGACACGGCGACAGAGCTCAGCAGCGGCACCTGGCGTCTACAACGTCAATGACCTCGGTAAGTTTTGACATGGTTCTTCTTCATGGCTCCTTCCGACATCGGAAAGGTTGACATGAGAGCTTTACAAGACTTGTTTACTGACTTGTTACTGCAGAGGCCGAGGGCATTGAGCTTGAGCTCGCTCCTGAGACTCAAAAGACTGGATGGTAAGCCATTCACCCTTAACGTCGTCTACCCCGCATCTAGACCACGAGATATCATCCATTGA
The DNA here is from genome assembly GCA_019054645.1 of Fusarium sporotrichioides. Taxonomy (NCBI): domain Eukaryota; kingdom Fungi; phylum Ascomycota; class Sordariomycetes; order Hypocreales; family Nectriaceae; genus Fusarium; species Fusarium sporotrichioides. Next base: position 7,810,204 of record JAHKNS010000002.1, read on the forward strand.
GACAGCCGCTGACCCGTCCATCAGGAAAATCAACAAGAGCTCTAGCACAGTAGAGGACGCTGCTATCCTCAAGCTTCACCTCACGACACCGCCCGTCAAGAGAATTACGCTTCACTTCCCATTAGGATTGGAGGTGCAAGCACGAAACCTCAAGGGTGTAACAATCAAGGACGCACTTGATGCCATCCACAAGGCGTACAAGAAGCGGGTATGTTTTGGAACACCTCACGCTCAGACAGTGACATACACTAACAACCTCAGGCCGACGATGAGCTCGACAAGCCCTACCTCGCTGGTTTCGAGTGGGACAAGGAAGAGTCATGGACCCGACTTGTTGTTCATACTCAGGCCCAGGCCACAGCCACAACATTAGACGGACCTTCTGGCGGCGGCGGCAAGAAGAAGAAGAACAAGAAGAACGAGGAATAATTCCTCTCAGCAACCATGATATCTCTTCCAATAATTCCTATAATTCCTGTTCGTTTCGCTGGTTTCGTTGCGAGTCGGCGCTCGGGATATTGCGTCTAGATATTCTCGGTCCGGTCATATTCTGCGCGATTGCTGGGAGCATCGCCTGGTGTACTCCTCTACTCATAGTTGTCATCGCTGGTCGATTCGGTCGGCGTTTCAAGGTTCCATGATGTCATGGTTCCTTTACATAATATACATCCCCAAACAATCTTGTCATGACTGTATGTGATGCGTCAATCGAAGAGAAGGCAGATCTTGAGTGGTTGTGTCTTGTTTTGTGCTGTTGATTCCGACCCCAACTGTTCACCCCAGAACCGACCCACCATGACCTTTCTTACCCCGCGATAATGATGTTAGCTTGGTCAACTTGTACCTGAACCCTTGAACTACCTGGGTTAGTAATATGCTGTTACAACCAACTCAATTTAGGCAGTTGATAAGAATGCGATCTGTTATCAATCTTTCATTCCCGATCATATGCGATAAAATGGCCTGTCACGGAATCTCTCGTCTTTATGTGGTAACATTCTCACCTCCAAGGATCAGCGGAATCAAAGCGCCATGATTTCCGGCTAACGTCGGGCCGTAACTGGATTGAGATGCGGAATCGGAATTGCGCTCCAACGGCTTACACGGCTACTGAGCGTCATACGTCGTTCAACAAGAGGAGTTGCTTAAGCCGTCAAAACGCAGTTATAATCATCATATTCCCACTCTCATTAATCACAGAAACCTGTCCAGTTGAGTACCCAAACTAGACTGTTAGTTACCATGCCCATCACAACCTTTGATCTCAAGGAGAAGTACCGTTATCAGAATGGCTTTAACTGCTATTTAGAGTGAGAATCACATGTCACGAATCTTGTTTTATGAACCTCAACTGACAAATACCCCTCCAGATCTGAAGCTGTTGAAGGCGCATTGCCTATCGGGCATAACTCCCCTCAGAAACCACCATACGGCCTCTACGCTGAAAAACTCTCCGGAACAGCCTTTACTGCCCCGCGACACGAGAACAAGCAAACATGGCTCTACCGTGTCCTTCCCTCTTGCGCTCATCCTCCGTACCAGGCTGCCACGCAAGCTGCAAGCGAGGAAAACAAGACCCTCGACGGCGCCGAGGATGGAAAGCTGCACTACATCCCCAACCAGCTCCGATGGGACCCCTTTGATCACAACGAGGCCAAGGATCAGGACTTTGTCACTGGCTTGAGGCTTGTTGCCGGCGCGGGAGATCCTACGCTGAAAGAGGGCTTGGGTATGTATATTTACGCTGCGGGGAAGAGCATGGATGAGAAATCGGCTTTTTACTCTGCGGATGGTGATCTTCTCATCGTTGCACAAGAGGGCGCTCTTGATATTCGCACAGAATTTGGATGGTTGCTCGTTAGACCTATGGAGATTGCCGTTATTCCTCGAGGCGTCAAGTATCAGGTCCATCTTCCCTCGGGCCCAGCTCGAGGCTACGCTCTTGAGCTGTATCAAGGTCACTTTAACCTCCCAGAGCTTGGCCCTATTGGTTCCAACGGCCTAGCCAACGCCCGAGACTTCCAATCCCCTGTTGCATGCTTCAGCGAGGACTTTGGAGCTACAGCCATGGAAGGATCCAGCAAGTACACCGTGTCTGTAAAGTTCAACAACAACCTTTTCAAGACGGTGCAGGCACATACACCCTTTGACGTCGTGGCCTGGCACGGAAACTACTACCCTTACAAGTATGACCTCGGACGCTTCAACACCATCGGCAGCATCTCCTTCGACCACCCAGATCCTTCCATCTTCACTGTCCTCTCCGCGCCGACAAACACCCCCGGCACGGCAGTCGCCGACTTTGTAATCTTTCCGCCGCGCTGGCTCGTCGGCGAAGATACGTTCCGTCCGCCGTGGTACCACCGCAACACGATGAGCGAGTTCATGGGTCTGATCCAAGGTGGTTACGATGCGAAGAAGGGTGGCGCAGGAGGTTTCGTGCCTGGCGGTGCGAGTCTGCATAATGTCATGAGCGGCCACGGTCCTGATGCGGAGAGCTACGAGGGTGCGCGTAATGCAGAACTCAAGCCTGTCAAGGTTGGAGCGGGAAGTTGCGCATTCATGTTTGAGAGTTGTTTGATGGTTGGCGTTACGCAGTGGGGATTGAGGACGTGCCAGAAGGTACAAGAGGGATATAATGAGGAGAGTTGGGGTGGTGTTAAGAACCACTGGAAGATGCCCGAGGGTTTGAAGGTGAAGTCGCATTTGGTATAGGCAAAACATAAAATTGGCGTTGATAGCTTAACGACGAGTTGTAAATTGGAACCAAGTCAGAAAGTCCTGTCCGTTTCTATTGCCCACCTGTCCTTAGAACAAGGTTTGAAGGCATCTCCCTATCCTTAAACTCCTCATCCATCTCATAAACCGTCTCTTCACCATCCGCTTTGAAACCTTGCTGCATATACACCAAACGTCCCATACTAGATCCCTCAGTAACACACTCGAGATTTCCTCTTCTCACAGCCTCATCCAACCCCCACTGGACCAACTTTCTCGCGAGACCCCTCCTCTGGAACTTTGGGTCAACAGCGCAAATATCCATAACAAAGACCGCTGGGGGAGAAGCGGTAGCTTTCTCCCTGATGATCTCGCGTCGACGCTTAAAGAGCGACTTATCCGCCTGCACAAGAAACTTCTGCTCGGTTTTATTGCCAGGGTACAAATCTTCGAGAATGCTGCCCTTTGTGATATCGCCAGGAGCATCGCCCCAGCCCTCCACGACAGAGGCCTGATGCCAGATTGCCATTCCGGCGACGGTGCCGTCGACAGTAGCTTTGATAAAGACGGTGTTTGGCTTTCCGTCGCGGTTTTGAGAAACTGAGTTGAAACGGTTCACGAGACGTTGAACACCAGATTTCGCGCCCTCGGGTGTGTCCCAGCCTGGGTTGAAAGCTATCCAGATCGCATCGTTGGTTTGGTGTCCAAAGGCGTTGGCTTGGGCTCTAAAACAGCCTTCAAAGTCATCTGGATTCGTGATGGGTTCGATGCGGATATCTTCCTGAGTGGCCATTTTGAAATAAGGTTATGAATAAATGATAATAATAATAATGAGACGCGATGAGAGTCAAGGAAGTATTTATATTTCCGGTGGATAAATATGAGAAATTGGTTTCATCATGGTTGAGGCATTAGTTCTGGTGAGTGCATGATAGTGGACCACGATCCCACTTCTTCATAGCCCCGTGGGGGTGGGTTAGCCTACCTCGGTCAGGGTTAATAGACTATAGGGTCGTAGGAATTTTAACTCTACTTGAGTGAAGGACAAAATAATCTAGTCGTTGTATCATATCTTTTACCGGCGCTTGAGCTGTATATTCCCTGCAGCCTAAGTTTAGATCCTATGCTCTCGGTGTCTACAGTCAGCTTGAGATAGCTTCAACCCTCTCTCGGGAAGCTCTTATTTCGGCGTGAGTCATCATGCGCATATGGGTGGTGCAGTGTTAGTACTGACCATGACTTGGAACATTCCTATAGAACAATTGGTGTATCTGGAGGGATAATGTAGAAATTCATGCTTGACAGATAAAGACACATCGTGGGTGATAGAAAAAAGGCCCGGATGTTTAGTGTAGGCACGAACATAAACACTGTAAAAGTCCACTAAATCCCATAAATGACTTGCCAATTTCGTCTATTATGTTTCCTATACATAAGACTCATATCCCCCTTCATAGTCGTCGCCAGCATAATATCCATCGTCGACATCGTAGTCTGGATCTGTAAGGTTATTCTCCTCTACCTAGTAGTCAAAATCATACCCTGCCCCTTCATAATATCCGCCACCACTATAGTTCTGCTGACTGTAACCATTTCATCCTTCGTTATAGCCCGTCTGTTCGTCTACCTGGCCATCAGACCCGTCATCAGAGTCGGGTGGTGACTGATGCTGATATTGTTCGTTGTAGTAACCCTGTTGTTGGTATGGATCGTGGTAATGATTTTGTTGAACTTCATCCTCTTCTTCAGAATCAGACTGATCAACAACCTGCCGTTGGTAATTTGAGTAGTGGGATGGCTGGTCCTCTTCGTCAGAATCTGGATGTTGAAAAGCCTGTTGCTGGAAGTATCCTTGCTGATCGTCGTAGTATGGTTGTTCTTCGCCATCAGACTCTTGCTGTTGAAAGGTCTGTTGCTGATATGGCTGTTGGAAGTTACCTTGTTGCACCTCATCCTCAGAATCAAATTTGTCAACAACGTGCTGTTGGAAATTGCCGTATTGCCCTTGCTGTCCCTCGTCTTCAGAATCAGATTGATCAAGTGTCTGCTGCTGATAATTTCCATCCAATTCCTCCGATTCATTGTCAGTTTCTTCATCCGACTCAAAGTTCTGCCCATGGTCCACTTCAGAATCAGAATCAGAATCAGAATCAGAATCAGAATCAGAATCAGAATCAGAATCAGAATCAGAATCAGAATCAGAATCAGAATCAGAATCAGAATCAGAATCATCTTGGCCTAGGTCTGTATCAAGATCACATGCATGTCGCGAAGACTCGTGTCTTCATCTGAAGCAGTACCATCATCATCATGATCGTCGTCGTCGTCTACGTGTGCGTCGCCGTCATCTGTAGAATCAGTAGCGACGTCTGGGCTGTTAAAATCGTCTTGATCAAGATCCAAGCTCTCGGTATCGTCTTCGGAATCGTCCTCATCAAGTTCAGAATCAATATCAACAGTCTCTACATCATCTTCTTCTTCCGGCAGAGCCTGATTATCGGAATCGCCCGATTCTGAAGCTTCTACACTGAAAGAGATTGAATTATCGTCTTCACTTTCATTCTCTGAGTCGTGGTCATCCTCTGACTCTTCTGCTTCTGAATGCTCTTCCGAGTGCTCAGACGGTTCCCCCGGTGTATCCATGTAATAGTTTTCCGTATAATACGTAGGCGGAACAGGTTGGTAATATCCGTTATCCGAGCTGAAACTTTCATTGTTGATGGAGTTTGACTCAGAGTGATGTTCCTGAACATGGCTAGAAAGCAGGTATCTACCAGCGGTACCGGCCAAGACGCCAGTACCAGCGGCTGCTACTTTGCCCCTAACCGCATTACCAGAAGTGTGCTTTCCTTCTTGACTCTGTGTATATGCACTAGAAGAAATGTGTGTCTCAACTGACTGCTTTAAGAGATTTACTTGCTGATCTTACTCACATCACCCCTCTGCATCTAGTGGTACAACATTCGTCTCGAAATACTCCTCAAATGGTGGTTAGAGGATAGTATCTGTATACACACATTCGTTGCTTACTCTCGATGGGACAATTGCGAGCCCGTTAGCTTCTCAGAACGGTAATTAACCATGTTTCTTTTACAGAACCCCTGAAAGAATTTGGGGCCCATACTCTCGATGGGACAATTGCGAGCCCGTTAGCTTCTCAGAACGGTAATTAACCATGTTTCTTTTACAGAACCCCTGAAAGAATTTGGGGCCCAATTCTGTTCTTTTTGCTAACCATTGGCCAACCTGTAAAAGAATACTGGAATTAGTCCGAGCCTTATTTGAGTCCCCCTGTCCATTGGAAGGTCTGTGATCCTTCACATCGGGATGGGGGCCAAAACTTTCAGCCTCATGGCAACTTGTATGCAGTTTCTGGCAGGCCAACATTTCGGATCCAGTTACAAGACCGGGTCTTCTGTAAGCACTTATACGGATAGGGTAACCTGAGAGTATTGCTGTGCCGTTCACGGTTTCAATAACCGCTCGCATGAGAGCGTGCATGCGATATGCCAATGTCGTCTTGGTGATACCCTGTTTCTGGAAGATCATGTCAAGGGTCAGAAACGGAAGTTCCGTTTGTCAAAGAGACAAACAAACAGTACTCAGTCATCTGGACTTTCGAGACATATCTTGTAACCAGTTGAGATGTAGGGAGCCCATGCGTTGGATGCAATATGATGTACCAATACAGAAGATACCTTGTCGATCTGGAGAAATATCTTTGAGTGATCCCTCTAATCATTGGGTCGCCGCAATTGCCCATCAAGTTGCAAGGGGTTCCCAAAGATTTTTGTTTTACTCCTTGTTTCATGATCTGCCATTCTCTTTTGTATCATGGGTCAAATTACTTGCCGTATAGAAACTAGCCCTGTTAGATCCCCAGAATCTACAGCTGTCTAGAAACGCGGAATCTGCGTCCCTACAAAGACTCCCGTCTCTCATCCCCCATCTCCCATGGAACAAACGTCCCATACATAACCGCCCTCTCCTGATCAACGTCCCCTTCACTAGCCTCAACCTTCCAGATGAAAACAGCTCTGACGAATCCAAAGAATGCAAGACCCCACATCAACACATTACTACCCATCAACACACCCTTTACACTACGGCTCTCCTCCTGGAAGCACCGTGTCCAGAGAACAAAACTCACCATAGTGGTGGCTGCAAGGATAAGTGATTCGAGGTAGAGGAGAGCCACCGAGGACAGAAGCTTGACTTCATGGATGATGAGGCTGGTTGCGCAGAGGATGAGAACGATGATGAGACTTGGGTCCGCGAATTTCCAAAGCCTACTAAATGTTAAAAAGGGGATGACAAGATTTCGATGATTTCGTACTTACCAGTTGTCAAAGTCGTTACCAGGCTCATTCTCCTTCCAAACCGTAATCCACATCAAAGCGCTAAAAACACCCAGTGTCACAGCAAACTGTAACACAAGCACGAGGCCATGTATGACAGAACTAACCACCCACTTCCCCTTGACACGCAGAATCGTCACAGGCACATGGCCACCATCGTAGCTATGCCGCTTAGTTGTAGAGTTCTCCCATGTGCGATTCTCACACTCTTCGTCACCCTCGTCTTCTTCCTCGCTGACCCACGGCGGGAACGGCGTAAGGGGCGGTGATCGTCCTCTCTCGACGGTCGTAGGCGGACGGATGGTTAGGGCGGATTCTGTTCGCGCTTCCGAGTGCAGAGAGCCATGGTCGATGGAACTAGGCGATGGACGAGACACAGAGAGGTTGCGGTGGTGGTGGTGGTGGTGGTAAGGGGCTGTTGATGCGCTGCGTGGTAAAAGGTCGGGAGAAAAAAGGCTCGAATGCGTTGAACGCGTGGCGGAGGAGGGCTTGGCGGGAGATGTTATACTCCATTGGGGATGATTTTGATGTTGAGCGCGTTCGGGGGAGAGGGATAGAGTGAGGGCGCTTGCGCGACCGCTTCTCTTCTTTCCAAAAGTTCGAGCGGCGTCTCGAGGTAGAGGAAGCTCCATGATGTAAACCGCGATGAAGATCAAAAGGTGAAGGAGGAAGAATACTTGTACAGGATGCGGAATAAATAAAATAAAAGAATTACCTATACGTGACGATATGATGATATTGATGGAGTTTAAAAGTTGGCAGTGGTAGGCACTGGCGACGGCTGACACCAGCACAACCTCAAAAGAACCATCATGAACAAGCACCCCGACCAGACCATAAGTGTGACAACCTTTTTTAACTCTTGTGTATCCTTACGACGCTAATGTCAAGTGTCACCAGAATCGTTCTTTGTTCCAGATCAAGTATCGACATCGGATCAAACTGCCGAGAAAGACTTGATCATCAGAGTGGCTGCAAGGGACGACAGGTTTCTTTGTTTGCGTTCGATTGACTAAAGTAGTTGGTATCATAAGCCTCGTCCCTTATTCCTACAGAGAACATTTCGATCAACCATACGCCATCCCACAAACTGCCCACGGGTTACCAGTTCCCGTTCTTAATCCCAGCATTCCATATCCATCAAACGCCGATAATCTCGATATGCAGCATCGCCGTACAAAGTACCTCGTTACTCAAGACCCATTCGTGCCTCGTCGCCGATACCCCATTGTCCTCCAGGCCTACCTTGTTTCTGAATCTCCAAAGCCAGCTCCGCACCTAGAGCCTCGGCGTCATCGTCGTTGTACAGGCTGCTCGTTCTACTGGTTCTACTGTCTCGTCTGGTGCGTTCCTTATTATCGGCTCCAGGTCGGTCAGTGGCTCGTTTTCGCAGAAAAGGCGACCGAAGGAAAGATTTTGAGGATGTCGAGTGTACTGACAAGGAATCGTCTGCTGCTTTGGAGCTTGCGTCATCGTTACTGGTGTCCTCAGCTTGTGTCTCAGCGCTTCGTGTTGATACCATGGCTTCATTGCTTGCGTACGGCTGAGATCGTAGTTTCGTTACCGCTGGAGATTCCTGGACGTCCTTTCCGGCTTCCTTGGATTCTTCGTTATGGTCGACCTCGACAAGCTCAGCATCGCGGTACCACTTTCTTCGTCTTGTCCATCGACCCCAGCCATCTGAGCCTCTTTGGCCGTGTTGCCACTGGAAATGCATTAGCAACTGATGGTCATAGTTATTCAATAGGTTTTCTTACCTTGTTGTCGTAAAAGATCCATCCGTTCTTCCCCTCGTTCCCATCGTAGTCTATTGGGCCAGTCTCATCAGATACACCATCGACACGCCAGCGACTGCCAGGAACCCATCTCCACTCCATATGGCTTCCGTCTGATACATCGGGTAGTTCAAAGTCATCCTTGGCAGGCACCGAGTTGTTGTGATCATCTGTCCATGCAGCTCGTTCATATGCAAATAGGTTATTAGTCCAGCCCAAACCAATCCAACGTCTTTGGTTCTCGTATATGATAAAGGTAAACTTGACACCTGCGGTCTTTCCTGTAATGTTCCTCCGGTTAGTTTGGAAACTTGTCGCTTTCCCAAGGGCCTTGGTAAGTTCGGAATCTCCTTGCTGAGCGACACGATCCGTGCCCTTCTTAGAAGCCTTGGCCAAGTCCTTTCGGAAGGGATGTTCGGGAGTGTCGAAATGGAGACCTGTGATGCCGGCAGCAAGTCTCCGAACTGTGGAGCTTCTCCAGAGAATGGCCCGTGATACTCGGAGAACCCTTGCATGCCAAGTCAGGATGATGGTTCCAGCCACTAGTATTACACGTCTGGTGGTGACGACTCTCCACGGCGGAACAGTAAGCGCGATCCAAATAGGAGTGATGATAAGCAGTCGCATGAAGATGACAGTCAGCGCTGGTCGAGTGGTAGCACTGATTGCGGTTGTTTGGGTGCTTAGAAAATCCGTCAGGTCGAGCAAAGGCTCCATGAGAACATTACATCTTCCCGTAAGCTGTTTAAGAGTCTCGACGATCTCGTCTAGTGTCTTTTGATGTTTCGTGTTGGTGACCTCGGAATTTCCTCTAGCATGTTTTGACTGTTTCTCGCCGGTGTTTGCCTTGCCATTCTGCTGGCTGCTTTCGCCGGTATTTTGGTTTGCTCCCTTGGTACCAGCATTTTGACCCCGGGATTCAGTCCAACCACTACTACTGAGGGGACTGTATCTCCGGCCGTACATGCCGGCAATGAGGGCGACTCCGACCAGGACTGGGCCGGCCCACGTTATTACTACGTCGCCATAGAGAACAGCCGCCCAGAAGAAGCACAATAGTAGAAAGCTCTGCCAAGGATCTCCAGTACTCCAAGTGAGGAGTCCGGCAAGTGTATTTAAGGGAAGGAGGAAAGGGTGACTGTAGGCGAGGGCGCGGGTGATTTGAGGAGGAGTAGCGAGGAGCAGGGGGCTCTTTTGGTGGACGAGGATAGTCGATCGTCGTGAGGAGCGGGAGGGAGTATTCGCAGAGAGTGTTACGGGGGAGAAGGTGGCATATATTGGGGGTGCGCCGGTAGTCGAAGATTGAGGTTCGTAAGAGGGAGGTGATGCGCCATGAGACGCATCGTCGCGGGAAGACATGGATGACGGTGCAAGATGCGACAGCCACGGAGTATCCTGGAAGAAAGTTTTGAGGTTAACAAACAGGCAGTGTATTAATTAATGATGGAGCCGGTTTGTGAGGGTATCGAGAAATGGTGCAGGGCAATTTGCCCTTCTGAGCTGGAACTAAGCTGGACTGCCGCGTCGCGACGTCAGAGGGTCAAGTCGAGTCGCAAAAAGGTGAGACCAGACAAGGTCATGTCATTGAGTGGAGCGAAGGGAGATGGGGTAAGTTATGTCATGGGGGGGACGCCACTTTTAGCGGCTGCCTGGGAATAAGGACGGGCAGTCCCAAACGAGCAAAAGAAAGATGATAGAAGCAAAATACTTGGTAGGTAATCATGTGTAGAATTATAGGAGGGATAGATAAGGGTGGACTTGACCGATAATAACTTACAAAAGCTGCCATTTGACAAGAGTGTTTTTTCCAGGTTTCTTCAGCGACTTTGTAAGCCACGATTTAATGGCAGCGTCATTCAGCAGTCGGGTTGCGTTTGTTTACCCCGGATTGTAGTGGTTGCTTCTCTTTTCTGCCCCGCGACTTTTAGGTCACTCAGCTCTGCATGTGCATGTGCATGTCATTCCCAAAACGAAACAACAAACAAAAGGATGGAAAATAAACACAATAAAAAAGTCTGACAAGTGAAAAAGTATGGCAAAGATGAAAGAAAGGAATACACGTTGACGATAGCAAAAAAATGTCCCACGTGAGCTTTCTCGGGATTGGCGCAGTCATCCATTCCTTTCTGACTTGAACCTTGGGTCATTGTCTTTGTCACATGCTAAACTCTTCGGTTCAAGCAGTGCGCACATGAATCAGGTTCTCGGTACGCAATCAGCAGGGTAAATCGCTGTTTCATAAAGTCACGGGATCCTTTGTGTTGTCCATCCTGGTATCATTATGCCAAGTCAGGAAATTCACGTTGTTGTTTCAAGCCTTCATTCGCGATTTGTCTATTTCACCTCATGGCCGTCTCCTAGTCTCCCCAACCTAGCATCAGGGTATCGGGAAAATTGGCCGCTAGAAGCATAAGAGACAAAATAAGTAGGTCAGTTTATGCTACTTAAATCAGACCTTTTAGGCTATTTGTTTTTATACCCTAAATCTCAGAGGCCAACTTTCCTGGAGCCCAGTAGCCTAGGTGCTCGTTTAATCTAGATAGTAACCCTCTATAGTAAGGCTTTATGCCCTGTTCTTGTAATGTAGGACATGTTTGAGGTCCCCAAGGTCCCGTCCCCCAGCGCTCGTATCCACTGTTTTCGTCTGTCGAGATGATCCCAAGAAGTTTCAGTGTCTCATCGTCGTAATTTGGTCGCTCATACTCTGGATCAAGTTCATCCATATTGATCCCCTTACCACTGCACATCTTGTCCAAGTCGCCGTGCTCGAGACGTACCCACATATCATCAAGTTCTTTAAATTCTGTCACGCACACAAATGGATTTTCTCCATCTTCGTACAGAAACTCATTGACCTCCGAATCAATCTTTACCATCTGACCTTTCGCCCAGCGCTCGTCGGAAAGAAAGATCGTCACTTTTGGCCGTAAAGGTCGACTGCGCCAGTCAGTGTTGTCTCTCAGGGCATAGAGAAAGTCACTGGGGTTTTGCGAAATGTAGGCGCACTCCAAAGCCCCCCCCAAAACTCTTCTCATGGTTGAACGAAACAGAGCGCAGCTCCAGAGAGCGAAGTGAAGCTAGAGGAGCCAAGGCCATGACTAGGTTCCATATATCCACGCATGCTCCTTGGATTACAAGGTTCTGGAGATTTTGAACTAGGGGCCTTGGGAATTCCGGATATTCGTCCATTTTGGCGTGACGATTGATGTGAGTCCAGGTTTGGTTTGAGAACTTCAATACAGCGTATTCAGTATTCAGATCGTGCCCTGTTACTTGCACGCACAGACTCTGTAGATTTTCGACTTTCTCCAGGGTTTCATGCAGCGGGAACCGACGGCTGGTATGCAAATCTAGCCTACGGAAGCCAGGCCTTTGTATGAGCAAATGAAGGTCGGCGAGCGTGCAAGTTTGGGTGCTGATTCCGTCAGATATCTTGTGAGTATATTCCACCGCGCCTTCGATAACAAATTCCGACACGTCGTGCTTCCCGTGTTTCGCAAGGGCCCTCAGGGTGCTGCATACACCATGCCTGTGAACTGGCCTTGGGTCCTGGTGTCTCCAGGGGGGCTTGTAGGCATAATACTCTCCATTTAGTTCAGGCTGTGGAAGAGGATACATGAAGCCATAAGGAAACGAACGAATCATGGGCGACTCGTATAGAGGTATGAACAATCTCCCGTGAGTCTTGGTCGAGATGGTGACTCGACGCAACGAAGGGAATCTGTCGAGAGCATATTCAAATGTTTTGACGTCCGCCCTCGATTCGAGCACCCGGTCTTGTTCTTGCAGCAACTTCTGATAGAATTTAAAAGATTCCTCTGGTGACATGGCTGCTGCAAGCTGGCGCATTCTGACTGCATGGCCCGGTCGATCTATCACACCATCGTTTCCTTTGCTTCTACCCAGTCGGTCGATCTCACGTCTGCACGACTCTTTATACCAATCCATCTGCAAGTAATGTATTTGTGTGTCTGGCCAGTCGAAATAAGTCTCGTCCCATATTACCTCTCTCACACGCTTGCGCAATTCTTCGTGTTTTGCGACTTCGTGGACGACGTCAATGTTCCGGGGGTTTGCCGAGATGAAGACTCGATCTATCCGTAAGGTGACGATTCTGCAGACAGAAGAGGATGTGAGGCGCAGTGATTTGATGTCGCGGTTTGTTAAGAAGCTGGAGATATGGTCGCCCAACTCGGGGGGCAGAGATGCCAGACCAACCATGTGCGATAGTCTCCCTCCCATTTTGACGAGGTAGGTGAAGTAGGAAGGATCGATGTTGGGTCAATTAGGTGAAACAGGAGATTCCTAGGGGTTCGGGGGATTTGTATAAGAAGACAAACTTTACAGTTGACTCACATTTCCCTGCCAACCTTGAAATCTTTTTTTGACTCGCTGTAGCAACTTTATTTGAGTGTTCAGGGAACAATGGCGACCAAAGTTGATCAAGTGCAGCATGCTCAAGAAAATAGGTACTCAACACAAAAAAGATAGTATTTAAGCTTAATCGGTAGCTAACTATCCAACTGCACATCCCAATCATAGCATGATCTCAACTCCGCCCTTCATAACTCCGTCCATGATTCGTCTTCAAAAAATATGTATCTTGACCCTCAACTTGGGCCTAGAACAGGTGGTATTGGGAATGATCAAAGGATCAAGTTGTTTATTTGCCGCAGCCAGAGCAAGTGCCTAGATATAATAATTAGTACTGGATCCATGTGACGTAAATGCAATCATGTTGACTTACAGCTAGAGCCGCAGTTGCAAGAAGAGGCACCAGAGCAGCCACAGTCGCCAGCCATTGTGAAGATTGTTTGGTAGGAGGTTGTTTAAAAGGGTGAGAGGGTGTTATAGTAGTTGAAGTTTGAGGTGAGGATGAAGAAAAAAATGTCCTTTGATCTGGATCATGCAGGGTCTTATATACAAGATAGATGCGGCCTTTGTGCGTTGATCATCCCTGTAGAATGAGGGGTCCCATTCTCGTAGTGGAATCTGGTTGGCGATCTGAGCTTGGGTAGTGGGGTTTTGGCTTGAGTTATTTTGGCGGTTGGTTTAGAATTCCGCGTGATGATCCACGATGGATGGATGGTTCGGGATTTGAGACAAGGACAGGGATAGGGTATCGCGGTAGTGTTGGTGTTGAAGATTCAAGATAGACTTACATCTACTAACACAGATAGTCGATACTATAGGTGTTGGAAAGTCTTTGGACATTAATTATACAATTAATGAGATCCTCGTCTGATCTTTATTTGGTCTTGTAGCTATCAAAACCTGGTATGTAGTTGTATAATCAAGCTTCAAGGCTGATTGCCACTAATACCACCCACCCCAACTACGTCTTATCATTGGATCGCAATATTAACGCTTGTTTGCCACCCTCCAAAAGAACAACAATCGGCAGTTGACATGGACCTTGTATGCAGACAACGGATAGCCTGATGTCACATGCTGTGATGCTATAGTCAGGCTACTAAGTTCCAAAAAAAGTTGGCCTCTGAGATTTAGGACATAAAAATAAACAGCCTAAAAGGTCTGGCCGAAGTAGCATAAATTGACCTACTTATTTTTTATCTCTTATGCCCCTAGCGGCCAATTTTTCTGATACCCTGATGCCAGGTGACCGCAAGCGGAACATTACAGCGGCTTGAGCGAGGATAAATAACAGTTTCGATTGATTGACGCTACGAACGAGCAACAGCTTCAAAGTTCCGACTTTACCAGCACGTCTGACCTATCTGACTTGGTATCGCTCAACCACTCCCGCAGCTTTCCCATCGCAAATGTATCATGCTTCTTCTCCGACGTCCAAAAGTCCTCCTCAAACCATCCCGGCGTACCAAATGTTTGCAACAGCTTACCAAAAGGCTGACAAGATCCAAAGTCGATCAACACAGGCTTGTTCTTATCTCCCATCATGATGTTTCCTGGGTTGATGTCGTTGTGCGCCAATCCAAGGTCGTGCAGATGGTCCACCGCTGATTGAATGGCTGATAAGAATGAGTCGAGGTCAAGATCCTCGAGTCCTGGGCTTGCTACGAATTGCTCCAAAGTCATTTCATACATGTCGAGAAGAATTCCAGTGATGCGGCCACGCTTGACTCTACATCCTTTGTAGCAGATAATGTTTGGGTGGGGATTCTTGAAGAGCGTTTCCATTATGAGAGTCTCGTCGAGAACCAACTTTGGTGTACCTGTATCTCTCCCTGGTTCGAACTGAAAAAGGCCAGGCCTTTTGCAAAAGGATGAGGTTTTGTTTTCTTCAGCGATAGTAAGTTCAGCATCCGCGGGGACGCGAGGGAATAAATCCTCATCAGGAACAGGCTGAAGCGCTTTGATGTAGTCGTCGAGAGACATCTCCTCATCTGTCGTAGCCCGACCGAAAAAGACATTGTCGTCTTTGCTCATCCAGAGAAATGTTTTCTGGTGTATCTTGGTTTCCGGGTCGTCAAACTCGACCAGAAACAGGTCATCGATTGATGTTGGATTGGGAACCAGTGACGATTCCTGGCCGGTATGGACATCAGGTAGACACATATCGGACTTATGATACGGATGGTGATGATGCGATCCGAGATGAATGAGAATATTTGTCTGTCTAGGAACAGGAGTGTCGGATGGTGTCGATAACTTGAGCCTCAATTATGCCGTGACAAAAGAAGGGTGGTGCACTTGACATCTAGGCCTCAATTATGGAGTTTCAATTTATGCATACCACCTGGCTTTGTGCATGTGTACATCCACGATTGACTGGCTAGCGGAACAGTTGCCTGTGTAGGATAGATAGTTGAGTGCAAGAACACTTCAGCCGCAGTTTTACGCAAATCATCGCCTTCTGAAGGGTGACACAGCATATGCGAGTAAGCCATGAGGGCCTCAAGAAGACGGCGGGGTAAATCAGGCTGTGGCTCGTCTCAGCCTGAGTCTCAGTTCTGAGTATATGACGTTGTAGTTCTATCATCAGTCGCGACAGTTCTCTGTTAGTCGACATTTGTGACTATCGTTGAGTTGCTGCAGATGTAATCTACTTATTTGACAGGTAGGTAGGTACTGTTCACTGGGCCAATACTTATGGGAGAGTCGCATAGAGCACACGTATCATTTACAATGCAAGTAAGTGGAATGTGCAAGTAATTGTACCCATCTCTTATAGATTATATCGTCCATAAATCATACGAAATGATGTTTGTGGGTGCACCTCTTATATGTCAATGGGGGTCAGCAGCTTATAGTAGGTGTTTAGCATATGCAATTCATGCAACCCACAAGCATCCTGATGTATTGTGAGGTGAATGGGAGAAATTGAGTAATTAAGCGACTTTTCATTACAAAATGGCACTCAATTCCTCTTTTTTCTGACAGCTCTTAAATACGACTAAAACTGTCTTCCTACTGAGAAATTAGAGAAAACGTTCAAAAATACATCATCAACCTCTCATCATGTGAGTTTGTTCTCAACAACCTTTATAACATATAGCACATACTCACACCTCTCACTAGGTGTTACAGAGCGGAAGGTACCAAGACAATTACGGTCAAAGGCGTGGAAATCACTGTCAAAACCACAATTGTCTATCACACCGACCCTCACACTTGCGGATAGTGATCAGTAGATATACTTGACAGGCTGGCAGCGAATATTCAGGTTGGAAGTCTAATGGCTACATTGAGTCTTCATTGGCAAGAACCTCCCTGGGGTTTGGCGAAGTAACGTCTTGGTTGAGTGGGGCTCGTAAGATGGAAGTATGGAGGATTGGATGAGGGTTTGCCAACACCGTCTTTTCATGACCAAGGACCTTCACTTAGCTTTTTATCTCTTCATTTCCGTCATGTATGATACTGGAGTCATTTGATTCGATTCTGCTTATTGGCAACCATTTTTATCGCTCTAACTCTTTCATTCCCTTCTGTAAATCAAGTCCTTGTCAAGTACTGGCGGTAGACCACCCTTGCTCAAATAATCATAAACATGGGGGCCTTACAAGCATCGATAACATATGACAAACCTTCCCACTCAAAAGTGATCATTTCTCCTTCCGTAAAATCCATTCTGGAGTTCAGTTTCAAGACCTTCCCAACAGTAGCCATGTTAGCAACCGGCGCTACAGGCTTCACGATGGCAAGCTTTTCAACCACAAACTCGGCAAAGTGTGACACGCACATATGGCATTCCCATGGCATAGGACCAAAGGAACAGTTGTAAGTGCCGTTCTTTGCAACTTGCTCAGCGATTTGACTCACCTGCTTTTCGAGTAAATTGATGAATGGGTTTTTGGTCCTTCTACGTTTCGTGATCGAACTGGTAAGCTCCTCATCTGAACTCCGTTTCTTCGTGTTAGTTTTCGTCATGAGATGTTTGTCTTTTGCAACTCGTCTTGGTTGAATGCGAGTTGGTGTGTTTGATTTTGTCGTCTGACCGAGGACATGGTCTTGGAAGTGCTTCTTGCACATAGGTGCACCTCTCAGAGGTTTTCCTTGATAGGTTTCTGATGACATATTCGAAGTCATTGGTGATGGTTAGATAGGTGTTTGAGACGTTGAGAAACACGAACCCAAAGGGCTTCTCTGTGCTTGATTTTGTACTTGCTGGCCTTTATTGACCTGGTAGCTAAATAATAATGCATTCTCACTATTGGAAGGGTCATGAATACGACATCATTCTTTGTAACGAGTAAAGCTCGTGGTTTTCTTTATCCTAAGAATATTTCTGCAGATGACCGGTATAGTGTGATAGTATTGTGGTCTTTCCTTTGTCTGATGTTTTTGTTCAATCATTATACGATAGCCAATTAGTCCAAGGCACTGAATGACATTTTTGTAAGAGAGTTCATATCTCTTGTTCGCATGTTTTTTTGTTAGGCTGTGCTGTTTGATCATTTTGGAGGTTCATCAAGCCCGCATTCTAACAATAGAGCATTGTTGGCTGTAGGCGAACATGGTGGACCCATTCGGCCTTATCAGTCGACTGCTAATCTAAGGAACAGCTTGACCAATAATACTCATTTCAAAGTCAGCTGTAACACGAACTGCATGCAAACAAACTGTAGTCGTATCTTGCTCCATGCATCGTATGGAATAAGAACCATGGGGTCAATTGTGGCTACTCTAAGCCGCCATGATCGGAGTAGTCAACGTCCTCCGGCGATGCAACCCCGGGTTTTTGACCGGAAATCCGTGCAAAGTCAAAGTCAACGGGAGTCTAAAAACGTCACAAGGCCAAAGATGCATGGCAGTCTTCTAGAACACGTATCAGTCTAGTCAGTTCACCTTGACTACCAATCTATCTTCCTTATCATGGTGTAACGCAACCAGACCATTCCGAACTCGGACTCCAGGTTTCGGTTACGAGACCGAGGAAGTAAAAAAGGTACTCTTAGTATTCGTGTCAGTCTGGGATTCATCATGTTGGTGATAACGTCTTGGCGCTTTTTAGGACCCACGGCTTTATGCGCCGACCACCTGATTAGTTCTATTAGTTTTGTAGTGCATTGACTCAGTGAAGATGCACTGTAGCTTTAAGCCGTTTTGGCAGTTGACTCGGTGAATTGGCCAGGGCAGATAAGCATCACGGCAAAATTAGCGACTTATCTTTCACCGAGTCACTGGGTTTCACGGATTTCACTGAGTCAAGAGAGACCAATCACGGCTTTTATCGCGCATTAGCTTCTAATCCTTAGTTGCCGCGCTTCACCGAGTCACCACTAAAAAAGGAAGACACCTTCTGGAACTGGGGAATGCAGATCATGTACCTCGATGTACCTTTTTCGTTCCCGGCCCTGGCCATGGCTTTTTGGAGAAAGGAAGCAAACCGGCTGCAAGATCGGACCATCATGGCCGATACGCCACTCGCAGTCCATCATGGATAAACCCTTAAAACTTTAGGAGCGACGCTGTTCTTTGATAACATTTTGGAACAAGCATCTTTCTTTCTTTCCCCTTTCCTCCTCCATCATCATAGTTGGGAATTACGAGCGGATATCTTCATCATGATGTCTGCTACTCGTATCGGACAACGGCTCGCCCGTCAGTCTCGCCGCTCCCCCATCACTCTTCAACCTCGCCTCACACAAACAATTCGTCTCAATGGCGTCTCATCAAGGGCATTCTCAGTCACAGCCACCGCCCAAGCCCCTCGCTTCGTCGAGTCCCAGAGCAGCACTAAACTGCATGAGCATGAGCTCTTCTCACGGAGACACATCGGCAGTGAGTCGAGCGAGCAAACAGAAATGCTCAAGATGCTCGACCCTCCAGTGAGCTCCATGGAGGAATTCCTCGAACAGACTATCCCCCCGCAGGTCAGGAGGAAGGAAAAGGGTCTCAACCTCGTTGAGCAGTGGTACGAGGGCGGCGCTGAGTCTGCCGTCCCTGCTAACGGTCACACCGAGCACTACATCCAGAAGGAGATGCGAAAGCTCGCAAAGAACAACAAGGTTTACGAGTCTTTTATCGGTGCTGGTTACTACGGAACTCTTGTTCCTGCTGTTATCCAGCGCAATGTTCTCGAGAACCCTGCTTGGTACACTAGCTATACTCCCTACCAGGCTGAGATCAGCCAGGGTCGTCTCCAGTCCCTTCTCAACTTCCAGACTCTCATCACCGATTTGACCGGTCTTGACATTGCTAATGCCTCTGTTCTTGACGAGGCTACCGCCGCTGCCGAGGCCATGACCATGTCAATGGCCAACGCCCCCAAGGGCAAGGGTCAAAAGACCTTTGTCGTCTCCGAAAACTGTCACCCACAGACCATCTCCGTCCTGCAGTCCCGAGCCGAGGGCTTCAACATCAAGCTCGTCATTGGCGATGTCCTCGCTGATAACTCCAAGCTCGTTCGTGAAGTTGAAGGCGACCTCATTGGTACTCTGATCCAGTACCCCGATACCCACGGTGGTGTCCACGATTACCAGGCCCTTGCCGACATTGTCCACGAGAAGAAGGCTCTTCTCAGCGCCTCTACCGATCTGCTCGCTCTCACCATGCTCAAGCCCCCTGGAGACTTTGGCGCCGACATCGCCATCGGTAACTCTCAGCGATTCGGTGTTCCTCTGGGCTACGGTGGTCCTCACGCTGCCTTCTTTGCTACATCCGAGAAGTACAAGCGCAAGATTCCCGGTCGTCTCGTCGGTGTTTCCAAGGATCGCCTCGGAAAGCCTGCTCTTCGTCTCGCTCTTCAGACTCGTGAGCAGCACATTCGACGTGAGAAGGCTACCAGCAACATTTGCACTGCCCAGGCTCTTCTCGCCAACATGTCTGCTTTCTACGCTGTTTACCACGGCCCCAAGGGTCTCAAGACTATTGCTGAGGATATCTGGAGCAAGACCCGCCTCGCTCAGAGCCTCATCCTTGAGAAGGGCGAGTTCCAACTCCACACTGAGGGTCTCCGCGAGGATGGCTCTGTTCTCTTCGATACTGTCACCCTCAAGGGTTCTCCTGAGGCTGTCGCCAAGGTCCACGAGAAGGCTGATTCACAGAGTATCAACCTCCGCCGCGTCGCTGATGACAAGGTTGGCTTCTCTCTCCACGAGGGTGTCACCCTTGAGAGTCTCGGTAACCTCGTCAAGATCTTTGGCGTTTCCGAGTCTGACTTCAACGCCGCTCTTGAGTCCGACAAGGCCAAGTTCCTCAACGATGAGATCCCCGCTTCTCTCCAGCGAAAGTCCGGCTACCTCGAGCAACCCGTCTTCAACCAGTACCACACCGAGACCGAGCTTCTTCGATACATCTACCACCTCCAGTCCAAGGATGTCTCTCTCGTCCACTCCATGATCCCTCTGGGCTCTTGCACCATGAAGCTCAACGCCACCACCGAGATGCTCCCCGTTTCCGACCCTGGTATCAACAACATCCACCCCTTCGCCCCTGTCGAGCAGGCTTCTGGTTACCAAGCTCTCATCAGCTCCCTCTCCAAGAACCTGTCCGAGATCACTGGTATGGACGCTACTACACTGCAGCCCAACTCTGGTGCTCAGGGTGAGTTTGCTGGTCTTCGCTGCATCAAGGCCTACCACGAGGCTCGTTCTGGTGAGAAGCGAAAGGTCTGCCTGATCCCCGTTTCTGCCCACGGTACCAACCCTGCCTCTGCAGCCATGGCTGGCATGAAGGTCGTTACTGTCAAGTGTGACGGCAAGACTGGTAACCTGGACATTGAGGATCTCAAGGCCAAGTGTGTCAAGCACGCTGATGAGCTTGCTGCTATCATGGTCACCTACCCTTCCACCTTTGGTGTCTTTGAGCCCGAGATTAAGCAGGTCTGCGATCTTGTTCACGAGCACGGTGGTCTCGTCTACATGGATGGCGCCAACATGAACGCCCAGATTGGTCTCTGCTCTCCTGGTGACATCGGTGCTGATGTCTGCCATCTTAACCTTCACAAGACCTTCTGTATTCCTCACGGTGGTGGTGGCCCTGGTGTCGGTCCTATTGCCGTTAAGAAGCACCTCGCTCCTTATCTGCCTGGCCACCCTGAGATCGACCCTCAGCGCGTTGGTGCCGAGCGTGACAGCACCGCTGTTGCCCCTATCAGTGCCGCTCCTTGGGGCAGTGCTTCCATCCTCCCCATCAGCCACACTTATATCCTCATGATGGGCGGTGACGGTCTCACCAAGCAAACTGGTACTGCCCTCCTCAACGCCAACTACATCATGTCCCGTCTCCTCCCCCACTACAAGGTCGTCTACACCAACTCTCAAGGCCGATGCGCTCACGAGTTCATCCTAGACGTCCGACCCTTCAAGGACACAGCCGGAGTTGAAGTTGCCGACATTGCCAAGCGATTGGCCGACTACGGGTTCCACTCTCCTACCATGAGTTTCCCTGTCTCGGGAACCCTCATGATCGAGCCCACCGAGTCTGAGTCCCGGGCTGAGCTCGATCGCTTCTGCGACGCCCTCATCCAGATTCGCAAGGAGATTGCCGACATTGAATCTGGCAAGGTTCCCCGCAAGAATAACATCCTCACCAACGCCCCTCATCCCCAAGAAGACCTCCTCTCCTCAGAGTGGGACCGCCCCTACACCCGTGAGGAGGCTGCCTACCCTCTCCCCTGGCTCCGTGAGAAGAAGATGTGGCCCTCTGTCGGCCGAGTGGACGATGCTTACGGTGACACCAACCTTTTCTGCACATGCCCTCCTGTAGAGGGATCTGAAGACTTGTAAATGGTGAAAAGGAAGTAATGGATTTAACATGGTCATATTGGATTTTACTAGCGATTGGCTTTTTTTAATAGGGTGTGAGCGAAAGGAAGGAAGCAGATATCATATTCAACCATGATGGTGTCGTTGCATTTGGAATGGTTTATTAGGAGGCTATTCAACCAGGCGAACTGATCTCTGTATTGGCGGAGTTTATGCGAGATATGATGAACGGATTTTCTAGAGAAAAAGTTCTAAAACTACCTAGACCAAATTTATGATTTAAAATATTTGAAGCATTATTCTGACTTGACTACAAGTGATTGTTCAAATGAAATGTATCTTGTAAAATCTTTGGCCACCACTTAGGTTTGGGGCGATTTCTGAAGTCTTACCACCCTCGCTGGGTTGACAAGATGATTAAGTACGGTAAGACAAGTGGTGCTAAATGGTATGCCAACATATGTTGTATACATAAAAAAAAATGAAAATTCCTTGTTGAAAAGTCTCTTGATATCTTGCTTTTTAAATCACACAAACATTAATTAAAAACCACATTCTTTCTCTCCCTCTGCTCGCTTAGTGCTCCTCCTTGATATGCTCAGCATAAGCAGCCTCATCCATCAACGCGTCCAAAGCAGACACGTCCTCAGCCTCAACCTTGATCAACCAGCCCTCATTCTCGGGGTCCTTTCCAAGATCAGCAGGCGTCTCGACAATGGGATCATTGACCTCGACGACGGAACCAGAAACGGGTGAGTTGATGTCAGAGGCTGACTTGACGGACTCGACGCTGCCAAAGGACTCGCCCTGGGCTGTCTCTTCGCCTACAGCAGGGAGTTCCACGTAGACTACGTCGCCGAGGGCTTCGGCAGCGTAGTTGGAGATGCCAATTGTGCCTGGGGGGGTATTTGTCAATTTGCGATGTTCTGAGGTGGAGAGTAAAGTGAGAACTTGAACTTACAGGTCTTGCCATCGGCGGCTACGTCAATCCATTCGTGACTCTCAGTGTATTTTCTAGCGAGGACTGCGAATGTGTTAGAATTCAATTGAGTAGATGATGGTGGTGAATTGGGAACTTACGGTTCATGGAAACTGAAAAGCATCGTCGGGGAGCAATGTTGTTGACTTTGCAGGTAAATGCAGCCTTGGGAGCTCGGAGAGCAGTAGATCGGACCTTGGAGGCAGTAGCCCAAGCTTGACGAGCAAAGAGACCAGACATTGTGAATGTGATTGTTTGTGAGACGTGAAAGAAAGGGTGATTGACTTGACTTGACTTGACTGTAGTTGGTATGAGGTGAGTTTGATGATGATAGTTTTAGCTGGCCTTCTCCTCCCCCCATTTACTATCTCTCTCCCACAGAGTTTCCGTCTTCGGCGCCGCTCCGTTCAAACAAACCCAGATGTACCTCGGAGTCACTGCCCGGCCCCAGTAAAGAAGGCGTTTTTCCTTCTTTGTAGCGTCATCAGAGTTGGAGATGAAGGATCCGCATGAGCAGGGGTATCATCAGGCCATGGGGGTACTTGTGCGACCCCACCGAAAGAAGTAAAGCTACTTGCTATCTTTGTCATGATGGACATATTACTGCGGATTGGACGAAATTAGCCGCCTGTGAAGGTACACACTACTTACATCTTTCACTGAGTCAGGTATAGATTAAACCCCAGATTGTACCTTGAAATTTTTTGGGTAACTTATGCGGGGAAAGCTTTTGAGGAATTCCGAGGATTGGGACTTTTCGGAGTTTGGGTACGGAACTTGAAGTGCAGAATGAATTATTATCATGTAATTTTGACTCAATTGGGGGGGTATCTGTTAGTAGAGTGTTGAGACAAAAAATTGACATAACCATTGTCGTGTTGCTGATTACGAAGGTGTTTCGTCTTGTCTTGAGTCAGGTACATTATCATGAGATAACAGATCATGAGGAATACAGCAACAACACAGCACAAATCCATGACAATAGGTTTCGAATACATGATCTTAATATCATTTCAAAAAGATTCTGCTATCAATGTACTATTTTCCCAACGCCAAAAACAACCTTGCTACCATGCATTAAAAACATCATGACTTGAGCCAAGGCTGAGGGAATCCTCCAACCCACTCCGCAACCTCATCACGTAGCGCAGCAATCTCCTTGACACTAGATCCATCGCCCAAGTACTCCAAGAAGTTCTTGACGGTACCTGGGTTCTTAGCTCCCTTGGCCTCAGCCGCAGCACGGGCATCCTTATCAACCGCCAGAGTGATCTTCACACCGCGGTCCACAATATCGGCCACGCGCTTAAAGTCCTCGCCGTTGAAGCCCCGTGTCGTCATAGCGGGCGTTCCCAGACGGAGACCGCCCGGCTTCAGCGCCGAGCGGTCGCCGGGCACGGTGTTCTTGTTACTCGCCACGCCGACGAGCTCAAGCACGCGCTCCACGCGCGCGCCATCGATGCCCTTTGGCTTGAGATCCACGAGAACGAGGTGGTTATCAGTACCGCCAGAGACAAGCTTGTAGCCGAGTTCGGAGAGCTGATTGGCCATGGCTTGGGAGTTGGTGAGGACCTTTTCTTGGTAGTCCTTGAACTCAGGTGTCTGGGCCTGCTTGAGAGCAACGGCGAGGGCGGTGATGGTGTGGTTGTGAGGGCCACCCTGGTGGCCGGGGAAGACAGAAGCATTGATGGGGCCCTCGAGGTCGTACATGATCTGCTTACCCTTCTTTTCTGTGCTTCGTACACCCTTGCGGTAGAAGATCATGGCACCACGAGGTCCGCGCAGAGACTTGTGGGTGGTGGTGGTAACGATGTCAGAGTCATCAAAGGGTGTTCCAATAACACCAGCAGCAACAAGACCCGAAACGTGAGCCATATCGGAGAGAAGGTAAGCGCCAGCCTCGTTGGCGATGGCACGCATGCGCTCGTAGTTGATCAGGCGGGAGTAGGCAGATGTACCTGCAACGATGACCTTAGGGCGATACAGCAGGGCGTTCTCGCGCAGCTTGTCGTAGTCAATCAGGCCAGTCTCCTCGTTGAGTCGGTAGGGGAAGGTCTCGTAGTACTTTGAGATCATGGAGATCTTCTTGCCGGGGATCTGGTAGCCGTGGGAGAGATGGCCTCCGTGGGGGAGGTCAAGGCCCATGATGCGATCGTGAGTGTTGAGGATGGCCGAGTAGGCGTAAAGGTTGGCAGGGGATCCAGAGAGGGCTTCACCATGTTAGTTAGTATCAGTCATGATGAGATTCAAGTTGAGAGACTTACGCTGAACATTGACACCCCACTTCTCAGGGTCAAGACGGAAAGTCTCGAGAGCTCTGGTTTGGCAAAGACGTTCGGCCTCATCAATGTGTTCATTGCCACCGTAGTATCGTGCTCCTGGGTAGCCCTCGGAGTACTTGTTTTGCATAACACTGCCTAGGGCATCGAGAACTGATCGCGAGGTGAAGTTTTCGGATGGAATGAGGTTGATGAAGTGGTTCTGACGCTTCTCTTCCTGTGATGGGGGTTAGAAGTGACAATTGATAATGAGAGAGTAAAGTAACATACGCGCTTGAGAATGGCATGAATCTCAGGGTCGCCTTGTTCGAGGCTTGAACCGAGAAGCTACAAAGTTGTCAGTCATTATTTGAGTGTAAACTTAAATGAATTGCTGCTTACATCTTTCTGAGATGCGAAACCTCTGGTGGAAATGCGCGTAGCCAGAGATGGCTTGCTGCGAAGGCATTGCTGCCGAAGAAGCCTCATGTTCATCATGATTACTGTGAGGGGGGGGAGGGTTTGGGGTATCGTAGATGGAATTGAGAAGCGAAAAAGAAAGCAAGAAAATTAGATAGACAAGACGACAACTTCTCGAGCAACAGATGAACTTGAACTAGAACAGGCACTACAAGACCTAATAAAGAGTGTTTGACATGTTGTGTTTGCCGCTTCGGCTCATGAGTTCCAGGATCGGAGCATGAGGTCAATACAAAAGGTACGTACCTCCGCGGGCCGGTTCAGATGTCACCGAGTCAATCTTATCATCACTGAGTCGGGGGAGATCTGAAGGGGCTGGCCTGGCTGGTTCCACATAACCTCGGAGGGAATGTCTTGGAGGGCCGGAAGTGTTACTTCAAGGTACTTGTTGGCGTTGTTTTGTCTAGAACATTTTGAGAAGGTGGGTTTTCTCTGGTCTTTGACTCGGTGAAGAGCCAAGATAAAGGTGAGACAGGTGAGATGGGGCGAAGAAGGTGTCAGGTCGAGAGGTGTAGGGTAAACTGTCTAGACCAGATTCGATTAGCTACTGATAGTGATACTGATAGTAACTGATACTGATGAATCTAGAAGGATTCTCTCTTGTTCCTTTCCCCGCAAACAAACCAAAATTCATCTCCACTTCACTCGCTTATTCCGGAGCCACGATCCGATTTACGGCACTCGCCTTGCATCTCTTGTTGCTGCGCTGTAACCGCGCGCGCACGCACTCTGCACTCTGACTATTACCGCTGTTCGTCTCCTGACCGGTCATCGTTTGTCCTACTATATCCATCCACTCCACAATGTCACCAACAAACCCAACCCCTTCTACTTCTACCTCGGGCATGCGTCCTATGCCTATAATCCGCAGTAGAACAGGCTGCTTTACCTGTAGGAAGCGCAAGAAGAAGTGTGATGAGAGGTACAGCACCATAGTGTATCTATCTAAAAGACAAAGTTCCCCTAACTTACGTGAATAATGTAGTAAACCAATCTGCAGTGGTTGCAAACGCAATAAACTCGACTGTATCTGGCCAGAGCCTGCTGCTGCCACATCCAGCAATGCCAAGGTGCCACCAACAACAACCACCAACAATGCCAGGGTAGCAAGACCTTCATTTGGCGCTTCATCAACTGGCTCTCAAACTAGTATTACTTCTTCAATACGTCGCAGTCAAGGTCCTGATCATGAACTTGAACAACACGACCCGCACTCGGTCACTGACCCCGTGCCACCGGGCTCGGCCCCGGAGCATGACCGAGTGTCCCATAACAGCGATAGTTCTCCGGCCTCTGGAGATACTCACATGATGGATGCTGATGCCGACGCTCATATTGATGCTAATGTTGATGCTCATGTCGACGTCAATAACCATCATGTTGAGCCCGTTGTTGATGACAACACTCATCAGCATCAGCCTTCCCCCTCACCGTCATCATCCACATCGTCATCAGAATCTCCGACTGCCATACAAACAACATACGACCCTGATACCGCCAACGCTCTCACCCTCGCTTTACCACCCTCATCAGAGGCAGGACTACCTTTCAATGGAACCATCACCATGCCAATGTCTATGCTCCCAGAGCAGGGACATCACTCATATGAACTGCTCAGCTACTACCTAGCCCGAACAGCCAACAGCATGGGCAACGGATCCACGGATGTGAACCCCTTCATCTCAAAACTCATACCCTTGGCCTTCTCAAAACCCCTTGTGCTGCAGCTCATCCTCGCCCAAAGCGCTGCTCACCGTCAGGCGTCAGCTGAGCGTCATCCAAGTGATGAGGTTGCCCAGAGGTACTATACCGACTCGCTGCGAATGTTTAGGAACGTTGTCGACGAATACGTTTCTGGCAACGCTGAGAATACACTCGTCTTGACCGTCGGGAGTCTGATAATGTGTTTAACCGAGGTTTGTTCATACGCGTCATTTGTCGCTGCCATTTACTAACTATCATCCATCAGGTTGCTAAAGGCGATATTCACGGCACAATATTTGACCATCTAACAGCGTCAAAGTCATTAGTGAGCACGTTACTCACAGGCGCCCAAAACCATGTATACGACGATTTGCCAGACTTTCTTATCGAGTATTACATGCACATAGCAGCCACAAGCATGATCTCGATTGATCCACAATACAACTCCCAATCACTACTTAGCCCAGACATAGAAGTCAGGGCCAGGAACCTGGTTGCGCGCAAATACGTCGGGCAACTATGCGGATGCTGGCTCGAAATTCTTATCCTTATATGTCAGATCTTCCATTTAGGGCAGGTCATGTCGTCCCCGACGGAGGACGGCGCCATCTCCCCAAGCCCTGATAACATCGTCAACTTTGCTTTTCTGCAATCTCAAGTCATGGGCTTCTTCCCAGATCCCTCCGTCACCCCATACACACGTCTCGCAGGCTTGGTCTGGAAACAAGCCGCGCTACTGTACCTCTGGACAGTCCTCGGTAAACCACACCAGCAACCCCAAGACAGCTTCCAGCGCGCGTTGATCGAGTCTGCGGTTTCTGAAGCAGTCACATTACTAGACCAATTTCCCGCTACGGTCAGGATAAACACCAGCCTTTGCTGGCCACTTGCAGTCATCGGATGTAGCACATCCGACCCAGCAGTCCAGCACGTCCTGAGAACGCGACTGCAGACAATGCTCGATACCATCGGCTTGGGAAATATGAGACAGACTTTAGTTCTGCTGGAGCATATCTGGGGGCAGCCACCAGATCAGGTTAGCCCATGGACGCTGTGCAGGGCGATGCGTGAACGCCAAATCTGGATCTCTTTTGCATAAAAGGACATTATTATTATTATTTGATACCCGCCTCGCTGTATAATATAGAGTCCTCGGGGCACATGCAATACAACTGACCACGTTCTGCAATTTATTGTATATGAATTATCCAATTACCGACTAACGCTATCATACAATCATCAAAGAGCCGAAGCATATTGCTTATTTGCTAAGAAAAAACTCCCAAATCTTGGCCGACACCAAAACTCCATCATGCGCTGCCCTCGCCCTTGTAATACCTTCCTCATACATCTCCTGGGAGAAGATCTTCTGCGCATATCTTGCCTTCATAATCTCCTCCATAATAAAATCGTCAAACTCGGGATGAGCCTGGAATGACATGATACGACCAGGCTTATAGAGTCCTTGCACCTCACACTTGGAACTGCTGCCCAGACTGACCAGGCCCTCTGGGATTTCAAGGACTGCGTCCCTATGCATTTGATGAAGGCCCTGATATTTTGTCAGAGCGATGATTAAAATGTATGAAAGTGGTACTCACGAGTGATGGGACGCCCAGAAGTTTTCGGCCCGTCTCGTTGAGATCGATTCTGTCAACGCAGACTTCCCAACCACCAGGGCTAACGGCAACCTTTGCGCCCAGTGCTCGAGCGATAATCTGATGGCCGAAGCAGATACCCACGATGGGTTTGTCCGTAGAGGTATAAACCCTTTGGACAAACTCAACGAGCTTTGAAATCCAAGGGTCATCAGCGAAGGATGTATGTTCTAAACCCCGTGTCAGCTATATTCCTATCTTGAGAGTCGAATGGCCACGAACTGCTTCCTGTCAACAAAAAGCCATCAACTTCTTCGATACTAGGATACTCCTGAGCTGTGACAACATCCCATCTACTAATTTCATAGCTCACGTCCTTTGCCTTATCACCCAATGTCTCATGCTTGAGTCCCTTGTCGAGGAGAGCACGAAAGACATCTCCATACGGTCCACGCTTTTCAACAACGGGAGGAAGGGGTGTATCACACTCCAGTACAGCAATACGAAGGTTGCGCGTCATCTTGACCTGTTGGGTTGTAAATAAGATGAATCTATAGTTGGCGAAAATCGAAGAAAGATATTGTTTGATAGCAAGACAAGAAAGGAGCAGTTCTATCTATAAGTTGGACACACCGACTCTTAACACCCCCACTGATAGGTAACCTCATGACCGGTTTCGTGATATATGAGACTCTGGTTTTAGTGACATTAACCGAATCAGTGGATGCTGTTCGGTCCGCGGTCGTAGCCGCGCTTTACCGCGCCTCCACATGGGCTTTTGCGCGGCGATCAGCGGTAGTTGTAAGTGAGATAAGCGATGCTATGATAACCCAGTTTCAGATGTATGGAAATTGAATAGTAAGAACTGGCCTCAGCTTGAGGATTGTTGCCAGAAGGGAGGAAGATCTTTGTATGTAGTTTTCTTTCTACGAAGTTGGGGTTAAGATGTCTTCCAGTGATAACTATCAAAATTCATGACTTGACTTCAAAGGACATAAATAGACTATTTTCATAGTAATTTCAAAAAGATAAATAGTTTACATGTTATCAGTATCATTTACTCGAATTATTCAAACTTGGCTCGTTGTTAGTTACGCGCCATCTTCTTAGAACAAACAGCTTGTTAACTAATGGCACCTATTAAGACTTGAAAGAGTCTAGTAAACACAGAAGCTATACTCATACTCTGTGGTATGAGTATGATAAAAAGAGATACCGGACAGGTTTCGTATAGTCTCTGAATACTCTGTTGAGAAAGTTGAACTTCAGCAATTTTCCATCTCAATTTTACAATGATTTGAAATATTTGTAGTTGGGACTAATTGTAAGTAAGTTGGATTTATGTATTCTACTACTTAAACTAACAGTTCAGTTAAATAAGTTGGCCCTTGCATTGGAAAGAATAGAATAGCAATAGCACAGAATGATATAGATCCATGATGAACTATAGGTGCTATACCAGCTCAGTAGCATCACGTCGACCCCATTATCTCTTCAACCCAGGCATCTCCAATCATATCATGGGGTAATTCTACATTTTTATAACCTAGGAGTGTTTACAAGTTGAAGGGTAGTGTAAATATTCTTAAAATGTGAACAGATCAGCCACCCCGTGAATAAGCCAATTGATCGAGATCAGATACTTCTGACAGCACAAGAAACCTAGTCTAAAACCTCGGCAGTCTCCAATAAACAAGCCTTGAGCAGCACCAGGATTAAACATTACAGTGCATGGCAGATGAACGTGAAAGTGGATGCAGCTCTTTAGTTCCTTGAAACCGTCAATCAACCGAGGCTCAATTGACAAGGACAAGCTGAAGCATGACAGATAAACAAGCCAATCAGGTATCTTCTCCCGTAGCAGAAGCTCCTCAGGAACTGCCGTTTAACTAATTTAGTGTAAAAAAAGAGCTAAAGTTCCTTGAATTGAGTGCTGAACTAGCTAGCTAGGATTCAGTCTACGCGTGTAAATACGTCATGAAATTATGTGTAGAGAAAGGAACATGATATTTGGTGCATGTTTGGTCTATGGCCCAAGTACCGACAGTCTTAAGATCTGCAATAACACACCCGAGACAAGACAAAGACAGGCTCAGGTCCCAGGATTAAGCTCATGGATAATTCCCTTGAGCGGGGAAGAGGACCAAGAGACTCATCGGTGATGGTTCGTACATGTTGATGATATTATGACGTCCAAAAGTCCCTGTTTGTACCTTATTCCCAACCTCTCATGCCACTCGAGTTGGGAATTAGGTTTAGGAAAATCACTCAATTAACGGATACTAGATAAGTAGTTAAATTGACCTTGATTTCCTCTTTGTTCAATTGACTCGGTTGCGCCTCTCCTCTATCTTTGTCTTTCTTTCACTGTCACTGCCTTTATCATCACTAACGTCCCATACAAAAACACACCCAATGGCACCGTTAAAAGACTTAGGATTGGGCCAAGTCCTCGCCCGAGCCCTCTCATCATCAACACTCTCACAACCACCAACCCTTGTCTCCCGCCAAACTGTCGAGACCGTCACTGTCACTGTAACGAGGGATGGAAACAACAGCCAAACCCTGAGCGGCGGAGCAATCGCGGGTATCATCATTGGTTCCGTCTTCGGAATTCTCCTCCTTCTCTGGATCATTCGCTCGTGCCTCAATCTGGGTGCGCCGCCGCAAGAGAGGGAGAAGTGGTATCACTACAAGGAAGAGCCTCGGCATCGGCATCGCTCGCGAAGCAGACGGTCGCACCGGTCGAGCATCTCCGCGCCGCCCCCTCTTGTTGTTAGAGAGTCGAGATCGCGAAGTCATCGAGGAAGGTCGCCTGGACATCATGGACGGGATCGCAGTACACGATATTACGTCTAAGAGCTGGCAATAAGCGCTTGCTGTAACGGGTCTTGCAATGGGATGCCTTGCGATATTAATCACATCGCATTAATTCGGTTTATAAAGTGTGATAGCAGACGGGTCGCAAAAGAATAAGCACTCAAGGCAGATCAGACGAAAATACTAGCACGCTCTTAGGCTACATGCTCACTAAAGCTGATCTAATATTTTCATCGGCCACTCAATCAGTACCGGTTTTAATGCGATACACCTGGATGGATATTTGGACAGGCGTTGGGCACGTACTATAGTCGCGTCTCTGGATTATAACGATTTATGTATGACACGAAGGAAGTCACGAACTCGAGGTAACGATGTATACGAAACAAAAAATAGTATTTACACATTTATCTACTGTCTAAGCTAACAGCTTCTTATCTTCTAAGGCTTGTGGCTCTTCATATCATCCTCGACATTAGACGTGCATGTCGTCTCAGCCATTGACGCACCCTCCAAAGTAGCGCCGTCCATACTCATCTCAATAAGAGGACCCTTGTAGTTCTTCCTTCCATCAAAGATCCATGTACCGACAGAAAGGATCAGGATAACGCCAAAGGCAGCGATACAGTAGTTCATGTTGGTTGGGGTGACGGGAAGCTCGGGTGGGAAGACAAATAGAACCGTTGTGAGGATGGCCCACGCAATGCCAACAAGACTGCAAATCCAGCGCACAGGAGTGCTCAACTTGAAAGGACGATCTTCGGGAAGTTTGTTACCTCCGCGGAGGAGATGAATCGCAGGAGGAATGGCATATGTGACACCAAGAGCCACAACTGAAGCAGCAGTGATAGCGTTGAAAGCGCTGGAGCTTCCCAGGAGAATAAGTCCAAAGACAATTACCCAGCCTGTCGTCCATAAAAGTGCGTTGAGAGGGACTTCGAGGGTAGGGTGCACCTTGGCCCAGACGTGACTGAAAGGGAGTCCGCGGTCACGACTGAATGAGTATGTCATGCGCGCACTCGTGGTCATGATGGCAGTGGCAGTAAAGACCATGCATACGATGGAAAAGACGATAAGACAAACACTTCCGGCTTTATTGCCCGTAGCGTCAAAGTACATCTGCAGCAAGGCGCCTGAAGGAGACTCGATAACAGTTTGGACATCCTTGAGAACGAACAAGAGGCATGACAGGAAGATGAAGCCGGACAGCATACCGATGAGAATACACCAGATCATAATTCTCGGGCCCTCTATGCGCGCATTTGGAATCTCCTCAATCATATGGGCCGCAGCGTCGAAGCCAGTTAAAGCAAAGGCGCCCTGGAGAAGTCCTAGCATCCAAGCCACACCATCGGGCCACCCAACCTCATTGATGAAGTTGCCATAAACGAAGGAGCCACTTTGGTAGTCAGGTGCAGCACAGGCCAGGACAGTAATGCTGATAATAATAAAACCCGAGATACTCCAGAGGAAGGCGGCTTTGTTGAATAGTGGGAGTAGTCGTGTGGCAAAGGCGTTGATGACCAAAGCGATGAGGGTGAAGGCTAGATAGATGAGGAACTGGTGCCAGGGCTTGGTTACGTATGTAGGATGCATAAAAGTGATGGCGTCGGTAACAAAGACACTTCCAAGCAAAGGCGCAGTCGCTGTCAAGACAACGTAGCCAGCCGCGTTGATCCAACCAGTGACATAGCTGATACCTCTCGACCATCGTGGCCAAGCTAGCAGGGCAGCCCAATGGTATTGGCCACCGGCAGTTGGGTACGCAGAGAGCATTTCTGCCAGGGGAGCAGCTAAGCAGAGGTTACATACTCCAGCAACCATAAGACCCCAGATGACAGAGCTGGGACCACCAGAGGGGAGAGCGAGACTGATGGATGCCGAGAGAGCAGTCCATGTGTTGAGAATAGCAAATGCGAGACCGAGAAGGGAGATTTTGGAAAAGTTGCGCTTGAGTTCCTGCTTGTGGCCGAGCTGTTCAAGAGCAGCTGAGTCGTCGATGTGGACGTTTTTGTCCCGTGGGGCTTGGGACTCCATATTGAATGTATGTTGATGATAGAAAGTCTGAAGAGAGGAATTGGGGGAATATGGGGAAGGGGATTTAGGTATTTAAGTGTAGTTTGCAGCCGTTAACGGCGGATCACTCCCATTGCTGGGTTAGACTAGTCTAGATTCTGAGCTATCTATCTATTCGGACATGGCGATCCATGAGATTACAGTAAACTTGGGCTGTTCAAGTCCAGGTCTTCAGTAGGGCGCACTTGTTGGAGGAGTATGATGATCCACACTCGTAGCTGATTGAGAGGCACACCATGACAGATTGGGATGATCAACAGAATGACGTTGTGGGGATTCGTTTTTTTGCCCCGGGCCGGGGAAGAGCCTATCTCTTTTTGTTCTAGAATTGTTTCTGAGTGACATTTTCTTTTTTGTTGCTTGGAATTGGGGAGATATTGTTCCCGCTTTCTACCAACCAGACACTGTCCTCATATCAGCATGACATATATCTCATCTAGTTATCAATTCCTGCGCAGTCTTAATATAATTAATATTCTGTATTTGTTTCAAAGCCTCAAGATTGATAGAGCAGAGCATGTCTTATCATTTTCCCCATAATCAGGGATCCATTCCAAGTGTCGAGATTCAGAGCCGACAGTTGAACCAGGCTAGGCGTTCTCCGGCATCAGCGGGCTTTATTACAAACATGACCAAAAGCCCTTCTCTAAAGCATTCTTCTTTAAGCATAGTTGACTCGGAATATGGCCAGGTTAATGTGTCTTTATTTCTGGGCAGACACATTCTTTGGAAGTGATCGGCTACGCGGCTAGAGACTTGAGCATTACCCCAACCTCGACTTCAATTAATAGACTCTGGGTTTCTCACACCAAACCCTTCCTTCGGTGGAGTAAACTCCAAACTCCCCTAAGCTTAGTTTTATGTGTCTGACTTGTGGATATTGACAAGATAACGTTCCCTGTTAATGGACTGCTGACTGTCTATCAGTGTATTGTATCAACTTGCGGCTCTTTGTCCTTTTACTGGCCCGTGCTAACCCCGTCTAAAGATCCGACTTAACCGAGTTGACCGGTCGAACCGGCTCCTCTACCAGCAATAACTCTTTACTCTTACTGCTGTTCTCGTAGTATTGAGACCGGCATTGACCGGCTACAATTGAAGGGGTACGCATGCCATGTGGGATTAATAGAGGGTCCCTCCCTTCACTGAGTTTTTCTCCAATTAACCCCGTGTTGATAGTCTGGAGAAAGAGTTTTTCATTACGTGAAGAAATCATCAAGTCATCCAGTTTATTCAGCTTGGCAGGCAAACTCCGCGATATGCCCCGCGACCTTGAGGGGTTTCCCCAAGTTTGTGCTTTCATTTCTGTGGATTTATTGAGTAATAGTTATTCAATTTCTGGGTTGTCGGGCTTGTGGAGGTTGGAGATGCGCCCGTTTTAGAGATTAGGTTGGGATATTGTAGTTGCAGATCCAGTTGCCCGACGAGTTTACCGTCTCCGAGGTAAACTGTTCAATGACTAAGTTACCAAGGTTGAGCTTAATAGCTAGACAAGTCAAGAGAAGTTTCCAACGAAGGGACGTCGATCGACTGGGTTCGTAAACGAGGTCCTGACACTGCAAAATGGAAACTTAGCATTATCCAGTGCTGTCGTAAAAGATTGATTTCTAGCCGTGTAACTGCAAACAGCTCGAGGCCAACCAATTATGTTTGAATCACAGAATATTGACATCAAGCCATTCTCCAAATTCGGATGTAATATTTGAGGCTCTGCTACTGTTTGTCTAGATAAATTGCCAAGGACCGCCAAGACGGGTGGCTCTCCAGGGTAGTGGCGATCTGGTCAAGCTCTGATGAAGACATGGAGCCATCTGTCACTGGAGATTATGGAGAATTTTATCTATCAAGTTATATAAACTGTTATTCGAGTAACCAATGCTGAAAATAAGTTTAATCACAAATTGATGCATAACATATGAGCCCAATCCCTGTCGAAGTCTCTGCACGTCGGTCCAGCATGCAGCAAGCAAGAAACAACAGCAACACCAACTATCCACTAAGCTAAAACAGTCAAAAGAAAAAGAAAAATTCCGACGGACGAATAAAAATCCTTTCACATTTTGCTAACCCAATATACAACTCCGTTTCCCATTCTCCTCTGTATATAGACGTCAACCAGGCCTCTCTCTAACATCCAAACATCAGGAAAACTACGGTACTGTGGTCTAGTTGGTTATGACATCTCGTTAACACCGAGAAGGTCCCCGGTTCGAGCCCGGGCAGAACCTCACTTTTTGCGTGTCGAGATGGTGGTATGTCTTTTACATGTGAGAAGTAAGCAGCGGTGTACTTAAGATGATATTGCTTATATCTCTTACATCTGAAGACAGACCCGGTCTTGTGGCCTAGTTGGTTATGGCATCTCCTTTACACGGAGAAGGTCCCCGGTTCGAGCCCGGGCGGGATCATTCTTTTGTTGTCGCTGACACCTTTCACCTTTTTGTTTCGCCCAAATCTTTTCCATTGTCATCAATTATGAGGGAGCACTATCGTCAGTCTTTTGCTGAAAATGGGCATATGAGATAAAGAACATCACTATTCACATTCAATCTATCCCTAGTAATTACTCCCATCCATCAATACTTCCATCTAATGAGTTCGGTTCCCGTAGTAGTTATAGTTGTCCTCAGCCATCTTAAGTGCCCTGGTAGTGGCCTCATCGAGATCCTCCTCAGGTAGCCCCAAAACCTCGTTGGCAAGCCCATACTTGGCCTCAAAGTTGCCATCACCGTTGGGAAAGAATGTTCGCGAATACATAGCCAGCGCCCAGCCAGAGCGATCACCGTTCTTGACCATATCAACACCACGCTGCCATCGCTCCTTGGCACCTTCATGCTCAATCGTCCAATCCTTATCCGTAGTGCCAGTCACGCGCTGGAGACTGTCGAGCATCTGCCTCTGGGAGAGGAGGAAGCTCGAGATGTAGAGTGGCTTGTTTCGCCATTGGGAAATGGTAGGGGACTTGTCGTTCTCATCGTCGGGAATAACCTTGAGACTAAGCAGGGAAGCAAAAGCCCTACCGCACTGGTCCCAGGTTGAAGTGTTGATCTGGGTGTTGCCGTCGTCGTAGAATGTAACCTTCTTCTGGCCATTGCTAAAGTCGAACCCGTACCACTGGGGACCCTGACAGACGGAGAACTCGTACCAGAAAGAGCAGCACATGGCAATCCAGGATGAAACACCTACCTCCTCGATGGCGTTGATGCCGGGGTAGACACCTCCACCGGTCATGTTCTCGTCAGCGAGGGCCTTGTTGGTGATGTCGATGCCGTAGACATTGGGCATGATCCAAGGTACACCCGCAGTTGCGGCAGCGCGGACGATTCTCTCTTGGGTTCCGGGGGCAGCTTGAACAGAAAGAGAGATGGCGAGGAATTGCTGTCCCTTGAGAGCTTCGACGAGGGAGCTTTCATCTTCGTAGTCGACTGTGACGACTCGGGCACCTCTGGGAGCAGTGTTGGTGCTTCCTTTGCGAGTGATTGCGGTGACTGTGTGCTTTCCGGTCTCGATGATGTGCTTAGCCAAGTACTTGCCAACACTTCCGCCAGCCTGTATTGTGTTAGTGATTGGGTGACAAGAGATGAGCTGGAGGTCTTACACCAATGATGGCTACTCGTTCGAGCTTGTTGACAAAGCCCTCGGGCTGATCCTTGGCATACTGCTGAGACATTTTGATAGAGATTTTACAAAGATTGGAGTAGAGGAGTAATAAGTTTGTTATTGTTGCTGTGAAGTGATGAGTGATGGATGATATTGAACTCTTGAACCACGGTGCTCGCCCAGGTTCTTATACTCGATCCACCTAACTCTGAAATGAATATTTAACCCATCATTAACTCCGAGAAATCATTAATTCCCTCCATCTTGGTAGCAACCCATTGTCAATGATGCTATCGCGGACTTAGCAGTTTACTTGGGCGGGATAACGATTACCAGATTGGGTAAGTGGATCTCCGGCACTGTGGACCACATCTCGGCCATCCAATCAGATACTTCTGAATACGAAATCCAGTAACTCTCAACTCTGTGAAACACAACAGACTCGACTTTAAATCCGTCAACATTTCAGCGAGAAAAGAGCGAAGCCGAACCAATCCTGATACCCGCTCTTCATGCTTCGGGGTTTTATTCTAGCCGTGCTATGTCGTTGTGCGTTAATGATTTGATGCCCGGCATGAAACTGCCGAATAACTTTGGTGATCGCCCAAGGTTGTAACCTCCAAGCCACTGATGCGTATCACAAGCAACTCAATCTGAGCTACAAACATCGTGGCTGTGGTATAGTGTTCTTAGGATTGTACAAGTATGGATAATCAAGGTATGGCTCAGGTTCCTGGGGTTCTTTTTCTTAGTTCGATGACCTAGGATTGCCTTTGTCTGTATGCATAACAAGGTGCTCCTCATGCACTACAAACCTAGCGAGAGGTTAAAACTGCAGTGACTCGGAAACGGAGCGGACAGCCACGTTCCGTATAAGCAGCGTAGGCCATGACTTGGATCCCAGGGGGGTTAAAATTGCAGTGAAATGCAGAGTTGTATTACTCTACAGCAACCGAGGGGGGGGGGGGGGGGGGGGGGGAAAAATTTTCTTGCTCAAATGATCAACCATAAAAAAGGTGTGTGATAAGAATCGACCATTTCTCAGGAGAACACTGTTCTTGGACATCCCCGGGGTTTGTTATGCAGTAA